>CM038678.1:156426781-157026781 GCA_021605205.1 Aegilops longissima | reverse complement strand
TATCAATGTAATCTTCTTTATTGTGGCAGGAATATTCAGATCCATAAGATTCAAGACAAAAGTTTAATATTGACATAAAAATAATAATACTTCAAGCATACTAACTAAGCAATCATGTCTTCTCAAAATAACATGGCCAAAGAGAGTTCATCCCTACAAAATCATATTGTTTGGTCATGCACCATATTCGTGCCACAAGAATGCTCTCATCATGCACAACCCCGATGACAAGCCAAGCAATTGTTTCATACTTTAGTAATCTCAAACTTTTTCAACCTTCACGCAATACATGAGCGTGAGCCATGGATATAGCACTATGGGTGGAATAGAATATGATGATGGGGGTTATGAGGAGAAGACAAAAATGGAGAAGGTCTCACATTGACGCGGCTAATCAACGGGCTAGGGAGATGCCCATCAATTGATGTCAATGCAAGGAGTAGGGATTGCCATGCAACGGACGCACTAGAGCTATAAATGTATGAAAGCTCAACAAAAGAAACTAAGTGGGTGTGCATCCAACTTGCTTGCTCACGAAGACCTAGGGCATTTGAGGAAGCCCATCTTTGGAATATACAAGTTCTATAATGAAAAATTCCCACTAGTAAATGAAAGTGACAAAACAAGAGACTCTCTATCATAAAGATCATGGTTCTACTTTGAAGCACAAGTGTGGAAAAAGGATAGTAGCATTGTCCCTCTTATTTTTATTTTATTTTTTTGGGCCTTCCTTTTTTTATTCTTTCTTTTATTTTTATTTGGCCTTTCTTTTTTTTGGGAAAATGCTCTATTAATGATGATCAACACACTTCTATTTATTTACAACTCAATGATTACAACTCGATACTAGAACAAAGTATGACTCTATATGATTGCCTCCAGCGGTGAACCGGGATGGGCAATGAATCAAGAGTGACATGTATGTTAAATTATGCAAGGTGGCTTTGCCACAAATACGATGTCAACTACATGATCATGCAAGGCAATATGACAATGATGAAGCGTGTCATAATAAACGGAACGGTGGAAAGTTGCATTGCAATATATCTCAGAATAGCTATGGAAATGCCATAATAGGTAGGTATGGTGGCTGTTTTGAGGAAGGTATAATGAGGTTTGTGTGTGATAGAGCGTGTCATATCACGGGTTTTGGATGCACCGGCGAAGTTTGCACCAACTCTCAAGGCGAGAAAGGGCAATGCACGGTACCGAAGAGGCTAGCAATGATGGCAGGGTGAGAGTGCGTATAATCCATGGACTCAACATTAGTCATAAAGAACTCACATACTTATTTCAAATATCTACAAGTCATCAAAAACCAAGCAGTACGTGCATGCTCCTAGGGGGATAGATTGGTAGGAAAAGACCATCGCTCGTCCCCGACCGCCACTCATAAGGATGACAATCAAAGAACACCTCATGTTTCAAATTTGTTACACAAAGGTTACCATACGTGCATGCTACGGGACTGGCAAACTTCAACACAAGTATTTCTCAAATTCACAATTACTCAACTAGCACAACTTTAATATCACTACCTCCATATCTCAAAACAATCATCAAGTATCAAACTTCTCATAGTATTCAATGCACTATATATGCAAGTTTTTATTATGTCCCTCTTGGATGCCCATCATATTAGGACTAAATTCATAACCAAAGCAAATTACCATGCTGTTTAAGTCTCTCAAAATAATATAAGTGAAGCATTAGAGTTCATCTATTTCTTCGAAATAAAACGACCGCCGTGCTCTAAAAGATATAAGTGAAGCACTAGAGCAAATGACAAACTACTCCTAAAGATATAACTGAAGATCAATGAGTAGTCGAATAATTATGTAACTATGTGAAGAGACTCTAACATTTAAAAATTTAAAATCTTGGTACTTTATTCAAACAGCAAGAAAAACAAAAGAAAACAAAATGACGCTCCAAGCAAAACACATATCATGTGGTGAATAAAAATATAGCTCCAAGTAAAGTTACCGATGAACGAAAACGAAAGAGGGGATGCCTTCCGGGGCATCCCCAAGCTTAGGCTTTTGGTTGTCCTTGAATATTACCTTGGGGTGCCTTGGGCATCCCCAATATTAGGCTCTTGCCACTCCTTATTCCATAGTCCATCGAATCTTTACCCAAAACTTGAAAACTTCACAACACAAAACTTAGCAGAAAACTCGTAAGCTCCGTTAGTATAAGAAAATAAATCACCACTTACGTACTGTTGTGAACTCATTCTAAATTCATGTTGGTGTGATATATACTGTATTTCAACTTCTCTATGGTTCATACCTTCTGATACTACTCATAGATTCATCAAAATAAGCAAATAACACATAGAAAACAGAATCTGTCAAAAACAGAACAGTCTGTAGTAATTTGTATCATTAGAATACTTCTGTAACTCAGACAAATCTACCAAAATAGGACGTCCTGAATAACTTTATTATTAATCTACTGCAATTGGAATCAGTATTTTACCACTTTCTGGTGATTTTTAACAATTGTTTTCTTGAGCAGAAAGTTTCTGACTTTTTCAGCAAGATCAAATAATTATCATCCAAGAAGATCCTATAGGTTTTACTTGGCACAAACACTAATTAAAACATAAAACCACATCTAACCAGAGGCTAGATGACTTATTTGTTACTAAGCAGGAGCAAAAGGCAAGGAACAAAAATAAAATTGGGTTGCCTCCCAACAAGCGCTAACGTTAAACGCCCCTAGCTAGGCATGATGATTTCAATGATGCTCACATAAGACATAAGAATTGAAACATAAAGAGAGCAGCATGAAGAATATGACTAGCACATTTAATTCCAACCCACTTCCTATGCATAGGGATTCTGTGAGCAAACAACTTATGGGAACAATAATCAACTAGCATAGGAAGGCAAAACAAGCATAACTTCAAGATTTTAAGCACATAGAGAGGAAACTTGATATTATTGCAATTCCTACAAGCATATATTCCTCCCTCATAATAATTTTTAGTAGCATCATGAATGAATTAAAAAATATAACTATCACATATAGCATTCTTTTCATGATCTACTTTCATAGAAATTTAATTACTCTCCACATAAGCAAATTTGTTCTGATGAATAGTAGTGGGAGCAAACTCAACAAAATAACTATCATGTGAAGCATAATCCAATTGAAAATTAAAATCATGATGACAATTTTCATGGTTATCTTTATTCTTTATAGCATATGTGTCATCACAATAATCATCATAAATAGGAGGCATGCTTTCATCATAATAAATTTGCTCATCAAAACTTGGGGGACAAAACATATCATCTTCATCAAACATAGCATCCCCAAGCTTGTGGCTTTGCATATCATTAGCATCATGGGTATTCAAAGAATTCATACTAACAACATTGCAATCATGCTCATTATTCACATATTTTATGCCAAGCTTTCTATGTAATTCATCTTCTAGTACTTGAGCACAATTTTCCTTCCCATCATTTTCACGAAAGACATTAAAAAGATGGAGCATATGAGGCAACCTTAATTCCATTTTTTTCTGTAGTTTTCTTTTATAAACTAAACTAGTGATAAAACAAGAAAGAAAAAGATTTGATTGGAAGTTCTAAAGATATACCTTCAAGCACTAACCTCCCCGGCAATGGCGCCAGAAACTGCTTGATGTCTACTACACAACCTTCTTCTTGTAGACGTTGTTGGGCCTCCAAGTGCAGAGGTTTGTAGGACAGTAGCAAATTTCCCTCAAGTGGATGACCTAAGGTTTATCAATCCGTGGGAGGCGTAGGATGAAGATGGTCTCTCTCAAGCAACCCTGCAACCAAATAACAAAGAGTCTCTTGTGTCCCCAACACACCCAATACAATGGTAAATTGTATAGGTGCACTAGTTCAGCGAAGAGATGGTGATACAAGTGCAATATGGATGGTAGATATAGGTTTTTGTAATCTGAATTTATAAAAACAGCAAGGTAACAAGCGATAAAAGTGAGCGTAAACGGTATTGCAATGCTAGGAAACAAGGCCTAGGGTTCATACTATCACTAGTGCAAGTTTTCTCAACAATAATAACATAATTGGATCATATAACTATCCCTCAACAAGCAACAAAGAGTCACTCCAAAGTCACTAATAGCAGAGAACAAACGAAGAGATTATTGTAGGGTACGAAACCACCTCAAAGTTATTCTTTCGGATCGATCTATTCAAGAGTCCATAGTAAAATAACACGAAGCTATTCTTTCCGTTCGATCTATCATAGTGTTTGTACTAGAATAACACCTTAAGACACAAATCAACCAAAACCCTAATGTCACCTAGATACTCCAATGTCACCTCAAGTATCCGTGGGTATGATTATACAATATGCATCACACAATCTTAGATTCATCTATTCAACCAACACATAGAACTTCAAAGAGTGCCCCAAAGTTTCTACCGGAGAGTCAAGACGAAAACGTGTGCCAACCCCTATGCATAAGTTCACAAGGTCACTGAACCCGCAAGTTGATCACCAAAACATACATCAAGTGGATCACGTGAATATCCCATTGTCACCACAGATAAGCACATGCAAGACATACATCAAGTGTTCTCAAATCCTTAAAGACTCAATCCGATAAGATAACTTCAAAGGGAAAACTCAATCCATTACAAGAGAGTAGAGGGGGAGAACATCATAAGATCCAACTATAATAGCAAAGCTCACGGTACATCAAGATCGTGCCAAATCAAGAACACGAGAGAGAGAGAGAGAGATAGAGAGAGAGAGAGATCAAACACATAGCTACTAGTACATACCCTCAGCCCCGAGGATAAACTACTCCCTCCTCGTCATGGAGAGCGCCGGGATGATGAAGATGGCCACTGGTGAGGGATTCCCCCTCTAGCAGGGTGCCGGAACGGGTCTAGATTGGTTTCCAGTGGACTCAGAGGCTTGCGGCGGCGGAATTCCTGATCTAGGTTTCTTTCTGGAAGTTTGGGGTTATATAAGAGGTGTTGGAGTCGGGAACAAGTCAGGGGGTCTTCGAGGCGGCCACGAGGCAGGGGGCGTGCCCAGGGGGGTAGGGCGCGCCCCCCACCCTCGTGGTGGCCTCGGTACTCTTCTGGTCCACTTTCGGCACTCCGTGGGCTTCTTCTGGTCCAAAAATGATCTTCGTCAAATTTCAGCTCAATTGGACTCCGTTTGGTTTTAGTTTTCTGCAATACTCAAAAACAACGAAAAAACAGAAACTGGCACTGGGCTCTGGGTTAATAGGTTAGTCCCAAAAATCATATAAAATAGCATATAAATGCATATAAAACATCCAAGGTTGATAATATAATAGCATGGAACAATCAAAAATTATAGATACGTTGGAGACGTATCAAATCTCATCCAACCCATCACTATCCAGCAAGCCTACGATGGAATTACTCACACACAGCGGTGAGCATCATGAAATTGGTGATGGAGGATGGTTGATGATGCCGACGGCGATGGATTCCCTCTCCGGATCCCCGAATGGACTCCAGATCAGTCCTCCCGAGAGAGATTAGGGCTTGGCGGCGGCTCCATATCGTAAAACGCGATGAATCCTTCTCTCTGATTTTTTTTCTCCCCGAACGTGAATATATAGAGTTGGAGTTGATGTCGGTGGAGCCTCAGGGGGCCCACGAGACAGGGGGCGCACCCCAGGGGGGTGGGTGCGCCCTCCACCCTCGTGGGCAGGGTGTGGGCCCAGGTGTTGATTCTTTTCCCAGTATTTTGTATATATTCCAAAAATATTCTCCGTGAAGTTTCAGGTCATTCCAAGAACTTTTATTTCTGCACAAAAATAACACCATGGCAATTCTGCTGAAAACAGCGTCAGTCCAGGTTAGTTCCATTCAAATCATGCAAGTTAGAGTCCAAAACAAGGGCAAAATTGTTTTGAAAAGTAGATACAATGCATACGTATCACCAATCCACCGCTGCCCTCCTCCATCACGCCGGAGCTGGTAACCTGACTTCGTCATCCAACGCAACTACAACCGCAACACCCTCAATGACTTAGCAGCTGAAGCCGAGGCAGAGCTGCCTCCACGACGCCGACGCCAACGTGCGCCGTACCAGAACCACTTCGACCACGCCGTCCTGTGCCTCATCGCTGCCGCTCCACTGTTGCAACCGTCCACCGCACTGGAGTTGTTCCTGCTACACCATCGTTCGCCGCCTCGGATCTGGTTCCCCGCCGTTGAAAGACGGCCACCACACCACACTCAACACTTGGCCATGGGTTCGTTCAAGGCTCCACCGTCCTTCACAACTTCTCGTTTCCAGCGAACCACAAGAAGTTCGTTGGAAAAACAGAAGGAGGACACAGCACTGCCAGCAGAAAGAGGTACTCCTCTTCCCTTATTCGTGCAACGTCTCTGCTCACACCGTATTCATCCCACGAAAGAAACTAGTTGAGCGCTTCTTACTGCATCTTCTTCGTGATACTGAATGCACACGATTTCATCCCATTTACTATTTCACCTTGGCTAGAGGTCAGTAGACCGCCTGGATTTCAATTTAGGGTCAGTTGAATTGCAATTAAAAGAAGCAGCACCCGCTTAGGCGCGCGGAGCACCTAGTTCGCATGTTCGCCTGGGAAGCGGTGCATCAGTGTGTATCATAGGGGTGTGGGGCGTAGGAGCTGCTTGCGCCCGATCTAGAGATCGGCGGGGCTTGAAGGGAGGGCCGAGGGCGGTGCCAAGCACGGCGGTGCGGTGAGGTCGAGGGGAAGGCGGAGGCAGGGGACTGGGCCAGTGGTCGCTAGCGTTTCGAGGAAGATCGTAACACTGACTGGCCGGAGGTAGATGATGGCGATTTGCCCGTTCTTTGTACATCGAACGGTGCAGAAAAAATGGACTAACCTATTTGTTTTCTGTGGACTGTTATTTTCATAGGACCACACCTTGTGATGTGCTGGAGGAGCATCTGCATTTCCCAGCCATCCCTGTGGTCATATTTCAAAATCCTAGAATCTATCAATTTCGTGTGCCATGCATGTTGTAGAGCTATCATATGTCTCTCATCATTTATTTCTCACCGACCTGCTATCTGCTACCTTTACACTGTACTACTTGTGCACACACTTCACCCATACTCACACTATTGTTTTTTTATGCATGGGTATTTCAGACTCTGACACAGTGTTGATTAATACGCAAAAGAAAAGAAAGAAGTCGCTCCAGTGTAATTCGAAGGTAAGTGAGGGAGTCCCGGATTAGGGGGTGTCCGGATAGCCGAACTATCACCTTTGGCCGGACTCCTGAACTATGAAGATACAAGATTGAAGACTTCGTCCCGTGTCCGGATGGGACTTTCCTTGGCGTGGAAGGCAAGCTTGGCGTCTGATATGTAGATCTCCTACCATTGTAACCGACTACGTGTAACCATAACCCTCTTGGTGTCTATATAAACCGGAGGGTTTTAGTCCGTGGGATCGAACAACAATCATACCATAGGCTAGCTTCTAGGGTTTAGCCTCTATGATCTCGTGGTAGATCTACTCTTGTACTACCCATATCATCAATATTAATCAAGAAGGAGTAGGGTTTTACCTCCATCGAGAGGGCCCGAACCTGGGTAAAAACATCGTGTCCCTTGTCTCCTGTTACCATCCGCCTAGACGCACGATTGGGACCCCTACCCGAGATCCGCGGTTTGACACCGACATCGGTGCTTTCATTGAGAGTTCCTCGTGTTGTCATCTTTAGGCCCGATGGCTCCTTCCGATCATCAACAACGACGCGGTCCAGGTGACACTTTTCTCCCGGACAGATCTTCGTATTCGCGGCTTTGCATCGCCGGCCAATTCACTTGGCCATCTGGAGCAGATCGAAGCTACGCCCCGCCATCGGTCAGTTTTGGGAGTTTGAACTACACGGCCGACATCCGCGGAGACTTGATCTTCGACGGATTCGAGCCACAGCCAAGCGCCGCCTTGTCTCGATGGGCACGATCTAGCTCGCCGCCGAGCAGTGCCTCGAGGTCAAGACCAATGTCCGCCCGACCCTTAGCTCGGAGCCGACTTCGCCGATCGAGGACGAGTGGTTGGACACCGTCTCGGGGGCTGCAATCTCTACGGCGATTGAGCCGAACACCATCCCTGTCCTTTGTGAAGCTCGTGACTCCAAGGTGCGGACTCTATCCGGACCAACCTTACGAGCCCCGCCAATCGAATCCGATTGGGCGCCGTTATGGAGTTCATCGCAGACCTCTTTTCAAAGACTCGCCCTTTGGCGACATCCTGAATTCACTAAAGTCTCTCTCTTTATCGAGAGCCTGGCGGACTATGGTCAGGAAGGTTGGGATGCGGACGATGAAGAAATTCAACGCCCACCCACCACCCACTTTGTAGCCACTGTCGATGATTTAACCGACATGCTCGACTTTGAATCCGAAGACATCGACGGTATGGACGACGATGCCGGAGACGACCTAGAACCAGCGCCTACAGGGCACTGGAAGGCCACCTCGTCATACGACATATATATGGTGGACATCCCAAAAGATGGGAATGGCGATGGAATGGTGGAGGATGACCCCTCCAAGAAACAGCCTAAGCGCCGGCGTCAGCGGTGCCGCTCTAAATCCCGTCACAGCAAAAACGGTGATTCCGGCACGGGAGATAATAACACCCCGGACAGCGCCGAAGACAACCTCCTCCAGCAGGACTCAGCACAGGAGGATGGAGAAGCCAGCCCGCATGATAGAGCGGCAGACAGAGAGGTAGAGGACGATAATTATATGCCTCCCTCCGAAGACGAGGCAAGCCTCGGCGATTTATTTAATTTGTCGTGCACGAGGATCCCGTCGAACAAGAGCGTTTCAAGCGCAGGCTTATGGCCACGGCAAGCAGCCTCAAGAAAAGCAGCAACAGCTTAAAGCTGACCAAGACTTGCTAGGCGGCGATGATGGATGAAGTCCTTGCAGCAGAAGAGTATGAACTCGAACGCCCCTCCAAGAGCTACCCAAAACGCAGGCTGCTACCCCGATTAGAGGAGGAAGCACCCAAACGTACATCACCAGCGCATGACGCGGCCGACCGGCCACCTCGTGGCCGCGATAGAGAGACCTCTAGGCCCTCCACTCAAGCCGCACCCCGGCGTCGCTCGAAAAGTAACAAGGCACGGGGAAATGCGCCAGACCTGCGAGACATATTGGAGGACAAGGCAAGGCAAACAAGATCGATCTACGGATCGCGGGGGCGCCCCACGACACGTGATAGTAACCATCACGCCGGATACAGCAACACCGGCCGGGCCAAATACAGTAGACAAAGCTCACTCGAGCTGCGTCGTGATATAGCCCGGTATAGAGGCGCCGCACACCCACTATGCTTCACAGATGAAGTAATGGATCATCAAATCCCCGAGGGTTTCAAACCCGTAAACATTGAATCATACGACGGCACAACAGATCCTGCGGTTTGGATCGAGGACTATCTCCTTCATATCCACATGGCCCGCGGCGATGATCTACACGCCATCAAATACCTCCCACTCAAGCTCAAAGGACTAGCTCGGCATTGGCTTAACAGCTTGCCAGCAGAGTCAATTGGTTTTTGGGAAGACCTGGAAGCCGCATTCCTTGACAACTTCCAGGGCACATATGTGCGACCACCAGACGCCGATGACCTTAGCCATATAATTCAGCAGCCAGAGGAATCGGCCAGACAATTCTGGACACGGTTCCTAACAAAGAAAAATCAAATCGTCGACTGTCCGGATGCAGAGTCACTAGCAGCCTTCAAACACAACATCCGCGACGAGTGGCTGGCCCGACACCTAGGACAGGAAAAGCTGAAATCCATGGCAGCCCTCACCAAACTCATGACCCGCTTTTGTGCGGGAGAGGACAGCTGGCTAGCTCGTAGTAACAACTTTACCAAAAACCCTGGTAGTTCGGATACCAAGGACAGCAATGGCAGGTCGCGTCGCAACAAGCACAAGCGCCGCATTAATGGCGATAATGCTGAGGATACGGCAGTCAATGCCGGATTCAGAGGCTCTAAACCCGGTCAGCGGAAAAAGCCATTCAAAAGAAATACCCAGGGCCCGTCCAATTTGGACCGAATACTCGATCGCTCGTGCTAGATACATGGCACCCCCGAAAAACCAGCCAACCACACCAACAGGGATTGTTGGGTGTTCAAACAGGCAGGCAAGTTAAATGCCTAAAAAAACGGCAAGGGGTTGCATAGCGATGACAAGGAGGAGCCCCGGCCGCCGAACAATAGAGGACAGAAGGGTTTCCCCCTACAAGTGCGGACGGTGAACATGATATACACAACCCACATACCCAAAAGGGAGCGGAAGCGTGCACTAAGGGACGTATACGCGATGGAGCCAGTCGCCCCAAAGTTCAACCCATGGTCCTCCTGCCCGATCACTTTTGACCGAAGGGACCACCCCACTAGCATCCGCCATGGTGGATTCGCCGCATTGGTTCTAGACCCAATCATCGACGGATTTCACCTCACTAGAGTCCTCATGGACGGCGGCAGCAGCCTGAACCTGCTTTACTAGGATACAGTGCGCAAAATGGGCATAGACCCCTCAAGGATTAAACCCACAAAGACGACCTTTAAAGGCGTCATACCGGGTGTAGAGGCCAACTGTACAGGCTCGGTTACACTCGAAGTGGTCTTCGGATCCCCGGATAACTTCCGAAGCGAGGAATTAATCTTCGACATAGTCTCATTTCGCAGCGGCTATCGCGCACTGCTTGGACGAACCGCATTTGCAAAGTTCAATGCGGTGCCACACTACGCATACCTCAAGCTCAAGATGCCAGGCCCTCGAGGAGTAATCACGGTCAATGGAAACACCGAACGCTCTCTCCAAACGGAGGAGCATACGGCAGCCCTCGCGGCGGAAGTACAAAGCAGCCTTTCAAGGCAACTAGCGAGTCCGGCCATTATACGACCGGACACCGTCAAGCGCTACCGAGTAACCTACAACAAGACCGCCAGCACGCCCGAGCATCGCAGCAGAGTAATGCGGCCCGACCCCAGCCCTCGCGAAATTGTGAAACCAGTACTACGCGTACATAACTACGCCTGGAAATACCATGGGCATAGGGGAGGGCACGACCACCAAGACGCCTGAATGCGGCTCGGCCGCACTAGGGGCTCCGATTGTGTCATTCTTTTTCTTTTCTCTTACTTTCAGGACTCCGTTTTCGAAGCCCTGTCGGCATTAGAACCGCCGAACACACGATGCAACAGCCAGGGAAGCGTAGCTACGTCGAGTGCCCGGTGGTCTCTATTACGAGCGATATACCTGTTTTGCATACCATCCCGCAGCTTACCCCTCGAGGGGACATGTCAAAAAGTCCGCCCCTTGCTTATCGCACTATTTGTATCGTTCTGCTTTTACCAAAGACCTTTTTAAATAAATAATGCATAGCTTTTGCCTATTATTGCATTCTTCTTTTCTACGTATATATGTTCATTAATAACATGTTGCACCCGTACACTTTGGTACGGCCGAATACACCAGGGGCTTAAGTACCCCAAAATATAGTGTGATAAGTCCGAACACTTTCACAAGTGCGGCACCCCGAACTTATAGCATTATATGGATCGGCTCCGAATCATGTCTTGGGTCAATAGTTGGGTTTGCCCGGCTCCCATATTTTGGTACCTTATGTTCCATTATATCGACTAAGGTAGTGCTGGGAGAACCACTGCGATTGTGCCCCGGTTGAGCTGGGTTAAGCACCTCAGTGGAGAAAGCTAAAACTGACCGTCATGATAGGGCGAGAGCCTGTCGCTGTTCGAGAGGTTTTTCGAGTCCCTAAAGACTTATGCCGCTTAGAGCGAGGAGTCGGCATTTTCCGGCCAAGGCGTGGATAGCGGCCCGAACTCGGTCTTCCGAATACTAGGGGCTTCGCCGAAATTTAAAATTATAGAATTCTATGGCTAAGTGAGAGTGTTCAAGCATTATAGTCCGGTTGCCTTGTTCGTTGCGTTGAGCGCCTCCCTCGAAGGACCCAAGAATGGGAACAAGAGCGCTCAAGTTTATCCCGAACACCCCAGCACTCGTGGCATGGGGGCAAAGCCGACGACTCGCCATCTCTCAAATTTAATAAACGGCCGCACAGAAGGTAATATTCTAAATTCACAAGTGTTGCTTAGCGCATATGAACAAGTTTTCAGCATACAGGATAACAAATGTGAGTCTACTCAAAAATTACATCTTTGGAGCATTAACCCGCTATAAGGCGGGTACCCTTCGGGACGCCCTCATAGTACATCTCGGGCTTGCGATACCCCTTGCCCGGCGGTGGCCCGTCCGTCACAAGCTTCTCAGCGTCCATCTTGCCCCAGTGCACTTTAGCACGGGCAAGGGCCCGACGGGCACCTTCAATGCAGACGGAGCGCTTGATGACTTCAATCCATGGACAGGCGTCCACCAGTCGCCGCACTAGCCCGAAGTAGCTCCCAGGCATGGCTTCCTTACGCCACAGCCGAACTATGAGGCCCTTCACGGCCTGTTCGGCCACCTTGTGGAGCTCGACCAGCTGCTTCAGCTGGTCGCTCAGGGGCACCGAGTGTCCGGCCTTAGCATACTGAGACCAAAACACCTTTTCCGTCGAGCTCCCCTCCTCGGCCCGATAGAACGCGGCGGCATCAGACACACTGCGAAAGCTCCTGGAGAGCTCCGGATTCGGGTAAGTAACAGATAATTCACTATCACATGCTTGCTTTGCATAAAGAATGCCTTACCCGCCGCTATCTTCTTTATCGCCTCAATCTCCTGGAGGGCCTTTTGGGCTTCGGCCTTAGCGGCTTTGGCACTCTCAAGGGCCGAGGCGAGCTCGGACTCTTGAGTCTTCGAGTCACGCTCCAAACTC
Organism: Aegilops longissima; assembly: GCA_021605205.1. Classification (NCBI taxonomy): domain Eukaryota; kingdom Viridiplantae; phylum Streptophyta; class Magnoliopsida; order Poales; family Poaceae; genus Aegilops; species Aegilops longissima. Next base: position 157,013,917 of record CM038678.1, on the reverse strand, counting down.
TCGTGTTTTTCCACGAGAGTCTGGAGCTCTCGCCGCACCTCCGCCACCCGCGCCTCCTGCTTCTCTCGCTCGGTCCGCTTCGCGGCCGCACTGCTTTCGGTCCGGTACACCGCCTCCTTCAGGGTCGCCACCTCGTTCGTGGCCCCTGCAATATTCATTTTAGTCCTGTCATTTTTTGCAACCACATTTTTTATATATAATCCCATAAGGTACTACTTACCTTCCTTGTCCTCAAGCTGCTTTTTGGCAAGGCCGAGCTCGTTCTCGGACCGCTCGAGGCTCTGCTTCAATGCATTGACCTCCATGATCGGTCTGGCAGAGGAGGTCAGCGCAGCCTGCATTCCCATATTGACACACTTATGTTAGACTCCACGTATATCTTTTTAGATCCTCATTTCGCTTTTCTTTCAACACGAACTAAGCATCGAGGGCTCTGTCTATGCGTAATATTTTTACATATTCTAAACACATACCTCAAAGCTCGTTAGAAGGTGGCACAGCTTGATCAGCCCGCTCTTGGCAGATCGAACTTTCTGGATCACCACACTCATAACAGTGCGGTGCTCCTCGTCGATGGAGGCGCCGTTAAGCGCTTCCAGCAAGCTATCCGGTGCCTCCGGTTGGACAGAGGTCACCGGCATCGCAGTCTTGCCTTTCTTACAAAGGGGCAGCCTGCCGGACTTCGGAACCACTGAAGGTTCTGGTACGGAGTCCGGACCAGGGTCGGACTTAGATCCCTTGGGGGTTTCATCCCCTTCGCGCCTGGGGTCCGGGAGGTTGCCTTGCGGCACCTCTTGGGCCACCTCCTCCTGACCGGGCCCCTCTTGGAACCCCACCTCGGCATCGTCGGCGGCGCGAGGAGAGGAGGCGGCCGGAAGTGAAGCGCTATCCACATCCGATGGATCCAGGGATCCGCTCGTCGAAGCGGCGAGCTCGTCCTTGGGCGGGCTGCATAGTTGCATTCGGCGTTAGAAGAAACTATGCGACAAATGAAAGGCCATGAGTTACTCTGGTATCCGGACACTTACGACTTCGCCAGGGGCTTGGCCCTTGATGGCCACTCCTCTTCGCCGCCGGTGGCGTTGGTGGAGTAGTCCGGAGGGAGGGTCCTTCCCTTCTTGGACCCTCCGGCCTCCCCAGTCGGGGCGGCCTTCCTTTTCTTTCTCCCCACCGGGAGAAGCTTTTTCCTCCTCCTCGTTTTCACGGGAGGATTCCGCCTCGGAGTCGTCGGACGATGTGTCCGCCAACACCTGGCGCCGGGCACTCCTTCGAGTCCCTGTGGCCTTCTTCTTGGCCTTCTTCTCTGGCACCACGTGAGGTGCCGGAACCAGCAGCCCCGTCAAGCAGGCGTCCGCTGGGTCTTCTGGCAGGGGAGCCGGATAGTTAACCTGCCCGGACGTATTCTGCCAATCCTGTCAAAGGTAAGGGAGTTTACATCCCGCATAGAGTCAAACTATGAAAAACAAGAGTCCCGTAAAGGGTAAAATAGCTTACCTCACTAGCTTGACGCTGCAAGCTGAGTCCGCGATCTTCGGTAGCGGATGCGGGAGCCTCGGTGCCCTTGAACAGCGCCTTCCAGGCATCTTTGTACGTAGTGTCGAAGAGCCTGCTCAAGGTTTGGTGCTGTGCCGGATCGAACTCCCACAAGTTGAAGGCCCGTTGTTGGCATGGGAGGATCCGGTAGATGAGCATGACCTGGACTACGTTGACAAGCCTGAGATTCTTGTTCACCATATTTTGGATGCAGGTTTGGAGTCCGGTCAGCTCTTCCGAATTGCCCCACGTCAGGCCCGTCTCTTTCCAAGAGGTGAGCCGCGTAGGGAAGCCAGATCGGAATTCGGGGGCCGCTGCCCATTTAGGGTCACGCGGCTCGATGATGTAGAACCACCCCGATTGCCACCCCTTTACGGTCTCCACAAAGGAGCCCTCGAGCCATAGGACGTTGGCCATCTTGCCCACCATGGCACCTCTGCACTCCGCTTGGCGGCCGCCCACAACCTTCCGCTTGACATTAAAGGTCTTCAGCCATAAGCCGAAGTGGGGCTGGATGCAGAGAAAGGCCTCACACACGATGATGAACGCCGAAATGTTGAGGATGAAATTTGGGGCCAGATCGTGGAAATCTAGGCCGTAGTAGAACATGAGCCCCCGGACAAATGGGTGAAGTGGAAAACCTAGTCCGTGGAGGAAGTGGGTGTGGAACACCACCCTCTCATGGGGCCTGGGGGTGGGGATGGGCTGCCCCTTATCGGGGAGCCGATGCGCGATGTCACTGGACAAGTATCCGGCCTTCCGCAGCTTTTTGACTTGTCCCTCCGTGACGGAGGAGACCATCCACTTGCCTCCCGCTCCGGACATGGCTGGAGAATGTTGAGGAGGGAGGTGCGGACTTGGGCGCTGGAGCTCGAGTGCGCGGAAGTGGATGAGCAAAGGAAGAAGAAGGCGTAGGTGAAAAGGTGGATCCTTATCCCCTTATATGGACGGACGAAGCTATGCGTCCCCACCAGCCTGGTAAAACTCGCTTATCTCCCAAGCGTCGTAATCAATGGCGCGGTTGGGTTACCCACGCCCGTATTGATGAGAATCCCGGAATAAGGGGGCACGATCTCCACTTTGACAAGACGTGCCAAGGAAACCGCCTCGCTAAACACGCTGAGGTGGGACAGTAAAAACGATTCGAATAAAGGCCTGGTCGTGGTGTGATGTCACGCTGCGGAATACGTCAGCAGATTTGTGTAAATATTATTCTCTCTACGGTGGTATGTGGAACTTGTTTTGCAGAGCCGGACACTATCCTTGTGTTCAAAATCTTCGGAGGAGGAAACCGCCTTGCAATGCCGAAGACAATATGCGCGCATGACTCGTCGTCATTGAAGCCTGGTTCAGGGGCTACTGAGGGAGTCCCGGATTAGGGGGTGTCCGGATAGCCGAACTATCACCTTTGGCCGGACTCCTGGACTATGAAGATACAAGATTGAAGACTTCGTCCCGTGTCCGGATGGGACTTTCCTTGGCGTGGAAGGCAAGCTTGGCGTCTACGGATATGTAGATCTCCTACCATTGTAACCGACTCTGTGTAACCCTAACCCTCTTCGGTGTCTATATAAACCGGAGGGTTTTAGTCCGTAGGACGAACAACAATCATACCATAGGCTAGCTTCTAGGGTTTAGCGCCTCTGATCTCGTGGTAGATCTACTCTTGTACTACCCATATCATCAATATTAATCAAGCAGGAGCAGGGTTTTACCTCCATCGAGAGGGCCCGAACCTGGGTAAAAACATCGTGTCCCTTGTCTCCTGTTACCATCCGCCTAGACGCACAGTTCGGGACCCCCTACCCGAGATCCGCCGGTTTTGACACCGACAGTAAGCACTAAGCGTTTCAGCGCTCTAAAGGGTGTAGTGTCAGCAGATGGAGACAGTAAATGTAGCTCTGTAGTTGATGATCTCAATTGCCACACACAACCATCCCAGGTGCTTGCTTTAACTTCGCGCTGTCAGTTGTGGTTGCATGTTGCATATGGTGTCTAGTTTGTATTGCTTCCAATTTGGTTAAATTGCATCTGCTTACTTTACACATTATACCTTTGATAATGACATGCCTTCCCGTTTTTGATACATACTACATATGTCTATTAACCATGTGCGTACATCAACTAATGCTCTTTTGTATCCCTCATCAATCACCTATGATGAGACAGACACCCCAGTGGGTTACTGTGAGGCGCGCTACTCATTTAAAGAGTGTAGTGTCATCCTCCCCACTTGATTCTCAAGAAACAGCAAGGCTAAATGAAGATAGTCAATGTAGCTCTCTAGTTGATGACCGCAATTCTCCTACACCACCATCGCAGGTGCTTGCTCTTACTTGGCAGTGTGATATGTGGTTGCATGTTGCATATGGTGTCTACCTTGTAATGCTTCTAATTAGGGTAAATTGCATCTGCTTAGTTAACACATTATACCTGTGAATATGACATGCCTTCCTGTTTTTGGTACATACTACTTCTTTCTATTAACCGTGTTCTTACATCAAACTACTTTTCTTGTTTATCCCTCATCAATCACTTCTGACGAGACACCTTCAAGTTGACAGTGTAATATTGGTTGCATTTTGCATATCACTTCAAACATGTATTGCCTCTAATTTGTTGAAGTGCCACTTATAATGAGACACATCTAACTTGGTAGAATGATTTTGGTTGGATCTCTCATATGGTGTCTAGATTGCATTGCTTCCAATTTGTTGAAATGCCTTCTGCTTAGCGTTTTTCGTACATATTCCATCCTCCTACAATGTGGTTGCCACACATAAAAGTTGTGTTCGTCAGTATCATGCATCAACGAGTTGGAAGTGTGAATTTCATTCCTTTTTCTTGTGTGTTTACTTGACAAGGCAAAATCTAAAAGGACGAAGGCACGGGATGATGGTGGTCCTCTGGAGCAACCGAAACAGATGATCTCTGCAGATTCTCCTATTACTCCTACTGCAGTGCAAGTTCCAAATCTCATCTCCCCTACTTCACAACCCCAAGTGCTTGCTCTAACATGGCAGTGTGATATCTGGTTGCATGTTGCATATGGTGCCTAGCTTGTATTGCTCCTAATTTGTTAAATTGCATCTCCTTAGCTTACACATTATACATGTGAATATGACACGCCTTCCTATTTTTGGTACATACTACATCTGCCTATCACACCATGTTCTTACATCAAACTACCGTTCTTGTGTATCCTGCATCTATCGCTTATGATGAGATAGTCATGCCCATGGGTTAGTATGAGACGCGCTACTCTTATAAAGAGTGCAGTTTCATCCTCCCCACATAATTCTCAAGAAACAGCAAGCCTAAATGAAGATATTGAACGTAGCTCTGTACTTGAAGACCGCACTTCCCCTACACCACCATCGCAGGTGCTTGCTCTAACTTCACAGTGTGATATGTGGTTGCATGTTGCATACGGTGTCTAGCTTGTAATGCTTCTAATTAGGGTAAATTGCATCTACTTAGTTTACACATTATACCTGTGAATATGAGATGCCTTCCTATTTTTGGTACACACTACATCTATCTGTTAACCATGTTCTTACATGAATCTACCTCTCTTTTGTATCCTGCATCAATCACTTACGATGAGACGCCTTTATTCGTTACATATTGCATATTATTTCTAGCCTGTTGCCATGTATTGCTTCTAATTTGGTCAAATACATTTCTTAGGCCACCCTTTTAATTTGGCAGAGTGATATTGGTTTCATCTTTCATATGGTTTCTAGCTTGCATTGCTTCTAACTAGTTCAAACACCTTGTGCTTAGTTTACACTTTATACATCATGCATGTCAATATGTCATGTCGTCTTGTTTTCATACATATTCCATCCTCCTATCATGCGGCTGCCTTACATGAAAGTAGTGTTCGTCAGTATCATGCATCAATGAGTTCTGAAGAGCAAATTTTATTCCTTTTTCTTGTGGGTTTGACTTGACAAGTAAAAATCAAAAAAGAGGAAGGAAAAGAGTAAGGAAGGCGATGATGGTGGTCCTCTGTAGCAACATAACGGAGCATCTGTACGGATTCTCCTTGTAGTGCTAGTGCATTACAAGTTCCAAGTCTCCGCTCCCCTACTCCACCATCCAAGGTGCTTGCTCTAACTTGGCAGTGTGATATCTGGTTGCATGTTGCATATGGTGTCGAGCTTGTATTGCTCCTAATTAGTGTAAACTGCATCTGCTTAGCTTACACATGATATGTGTGAATATGGCACGCTTTCTTGTTTTTGGTACATACTATATCTGTCTATCACACCATGTTCTTACATGAAACTACTCTTCTTGTGTATCCTGCATCAGTCACTTATGATGGGACACCTTTAAGTTGGCAGTGTGATATTGGCTTGCGTCTTGAATATGATTTCTAGCATGTAGTGCTTCTAGTTTGATGAACGCCACCTATGACGAGACAGTTTTAACTTGGCAGAGTGATATAGATTGCACCTTCCATATGGTGCCTAGCTTGCAGTGATTCTAATTTGTTGAAGTGCCTTCTGCTTAGTTACCACATCATAGGTGTGAATATGTCAAGTCATCCAGTTTTTCGTACATATTCCATCCTCGTATCATGACTTTGCCTTTCATCAGAGTAGTGTTCATCGGTATCATGCATGAATGAGTTCTGAAGAGCGAATTTTATTCCTTTTTCTTGTCGGTTTGACCTCAAAATGCAAAATCAATAAAGCGGATGGAAATTGGTAAGGCATTGGATGATGGTGGTCCTTTCGAGCAACTGAAACGGAGGGTCTCTACAGATTCTACTCCGCCATCCTCCCAACAAGGTTCGCAAGACAACGCAAGGCTAGACAGTCAACATAGCTATGTAAACGATGAGTACATCTTCCCTACTCCACCATCACAGGTGCTTGCTCTAACTTGCCACTATTATATGTGGTTGCATGTTGCATATGATGTCTAGCTTGTATTGCTTCTAACTTTGTTGAATTGCATCAGCTTACTTTACACATAATGCCTGTGAATATGACACGTGTTCCTGTTTCTAGAACATACTATATCTGATCACACCATGTTCTTACATCAGACTGCTGTTCTTACATGATAAGGCACCTTTAAGTCACCACTGTGATATTGGTTGTGTCTTGCATATGATTTCTAGCATGTACTGCTTCTAGTTTGTTGAAACGCCAGATAGTTTGAACTTGGCAGAGTGATATTGGTTGCATCTTTCATATGGTGTCTAGCTTCCAGTGCTTCTAATTTATTGAAATGCCTTCTGCTTAGTTACCACATCATAGGTGTGAATATGTCACGTCGTCCTATTTTTCATACATATTCCATCCTCGTATCATGTGTTTGCCTTTCATCCGAGTAGTGTTTGTCAGTATCATGCATGAATGAGTTCTGAAGAGCGAATTTTATTCCTTTTTCTTATCGGTTTCACTTCACAATGCAAAACCAATACAACTGAAGGAAATTAGTCCGGCAGTGGATGATGGTGGTCCTTCGGAGCAACTCAAACAGAGGGTCTCTACAGATTCTACTCCGCCATCCTCCCAACAAGATTCACAAGACAACACAAGGCCGGATAGTTAACGTAGCTGTAGATAATGAGCACATATCCCCTACTCCACCATCACAGGTGCTTGCTCTAACTTGACACTATTATATGTGGTTACATGTTGCGTATGATGTCTAGCTTGTATTGCTTCTAACTTTGTTGAATTGCATCTGCTTACTTTACAGATAATGCCTGTGAATATGACACGTGTTCCTATTTTTATAGAACATACATGTAGATGATGAGCACATCTCCCCTACTCCACCATCATAGGTGATTTCTCTAACTTGGAACTGTTATATGTGGTTGCCTGTTCCGTATGATGTCTAGTTTGTATTGCTTCTGATTTTGTTGAATTGCATCTGCGTAGCTTACAACTTATACCTGCAACGTTCACTCACCCATAAGACACATTTAACTTGGGAGTGTGATCTAGGTTGCATCTTGCATTGTCTTCGAGCTTGTACTGCTTCTAATTTCTTGAAATGACACTTACGATGAGACACTTTTTACCTGATAGAGTGATATTGGTTGCATGTTCATATGGTGCCTAGCTTTCATTTCTTCTATTTTTGTTGAAATGCCTTCTGCTTACTGTTTTTCATACATAATTCCATCGTCCTATCGTACGTGTGAATATGCAATGTTGTCTTTTTTGTATATATTCTTACATCAAAGTACTGTTAGTATGTATCATGCATCAACCAGTTATGCAGAGCTAATTTTATTCATCTTCTTGTGGTTTTGACTTCATAAGGCAATATCAAAAAATAGGAAGGAAATGAGTAAGTTAGGGGATGTTGGTGGTCCTCCGAATCGACGCAAACAGAGACTCTCTAGATTTGCCACTGCTACTGCTAATGAAGTTGAAGTCCCAAGTCTACATGATGAGTTCATCTCCCGTACTCCACCATCGCAGGTGCTTGCTCTAAGTTGACAGTGTGATAATTGGTTTCATGTTGCATATGTTATCTAGCCTGTATTTCTTCTATTTTGATTAAATTGCACCTGCTGAGTTTATACGTTATACATGTGCATATGACATGCCTTTCTGTGTCTAGAATACACTTCATCTATCTATCATACCATGTTCTTACATCAAAGTACTGTTGTTGTGTATTCCGCATCAGTCACTAATGATTGGACACTTTTAACATGACAGTTTGATAGTGGTTGCATCTTGCATTGATTTCTATGTTGTACTGCTTCTAATTTTTCGAAATGCCACTTATGACAAGACACTTTTAACTTGGCAGAGTGATATTGGTTCCATCTTTCATATGGTGTCTAGCTTGCATTACTTCTATTTTCTTGAAAATCCTTCTGCTTAGTTTACACATCGTAGCTGTGAATATGTCACGCCGTCCTATTTTTCTTACATATTCCATCCTCATACAGTTGCCTTACATCAAAGTATTGCTTGTTTGTATCATGCATCAATGAGTTCTGAAGAGAGATTTTATTCTTTTGTGTTGTGGGTATGGCTTGACATGGCAAAGTCAAAAAAGAGCAAGGAAAAGAATATAGTAGGGAATGGTGTTACTCGTCGGGTGAAATGGAAAAGGATCTGCCCTTGAGATTTAGCTAGTACTTATAGTGCAGTAGAAGGTCCAAGTCCACCGGCTAAATCTACAAACACAGTATCACCTGCTCCACCAGCTGCAGCATCCACTTCAATTGTACCAGCATCTCAACGAGTTACTCGTTCGTTTGCTTCGAAACTGGCCAGTTCCCAAGCTGCCTTCACACCTAATAATACTTCAAGCTTCTTGACGACACAACAGACTTGGCAAGATCAGATGAACCTCATGAGCATCAACACCAAGACAAGACTGGCCGAGTCAAGTTACAGCTTGCATGCTCCTTTATATGTACTCTCACAGTTTGATGTGCACTAACACTTTCCATATTCGTTTTTGAAGTTGCACCACGGCGCAAGCGGAAACAGACATCAGGGATAATGCTTGACAGATTAACAAAATCTAAAGAAGGAAGAATGGAGATCCATTTTGAGGCAGGTTTAAAAAGGCCACGTGATGCTACAGAGTCAGCCAAGTTAGTATCAGAGGCAGCCGTTGCCGTTAGGTGTCATGCACGTATCCTCCCAACGTGGTTCCAGTATAGGAATGAGAAAGACAATACCCAGTTTAACACCTTCTTTGACCATTTATCCGTAAGTAATGTTATTCATCGCAATTTGTAATATTTTCTTGCTATGTCCCATACTTTCTAGCTTCCTCCTAATAAGACTCACATTCTTTTTTCAACAGATGAGGTTCAAGTTGGATCCGAAAGATGATGCAACTAAACAAGCATGCACTCATGTTTTTCAGTCTGCTCTAGGACAGTATCGGTACCACCTTAGAAAATCTCACTCTGAAGGCAAGGCTAACAATGAAATCACTCAAACATCTCCAGTGGAATATATTACAGATGAAGACTGGACATCCCTTTTTAAACACTGCTCTGATCCAAAGTATCAGGTAGGGTATATGTATTTGATCAGACCACATATTGAACTTCTATTTATGTATGTGCCTCACAAGTGTATCTTCTTCTAGGCTAACTGTTTGAAGAACAAGACCAACCGTTCTAAAGTGAAATTCCAACAGACAACAAGATCTCGTAGCTATATTGCACACCTCGAGGCTCTTGTAAATAGATGCTAGTTCCTTCTTTTCTCTGTGCCATATTATCATATCTATATTGACTTGTTCCAAATACAGAGGAAAGCTCGTGCGGACCAAAAAGAACCTAAACCGAATGCAGTGCAAATCTTCAAGGATTGCCACACCAGCAAGATGAAGGGCATGAGCACACCAGTTCAACCCGCTGTTGTAAGTCCTTACTCCTCCTGCCTTTGAACTGATTGGTACTGTGACGTGTTCATTTAACTGCTTGGTTTGTAGCCAATGTCAGTTACTCTATTCACTTTTATACACAGTTGTCTTAACGTATCATTTGACCATACATGGTTTAAAAGAGATGAAAGATATTCTTTTGGTCTTGATCTGTAATCTAGTTGTGATGTTCACATGCGCACAGAATGATATAATAGCATGTTTGTTTTATATATGTTTGCCCATGATACGAATGATGTCATACTATGTTCGTCCTACTTTAAACCATGTCTCTTTATCCTTAGATGTCAAGGAATGTGAGGAAATAGACAATACAATAGGCATGCTACATGGACATATGTTGCGAAAGTGATTTTATTATGTAGTTGTGATACCTCTCCAACGTATCTATAATTATTGATTGTTCCATGCTATATTATATTCTATTTTGGATGTTACTGGGCTTTATTATACACTTTTATATTATTTTTGGGACTAACCTATTAACCGGAGGCCCAGCCCAAATTGTTGTTTTTTTGCCTATTTTAGTGTTTCGCACAAAAGGAATATCAAACGAAGTCCAAACGGAATGAAACCTTCGGGAACGTGATTTTGGAACGATCGTGATCCAGAGGACTTGGAACCAACGTTAAGAAAGCACCGAGGAGGGCACGAGGCAGTGGGGCGCGCCCACCCCCCTAGGCGCGCCCTCCACCCTCGTGGGCCCCTCGTTGGTCCACCGACGTACTTCTTCCTCCTATATATACCCCTATACCCTGGAAACATCAGATACGGAGCCAAAACCCTATTTCCACCGCCAAAACTCTCTGTACCCGTGAGATCCCATCTTGGGGCCTTTTTCGGCGCTCCGCCGGAGGGGGCATTGATCACGGAGGGCTTCTACATCAACAACATAGCCTCTTCGATGATGTGTGAGTAGTTTACCTCAGACCTTAGGGTCCATAGTTATTAGCTAGATGGCTTCTTCTCTCTCTTTGGATCTCAATACAAAGTTCTCCTCGATTCTCTTGGAGATCTATTCGATGTAATCTTATTTTGCGGTGTGTTTGTCGAGATCCGATGAATTGTGGGTTTATGATCAAGTTTATCTATGAACAGTATTTGAATCTCCTCTGAATTCTTTTATGTATGATTGGTTATCTTTGCAAGTCCCTTCGAATTATCAGTTTGGTTTGGCCTACTAAATTGATCTTTCTTGCAATGGGAGAAGTGCTTAGCTTTGGGTTCAATCTTATGTGTCCTTTCCCAAAGTGACAGAGGGCAGCAAGGCACGTATTGTATTGTTGCCATCGAGGATAAAAAGATGGGGTTTATATCATATTGCATGAGTTTATCCCTCTACATCATGGCATCTTACTTGAAGCATAATTCTGTTCTTATGAAATTAATACTCTAGATGCATGCTGGATAGCGGTCGATGTGTGGAGTAATAGTAGTAGATGTAGAATCGTTTCGGTCTACTTGTCCCGGGCGTGATGCCTATATACATGATCATACCTAGATATTCTCATAACTATGCTCAATTCTATCAATTGCTCGACAGTAATTCGTTTACCCACCGTAATACTTATGCTCTTGAGAGAAGCCACTAGTGAAACCTATGGCCCCCGGGTCTATTTTCCATCATATTAATCTTCCAACACTTAGCTATTTGTATTGCCGTTTATTTTACTTTGCATCTTTATTATAAAAATACCAAAAATATTATCTTATCATATCTATCAGATCTCACTCTCGTAAGTGACCGTGAAGGGATTGATAACCCCTTTATCGCGTTGGTTGTGAGGTTCTTGTTTGTTTGTATAGGTGCATGGGACTTATGCGTGATCTCCTACTGGATTGATACCTTGGTTCTCAAAAACTGAGGGAAATACTTACGCTACTTTACTGCATCACCCTTTCCTCTTCAAGGGAAAACCAACGCGGTGCTCAAGAGGAAGCAAGAAGTATTTCTGGCGCTGTTGCCGGGGAGATTCGCGCCAAGTGAAGTCAATATTTGATTTCCCGTCCACAAGCCATTTCTGTCGCTGTAGCCAAGTCAAGACATACTAAGTACCCATCACAAACTCATCTCCCTCGCATTACATTATTTGCCATTTGCCTCTCATTTTCCTCTCCCCCACTTCACCCTTGCCGTTTTATTCGTCCTCTCTTTTTCGTTCGCCTCTCCTTTCACTTGCCTCTTGTGTGCTCGTTGCCATGGCTAGCTCGGTCTTCATCCCTTCATCTCCCGATTTTGAAGTACTCTACTTCAAGCAAAAACAAGGGAATTTTTTTAAATATGCTTGGTTTAGGATGCTAGAATCTTATCATAGTTGCAATATAGAGGGAGACTTCAAAATTTTACTTCGCAATTTTTATGTTGGGCTGACCTTTCCCATAGACAACTCCTTGATTTTTCTGCCAAAGGTAGTTTTATTGATACTGATCCTAGCTTCGCTTATGAAATTACAGAGGGGATAGTGGGAGTACTTCCCCTACAAAAAGGATCACCCCTTACCCAAGAAGGAACTCAAATTCTAGAGAAATTATGTGAATCAAAAAATTGTTGAACCTCTTAAAAATATTGGTGGGAATATCAACCGCATGAATAATTTGATTACACTTTGCAATAAGCGGCTGGATGCTTTAGATCAAAAGATCACCGAGCATAACTCCATTAAGAATTTGAACACCAAAGATGGCAATACCTAGATCTATCCTTGCTTTTATGCCTAGCTAGGGGCGTTAAACGATAGCGCTTGTTGGGAGGCAACCCAATTTTATTTTAGTTTTTTTTTGCTTTTTGCTTCTGTTTAGGAATAATTATTTGATCTAGCCTCTGGTTAGATTTGTTTTTATGTTTTAATTAGTGTTTGTGCCAAGTGAAACCTATAGGATCTTCTTGGATGATAGTTATTTGATCTTGCTGAAAAAGTCAGAAACTTTATGTTCACGAAAACAATTGTTAAAAATCACCAGAACTTGATAAAATACTGATTCCAATTGCTCCTGATCAATAAACAAATTTTCCAGGTTTTCCTATTTTGGTAGAATTGTTTGAGTTACAGAAGTTTGCGTTAGTTGCAGATTACTACAGACTGTTCTGTTTTTGACAGATTCTGTTTTTCGTGTGTTGTTTGCTTATTTTGATGAATCTATGGCTAGTAAAATAGTTTATAAACCATAGATAAGTTTGAATACAGTAATTTTAACACCAATATAAATAAATAATGAGTTCAATACAGTAACTTGAAGTGGTGTTCTGTTTTCTTTCGCTAACGGAGCTCACGAGATTTTCTGTTAAGTTTTGTGTGTGAAGTTTTCAAGTTTTGGGTAAAGATTCGATGGATTATGGAACAAGGAGTGGCAAGAGCCTAAGCTTGGGGATTCCCATGGCACCCCAAGATAATCTAAGGACACCAAAAATCCAAAGCTTGGGGATGCCCGGAAGGCATCCCTCTTTAAATCTACTTCCATCGGTAACTTTACTTGGAGCTATATTTTATTCACCACATGATATGTGTTTTGCTTGGAGCGTCTTGTATGATTTGAGTCTTTTCTTTTTAGTTTACCACAATCATCCTTTCTGTACACACCTTTTGAGAGAGACACACATGAATCGGAATTTATTAGAATACTCTATGCGCTTCACTTATATTTTTTGAGCTATATAGTTTTTGCTCTAGTGCTTCACTTATATCTTTTAGAGCACGGTGGTTGATTTGTTTTATAGAAACTATTGATCTCTCATACTTCACTTATATTATTTTGAGAGTCTTAAAACAGCATGGCAATTTGCTTTAATTATAATATCATGAGAAATTTGATGCTTGATAATTGTTTTGAGATATAAAGGTGGTAATATCATAGTTGTGCTAGTTGAGTAATTGTGAAATTGAGGAATACTTGTGTTGGAGTTTGTGATTCCCGTAGCATGCACATATGGTGAACCGTTATGTAATGAAGTCGGAGCATGAACTATTTATTGATTGTCATCCTTTGTGTGGCGGTCGGGATTGCGCGATGGTTAACTCCTACCAACCCTTCCCCTAGGAGCATGCGTAGTAGTACTTTGCTTCGAGGGCTAATAAACTTTTGCAATAAGTATATGAGTTCTTTATGACTAATGTGAGTCCATGGATTATACGCACACTTACCTTTCCGCAATTTTCTAGCCTCTACGGTACCATGCATTGCCCTTTCTCACCTTGAGAGTTGGTGCAAACTTCGCCGGTGCATCCAAACCCCGTGATATGATACGCTCTATCACACATAAACCTCCTCATATCTTCCTCAAAACAGCCACCATATCTACCTATTATGGCATTTCCATAGCCATTCCGAGATATATTGCCATGCAACTTTCCACCGTTTCGTTTATCATGACACGTTCCATCATTGTCATATTGCTTTGCATGATCATGTAGTTGACATCGTATTTGTGGCAAAGCCACCATTCGTAATTCTTTCATACATGTCACTCTTGATTAATTGTATATCTCGGTACACCGCCGGAGGCATTCACATAGTCATATCTTGTTTTAAGTATCCAGTTGTAATTCATGAGTTGTAAGTAAATAAAGTGTGATGATCATCATTATTAGAGCATTGTCCCAAGTGAGGAAAGGATGATGGAGACTATGATTCCCCCACAAGTCGGGATGAGACTCCAGACTAAATAAAATAAAAAAAGAGGCCAAAAAAAGAAAAGAAAAAGAGAGAAAAGGCCCAAATAAGAAGAATGAGAGAAAAAGAGAGAAGGGACAATGTTACTATCTTTTTGCCACACTTGTGCTTCAAAGTAGCACCATGATCTTCATGATAGAGAGTCTCTCATTTTTTTCACTTTCATATACTAGTGGGAAATTTCATTATAAGAACTTGGCTTGTATATTCCAATGATGGGCTTCCTCAAATGCCCGAGGTCTTCGTGAGCAAGCATGTTGGATGCACACCCACTTAGTTTCTTTTGTTAAGCTTCCATATACTTATAGCTCTAGTGCATCCGTTGCATGGCAATCCCTACTCCTTGCATTGACATCAATTGATGGGCATCTCCATATCCCGTTGATTAGCCTCGTCAATGTGAGACTTTCTTTTTTTTTTGTCTTCCCACATAACCCCCATCATTATACCTTATTCCACCATAGTGCTATATCCATGGCTTGCGCTCATGTATTGCGTAAAAGTTGAAAAGGCTGAAGCGCGTTAAAAGTATGAACCAATTGCTTGGCTAAAACCGAGGTTGTACATGATATGAATATTTTGTGTGGTGAAGATGGAGCATAGCCATAGTATATGATTTTGTAGGGATAACTTGCTTTGGCTATGTTATTTCGATAAGACATAATTGCTTGGTTAGCATGCTTGAAGTATTATTGTTTTTATGTCAATATTAAACTTTTATCTTGAATCATATCGAATCTGAACATTCATGCCACAATAAGAAGAACTACATTGAAAATTATGCTAAGTAGCATTCCACATCAAAAATTCTGTTTTTATCATTTACCTACTCGAGGACGAGCAGGAATTAAGCTTGGGGATGCTTGATACGTCTCCAACGTATCTATAATTTTTTATTATTCCATGCTATATTATATTCTGTTTTGGATGTTATTGGGCTTTATTATACACTTTTATATTATTTTTGGGACTAACCTATTAACCGGAGGCCCAGCCCAAATTGCTGTTTTTTTTGCCTATTTCAGTGTTTGGCAGAAAAGGAATATCAAACGGAGTCCAAACGGAATTAAATCTTCGGGAACGTGATTTTTGGAACGAACGTGATCCAGAGGACTTGGAGTCCACATCAAGAAAGCACCGAGGAGGGCACGAGGCAGGGGGCGCGCCCACCCCCCCTGGGCGCGCCCTCCACCCTCATGGGCCCCTCGTTGGTCCACCGACTTACTTCTTCCTCCTATATATACCCATATACCATGGAAACATCAGATACAAAGCCAAAACCCTATTTCCACGCCGCAACTCTCTGTACCCGTGAGATCCCATCTTGGGGCCTTTTCCGGCGCTCCGCCGGAAGGGGCATTGATCACGGAGGGCTTCTACATCAACACCACACTACTAGGAAAAGGGCTATAGATGGGATGGACACTAATGGCGCACCTGTCATGTGGTGCGCCATTAGTATATACTAATGGCGCACCATGTTTTGGTACGCCATTAGTGTGAAAGACACTAATGGCGCACCAGGAACATGGTGCGCCACTAGTAAGAATTTTTTTTTAATTTTTCCAAACATACTAATGGCGCATCATATCTCGGTGCGCCATTACTAGTGCTAACTAGTAATGGTGCACTGTGCCACGGTGCGCCATTAGAATATATACTTTTTTATTTTTTTGCAAAACTTCTAATGGCGCACCAGAAGCACGTGCGCCATTAATAACTAGGGTCGACCCCCCGCTCCACCGGCCGCCACGAAACCCCCGCACCTCCCCACTCCACCGCCCGCCGACGACCCACCGCACCTACCCAGCTCCACGGCCGCCCGACCCCCGCCCGCACCTCCCCACTCCACGCCGCCGATGACCACCCGCACCTCTCCCGCACCTCCCGCCCGCTCCACCTTCACAAATGAATGCAACTAAAATTGCAAAAAAAAAAACAAATTTGATTATATTTTCAAATAACAAATTTGATGATATTTTCAAATAATAAATTTGATGATATTTTTTAAAAAATTATTACTGTTTTTATAAAAAATATTACTGTTATGATTTAAACAAGTTTGAACATATTTAAACACAAATAAATATCAAACAACATTTTAAATGCAAAAGCCGACCCCCCGCACCCTCCCCCACTCCACCGCCACCGACGACCCACCGCACCTCCCCACTCCACCGGCCGCTTGCCGAACCCCCGCCCGCACCCCCCCACTCCACCGCCACGACGACCACCGCACCTCTCCCCGCACCCTCCCCGGCCCGCTCCACCGTCACAAATGAATGCAACTAAAATTGCAAAAAAAAACAAATTTGATGATATTTTTTCATATTCATAAATATTTTCAAATAACAAATTTGATGATATTTCTTAAAAATTACTACTGTTTTTATAAAAAAATATTATTGTTATGATTTAAACAAGTTTGAACATATTTAAACACAAATAAATATGAAACAGCATTTTAAATGCATAAATACAAAATTGGGGAGCACAGGAATCGAACCAGGACCTCTGGTGTGTGTGTTGCGTCTTGACCAGTCGGGCTAGTGGGCGTGTTCGATGGAGTGGGGTTAGGTGGAATATAACATGACACGTCAGGCTAGTAAATAAAACAAAATTCTAATGGCGCACCAGGGTGAGGTGCACCATTAGAATCGTCATACTTATGGCGCACTAGGGGGAGGTGCGCCATTAGAACCCTCCCCCTACTCCACCTATTCCCCTCGCACTGTGCCCTCCCTCCTCCCTCGCCAGATCCACTCGACCCCAACCGTACGCCGCCGCCCCCTTGCTCCGCCCCCTCCGTCCTTGCGCCTTTGCCAGACGCTGCGGGCGACGCCGCTTCTTGTGGTCTTGCGCTGCCCAGACGCCGCCGCCCGACACCCGCTGGACTCCACCCGCCGCCCCGCGCCCCGAACGGATCGGCCGAGCAAGGCCGCCCGCTCCTCTCCTCTCCACCTCCTCCGACGAGCGAGGCCTCCTCCGGCCCTGCAGCAGCCGGCGAGCAGGCCCCACGCGCGCCCACCGCAGACCTGCCTCGCCGTCCTCCGCCACTGCCCTGCTCTCCTTCGATCACAAGGAAGCGAGGACCCGGACGAGCTCGGACCCCGACCCCGACCCCGACGCCGACCAGGTACCTCTCCTCCTTCCTCCTTCCTCCCTCTCTCCACCATTCTCCATTCCCTCCCTCCCTCGACCATGGCAGTGTAGGTCATCTGAATAAAAACCAAAGATAATTCTTCAGTTGAAAGCCAAATAGAGACACGAGGTAGATCCCCTAAATCCCCTAAATCTACTTACTCTGGTCTTACCATTGTCAAATTTTATTTGTATGTTCGCTGTAAACAAGTTATGACTTGAGTGATGTGTGCCATTTAGGTTGGGTTTGTGGTTTCTGAACTGTATTGAAACTGACTGCTCTGAACTTGTTTAGTAAGATGATCATGTTTTTGCTGCTGTTTGGTTCTGAAGATGAGTAGCAAGTATAGTAGGAAGATGATGCATAGTAGTTTTATGTTGTTGTAGTAGTTGTAGTTGTAGATACAAGATCAAGATCATGTGCTACTGTTGTAGATCTGATGAGTTGTAGGAACATTAGATACAGTAAAAAGTGTCATGTTGTTGTATTAGATCTGAGCGATTATCATGTCTCTTTGTAGATGAGTAGTTGTAGGAAGATAATGCCCTAATGGAAGTGACATGAGTATTTGGCCTGCCTTTTTTTTCTTGTAGAATTTTTTTATTGACGATATAAACGAATCAAAGACTCGCTAGGTAGGTTCTCCTAATTAATTAGAAATGATGCATCTTGCAATTAGGGGGTGCAACCTGCTGCTAAACTAGATCATGAATATGTCATTGCTTTTCAGTGAGCTCCTAAGTGTACTATTATTCATTTATGATAGTTTGTGAGATACAGAAATAGATAAATTTAAGTTTGTAATGGCTAACAGCCAGACATGTGAATCTGTTCTTGATACACCTTTTCCTTTTCTTAGAATCATCATATACAAATTAGAACCTTTCTAACATCTGCATATTTCAGGTTTCCAAGGAGGTAAAGGAAGTGAAGTTCGGACAGTGCAGCAGCAACAACACCTCCAAGGTGAGAAATATGTTCCTATTTATCTTTTTTTTGCTCAAGTTCTTGAAGACATCATATAATATAGAGAAGTGCAGATCAAGTGGTGCAATAATATACATCCGCCACTTAAGTCATCCTTCCCTTTAAGCGAGTGATGCCTTTCGATGTCACACAATAATGTTTGTTGCAAGAACATTCTGCTCTTAGTGTTTGTTTGTTTACAAACATCCTGCTTATATATATTGATGATGAGTCTTGTTGAAACCTTACATATGTTGGTTCCTGCTTATTTGCTCCAATGGCACAAACTTGAGCTGCTAGCATAAAAAGTGTTGCGGCATGACAGACGGTGAGGAGCTCTTGTCAAAAACTTGAGCTCTTGTCAAAAATTCAGTTAGCAAAGATGTAAGAAAATGGCCATAATGTGCCCTGATGATGATGTATTTTGTCATCAAGATATATAGTGGACTGCCATGATAATGACATGGTCCTGTGTTTGCAAGCTGTCATAATCTTCAGTTTACTTGACTTTTGAGCCTGCTAGTAGTTTACTTCCATGAGTTGTTTTCTTGACATGGCACATTTGCAATGGAGTTTTATATATTTTTAGCCATCGTTCATTAATGCAAGTCAGTTTTTTCTTTGTTATGCCCTGTATTCACCGCTGTTGTTCTGTACTTGTGATGATGCTACTTGTGATCTTCTGAAATGACCCATTGGCGACTTCATTACGCTGGGATAATGATTTTGCAGTACCGGGAGGCCCTTGAGTTTGCGGGATGTCGATTAACTTCCGTTCCGCAAATTCGGGTACTCCATATGTCCTATTTTCAGCAAAGGTCATGCTGAAATTTTCCGTGAATTTTAGCATGACTTTGCTAAAAATCGGACATATGGGGTACTTGCTACTAATGCATGGGCCGGGGTATCTTAGTACTTAGTTCAGATTAACTGCCCCTTTATTCTTGCTGCATTAAACCATAGGTGGCAATAGAGCCAAGTGATTAGTGCCAAGTGATTAGGCCCAACCTAGGGTGCCTCGGCATCGATAAACCCTAAATGATGAAAACTTAACTTAGCATTTAGCTATTAGGATGCCTCGACGTCGACAAACCCTAAATAATAAAAGCTTAGCTTTTAGGATGCCTTGGTGTCGACAAACCCTAAATGATGAGATCATGATCTTGTTCCTTGACAACAACCAACTTTTTGACCAAACTTTTTTCCTATTTAGAGCGAAACATGGCCCGCAACGATGAGGCCGGCGGTTCGGGTGGCAAGCAATTCTGGGAGCTGTCCCAGGAGATGGAGGAACAACCTCACCGCTATGAGGACGCCGCGGAAGACACCGATCCTGACTACACAACCCCAAGTGGCGTCGGGGATGACACCACTAATGGTGTCGCCGAGGATGCCACCACCGATGGTGCCGTCGAGGATGCCACCACTGATGATGGCGGCGCACGCACAGATGGCAGCCAACCGAAGAAGCAACGGAAGGACCGGCGCCCGAATGCGCTCCACACCGTCAAGGAGGAATTTACTCAAGTGGACTCCGACGTGAAGGAAATATGCCCTAGAGGCAATAATAAAGTTATTATTTATTTCCTTATTTTATGATAAATGTTTATTATTCATGCTAGAATTGTATTAACCGGAAACATAATACGTGTGTGAATACATAGACAAACATAGTGTCACTAGTATGCCTCTACTTGACTAGCTCGTGAATCAAAGATGGTTAAGTTTCCTAGCCATAGACATGAGTTGTCATTTCATTAACGGGATCACATCATTAGGAGAATGATGTGATTGACTCGACCCATTCCGTTAGCTTAGCACTTGATCGTTTAGTATGTTGCTATTGCTTTCTTCATGACTTATATATGTTCTCGTAACTATGAGATTATGCAACTCCGTTTACGGAGGAACACTTTGGTGCTACCAAACGTCACAACGTAATCGGGTGATTATAAAGGAGTACTACAGGTGTCTCCAAAGGTACATGTTGGGTTGGCGATTTGAGATTAGGTTTTGTCACTCCGATTGTCGGAGAGGTATCTCTGGGCCCACTCGGTAATGCACATCACTATAAGCCTTGCAAGCATTGCAACTAATTAGTTAGTTGCGGGATGATGCATTACGAGCGAGTAAAGAGACTTGCCGGTAACGAGATTGAACTAGGTATTGGATACCGACGATCGAATCTCGGGCAAGTAACATACCGATGTCAAAGGAACAACGATGTTGTTATGCGGTTTGACCGATAAAGATCTTCGAGAATATGTAGGAGCCAATATGGGCATCCAGGTTCCGCTATTGGTTATTGACCGAGAATAGTTCTAGGTCATGTCTACATAGTTCTCGAACCCGTAGGGTCCGCACGCTTAACGTTACGATGACAGTTTTATTATGAGTTTATGAGTTTTGATGTACCTAAGGAGTTCGGAGTCCCGGATGAGATCGGGGACATGACGAGGAGTCTCGAAATGGTCGAGACGTAAAGATCGATATATTGGACGACTATATTCGGAGTTCGGAAAGGTTCCGAGTGATTCGGTATTTTGGGAGTACCGGAGAGTTACGGGAATTCGTATTGGGCCTCTTTGGGCCATACGGGAAAGGAGAGAAAGGGCCAAAGAGTGGCCGCACCTCCCTTGGACTAGTCCGAATGGACTAGGAGGGCGCGACCTTCCTTTCTTCTCCTTCTCTCTTCCCTTCCTTCTCTCCTACTCCTACTACATGGAAGGGTTCCTAGTTGACTAGAAAGGGAAATCCTACTCGGTGGGAGTAGGACTCCCTAGGCGCGCCATAGAGAGGGCCAGCCCTCCCTCCTCCACTCCTTTATATACGGGGCAGGGGCACCCCATGGACACACAAGTTGATCTACGGATCGTTCCTTAGCCGCAGCGGTGCCCCCTCCACCATATTCCACCTCGGTCATATCGTCGCGGAGTTTAGGCGAAGCCTGTGCGGTAGAGCATCATCATCGCCACCACGCCGTCAGGTCTTGACGGAACTCATCCCCGACACTTTGCTGGATCGAGTCCGGGATCGCCATCGAGCGAACGTGTGCTGAACTCGGAGGTGTCGACGCTCGGTACTTGGATCTGTCGGATCGTGAAGACGTACGACTACGTCAACCGCGTTGTCATAACGCTTCCGCTTACGGTCTACGAGGGTACGTGGACATACACTCTCCCCTCTCGTTGCTATACCATCACCATGATCTTGCGTGTGCATAGGAATTTTTTTGAAATTACTACGTTACCCAACAGTGGCATCTGAGCCTGGTTTTATGCGTTGATGTTATATGCACGAGTAGAACACAAGTGAGTTGTGGGCGATATAAGTCATACTGCTTACCAGCATGTCATACTTTGGTTCGGCGGTATTGTTGGATGAAGCGGCCCGGACCGACATTACGCGTACGCTTACGCGAGACTGGTTTTACCGCCGTGCTTTGCACACAGGTGACTAGCGGGTGTCAGTTTCTCCAACTTTAGTTGAATCGAGTGTGGCTACGCCCGGTCCTTGAGAAGGTTAAAACAGCACTAACTTGACGAACTATTGTTGTGGTTGTGATGCGTAGGTAAGAACGGTTCTTGCTAAGCCCGTAGCAGCCACGTAAAATTTGCAACAACAAAGTAGAGGACGTCTAACTTGTTTTTGCAGGGCATGTTGTGATGTGATATGGTCAAAACGTGATGAGATATAAGTTGTTGTATGAGATGATCATGTTTTGTTGAAGTTATCGGCAACTGGCAGAAGCCTTATGGTTGTCTCTTTATTGCATAAGATGCAAGCGCCAAATAATTGCTTTACTTTATCGCTATGCGATAGCAATAGTTGCAAGAGCAATAGTTGGCGAGACGACCATGTGAGGACACATTGATATAGATCAAGATGATGGAGATCATGGTGTCGTGCCAGTAACGATAGAGATCATGACAGTACTTTGGAGATGGAGATCACAAGCACAAGATGATGATGGCCATATCATATCACTTATATTGATTGCATGTGATGTTTATCTTTTATACATCTTATTTTGCTTAGTTTGACGGTAGCATTTTAAGATGATCTCTCACTAAATTATCAAGAAGTGTTCTCCCTGAGTATGCACCGTTGCGAAAGTTCTTCGTGCTGAGACACCACGTGATGATCGGGTGTGATAGGCTCTACGTTCAAATACAACGGGTGCAAAACAGTTGCACACGCGGAATACTCAGGTTAAACTTGACGAGCCTAGCATATAACAGATATGGCCTCGGAACACGGAGACCGAAAGGTCGAGCGTGAATCATATAGTAGATATGATCAACATATTGATGTTCACCGTTGAAACTACTCCATCTCACGTGACGATCGGACATGGTGTAGTTGATATGGATCACGAATCACTTAGAGGATTAGAGGATGTCTATCTAAGTGGGAGTTCTTAAGTAATATGATTAATTGAACTTAAATTTATCATGAACTTAGTCCTGGTAGTATTTTGCAAATTATGTTGTAGATCAATAGCTTGCGTTGTTGCTTTCATATGTTTATTTTGATATGTTCCTAGAGAAAATTGTATTGAAAAATGTTAGTAGCAATGATGCGGATTGGATCCGTGTTCTGAGCTTTATCCTCATTGTTGCACAGAAGAATTATGTCCTTAATGCACCGCTAGGTGACAGACCTATTGCAGGAGCAGATGCATACGTTATGAACGTTTGGCTAGCTCAATATGATGACTACTTGATAGTTTAGTGCACCATGCTTAACGGCTTAGAATCGGGACTTCAAAGACGTTTTGAACGTCATGGACCATATGAGATGTTTCAGGAATTGAAGTTAATATTTCAAGCAAATACCCGAGTTGAGAGATATGAAGTCTCCAACAAGTTCTATAGCTAAAAGATGGAGGAGAATCGCTCAACTAGTGAGCATGTGCTCAGATTGTCTGGGTACTTCAATCGCTTGAATCAAGTGGGAGTTAATCTTCCAGATAAGATAGTGATTGACAGAATTCTCTAGTCTCCATCACCAAGTTAGTAGAACTTCATGATGAACTATAATATGCAAGGGATAACGGAAAGATTCCCAAGCACTTCGTGATGCTGAAATCGACGAAGGTAGAAATCAAGAAAAACATCAAGTGTTGATGGTTGACAAGACCACTAGTTTCAAGAAAACGGCAAAGGGAAGAAGGGGAACTTCAAGAAGAACGACAAGCAAGTTGCTGCTCAAGTGAAGAAGCCCAAGTCTGGTCCTAAGCACGAGACTAAGTGCTTCTCTGCAAAGGGACTGGTCACTAGAAGTGGAACTGCCCCAAGTAGTTGGCGGATAAGAAGGATGGCAAAGTGAACAAAGATATATTGGATATACATGTTATTGATGTGTGCTTTACTAGTGTTTATAGCAACCCCTCGGCATTTGATACTGGTTCGGTTGCTAAGAGTAGTAACTCAAACGGAGTTGCGAATAAATGAAACTAGTTAAGGCGAGGTGACGATGTGTGTTGGAAGTAATTCCAAGATTGATATGATCATCATCGCACACTCCCTATACTTTCGGGATTAGTGTTGAACCTAAATAAGTGTTATTTGGTGTTTGCGTTGAGCATGAATATGATTTGATCATGTTTATTGCAAAACGGTTATTCATTTAAGTTAGAGAATAATTGTTGTTACATTTACATGAATAAAACCTTATATGGTTACACACCCAATGAAAATGGTTCGTTGGATCTCGATCGTAGTGATACACATATTCATAATATTGAAACTAAAAGATGCAAAGTTAATAATGATACTGCAACTTATTTGTGGCACTGCCGTTTGGGTCATATCGGTGTAAAGCGCATGAAGAAACTCCATAAAGATGGATCTTCGGAATCACTTGGTTATGAATCATTTGATGCTTGCGAACCGTGTCTTTTGGGCAAGATGACTAAAACTCCGTTCTCCGGAACAATAGAACGAGCTACTGACTTATTGGAAATAATACATACTGATGTATGCGATCCAATGAGTGTTAAAGCTCATGGCATGTATCGTTATTTTCTGACCTTCACAGAAGATTTGAGCAGATATGGGTATATCTACTTGATGAAACATAAGTCTGAAATAGTTGAAAGGTTCAAAGAATTTCAGAGTGAAGTGGAAAATCATCATAACAAGAAAATAAAGTTTCTGCGATCTGATCGTAGAGATGAATATTCGAGTTACGAGTTTGGTCTTCAATTAAAACAATATGGAATAGTTTCACAGCTCACGCCACCTGGAACACCACAACGTTATGGTGTGTCCGAACGTCGTAACCGCACTTTATTTGATATGGTGCGATCAATGATGTCTCTTACCGATTTACTATCGTTTTGGGGTTATGCATTAGAGACAGCTGCATTCACGTTAAGTAGGGCACCATCTAAATCCGTTGAGACGACGCCTTATGAACTGTGGTTTGGCAAGAAACCAAAGTTGTCGTTTCTTAAAGTTTGAGGTTGCAATGCTTATGTGAAAAAGTTTCAACCTGATAAGCTCAAACCCAAGTCGGAGAAGTGCGTCTTCATAGGATACCCAAAAGAAAATGTTGGGTACACCTTCTATCACAGATTCGAAGGCAAGTTTTTCGTTGCTAAGATGGATCCTTTCTAGAGAAGAAGTTTCTCTCGAAAGAAGTGAGTGGGAGGAAAGTAGAACTTGATGAGGTAATTGTACCTTCTCCCTTATTGGAAAGTAGTTCATCACGTAAATCAGTTCCGAGTGATTCCTACACCAATTAGTGAGGAAGTTAATGATGATGATCATGAAACTTCAGATCAAGTTGCTACCAAACCTCGTAGGTCTTCCAGAGTAAAATCCGCACTGAGTGGTACGGTAATCGTGTTCGGAAGTCATGTTACTAGACCATGATGAACCCATGACTATGAGGAAGCGATGATGAGCCCAGATTCATGAAATGGCTTGAGGCCATGAAATCTGAGATAGGATCCATGTATGAGAACAAAGTATGGACTTTGATTGACTTGCTCGATGATCAGCAAGCCATGTTAAATAAATGGATCTTCAAGAGGAAGACGGACATTGATAGTAGTGTTACTATCTACAAAGCTCGACTTGTCAAAAAAAGGTTTTCGACAAGTTCAAGGTGTTGACTACAATGAGATTTTCTCAACTGTAGTGATTCTTAAGTCTGTCCGAATCATGTTAGCAATTGCCACATTTTATGAAATCTGGCAAATGATGTCAAAACTACATTCTTTAATGGATTTATTAAAGAAGAGTTGTATATGATGCAACCAGAAGGTTTTGTCAATCCTAAAGGAGCTAACAAAATGTGCAAGCTCCAGCGATCCATCAATGGACTGGTGCAAGCATCTCGAGTTGAATATACGCTTTGATGAGTTGATCAAAGCAAATGGTTTTATATGAGACTTTTGGAGAAGCTTGTATTTACAAGAAAGTGAGTGGGAGCACTACAAGATTTCGATAAGTATATGTGAATGACATATTGTTGATCGGAAATAATGTAGAATTATTCGCAAAGCATAAAGGAGTATTTGAAAGGAGTTTTTCAAAGAAGGACCTCGGTGAAGCTGCTTACATATTGAACATCAAGATCTATTGAGATAGATCAAGACGCTTGATAAGTTTTTCAATAAGTACATACCTTGTCAAGATTTTGAAAAGGTTCAAAATGGAACAGTTAAAGAAAGAGTTCTTGCCTGTGTTACAAAGGTGTGAAATTGAGTAAGACTCAAAGCCCGACCACGGCAGAAGATAGAAAGAGAATGAAAGTCATTCCCTATGCCTCAGCCATAGGTTCTATAAAGTATGCTATGCTATGTACCAGACCTATTGTATACCTTGCTCTGAATTTGGCAAGGGAGTACAATAGTGTTCTAGGAGTAGATCACTGGACATTGGTCAAGAACATCCTTAGTGAGGACTAAGGAAATATTTCTCGATTATGAAGGTGATAAAAGAGCCCGTCGTAAAGAGTTACATCGATGCAAGCTTTTTACACTGATCCAGATGACTCTAAGTCTCAATCTGGATACATATTGAAAGTGGGAGCAATTAGCTAGAGTAGCTCCGCAAGAGCATTGTAGACATAGAATATTTGCAAAATACATACGGCTCTGAATATGACAGACCCGTTGACTAAGCTTCTCTCACGAGCAAAACATGATCATACTTTAGTACTCTTTGGGTGTTAATCACGTAGCGATGTGAACTAGATTATTGACTCTAGTAAACCCTTTGGGTGTTGGTCACATGACGATGTGAACTATGGGTGTTAATCACATACGATGTGAATATTGGTGTTGAATCACATGATGATGTGAACTAGATTATTGACTCTAGTGCAAGTGGGAGATCAAGGAAATATGCCCTAGAGGCAATAATAAAGTTATTATTTATTTCCTTATTTCATGATAAATGTTTATTATTCATGCTAGAATTGTATTAACCGGAAACATAATACATGTGTGAATACATAGACAAACATAGTGTCACTAGTATGCCTCTACTTGACTAGCTCGTGAATCAAAGATGGTTAAGTTTCCTAGCCATAGACATGAGTTGTCATTTGATTAACGGGATCACATCATTAGGAGAATGATGTGATTGACTCGACCCATTCCGTTAGCTTAGCACTTGATCGTTTAGTATGTTGCTATTGCTTTCTTCATGACTTATATATGTTCCTGTAACTATGAGATTATGCAACTCCCGTTTACCGGAGGAACACTTTGGGTGCTACCAAACGTCACAACGTAACTAGGTGATTATAAAGGAGTACTACAGGTGTCTCCAAAGGTACATGTTGGGTTGGCGTATTTCGAGATTAGGTTTTGTCACTCCGATTATCGGAGAGGTATCTCTGGGCCCACTCGGTAATGCACATCACTATAAGCCTTGCAAGCATTGCAACTAATTAGTTAGTTGCGGGATGATGCATTACGGAACGAGTAAAGAGACTTGCCGGTAACGAGATTGAACTAGGTATTGGATACCGACGATCGAATCTCGGGCAAGTAACATACCGATGACAAAGGGAACAACGATGTTGTTATGCGGTTTGACCGATAAAGATCTTCGTAGAATATGTAGGAGCCAATATGGGCATCCAGGTTCCGCTATTGGTTATTGACCGAGAATAGTTCTAGGTCATGTCTACATAGTTCTCGAACCCGTAGGGTCCGCACGCTTAACTTACGATGACAGTTTTATTATGAGTTTATGAGTTTTGATGTACCGAAGGAGTTCGGAGTCCCGGATGAGATCGGGGACATGACGAGGAGTCTCGAAATGGTCGAGACGTAAAGATCGATATATTGGACGACTATATTCGGAGTTCGGAAAGGTTCCGAGTGATTCGGGTATTTTTGGGAGTACCGGAGAGTTACGGGAATTCGTATTGGGCCTCTTTGGGCCATACGGGAAAGGAGAGAAAGGGCCAAAAGAGTGGCCGCACCCCTCCCCTTGGACTAGTCCGAATTGGACTAGGGAGGGGGGCGCACCCTTCCTTTCTTCTCCTTCTCTCTTCCCTTTCCTTCTCTCCTACTCCTACTCCTACTACATGGAAGGGTTCCTAGTTGGACTAGGAAAGGGGGAATCCTACTCCCGGTGGGAGTAGGACTCCCCTAGGGCGCGCCATAGAGAGGGCCGCCCTCCTCCTCCACTCTGTTATATACGGGGCACGGGCACCCCATGGACACACAAGTTGATCTACGGATCGTTCCTTAGCCGTGTGCGGTGCCCCCCTCCACCATATTCCACCTCGGTCATATCGTCGCGGAGTTTAGGCGAAGCCCTGCGCCGGTAGAGCATCATCATCGTCACCACGCCGTCGTGCTGACGGAACTCATCCCCGACACTTTGCTGGATCGGAGTCCGGGGATCGTCATCGAGCTGAACGTGTGCTGAACTCGGAGGTGCCGTACGTTCGGTACTTGGATCGGTCGGATCGTGAAGACTTACGACTACATCAACCGCGTTGTCATAACGCTTCCGCTTACGGTCTACAAGGGTACGTGGACATACACTCTCCCCTCTCGTTGCTATACCATCACCATGATCTTGCGTGTGCGTAGAATTTTTTTTGAAATTACTACGTTACCCAACACGAGGGAATCCAACGGATCCCAAACATATAGTCAAGGGGTACTCGGTTCAGCTCGGGTGCATTCTCCGGAGCACCGTCTCGATCAACACCGAGAACCTTAGGCATAAGGACTGAGGGAATTTGTGCAACCTCCTCTTCACGAAGCTGCACGAACGATACAAGTTCCCCGCTGAATTTGAAAACGCACGCCTCTCAAGGAATAAAGTGAACATTGCCGCCCTCACGAGGATGAGCACGGCCCTGTCTACTTGGAGAAGCGCGGTGAAGAGAATGATTGAGAAAGGTGATAGTTATGAGAAGATCAAGGCGAAAAATCCTTCAATCAGCGAAGAGGACTACAAGGAGTTCAAGATCAAGTGCGAGAGCAGTGCAACCTCCGAATCAAGTCAGTGGGGGAAAGAAATGCTGGTGTTGAACTTAGGGGAACACAAACTTGGTCCCGGTGGTTACAGAGTGGCGGAGCCTATATGGGACAAGGAGGACGCGGAGCGTGCCGAGGAAGGCCTACCGCCCGCTCGAGAAATACAAAGTGACAAGCAGACCAGAACTATGTCGGGGCCGGTACAAGGAGGACCCGATATGAAAGGAGCTTACCACGGATCCAAGACCAGGGCGCTTGAGCTTGTTACAGCGAAGGAGATCGAAAGCAGTGGCTGGGTCGTCTCGAGCACCCCCGCTTGTGACAAGACTCTAAATAGGGTGTTGAACGAATGAAAAACAAGGATAAGCTCGAAGAAGCCGTCGTCACTGGTCGTGTGGCGGCAAAGGCTTGTCCACAAAGTGGTTGTCACAC
Source organism: Aegilops longissima (assembly GCA_021605205.1). Classification (NCBI taxonomy): domain Eukaryota; kingdom Viridiplantae; phylum Streptophyta; class Magnoliopsida; order Poales; family Poaceae; genus Aegilops; species Aegilops longissima. The sequence goes on along the minus strand of CM038678.1, from coordinate 156,984,314 downwards.
TATACATTTGGTGGGCGAAAGGAGAAAAGACCAGCTCGGAAAGCCCGGCCGCGAGGTTCAAGAACTCAAGGCACAAGTGGCGCGGATTCCGGAGATTTTCCAAGAGCAAGTGCACCAACAACTGGGATCGACGCTCACCGGCATTATGCCTACCTTGATTCATGGGCTGACGACGTGGATTGCGGGTGGCCAACAGGGCCCGCCCCTGATTCCCAGCTTCACGGCCAGCAACTCGCACAACGCGCAGGCGGCGCCATTGGTGTCTCCGGCGGCGCCATAGGTGTCTCCGGCGGCGGCGGTATTGGTGTCTCCGACGCTGGCACGGCCGACATTGGAGCTTAATGCACCCGGGTGTACGCCGGCCGGCACCTCGCCAGCAAGCGGCCCCTCCGTCAGTTGCACGCCCGCCGTTGGCGGTGCCTCGACATTAGCCGATCTCGACGCCATCATCACGGTAACTAATTAAGCCTCTCGTCCGAGGACTTCATCTCCTTTTGTCTTTGAGTGGGCATCCCTGACGCCCTACATGTTTTCGCAGGGTGCCGCCGACTTTCCGTGCACTCTCCTGCACTTCATGAACGATGAGTTGGTCGATGTCGCCAAGGACAAAATCATTCAACTGGGCAACCCCGTGTTCCACGGTAAACCGATGCCACCCACCGTGTATAGGGTTCAATTGGTTCGGGTGCTGCCAGGCTGCGATGAGTTGTTACCTCCGATTCGACCCGCCGGGGCCGACGAAGATGATCTGATGACCCTCACCGCCTAAGTTGGCCCTGCTTTGGTCAAGAGCCGATTCGTTGGGGGCGGGGACACCATCCCAAAGACAACACCGCCCACCGTGCGGCGCCAAGCCATGGCAAGACCGCCGCAACGCTACGGACATGCGGACATCCCTATGCCACAGGATCTGAACATGCATATGGCACAGGATCTGGACGACGACGACAACGACGACGGCCGTACATTTAGCAACGTCGATAAGTACTTTGCCGAACATGGGTACGATGACGAATTCTGCGGGCCTCTTTCTCAAGAACCCAACCAAGACGACCGCGGTCTAGCTGGTATGGCGGAGAAACCCAGTTGCAACAGGTGTCGTCTGGCGTTCAGTTCTCAAGAGATGCCTCCGGCTGCCGACTTCACCGAGCCTCAGATAGCCGAGGTGCCAAATATTATCAGCCCCAACACACTCAAGAAGGCGGTCTGTGAGCAGAACTCGATCCCATTACAACAGAAGATCAAGAAGGGACGGAAAAGAAAGAATAACAAGGGTGCGAGCCAGCCGGCACCGAGTACGATCCGTGCTTAGGACGGGCCACCTTCACCTAAGGATATCTCGAGGAGGGTGCATGTGGCGGGTAGGGCGATGCTACCGACAGATATGCTCAATGCTGCAACCGGTGCTATGCGGAGTCTGCATGACAGTGTTCTTTCTTTGGAGAAGCGGCATCTCAGAGAGAATGATGTGGCATACCCGGTTTTCGTGGCCAAGGTGCCAGAGGGCAAGGTCTTTGTGGATGGTGCAATCGGGGGTACGATCATCCTGCGGTTTGATGACATCTTTTCTATGTTTAATCTTCATCCGCTGCACTACACCTTCGTTCGGTTGTTTTCGCTAAGTATGGAGATGCGGATCATTAGAGACAAGACCCCGGACATCGTGATAGTCGACCCCTTCTACATGCGTGCCAAGATCTTGGGCAGCGCTGGGACCGCAAGTCGCGAGTCTTACCTCGGCGTCATTCGCAAACCCAGATAAGGATAACTTTCGTGCCTTACTTTCCCGAGTAAGTCATCCCCTCACCGCCCGTAACATATGATTTCTTAGATTTTGATCGTTCTTTTTTTCTAACATTTCGTGTTCGTGGCAAAGGACACACATTGCACACTCATCCTCTTAAGCCTGAAATATTCCATGGCCACGATTTCGACCGGACCGTGACTCCAAGATAGACTACACAAATATCAAGAAAGTTCTTGATGATGTTCTCCCTGCCACGCCAAATCTGGAGGCACCTTCGCCAAGCCAGCTCATAGGTGGTACAGTGCATGCGTGTTTGCCCACAATACAAAGTTCTCCTGCGTCAAGCAGCCGCTTGGCGGTCAGAAGGATGCCTACTACGCCCTCCATCACATGCGGGCGATCGTATGGGACCATCATCACCTTCTGCTACCAGATAATCTCAAAGATTGGGCGCAAGCTTGTCAAGCCAATCCAGACGCGGACATCGACAAGAATTCTTTCGCATCCGATCGAGTTTGCGGAAATTATTCATCAAGATGTCCTTCGACTGGGCAGTTCTACCTCGACATCAACCGTCCAAAAGTGAGATAGACACAACGCTACAAATGCAGGCTGATAACGCCGCGATTTCATGACCATCACGACATACGGCGGCTTCATCCACGCTCCGATCCCATGAGTCGAGTCGACGATGAGTGATGCTATGTGTAGTTCTGAAACATTGATTGGCTCATGTTGTAATTAAACTTTAATGAACTTGTATGTCTCTTTGGGTTGGACAATGCTCAACTTAGATGTAATCGATGCTATTAATGTCTTGCTTTTCTCTTCCGATCCTTTTGTTGCATACTTATATATTGCTTATGTATTGTCGTTGTTTGGCTTGTGCATAGAGATGTAAATGCGTATGTCGTGGTACAAGGGTAAGGTTCCCGAGTCTACGACGATCGGGAGGAGTGTCGGAGACAGTTCACCGTTTCAGTAATAACAGTTATAAAGGGTACACCACTAGGGCGGAGGCGGAATCTAGATACGCCCGCTATCTAGCGGGAGAGAGGAGGGAGCGTTGGAGGAACCGGATGAAGACCAGTTTCATCGCGATGATGCTCATCATGATGACCGCAGCTCTCTTCTATGTGATGGTAGTTTACATGATCGATATCGACTTGTAATGTGAAGACAAACTCGCTACTCATGGTCTCGAGACTTGTAATGTTCTATCTTTGTTCGGTCTTTTGAATTAGGAGACTAATATGATGAATTGTATTCGAGACTAATCTTCTATTGTATTCGATGAATCTGCTTTGTTGTTGTGTGCTGTTGTTCAAATTCTGTCCAATAATATATTTTGTAACCAGTGAAAATATCGTAAAAGAAAAAAAATCCTAATATTCATACTAGTGGCGCACCACACAAGACACTAATGGCGACCGTGATAATCACACTAATGGCGATCAGCCACAAAAGCGCCATTAGTATGCCAAAGCACATGGGTACATATGGCCCCGGGAGGCATACTAATGGCGACTGAGCTATACTAATGGCGACCGGTGGTGCGCCATTAGAACTACTGATACTAATGGCGCACCGGTACAGCGCCATTAGAATTTAATTCTAATGGCGTGATGCTAGTGGCGCACCAGTGGTGCGCCATTAGTAGGCAAAACTGGTGCGCCACTAGCATGCCTTTTCCTAGTAGTGCCATAGCCTCTCCGATGATGTGTGAGTAGTTTACCTCAGACCTTCGGGTCCATAGTTATTAGTTAGATGGCTTCTTCTCTCTCTTTGGATCTCAATACAAAGTTCTCCTCAATCTTCTTGGAGATCTATTCGATGTAATCTTATTTTGCGGTGTGTTTGTCGAGATCCGATGAATTGTGGGTTTATGATCAAGTTTATCTATGAACAGTATTTGAATCTCCTCTGAATTCTTTTATGTATGATTGGTTATCTTTGCAAGTCTCTTCGAATTATCAGTTTGGTTTGGCCTACTAGATTGATCTTTCTTGCAATGGGAGAAGTGCTTAGCTTTGGGTTCAATCTTGGGTGTCCTTTCCAAAGGATGTAGAGGGCAGTAAGCCACGATTGTATTGTTGCCATCGAGGATAAAAATATGGGGTTTATATCATATTGCATGAGTTTATCCCTCTACATCATGTCATCTTACTTAAAGCATTACTATGTTCTTATGAACTTAATACTCTAGATGCATGCTGGATAGTGGTCGATGTGTGGAGTAATAGTAGTAGATGCAGAATCGTTTCGGTCTACTTGTCGCGGACGTGATGCCTATATACATGATCATACCTAGATATTCTCATAACTATGCTCAATTCTATCAATTGCTCGACAGTAATTCGTTTACCCACCGTAATACTTATGCTCTTGAGAGAAGCCACTAGTGAAACCTATGGCCCCCGGATCTATTTTCCATCATATTAATCTTCCAACACTTAGCTATTTCTGTTGCTGTTTATTTTACTTTGCATCTTTATTATAAAAATACCAAAAATATTATCTTATCATATCTATCAGATCTCACTCTCGTAAGTGACCGTGAAGAGATTGACAACCCCTTTATCGCGTTGGTTGCGAGGTTCTTGTTTGTTTGTGTAGGTGCGTGGGACTTGTGCGTGATCTACTACTGGATTGATACCTTGGTTCTAAAAAACTGAGGGAAATACTTACGCTACTTTACTGCATCACCCTTTCCTCTTCAAGGGAAAACCAACGCAGTGCTCAAGAGGTAGCAAGTAAAATAAGTTATGTATAAACGTGAAACCTACTTGTTTTTTTGTCTCATTAGTAACTTATCTGCTACACTAATCTACAAGTTCAAACTTTCAGCAAGCTATGGAACGAATGATTCAACAGCCACAACCACTTGAAGGTGACAAGGCTACCAGAGGCACAGTGTCACCTCTTGCTGTTGTGCATCAGTATCTCTCCACTAATAGTGCAAAAAGCACCTTCCTGTGTAATTCTGGGTTGGTTGTCAAGGTAACCTCGTCCAAATCGCCTACTAAACAAAATCTTCTGGCTAGACAGAGTGATATATCTGTGCTCCAGACACAAGTCCAATCCCTAATGGACGTCGTTTTGGAAATAAGAATAGTGGTTGACAAATGTTGTCAAGATATGAATGGTTTTGAAACCATACTATCAGACATTTGCTTCGTTGTTCAAGAGCAATGGTGGAAAAAAGGGGAAGATCATGCTGCTCCATCAGATTCTACAGCCTGAAACAATAGCACTCAGGTCAAATGATTTGTGCTTCTATACATCTGATGGTGCTTTTATCTGCTAGGACTGTAAAATTTATGCCAACAGGCCTTTTGTTGTATGGTTGGAATTTATTCTGTTGTGATACAACATTTATGATGCTGCCAAAGGCTGCAGTAATTACGACGCTATTTTTGTATAGTGTAGGTTTATCTTAGTGTATGACCATAGAAGGTTTTATTCATATAAACAGAACAACAATTATTCTCTGACTTAAATGAATAACTGTATTGCAATAAACATGATCTAATCATATTAATGCTCAACGCAAACACCAATTCCGAAGGTAGAGGGAGTGTGTGATGGTGATCGTATCAACCTTGGAATTACTTCCAACACACATCGTCACCTTGTCCTTAACTAGTCTCTGTTTATCTTGCAACTCCTATTTCAAGTTACTACTCTTAGCAACTGAACCAGTATCAAATACCAAGGGGTTGCTTATAAACACTAGTAAAGTACACATCAATAATATGTATATCAAATATACCTTTGTTCACTTTGCCATCCTTCTTATCTGCCAATTATCTAGGGCAGTTCCACTTCAAAGGACCATTTCTTTTGCAAGAGAAGCACTCGGTGCCTGTGCTTGGGTCCGGCTTTGGGCTTCTTCATGGGAGTGGCAACTTTCTTGCCATTCTTTTGAAGTTTTCCCTTTCTTTCCCTTGCCCTTTTCTTGAAACTAGTGGTCTTGTTAACCATCAACACTTGATGCTTTTTCTAGATTTTTACCTTTGCTGATTTCAGCACTTCGAAGAGCTTGGGAATCGTTTTCATCATCCCTCGCATATTATAGTTCATCACGAACTTCTAGTAACTTGGTGATAGTGACTAGAGAACTATGTCAATCACTATCTTATCTGCAAGATTAACTCCCACTTGATTCAAGCGATTGTAGTACCCAGACATTCTGAGCATATGCTCATTAGCTGAGCTATTCTCCTCCATCTTGTAGGCAAAGTACTTTGTTAGAGGTCTCATACCTCTTAACACGGGCATGAGTCTGAAATACCAATTTCAACTCTTGGAACATCTCATATGCTCCATGTCGTTTAAAACATTTTTGAAGTCCCGCTTCTAAGCCGTAAAGCATGGTGCACTAAACTATCAAGTAGTCATCGTACCGAGCTTGTCAAACGTTCATAACGTCTGTATCTGCTCCTGCAATAGTTCTATCACCTAGCGGTGCATCAAGGACATAATTCTTCTGTGCAGCAATGAGGATAATCGTCAGATCACAGACCTAGTCTGCATCATTGCTACTATCATCTTTCAACTTAGTTTTCTCTAGGAACATGTCATAAATAAAACGGGGAAGCTATACGCGAGCAATTGATCTACGACATAGATATGCAAATACTATCAGGACTAAGGTCATGATAAACCATGTCCAATCATCATGTGAGATGGAGTAGTTTTCAATGGTGAACATCTCTATGTTGATCATATCTACTATATGATTCAAGTTCGACCTTCCGGTCTCAGTGTTTCGAGGCCATATCTGCATATGCTAGGCTCGTCAAGTTTAACCCGAGTATTCTGCATGTGCAAAACTGGCTTGCACCCATTGTATGTGAACGTAGAGCTTATGACACCCGATCATCATGTGGTGTCTCGGCAGGACGAACTGTCGCAATGGTGCATACTCAGGGAGAACACTTATACCTTGAAATTTAGTGAGGGGTCATCTTATAATGCTACCGCAGTACTAAGCAAAATAAGATGCATAAAAGATAAACATCACATGCAATCAAAATATGTGACATGATATGGCCATCATCATCTTGTGCCTTTGATCTCCATCTCCAAAGCACCGTCATGATATCCATCGTCACCGGCTTGACACCTTAATCTCTGTCGTAGCGTCGTTGTCGTCTCGCCAACTATTGCTTCCACGACTATCGCTACCACTTAGTGATAAAGTAAAGCAATTACATGGTGATTGCATTTCATACAATAAAGCGACAACCATAAGGCTCCTGCCGATTGCCGATAACTTTTACAAAACATGATCATCTTATACAACAATTTATATCTCATCACGTCTTGACCATATCACATCACAACATGCCCTGTAAAAACAAGTTAGACGCCGTGTACTTTGTTGTTGCAAGTTTTACGTGGCTGCTACGGGCTTCTAGCAAGAACTGTTCTTACCTACGCATAAAAAACACAACGATTTTTCATCAAGTGTGTTGTTTTAACCATCAACAAGGACCGGCCGTAGTCAAACTCGACTCAACTAAAGTTGGAGAAACAGACACCCGCCAGCCACATGTGTGCTCGTAATGTTGGTCTGGGACGCTTCTTCCAACAATACCGCCGAATCAAAGTAAGACATTGGTGGTAAGCAGTATGACTATTATCGCCCACAATAGTTTGTGTTCTACTCATGCATATCATCTATGCATAGACCTGGCTCGGATGCCACTGTTGGGGATGTAGCATGCAATTTCAAAAAAATTCCTACGCTCATGCAAGATATATCTAGGAGTTGCATAGCAACGAGAGGGGAAGAGTGTGTCCACGTACCCTCGTAGACCGAAAGCGGAAGCATTAGTTTAACGCGGTTGATGTAGTCGAACGTCTTCACGATCCAACCGATCCAAGTACCGAACGTACGACACCTCCGTGTTCAGCACACATTCAGCTCGATGACGTCCCTCGAACTCTTAATCCATTAGAGGGTCAAGGGAGAGTTCCATCAGCACGACGGCGTGGTGACGGTGTGTAACACCCGGATAATTAAGCTACAGTAATCACCCCGGTTACTGTGACTAAACTCACGTTGATTCGAACCCGGTCTAAAACAAATTCAAAACAAAAGCAAACGATAAAAGTTTTCAAAAACTAAAACTAAAATGTTCGGGGGTTGTTAAAAATAACAAACCTAATTATGGTGGGGTGCACAAATTTTTGTAAAGTGTTTTGGTATTTTAAATAAACTAAAACAGAAAAGAAGAAAATAAGAAAAAGAAAAGATAAAACAACAGTGTGGGGGGGAAAAACCCCACAGCCCAACCGGCCAAGCCCCCCCACTGCCTGATCGGCCACACACTGGCCGCCCAACCGCCCCCACTTAACCCTCCCGAGCGGCTGGGAACCCTAGCCCCCCATTCGCCCTCCCGATCCCCTTCCTCTCCCGCCCGATCTAGATCGGGCTGCCACTCGCCTCATCGCTGGCGACCCCGCCGCCCGACCGCGACGCCCCCCCCCCTGCGCTCGCCACCGATTCCCCTCCCACCGTCGCCCCACGCTGAAGCCCTCGCTGCTGTCGTCGTCCCGACCCCACGCCGCCTCACCGAGCTCCCGGCACGGCCGGCCGCCTCCCCGCCCTCCTCCTCACGGACGACCACGACCGCCCCAGGCGCCGACTTAGACCCCACGGTTCCCCCGTGAGCTTCGCTCACCTCGCTCCTCTCTCCTCCCGAACGACGCCGTCGCCCGGACCTCCCGTCGCCGGCTCGGCCCCCCCCCCTCGCGGTCACTGCGGGCCACGCCGCCCATGCCATGCTGCCCCCGCCTCCCTCTCCTCCTCCTCGCCTGAAGCGGCGCCCTCTCCTCCTCCGCGCACCGAATGCCCCTCCCCCATGGGATCTCAACGCGGCGCCCGTAACAACAAATGGTCACGGGCCGGGCCTCAGGAGGCTCGGCGCGCCTAAACCCCTCCGGCCCAGAGCACGCCCGACGGAGACTCAACCTCCTCGCCGCCTCCGCCTGGCTGGCGCCGTTCGCCAAGTCCGCCGACCCTTGCCCCCATCGAACTGGCTGTCCTCCAGACGCCCGACGCACGGGCCGCCCGTTGAGCCACGGGAGCGAAGTCCGGCGATGCTCGGCGCCCCTCGCCAAGGTAGCCACTGCCAACTCCGCCCCTTCCGACGTACACTGGGCCACAGGGCCCTTTGCTGACTGATGGGCCGGGGGGGCCTCCCTCGCTCTGTTGACTCGGTCGCCACAGAGTGACAATCCACCCCCTCTCGACTATGACATGGGGCCCCACCCATGAGCGGTTTTAAAAATAAAAGGAAAAGAATAATGAAATTTAAATAAATAATAAATAAAAATGAATAAAACTAATTAATTAATTAATTAAGTAATTAATTAATTTAATTAATCCTGATTAATTAAACCTAATGACTAATTAACCTAATTAACTACTGTTAATTAAACTTAACTAAGTTAATTAGTTAAGAGTGTATGACGAACGGGTCCCACATGTCAGGGTTGACTTAGTCAACCCTGTTGACTGCTGACGTCAGCATGACATCATGCTGACGTCATAAATACATTTTTTTTGAATTAATTAATTAATTAATTAAATTCCAGAAATTAATAAAATCTTTAGAAAATCATATCTTTTAATCCGTAACTCGATTAAAATATTTTCAACATGAAAGTTGCTCGTAACGACGAGACTAATCCGGACACGCAGTCCGCTCGTCCGCCACACACCCCTAACCTATCGAACCTGCAAATTTTCCTCCGCCTCCCGCTGAAAACCCTAAACACCGGAATACTTTCCTGATGTTTCCCTAACCAAGACCCCTCATACCACGTTAGGGCACGCCTAGCATCGCTTCTTGCCATGTCATGCATCGATATGCATCTGCTTACTTAGTATTCATTGTTTCTTCCCCTCTTCTCTCCGGTAGACTACGAGACCGACGCTGCTGGCTGGCGGTTCGACTACGGTGTTGACGACCCTCTCTCTTGCCGAGAGCAACCAGCCCCCCCTTGATCACCAGATATCGCCTACTCTTATCTACACCGCTTGCATTAGAGTAGTATAGCATGTTATTGCTTTTAGATACTCCTATACCGCTGCATAGCTTTGTCCTTGTAACTTCGTTGTTACTTTACCGCAATCCTATATGCTTAGTATAGGATGCTAGTACTTTCATCTGTGGCCCTACTTTCTTGTCCGTCTGCGCGTGCTATACTATCGGGCCGTGATCACTCGGGAGTTGATCACGGTATATACTATATACTTATACATGATACATGTGAGACTAAAGTCGGGTCGGCCGATGGAGTACCCATGAGTGGATCTTTGAGGCGGAGCGGCAGGCAGGTTGAGACCGCCTAGGAGAGAGGTGGGCACTGGCCTGTCGGGCGTTCATGGTTACTTAACACGCTTAACGAGGTCTTGGTATTTGATCCGGGTTGGCTACGAGCTTATACGCACTAACCATCTACGGGGAGTAGTTATGGGTATCCGGCGTCGTGGTATCACCAAGCACTTCAGACGTCGGCGACGGAGCGGCGCTGCTACCGGATTGGACTGGAACGTCTGTTAGGCTAGGTCTGCTTCGGCCACAGACGAACGCAAGCGTGCAGGTGTGCTCAGGCGATGGGCCTGCACCCTGCGCGCTTAGGTTTAGACCGCGTGTTGGCCTCTCTGTTGTGCCTAGGTGGGCTGCGACGTGTTGATCTTCCGCGGCGGGCATGACCCAGAAAGTGTGTCCGCCAAATGGGATCAAGCGTCTTTGGGTAAGATGGTGCACCGCAGGAAGTTAATCTATTCGGATAGCCGTGATCTTCGCTAACAGGGACGACTTGGAGTTGTACCTTGAGCTTATGACAACTAGAACCGGATACTTGATAAAACACACCTTCCAAGTGCCGATATAACTGGTGGTCGCTCTCGCTCAGTGGATATGAGCAGGGATCGCGGTAGGATTATTGCTATATGATGTTACTTGGAGGACTTCAGATTGCCCTCCTCTACATTGTAAGGCAGGTGTCCGAAGTTTAGTCTTTGTTAAGACTAGCTATCCCCTCTTATTCGGCTTTCTGCAGCTCAGTCCATCGATATGGCCTTTACACATATATCCATGCATATCTAGTGTAGCTCCTTGCTTGCAGTACTTTGGATGAGTACTCATGGTTGCCTTGTTCCCCTTTTCCCCTACCTCTACTCGATTGCTCCAACTGCACGATGGAGCCTGGAGCTAGACGCCACCGCCTATGACGACTACTACTCGAGGTGCCTACTACTACGTGCAGCCACCGACGGCGACCAGAGTAGCTTAGGAGGATCCAGGCGGAGGCCTGCTCCTCTTTCGATCAGATCCCAGCTTTGTGCTAGCCATCTTATGGCACCTTGTTTAACTTATGTCCGTACTCAGATATTGTTGCTTCACGACTCTTCTATGATCGAGCACTTGTATTCGAGCCCTCGAGGCCCCCGGCTTGTATTATGATGCTTGTATGACTTATTTTATTTGTAGAGTTGTGTTGTGATATCTTCCCGTGAGTCCTCGATCTTGATCGCATACATTTGCGTGCATGATTAGTGTACGATTGAATCGGGGCGCCACAAGTTGGTATCGAGCCGATTGCTGTAGAATCCCCTTCCACACTCCTTGGTCAAGTCGAGTCTAGACATTGCAAAAACTTTTACTAACTTGGTTGTGTGCCTTACGGGCCCACGCCGCCATCGGGTGGTACTAGGATCTTTTACTCCTCGACCTTTACTCGACTCAACTCTCTTCTACTCGGGTTAAACGATTTTACTAACTATCACTAGGATCCCGTGACCACATTCACCCCAAAGTTGGATATAGCCCTAGTTGTTCTTGGAATTGTATTTGAGCAATTTCCACACCGTCATTTGACTCCTTTGAAACGCCTTTGTTTTCAGATGGAACCCACGAGGCAGGTCGTGGCGCCACACGACGGCCATTGGTGCCTCGGGATCACTGCGGTGCTAGCCGAGATGATGACCTATCCGGTTATCGCTGGCACCCCGAGTACACCGCCTATGAGGAGTACCAGACTATAACCGTGAGCAGAGACGCGCCATCGCCCACCTCTACTCGGAGTACGAGTCCACTCATCGGCCGCACACCGCACATGGTGTTGGAGTGACTATCGATATGGCAGTCCACGATGCTGCTTATGCTGCCTCGACACGCCTTCGCGCGAGTATCGAGTTGGACACCTCCCCTTCGGGCACATTGCTATCGCGTCGATGTTGGTGAGGAGGGTTACTACACCGCTGCCTACTCCATCGTCACCAGAGAGCCCTTCTACCATCGTAACTTTGTTCGCGATGTCGATGGGCTGGATCGAGCTAACCGAGCTCTTCGCCACGAGTTGTACATCACCCGTCAAGACCTTTACTGCGTGCTCGACGCTGATGCACCCTTTGTCCGATCCGAGAGCTGCCGCGTTCGCGATCTACCCAGCCAGACCGTGATGCCCTGTGGTGTCGGTTGGCGGGACGTGGGAGGCTACTCTCCGCGACTTGGCCCTCTTCTCGCCTCGACGCCGGATTCAGCACTGAGTATCCGCGCCCCTGTGTCACGGACGTGGAGGACTACTCACGCTGCAGACTACCAGCTTTCAGGCTACAGCTACCTCCGCAGTACCGCGTGGGACTGATGTAGACTTGCTTGTTAGTGTTAGTTGTATTCGCCGCGAGCCTGCGTGCCGCCTATGATGTCTTAGTCTATGTACTGAGCTCTATGTATCGAACTTTATGCATGATCCCTTTTGTAAGATATGCCGACTACTATGTAGTTCCCATCATGCTGCTTTCATTATGCATGTTTCATCATGAATGATTCATGTCCCTTGCTTAATTTCTCAAATGCTGAACTACCCCTGTTATATAATAGCAGGATGGTTAGGCCAGCTGGTCGTGGTCGTGGTGCCAACTTCCCACCACCACCTGAGTACATGGCTGGTATGATCCAACAGCTCGAGATGAATCGCCAGTTCATGGAAAACATGATGGCTCGCCTCGCCCCAATATGAACCGCACCCAAACGGAACAACTCTGCAGGATTTCATATGCTCGAACCCCAACAGATACCGCAGCTCAACCCAGCCACCGGATGTCGATGATCGCTCCGTGACATCACCTATGAGATGGAGTCTGCACGATGTAGCCCCCGCCAGCTATGTCACTTTTGCTTCCTTCTTCCGAAGGGACCCGCAGCTCAATGGTGGGACAGCCACAGCGCATTTCGCCAGCTTGGAACACTCATCACCGCCGGACTTCCAAGTTGCTTTCCGTGCCCGCTTCATCCTCAAGGGGTCATGGACCGAAGAAGCGTGAGTTCCGCAACCTCACCCAAGGCAACAAGATGTTGAAGCTTATCGGAGAGTTCTGGACTTGTCTCGCTATGTCAAGAGGATATTGCAACCGATGCACGCAGACAGAGAAGTTCCGTGACGGCCTTCAAGTCGACATCAAGCTCGCACTTCTAGTGCACGACTTTGCCGATTTCGCCACCTTGGTGAACAAGGCTATCAATGTCGAAACTGGTCTGCAGGAATACCAGAGCTCTAACAGCGCAACTGCGACACGGGCTCATCTTCGCCCGCCCTCGCAGGCGCAAGATATGGATTCCCAACAAGATGTACCAAATTAATGCACGCTCCAAGGCGAACTATGCTGCACCTCGCCCGCCTACAACTAAGCAGCCAAAGCTTCCAGCTCCACCACCCCAAGCTCCTGCTCCCACCCCCAATAATGGCTTGTGCTTCAAAGCGGACAACCAGGCACCGTGCTAGAGAATGCAACCAGAACCGTAATCACCGGCCCTTCCAAAGACTGGCCGTGGAAACACCTGCACAAGAACAACACCGCCAAGTCTTATGGTCAAGCTCAGCCAACCACGTTGATCCGAACGAAGCTCAAGACCAGCCTGCCATCGTGATGGGTACACTCTCGTAAATTCAAGACTGTGATCTGCTTTATTCGATTCAGAGCATCGATTCATTCATGTCTCAAGACTTTGCATACAAGCACGACGTTAAGTGTGAGGAGATGAACTCTCGGTAGTGGTAAAACCCCTTGGGACAATGTCAAACCTCCATGGTTGGCGCCGACGCCCCCGTGGAAATCAAGGGTTGGAATTCTATGCCTCACCCATTATCCTCAAGACGCCTAACATCGACCTCATTTTGGGGATGGATTGGTTGAAAGCGATATCGCGCCAATCGCTTGCGCCACTAAGACCGCCCATCTGCTACACCTTCTCGATGAAATAATAAGCTACAATGCTCGTCTCGTTCAAGATGCCGAGGCAAGGCTCTATGCATTGAATGCATTGAACGCCGCACCCTCGAGGGCATTGAAAACATTCCGCTGCTTGTGATTTCCAAGACGCCTTCCTCAAGAACTTCCAGGATCCCTCGCTAGAGCTGTCGAATTCGCCATCGACTTGAAACCGTGCACCACTCCTATAGCTGCGACCCTACAAGATGCCGCCGATGAACTCCTTGAGCTAAAGGAGGAAATCGACAAATCTCTTCAAAGCGGTTTCATTCGCCCAAGTTGCTCTCCTTGGGGAGCACCTCTCTCTTTGTTAAGAAGAAGGATGGACAAACCGATTGGTCCAAGACTACCGTCCCATAAATCAAGCTACCATTCGAATAAGTATCCTCTTCCTCGGATCAATGATCTTTATGATCAACTGGCTGGTTAAATCGCTGTTCTCAAACTCGACTTGAGGTTGGGTTACCACCAGATCCGTGTTCGTGAGGAGGATATCCCAAGACCGCATTCGTGACTCGTTATGGTTCATACGAGTACACCGTCATGTCTTTCGGCTTAACCAATGCTCCAGCCACCTTCTCTCGCCTGATGAACTATATATTCATGGATTACCTCGACAAGTTCGTCGTGGTTTATCTGGATGATATCCTGATCTTTTCCAAGAATGAAGAAGAGCATGCTGAACATCTTCGTCTTGTGCTGGAAAAGCTACGAGAGCATCAACTCTATGCCAAGTTCTCCAAATGTGAATTCTGGCTTCCCGAAGTAACCTATCTTGGGCATGTCATTTCTAAGGATGGTATTGCCGTCAACCCTGAAAGAGTTCAGGCTATTCTCGATTGACTCCTCCAAGAACGCATAAGTCGAAGTTTTTCGGTCTCGCCACTATTGCCGTCGATTCGCCGAGAACTTCTCCAAGATTGCCGTGCCTCCGACTAACCTGCTGTATAAGGGTGTCAAATTCCAATGGATCGATAAATGTCGGGAAAGTTTCCAGCACTCAAAGACAAGTTGACTTCGCCCCCTGCTAGCTCCTCCCGATACTAAGAAGGACTTCGTCATTTATCGCGACGCTTCGCCAAGGATTAGGCGGTGTCCTAATGCAAGAGCGCAAAGTGGTTGCTTATGCCTCTCGACAGTTGCGCCCTCACGAAGAGAACTATCCAGTTCACGACCTCGAACTTACTGCTGTCATTCATGCGCTAAAGCAAGGGCGACATTACCTTCTCCGTAATCGCTGCGTAGATCTTCACCGACCACCAAAGTCTCAAGTATCTGCTTACTCAGCCAGACCTGAACCTCCGCCAGCAGAGATGGATGGAGACCGTGGCGAACTTTGATTTGGTATTTCCTATACGCCGTGCAAGGCTAATGTAATGGCTGATGCCTTGAGCCGCAAGTCTTATCGCAACCACCTTGAGTTCACAAAGTTCAGCCCTCACTTGTTGAAGAATTCAGAAAGCTGAACCTCCATATTGTTCCTCCGTGCACTCGCCCCTCCTCCGGAGTTCCACAAGATGAATCTCCGTGTTGTTCCCCGTGGTTCCTCTATACCCGGGCTGTTGAACCCGATCTCGTGGGCACCATAAAGACAATGCAGGATTTGACTCAAGTCTACAAGATTAAGCAAGACATCAAAAAGGAAATCCTCATCCTTCACTATTGCCGATGATGGCGCCTTTGTACTTCAAAGGCCGCCTAGTGGTGCCGTGTAAGAAGGAAAACCTGAATATGACTCGAGAAGGTTATGAAAGAAGCTCATGATACGCTCTATGTATCCATCCCGGCAGTACAAAGATGTATCAAGACATTCGCCGAGATTCCGTGGTCTAATATGAAGCAAGACATTGCTCGCTATGTTGCTGAGTGTGACGCTTGTCGTCAGATCAAAGCAGAACATCAAAGGCCTCTTTGGAACTCGCAGCCTATCTCTATTCCTGAATGGAAATGGGACCATGTTGAAATGGACTTCGCCACCGGATTTCCCAAATCGCAGAAAGGTAATGATGCTATTCTTGTCGCCATTGACCGGCTTTCTAAAGTTGCTCATTTTCCGGCGGTCAAAGAAACGATCATCGCTAGCCAGCTTGCAGCTCTCTATATGTCCGAATTGTTTCACTTCACGGTATTCCACTGGTTATCAGTTCGGACCGTGGCAGCTTATTCACTTCAAGATTCGGGCAAGTTTTCAAGAAGCCATGGGGACTCATTTATCTTTCAAGATGCGCTTCATCCGCAGATCTCAAGGGCAAGTTGAACGTGTCAACCAAATTCTCAAGACATGCTTCGAGCTTGTGTCGCTTCCTTCGCAAGAAATGGAGGAATCTCTCCCGTATGCTGAGTTCTCTTATAATAATAGCTATCAAGCTTAGTCCAAGATGGCCCCTTCAAGTGTTATATGGACGAAAGTGCCGAACCCTCTACGAACTGGTCAGAAATCGGGAACGCCCACTCTTCGTCCGGATATTATCCAACATGCCAAGAACAAGTCCGCATTATTCGCGAGAATCTCAAGACCGCTCATCGCGTCAAAAGAGTAATTATGACCGTCATCACAAAGACATGGTCTATCAACCTAGCGAAAAGGCCTATCTTCGCTACACCAATGAAGGGTGCTCACCGCCGGGATCAAGGGCAAGCTAGCTCCTCGCTATATTGGCCCATTCACTATTCTCGAAAGGCGGAAAAGTGGCTTATCAAGCTGGAGCTTCGTCAACCTTTCACAGTTCACGATGTGTTCCACGTGTCACAACTCCGACGCTGCTTCAAGGACCCAATCCGAGCAATGGACCATGAAGTGCTCAATTGCAACAGACCTCTCCTATAAAGAGCATCCGTCCGCATTCTCGACTGCTGAACGCCGCACACGCCGTATAAGGCGATCAAGTTCTCAAAGTCCAAAGTGGTCGAATCACTCAAGACGGCCACACGGGAACGCGAGGATCGCCTTGAGATGAATACCCGCACTCTTTCCTTCTACCTCCTAAATCTCGGACGAGATTTCTTGTAGTGGAGGAGATTTGTAACACCGGATAATTAAGCTACAAGAATCACCCGATTCATCGTGACTAAACTCACGCTGATTCAACCCGGTCTAAAACAAATTCAAAACAAAAGCAAACGATAAAAGTTTTCAAAACTAAAACTAAAATGTTCGGGGTTGTTAAAATAACAAACCTAATTATGGTGGGTGCACAAATTTTGTAAAGTGTTTTGGTATTTTAAATAAACTAAAACAGTAAAAGAAGAAAATAAGAAAAGAAAAGATAAAACAACGGTGGGGGGAAAACCCCACAGCCCAACCGGGCCAAGCCCCCCACCTGGCCTCGGCCCACACTGTACGCCCAACCGCCCCCCACTTAACCCCCTCCCGAGCGGTGGGAACCCTAGCCCCCATTCGCCCCTCCCGATCCCCTTTCCCCTCCGCCTTCGATCTAGATCGGGCCGAGCCACCGCCCTCATCGCGGCGACCCCCGCCCGACCGCGACGCCTGCCCTGCGCGCCTCGCCGCCTGGATTCCCCTCCCACCGCCGCCCCACCTTGCAAGCCAAGCCCCGCCGCTGGGTCGCCCCACCCCACGCCTCACCGAGCTCCTCGACGCCGGTCGGCCGCCTCCCGCCCTCCTCCTCACCGGACGACCACGATCGCCCGGGCGCCGACTTAGACCCCACGGTTCCCCCGTGAGCTTCGCCTCACCCCTCGCTCCTCTCTCCTCCCGAACGACGCCGTCGCCGGACCTCCGTCGCCCGGCTCGGCCGCCCCCTCGCGGTCATCAAGGCCACGCCGCGCCATGCCACGCCGTCCCGCCTCCTCTCCCTCTTCCTCGCCCGGCGGCGCCTCTCCTCCTCCGCACCAATGCCCCTCCCGCCATGGATTCAACGCTGGCGCCCCGTGACCAAGCGGTCACGGGGCGGGCCCATGAGTCTCGGCGCGCTAGGGCCCTCCCGCCCCGTAGCACCCTCCCCGACGGAGACCGAACCTCCCGCCGCCTCCGCCTCGCTGGCGCCGTCCCGCCAAGTCCGGCCGACCCCCCCCCCCCGGAATCCGCCGTCCTGGCGACGCCCGAACGCGCGGCCAGCGCCCGTTGGGCCACCGGGAGCGAAGTCGGCGATGCTCCGCGCCCTCGCCAAGTGTAGCCACGGGCCAACTCCGCCTGACGTGGCCACACAGGCCCCATCAATAGTGATGGGCCTGGCCCCCCGGGCGCTTTCTGTTGACTCGGTCGGCACAGAGGTGACCAATCCACCCCCTCGACTATGACATGGGGCCCCACCCAAGTAACGGTTTTAAAAATAAAAAGGAAAAAGAATAATGAAATTTAAATAAATAATAAATAAAATGAATAAAACTAATTAATTAATTAAGTAAGTAATTAATTAATTTAATTAATCCTGATTAATTAAACCTAATGACTAATTAACCTAATTAACTACTGTTAATTAAACTTAACTAAGTTAATTAGTTAACGAGTATGACTTAACGGGTCCCACATGTCGGGGTTGACTTAGTCAACCTCTGTTGATTGCCGATGTCAAGATGACATCATGCCGACGTCATAAATACATTTTTTGAATTAATTAATTAATTAATTAAATTCCAGAAATTAATAAAATCTTTAGAAAATCATATCTTTTAATCCGTAACTCGGATTAAAATATTTTCAACATGAAAGTTGCTCGTAAGCGACGAGACGAATCCGGATACGCAATCTGCTCGTCGCCACACACCCCTAACCTATCGAACCTGCAACTTTTCCTCCGGCCTTCCGCCTGAAACCCTAAACACCGGAATACTTTCCGATGTTTCCCCTAACCAAGACCTCATACCACGTTAGGGCACGCCTAGCATCGCTTCTTGTCATGTCATGCATCGATATGCATCTGCTTACTTGGTATTCATTTTTCTTCCCTCTTCTCTCCGGTAGACTACGAGACCGACGCTGCTGCTGGCCGGTTCGACCACGGTGTTGACGACCCTCTCTCTTGCAGAGCAACCAGCAAGCCCCCCCTTGATCACCAGATATCGCTTACTCTTATCTACACCGCTTGCATTAGAGTAGTATAGCATGTTACTGTTTTCAGATACTCCTATATCTTTGCATAGCTCGCCCTTGTAACTTCGTTGTTACTTTACCGCAATCCTATATGCTTAGTATAGGATGCTAGTACTTTCATCTGTGGCCCTACTTTCTTGTCCGTCATGCTGTGCATATATTATCGGGCCGTGATCACTCGGGAGTTGATCACGGTATATACTATATACTTATACATGATACATGTGAGACTAAAGTCGGTCGGTGATGGAGCACCCGCGAGTGGATCTTTGAGGCGGAGCGACAGGCAGGTTGAGACCGCCTAGGAGAGCGGTGGGCCTGGCCTGCTCGGCGCTCACTTGTTACTTAACACGCTTAACGAGGTCTTGGTATTTGATCCGGGTTGGCTACGAGCTTATACGCACTAACCATCTACGGGAGTAGTTATGGGTATCCTGCCGTGGTATCACCAAGCACTTCAGATGTCATGACATGAGCGGCGGCGCGCCGGATTGGACTGAACGCTGTTAGGCTAGGTCTGCTTCGTCACAGACGCAACGTGCAGTGTGTGCTCAGGCGATGGGCCTGCACCCTGCTGCTTAGGTTTAGACCGGCGTGTTGGCCTCTCACAGTGCCTAGGTGGGCTGCGGACGTGTTGATCTTCCGCGGCGGGCATGACCCAGAAAGTGTGTCCGCCAAATGGGATCAAGCGCTGCGGGTAAGATGGTGCACCCGCAGGAAGTTAATCTATTCGGATAGCCGTGATCTTCGCTAACAGACGACTTGGAGTTGTACCTTGAGCTTATGACAACTAGAACCGGATACTTGATAAAACACACCCTTCCAAGTGCCGATATAACCGATGGTCGCCTCGCCAGGGATATGAGTAGGGATCGCGGGTAGGATTATTTCTATATGATGTTACTTGGAGGACTTCAGATTGCCCTCCTCTACTGCTGTAAGGCAGGTGTCCGAGTTTAGTCTTCGTTAAGACTAGCTATCCCCTCTTATTACGGCTTTCTGCAGTTCAGTCCTTGATATGGCCTTTACACATATATCCATGCATATGTAGTGTAGCTCCTTGCTTGCAGTACTTTGGATGAGTACTCACGGTTGCCTTGTTCCCCTTTTTCCCTACCTCTACTCGATTGCTGCAACTGCACGATGGAGCCTGGAGCGACGCCACCGCCTATGACGACTACTACTGGAGGTGCCTACTACTACGCAGCAGCCGCCCGGCGATTTACTGGGAGTAGCTTAGGAGGATCCTGTGCAGGAGGCCTGCTCCTCTTCGATCAGATCCCGCTTTGTGCTAGCCATCTTATGGCACCTTGTTTAACTTATGTACGTACTCAGATATTGTTGCTTCCGTGACTCGTCTATGATTGAGCACTTGTATTCGAGCCCTCGAGGCCCCGGCTTGTATTATGATTCTTGTATGACTTATTTTATTTGTAGAGTTGTGTTGTGATATCTTCCCGTGAGTCCCTGATCTTGATCGTACACATTTGCGTGCATGATTAGTGTACGATTGAATCGGGGGCGTCACACGGTGATGGTGATGTGATCCGCGCACGGCTTCGCCTAAGCACTACGACGCTATGACCGGAGGAGTAAACTGTGGAGGGGGGCACCGCACACGGCTAAGAGAAAAATTGATGTGCTATGGGGTGCCCCTGCCCCCGTATATAAAGGAGGAGGGGAGGAGGCCGGCCACCAAGGGTGCGCCAAGGAGAGGGGATACTAGGACTCTGGTCCTAGTAGGATTCGCCCCCCCCCCTTTTCCTTTCTACCGAAGGGGGGAAAGGGGAAGGAGAGGGAGAGGAAGTAGGAGAAGGAAAGGGGGTGGCGCCCCCTTCCCTAGTCCAATTCGGCCTCCTCCCTTGTGGGGGGGCGCACCAGCCCCTTGTGGGCTGGTTAGCCTCCTGGCCCATATGGCCCATATCTTTCCCCGGGGGGTTCCGGTAACCCCTCCGGTACTCCGGTATGTACCCGATACACTCCGGAACCCTTCTGGTGTCCGAATACTACCTTCCAATATATCAGTATTTATCTCTCGACCATTTCGAGACTCCTCGTCATGTCCATGATCTCATCCGGGACTTCGAACAATCTTCGGTCACCAAAACACATAACTCATAATACAAATCATCATCGAATGTTGAGCGTGCGGACCCTACGGGTTCGAGAACTATGTAGACATGACCGAGACACATCTATGGTTAATAACCAATAGCCGAACCTGGATGCTCATATTCGTTCCTACATGTTCTACGAAGATCTTTATCGGTCAAACCGCAATAACAACATACGTTATTCCCTTTGTCATCGGTATGTTACTTGTCCGAGATTCGATCGTCGGTATCCTCATACCTAGTTCAATCTTGTTACCGGCAAGTCTCTTTACTCGTTCCGTAATGCATCATCCTGTAACTAGCTCATTAGTCACATTGCTTGCAAGGCTTATAGTGATGTGCATTACCGAGAGGGCCTAGAGATACCTCTCCGATACTCGAAGTGACAAATCCTAATTTCGATCTATGCCAACCCAACAAACACCTACGGAGACACCTGTAGAGCATCTTTATAATCACCCAGTTATGTTGTGACGTTTGATAGCACACAAGGTGTTCCTCCGGTATTCGGGAGTTGCATAATCTCATAGTCAAAGGAATATGTATAAGTCATGAAGAAAGCAATAGCAATAAAACTGAACGATCAACATGCTAAGCTAACAGATGGGTCTTGTCCATCACATCATTCTCCTAATAATGTAATCCCGTTTATCAAATGACAACACATGTCTATGGTCAGGAAACTTAACCATCTTTGATTAACGAGCCAGTCAGGTAGAGGCATACTAGGGACACTTTGTTTTGTCTATGTATTCACACATGTATCAAGTTTCCAGTTAATAAAATTCTAGCATGAATAATAAACATTTACCATGATATAAGGAAATATAAAAAACATCTTTATGATTGCCTCTAGGGCATATTTCCTTCACTATCCACGACGGTTTCTAGGTCGTGTGGGAAGACCCCCCTTATTGCAGTCACTCAATTGGCGACGGTTCGAAACGCCGTCGCCGAAAGGGTTTAAAAACCGTTTGTATAGCACCTCGATGTACCAGTGTATCGCCGACGATTTCTAGGTCGTGTGGGAAGGACCCCTTCCCCCACCCCTATCGCACACACAGGCAAGGCGACGGTTTAAAACTCCATCACGAAAAGGGGTAAAAACAGTTTGTATAGCAGTCAGCTGCACTAGTGCTCCAAAATTTGTGTGCCCTAAAACCTCTACTATATATAGGTTGGAGCAGGGGAGAGGGGGAACCACAAGAGGGGAAGGTCCCCCCTGCACCGACCAAGAGGAGGGGGAATCCCCCTCCAATTCCCCCCCCCCCCCTTCCTTCTCCATGAGGAAAGGGGGATCCACCTCCTATTGGGCCCAAGTAGCCCAATATCCTTTCCACTACTTGGCCTTTTAAGACCCGTATATTTAATTAAATATAAAAGCCTCCTAATTATTATTAAAGCCTTTTATTACTAATTTAACATCTTCGGAAACATTTTCCACCTATATATTATTTATTGGTATTACCCGAGAAACCACGAAACCCTTTTGGTGACCCCGAAACGCTTCTGATTCCTCTGTCCTCATTACTCATGTCCTACAAACACTCAGCATATCATGATTACCTTAAGCTTGTGACCCTGTAGGTTCGTTAAAACATAGACATGAACAAAACCCATTTCGTTCAATGACTGATAGCAGTATCGTGGACATCCATATTGATCCCTATGAGTACATAAATGACATTCTAGTGAACCTTTGGTTATCATGTGCTATTCTCATTGCTTCATGATACTTTACAAAACCTGGGGTGAGATAAATTAGTATCCTCTTGGGTCATATGCATGCTCACTATAGTGGTCTCCTCGTTACTGGTTTTGTTCTTTTTTCTCGTTGACATGTTCCGGCATCCCCGTGATCTAGTCACATGTGTCTGGCCACACGATGATGAATGTCATCGCACCAAGAGGAGAAAATCCCACTCTTGGGCTATCTAGTCCCTTCTCAAACTTTCTGATGAACCTGTAAGTTGTCGTTATGATCACCGTGTTATAGATGACGTTTGAGCTACCTCAAAGCCTACCGTACGGTAAAAAGTTACTATGATACTCTCATCGTCTAAGGAACTAAATCACATGTTAACTCGTCGTGTTATAGCAATTGACTTATGACGATATTATCTCAAAGTATAACAAACAAATTTGGGTCGATTCAACATGATCGTTCTTCTAACTTCATATTCTCAAAGTTATTTTAGGACTATTGTTACACTTAATGATATCCAAATATTTGAAAAACATGATCACAAACAACACTTGAGCTAGTCTTAGAGGCGAGACTAAGAATCTTATTTTAACGTTTATCATTCCATACATGCATATGAGTTTTCCACTAAACGCACAATTCAGGATCATAGTAGTTATAGTATAGAATTTTAACTCTTAATTATAAAATGAAAATATAATAATATAATATTATTGCCTCTAGAGCATATTTCCAACATTTTTATTATATAGCCTCACTCCAACTGATACGTTAATAATTGCTCTGAAGGAGCAGATAGAATATCTTGCATCTACTACATCGATCTATAAAATCCCTAAACTATGATATGATTAGTGATGAAAAGAGTAACGAAGGAAAGATGTAAAAGTTATTGATGGATTTTGCCACCCGCTGCAATCACTCGATATAGATCGAAAGGGATGGGACGGAGAGAGAGAGAGAGTGAGAGAGAGAGAGAGAGAGAGAGAGAGAGGAACGTGTTGACTTTGTTCTAGTATTCTTCCGGAAGTGGGATATATGAGGAGTCCGGGTGGACCGGTACAACGTGCGCCTGGAAGCCTGCGGGCCTCCCCAAGTCTGTCCCAGATTTGGGCTGGGTTTGAGGGGTGCCAGTCAACCCGGACGTTCATAGCCGGTTGGGGAAACCTGGCTGAGTCATGTTTTTGTGATCGGGCCATCCGCATGATCAATTTGGGGAGCCCGGGTATATGTGCTCTTAGACCTAGCATTATCTAATTCTCTAATAATGTCAACTGTATCAGTTTGGGGAGCTCGGGTATACATATAATCAAATGAGCAAAGAAAATAAGTATACTATATCTAATTTATCTATACATGTGCAGCTCAACAAAAATAAAAGCAAGGGAACATAACATAATACCTTGCCATAAATTTTTTTTGTTCAGAAAAGCTGGCTACGCCTTTTACTGATCAGCTACAACGTTTGCAGGAATTACAATTGGGTCATGAAATGTACCCAACCAAAGATGCCTCTCGTGAGTGAGAGAAACACCATATCTAGCTAGGCTATGAGCCTCAAAATTAAAAAACTCCAGATTAAAAAGTAAAAACACACGAACTAAAAGAGCTTTTTTTAGACAAACAAAAAGAGATAATAATAGAAAATTTAAAAGCATGGACGAGCGCGCCCGCTCACGGTATCGCCAGGCACTTGTTCGCGTTGGGATGTGGGCTGAGCAGTCAATCCCCGGTCGTGTACATACGTGCATATCCGTATCTAGACAAATCTAAGACAGTGCAATTTCTACAAACACAACTCATGGAGCTTCTAAACATCCAGGCAAATCCAGCCATTCTCACATGAAGTACCATGAGAGGCACATATTTGGTTCTCATAGATGCACAGATTTGATTCCGTGAGAAGCACAATTGTGCCTCTCGGAAAGAGAATTTTTTTTAACAACGTGTCTTCGAATATGATTTTTTTTCTACCGGTTTTTTTGGGTTTTTCGTTTAAAAATTCATTCATACTTATTAACTTGGGTTCTAGTTTCGAAGATCTCGACATGAGAAATCCAACGGTGAAAACGGTTAGGAATTTGGACCCATGTTTCAAAAGAAAAAACGTTTTGAAAAATGAATCTATGGAAAAAAGGGAAAACTCTCAAATTACGAGAAGTGATGCGCACGTAGTGGATCCGACTCCGGCCAGCCCGATCCATCGACTCGGGCGTACGGGTGCAACTGAGTTCGGATTCGAACCGGTGGGAATCCATTGCGCCTTTGCAACGGGCGCTTGGATCCCTGGAGCTAGAAACTCGAGGTCCGCTTGCCGACCCATCTCTGGTGCAGAGGAGTATGCGTGCTATTGGGACCGGTGTGCCTGCTGTAAGAAGAAGAGGACGTGGGAGGTCAAGGACCGCCTCGCTGCCAACACGGCGGAGGCGGAGGCTATGGCGCGCTGCTGCAGAGGAGGAAGTCATCCGTGACCGCATCACATAGAAGCGGCAAAGTGGAAACACGAGCGCCCTCGTGCGAGAGTGAAACCCGGTGATATGTGCCATGGCCGGACTGACCCCCAAAGGAGAAGGAGGACAAGGAAGATGTTTAGTAAGATAAAGCGAGTTTTCTTAAGCACCAGTACTTATTTCTACATGAGAGGGGTCTAATTAAGCGACCATACTGTATAAATAAGCATATGTTTCTAAAGAAAAAATAATTTAGTTTTTAAGCACATTGCTTTGTACAAGGCCTTAGGCGTACGGGGAGAGATGATCAACATTAGCACATGACTAGGAACACCGGGATTATTCTATGCTGAGACGCCTACTACACATAATCTACATAATAAAAATTGACATGCTCGTAAAAATAAAAGTTTTGTCCGACGTTTTTCTCCGGTAGATCCGCTTGGATATAGTCTTCGATCGTCTATGTTTGTGTGTCTACGGGTTGGATCCTTTCAATGTACGCTTCTCTTCATTGGGTGTGGTTACTGCTGTGGTGTGTTGGTCCACTAGGGCCTTAGCACAACGACTTTCCGACTATCTACTACAACAAGATTTACCCGACTATGATGATGGCGGGGCGATGATGACGATGCGCCTTCGGTTTGCTCTAGTGCTTGTAGTCGTTGTTAGTTGGTCTATAGACCTGGATGTAATTTTTACTTTTGGTGTTCTTTGTACTATCTTGACAGTTGATAAATAGATTAAAAGTTTCCCCACAAAAATAAGTAAATAAGAACATGTCATAAACCTTATACAATTTTTAATTTATGACGGGATCTAGCGCGATCGAAATGACTGATGAGCCCATTGTACTTACAATGGAAAGTTTGGAACATTTTGATTCCTAAAGAAGCATGGCAAAAATTCTAACGACAATTTTTCTAATACCCGCACGGCAAATTTCAGAATTACATTTTGCTATTTTCCTAAAAGAGCACACACTGATAATTATTTGTAGTATTCACATGGCAATTTTTGCAATGTTCGCATGGTAATTATTTTTTTTCTATAAAGCATGGCATTCTTAAAAACAATGCGCATCATGGAAACTTTTGAAGAATTTTGTTCTTTTAAAAAATATGGAAAATTTAGGATTTTTTTCGTGGGCACATGATTTTTTAGGAAACTTGTTCTCTAGCATCATGATAAATTTAGGAATTTATCATGCTACAAAAGAGAAATTTGCCACATGTTCAATAATTGCCAAGGTATCTATTAAAAAAATGCCATGGTTAAAAAAAAGATAATTTTCCATGATAGCTACAATGATAAGTGCAAGTTCTTGCATTTGCCATGGTCTGATTCAGAAAAGAATACCTGCATTTGCCATGGCCCGATTCAAAAAACAATACCTGCATTTGCCATGTTAGCATGGCGATATATGTTAAGGTGCCATGGTCGTATACTATTTGTTTTAACAGTTGCCATGGTTTAGAAAACACAAACTTGTTTCGAGAATTGCCATGAGACAACTATAATTTTGTTTCAAGATTTTGCTGTGATTTAGAAAACAGAATTCGTAAAAATGGTGTGTCAAAGTTGCATTTTTTCCTAAAATTTGCCATGTGATGGGAAACATGATGTTCTGAATTTGTTGTGTGTCCATAGAAATTGATTTCAAACTTGCCATTTTATAGAGGAAAAAAAATCCGCTCACGAATGTCATGGACCGCTACAAGACAATTTCAAAAAAAATGTCAAGGTAGATAGAAATCTGTAGCGTACACGCTACTACTACCTGTCCGACATATTCAACCATCCTGTGGGAGACGAGTGAATAAGTGATGCCCGATCATCCTGAACGGTTCGTCAATTCCCGTGACCGCTCTCAGATAATAATACCTTTTTCTTTTAGCACATAAGCGCTCATATACAGTGAGATTTATGAAGTCACCGTAGACACCTCGTCGTCGAGGGAACGTCTCCTCCCACTAAAAGCGCATCACCGGAAATCCTGAAATAAATCCAGAAATAATGCGAGCACCAGGATTTGAACCCTGCTGGGTTGGGGATACCACTGTCCACCTAAACAACTCAACCACAGGTTGATTCGCAGATAATAATACCTTATTGTGAATGTTTACATTGTTTTCATGAAGTGTGCGTCTGTCTTTCGGCCTGTGGGCTGTAGGCCTTCTTCTGTCAGCACGTAAGTGCCAACACTGGGTATACCAATATACTCCTTTTGTCTCAAAAAATCAATATACTCCTACGATACACTCAAAGAAAAACAATATAATCTTACGATTCCAAAATCTTTACTCTTAATGGAGCAGTTGTAGTCTTGCTTCCAGGTTTTTTTTGTCCCACCTCCTATAGTTTTTTGGTACCTACTTCCATTTTCGCTGGTTTTTTCATAGATATTTTTTCGTCCCCTCCCCCCACTTCATCGGTTTATTTTCGCGTCACCCTCTCACACAACGAAAGAAATCTGAATAGGTCAGAACTTTCCATACTGACGCAAGTTATTTAGTAATGTAGAATCAATCACGAACAATCTCTAAAGATCAAATCTAAATTAATTAACCTTACCTTAAATCACTCAATCACATCAATTAGAAAACAAATAATTGATTTTCAGAAAAATCGCTCAATCACATTAACCTTACCTTAACTCACGGATGGTAATCAATCTCCAAACAAAGAAAATAATACATCGAGGGAGCAGTAAATAAACTCCACGTGTATATGATCTTCCCTTCCCTCTCTGTTGTCGAGCGTTCTTGATTCTCGAGGACGATGCTTGGGCCGCGTCACTGGGTCGAGAAGGTGCCGGAGGACGAGGACGGCGAGGCCGGGTGCCACAGCACCGCGTTGGCCGCGGCCGGTGAAGGGGGCGAAGAAGGGCGGCTTCCCTGTGTATGATGTTGTAATTGCACGATGTATTGCTCTCGTGCATAGGCACGTATATATGATGTACAAAGGTGGGCCACGGACCTCAACTATACAAGGAACTAGGAGGCGGGCCCAATACACAATACGCACATAACACATATACTCAACCCCCCTCCCCCCAGCAATCGAAGCGGCACCGCTGGCTGATGCAAAGACTGGACCGGAACTCCTCAAATGACGCCGTAGGCAAGCCCTTGGTCATGATATCGACAAATTGTTGGGAAGTAGGGACGCGTAAAACACGAATATGGCCAAGAGCCACCTGTTCCCGAACAAAATGAATATCCAACTCAATATGCTTGGTCCGTCGATGATGCACCGGGTTGGCAGAGAGGTAGACCGTCGAGACATTGTCGCAGTAGACCACCGTGGCACGGGCAACAGGACAAGAGAGCTCCTGAAGCAGTTGGCGAAGCCACGAACACTCGGCGACGGTGTTGGCCACCGCACGATACTCAGCCTCAAAGACTAGAACGAGATCAGAGGCTGCGGCTGGACGACCACGAGATAAGTGAGGGTCCAAGGTAGACACAATAGCCCGAAGTGGAGCGACGAGTGTCAGGGCAGCCCGCCCAGTCTGCATCGGAGTAGGCGGTGAGGGCGGTGTCGCAGAGGCCTGAAGCGTGACGCCAAGATCCATAGTGCCACAGATATAGCGGAGAATCCGCTTAACGGCAGCCCAGTGAACGTCTCGACGAGCATGCATATGAAGACACACCTGCTGCACGACATATTGGATCTCCGGTCGAAGTCGAGTGAGGTCCGGAGAGCACCAACGATAGACCGATAGAAAGCAGCATCCGGCGGAGAACCGTCCGTGGCGTAAAGCTTGGCCTTCAGATCAACAGCATAGCGGCGGGCTTGCGATTAAGCATGCCGCGGCGCTCCAGAGCTCGTGAGCGTACTTCGCTGATGAAGGAAGAAGCTATCCGGACGGAGCACCACCTCGACACCGAGGAAGTAGTGCAAAGGACCCAAGTCCTGATGGCGAACTCACCGCGAAGACGAGCCGTGACTGACCGAGGAGACCAGCCGACATGCGTCGGGATGATGTCGCCGACATAGAGCAGCAAGTAGGCGTGTCGAGCCTCGATGATAGACGAAGAGCGAGGCGTCCGAGCGGTAGAGCGGAACAAGCTGGTGGAGAACGCCACGATGCGCTGGTACCAAGCGCTGGAGCCTGCTTGAGTCCGCATAAGGACCGCGAAGCGAGCACACCTGGTCGGGAAGCGCCGGGTCAACAAACCCGCAGTCTCTGGCGTAAGACCTGCTCCTCGAGGTGACCATGGAGGAAGGCGTTGAGACGCCCATCTAGTGCACCGCCAAGCACGGAGACCGCAAGGTGGAGAACCGTGTATCGTGCCGGGCTTGACGACCGGAGCGAAGGTGTCGGTGAAGTCGATGCCAGCACGCTGTCGAAAGCCACGAACGACCCAACGCACTTTGTAGCGATCAAGGGTACCATTAGGACGGAGCTTGTGTTTAAAGACCCACTTCCCGGTAATCACGTTGGCATGCTGGGGACGCGGAACAAGCTGCCACGTCCGGTTGCGCAACAGGGCGTCAAACTCCTCTTGCATCGCAGCCATCCAGAGCGGGTCACGAAGAGCGGCTCGAACGGAGGACGGCAACGGCGACGGCTCAGTGGTGGACGCCGCATGGACGTAGTCATTCGAGGCGTAGCGCGAGCTCGGGCGAAAAACGCCCGTACGGGCGCGGGTGACCGGACCGGCCACAGGTGCCGGGGGCGCCGAGGGCGCCACAGGCGCTGGGGGGACCGCGAGCGCCGGGGGGCTGTCGGTGTCAAAATCGGAGGATCTCGGGTAGGGGGTCCCGATCTGTGCGTCAAGGCTGATGGTAACAGGAAGCAAGGGACACCGATGTTTACCCAGGTTCGGGCCCTCTCGATGGAGGTAAAACCCTACTTCCTGCTTGATTGATATTGATGATATGGGTAGTACAAGAGTAGATCTACCACAAGATCGTAGAGGCTAAACCCTAAGAGCTAGCCTATGATGGTATGATTGTAATTGTGATCGGCCTTCTAAGGACCAACCTCTCCGGTTTATATAGACATCGGAGAGGGCTAGGGTTTACATGGAGTCGGTTACAAGGAAGGAAATATAATATCCGGATCGCCAAGCTTGCCTTCCACGCCAAGGAAAGTCCCATCCGGACACGGGTCAAGTCTTGAGTCTTGTATCTTCACGCTTCAATAGTCCGGACGTAGTACACATCCGCTGTCCGGATACCCCTAATCCAGACTCCTCAAGAGCCCCTGAACCTGGCTTCAATGACGATGAGTCTGGCGCGTAGTATTGTCTTCGGCATTGCAAGGTGGGTTCCTTCTCCGAATACTCCAAAGTGCTTGTTACGACGAATAGTGTCCGACCTCCAATCAATGTTGTGCTCCTCGGCTTCGGTGCCTCAGCAATGACCATCTCCACGTGTAGAGCGAATGCGAGGAGTCGAGGCATTTTTACATTTTCCACCCTCGATCCTCCAGGTGAACCGTCTATTTGAAGGGACGGGGATTCTCAGATCCAAACCTCACTCTCCCTCCCAGAGCCAGCATCCAACAGAGCGCTCCGCAAAAAGCCATTCCAACATGGCCGGCCGTCGCAGCTCATCTGCTTGCCCTTCTCGTCCCAAGTCGGGGGATTGGGGAGAGTGTTCAGTTCCTCATAGTCGTTTGACAAAGTTACAAACCCAAGGGTTTCTCCCACCGGCATTCATGGTCTCTGTCCGAGCTGGTATAGCCACTTATGACGGAGGGGACCAGGCTGAGGGATCCCCTAACCCATCTCCGGAGGAGTGTATATGTTTGATCCCTCATCTGCTGAGGGGCATTGGGTTCCCTATCCACCCGTTTCTCCGCAGGCTCCTGGAGTTCTACGGCCTCCAGTTACACGACCTTACCCCTGGCTCTATTATGCACATAGCGAGGTATGTTGCCCTATGCGAGCTGTTTTTTGGCTGCGAACCACACTTCGGATTATGGCAAAAGTTGTTCTGCCTCGTCCCCCGCACCCAGGGGGAGTCCCTATGCCAAGTGGGCGGGGCCGAAGCATGGCACATTGCCGAGACCGGATACCTGTCCGGCACTCCTAAGAAGGCACCAGAAAACTGGCCTTCGGAGTGGTTCTATATAAACGACGTCCCCCTTCCGGATCCAGGCCGGACAGGTCTCCGCAAGTTCAGCAACGCCCTGCCGAGGGCACGCCTAAACTGGCGCCCCCGGGGCCCTCAAGAAGAGGACACGAGGGAAATATTCCTCCTGATGGACATGATAAAGTTACTGACCAAATCCGGACTGACGATAGTTGAGGTTATGGCGATATGTATAAGACGGGGAGTGCAACCGCTCCAATATCGGGGGAAGCCCATGTGGCATTTCAACGGGGAAGATGACGCCACCCGCTGCGGCCGTAAAGGTCCGGACTCCGCTGCCGCTCTGGCAAGGATATTGTCCGATCTGTACAAAGGGGAAGCGGAGGAATTCCTTCGCATAAAAACGCGGGAAGGATTCTCCATGTACAACCCACCAGCGTGGGTAAGTTGCCATTCTTTTTCCCCGCTTTGCTCCAGCGTTCTTCTGCTAAGATTACTTGCATCAATGTTTCTGGGCAGGAATTAAGGAGGGTCGTAGAAGGAATCTTCAGCCCCTCCCCACAACCAGAGGACCCTGGAAGGGCCCTAGATCCGGGACTTAAAGTGGATCCGGATATCACTGTGGAGCTCGTCAACGGGGTATTTTATCAGGCGAGCTGGGATGGCGCCCTAGTGGCCATTACGGCCGACTACCCTGGACTGCTCCCCGCCTCGTGTGTAAGCCGAACTAAAAACCCTATCCTTCAAGAGGACTCCCTGTGTGTTATAATTTACCTTTGAGGCGCTGCTCAATTTGCGTAAACGACGGCCGAGCGAGGGGCCGAGCCCCTAGGGACTCGTTAACCACGGGCGCCCAGATCGGGCGAAGCTCAAGAGGAAGGCGATGAGGTTGACACACCGCCATGAGGTAAAACAATAACCTGTCCTGTAATTATAGAATTTAAAATATGACAACGCCCTTTGTGTCTGGCAGGAAGAAGAATAACCGGACTATATCCGGAGACCCTACCAATCACGCCTCCACCAGCCGGGTTGTAGAACCGGCTTCAGGGGCGGATGCGGACACGAGGCCAGCACCGCATGGCTCTCCAACAGAGAGTGCGGACATGCTCTCAGCCACGAATTCCGAAGTAGAGAGCGCCATGAATCACAGGCGCCGACGGGCCATACTTCGGAACAACATCTTTTCCAAAGAGGCGTTTAATGCCTTCAATTCGACGGACGCGTACGTCCAAGCTGCTCGGGGCGGGCTTGCCCAAGCGACAAACCAGTATACCAAAGACATACGGGTGAGAATTTTTGATAAGTATGTATAGCAGTAGCCCCTGAGACTTGAAACGGTTGAAACAACAGTTTTAAGGATCAATTTATGTACATGTCATTGTAGAAAAGAACGAGCAATTGTTTTGGGAGCTGGAGGACTGCAAGGCCGAACTGAGGGCCGCAGTTGCCAAGTTAGAGGAACCCCAAAGGCCCTCATCTGGTAACAATTATCACAATTGTGCGAAGATGCACCAATTAGTAAATGGATAATATGACAAGTCTAACAAAAAATCTGCAGACAATCCCGGGGTGAATCCGGAGGGCGTAGGAGAGGACGCATCGCATCTCAAAAAGCAGCTAGAGGCTGGCGAGCGCATTCTTACGCGAGTTAGGCTGGAGAAGAACGATCTTCAAGATGCCAAAATCCAACTTGACATGGAGTTAAAAGATCTCCGCGCTCAGCTGGCGGACTCCATGAAGGAGAACAAGAGGCTTCGACGCGGCATTTACAAGAGGTTTCAGACGAACTGTTGTGCGATTCGGCGAGGAAGTATATTGAAATAGTTTTGCTTGCAGGAATGTTAACGGGTCGCCCCAAGGAGGAGATGCCCTCGTCGCAAATGATTTATCGCAAGACTTTTCGACCGCACGAAGCGAGCTCGGCAAGTGATGCAGGGTGTTGCTCAGGCTTTGTGGCCATCAAGCCTACTGCCGAATGGCCTGGGGGAACTTGTGGACCTGCTTCAAGGAGCCCGGCGGCACTTCCGTATATGGAAGATATTAGCATGCCGGCAAGGAGCAAGAGAAGCCTGGGCAATGGTGAAGACACGCTAGACCAAGCTGGACCCGAACCATATGGCCGAAGTGGGACCGGCGGGGTGATGACCCACAAGTATAGGGGATCTATCGTAGTCCTTTCGATAAGTAAGAGTGTCGAACCCAACGAGGAGCAGAAGGAAATGATAAGCGGTTTTCAATAAGGTATTCTCTGCAAGTACTAAAATAAGTGGTAACAGATAGTTTTGTGATAACATAAATTGTAACGAGCAACAAGTAGAGTAAATAAAGTGCAGCAAGGTGGCCCAATCCTTTTTGTAGCAAAGGACAAGCCGGAACAAACTCTTATAATAGGAAAAGCGCTCCCGAGGACACATGGGAATATCGTCAAGCCTGTTTTCATCACATTCATATGATTCGCGTTCGGTACTTTGATAATTTGATATGTGGGTGGACCGGTGCTTGGGTGCTGTTATTACTTGAACAAACATCCCACTTATGATTAACCTCTATTGCAAGCATCCGCAAATACAACAAAAGTATTAAGGTAAACCTAACCATAGCATGAAACATATGGATCCAAATCAGCCCCTTACGAAGCAACGCATAAACTAGGGTTTAAGCTTCTGTCACTTCGGAGTATGACCAGGTAGCGTTAGCCGCTAAGTATTCTCAACAGGATCTGTAAGCTAGATAGCATGTTGGACGGTATAGAAGAGGAATGTAATCAGTCCAAATGACTGTGTAAATTAATGGTCATGATTAGCCCCTAGCCGGATTAAAATCATTTGTCATGGCGGACCTTTTCGCTTCAGCCCCCGGGTCCTATAGTCCGGGGTGTGTCCGAATACCCGCTTAGCTATACAAAACCGGGGTATGCGTGGAAACAAGGCGTAGGGGTCATAAGTGCTTGAACATACAAGTACCCAACTAGTTATGTTATATTACATGGATAGTAAGAAACATCTTCCAGAGAGAATAGTTCCGTTAGGGGTTCCTTTTCCTGGGTACGCATGCGATGATGCACATGTCCGGACTGCGAACAATGGCGCAGGATACAAGACTTCTGGGGATTTATGTTATGATAAACGAATATATATTTTGTTCACCGACCGAATATTCTCTTGAGGAAGCTAGCTTTCGGCTTCACCCAGTCTGAGGTACACATCCAGCTGAACCGGCAGTAACAATCGCAGAGGTGCTCCCCTTATGCCCTAGCCGAATTAACGGGAACGTAGGGCATAAACACAAGAGCCAAGCAACCCAGCTTGGCAACATCTTAAGTCATATCGATGCATATAATGGTGAAGAAAAGGCACATATGGAAAAAGAATGCATATGCGACGGGCAAAAAGCCATGTGCGTAATCATTTTAAGCTTCCGTATAGGAAGCCCCCAGGTATTACTTACACACTTAGTGCGGCCGGAGCGATCCAGAAGTCCGCATTGTATTGAATACTTTGTGTGAAGATAGAAAAAGGTCGAGAAAGGAAAAGGGGATGGGGTATAATTAAAAGGGAGGGGTTAGGAGACGAACACTGTGTTCGGCGCTAGGCGTAGAATCTCCGTAGTCTTGCCGCGTTCCATGGGTTCGGCTCGAGTCTGTTATCGGATGCATTACGTAAGCGGTACGCTCCTCCGGTGAGAACTTTGTCAATGACGAAGGGACCCTCCCACTTGGGTTTGAGTTTGTCCTTCTTCTTCTCCGGTAGTCGTAGAACGAGCTCGCCAATCCTGGACTTGGAGACAAGAATTTGATACAAGAGATGAACTAGGGTTTGGAGATGAGATGGTGCTGGTGAAGATGTTGATGGAGATTGCCCTCTCCCGATGAGAGGAGCTTTGGTGATGATGATGGCGATGATTTCCCCCTCCCAGTGGGAAGTGTCCCCGGCAGAACAGCTCCGCCAGAGCCCTAGATTGGTTCCGCCAAGGTTCCGCCTCGTGGCGGCGGAGTCTCGTTCCGAAAGGTTTCTTCTGATTTTTTTTCTCATCGAAAGACTTCATATAGGAGAAGATGGGCATCGGAGAGCCACCAGGGGGCCCACGAGGTAGGGGGGCGCCCCCCACCCTCGTGAGCAGGGTGTGGGCCCCCTGGCCTTCATCTTTGGCGATGATTTTTCTTTATTTATTTTAAGATATTCCGTGGAGTTTCAGGACTTTTGGAGTTGCACAAAATAGGTTTTCTATATTTGCTCCTTTTCCAGCCCAGAATTCCAGCTGCCGGCATTCTCCCTCTTCATGTAAACCTTGTAAAATAAGAGAGAATAGCCATAAGTATTGTGACATAACGTGAAATAACAGTCCATAATGCGATAAATATCGATATGAAAGCATGATGCAAAATGGACGTATCAACTCCCCCAAGCTTAGACCTCGCTTGTCCTCAAGCGAAAAGCCGATAACAATAAATATGTCCTCATGTTTAGAGGTAGAGGTGTCGATAAAAATAAAATACGGACATGAAGGCATCATGATTATTCTCATAACAGCAACATATATAGATTTTGTCATATGATTACTTATGTTCAAGTGATGATCTTTTCACAATGCAAAAGTATGAATCAGAAACCTTATTGGGCACCAACAAATTATAACCTCGGTCATTGAAGCAATTGCAATTTATCATAACATCGGAAAGAGTCTATGTCAGAGGTTAAAAGCAAGTACACATACTCAACTATCATTTAGTCCTTCATAATTGCTAGCACTCACGCCATACTTGTGGTTACGGAGTTTTAATCGGACACAGAGAAAGATAGGGCTTATAGTTTTGCCCCACAACCTTTTACCTCAAGGGTAATGTCAACAATAACAATTCATGCTCCCCTGCATCCAATTAGATATATATATCATGTTCTTTCCAACATGCTGGGCTTGCCAAAGGATAAAATGAAAAAGGAAAGGTGAAGATCACCGTGACTCTTGCATAAGGTAGAGAATAATAATAAAAGATAGGCCCTTCGTAGAGGGAAGCAGAGGTTGCCATGCGCTTTTATGGTTGGATGCACAAAATCTTAATGCAAAAGAATGTCACTTTATATTGCCCCTTGTATGTGGAACTTTATTATGCAGTCCGTCGCTTTTATTACTTCCACAACAAGTTCGTACAATGCTTATTTTCTCTGCACTAATAAGTCATGCATATTTAGAGAGCAATTTTTATTGCTTGCACCGA
The DNA here is from genome assembly GCA_021605205.1 of Aegilops longissima. Classification (NCBI taxonomy): domain Eukaryota; kingdom Viridiplantae; phylum Streptophyta; class Magnoliopsida; order Poales; family Poaceae; genus Aegilops; species Aegilops longissima. The sequence continues at coordinate 156,947,687 of CM038678.1, read as the reverse complement.
TGACAACTTACTTGAAGGATCTTACTCAATCCATAGGTAGATATTGTGGACTCTCATGGCTAAATTGGTTTAGGGGTATTTGGAAGCACAAGTAGTATCTCTACTTGGTGCTGAGAATTTGGCTAGCATGAGAGGGAAAGGAAAGCTCAACATGTTAGAGGATCCATGACAACATACTTTATCTCAGATATAAGAAAACATAACTCATTATGTTGTCTTCCTTGTCCAACATCAACTCTTTAGCATGTCATATTTTAATGAGTGCTCCCAATCATAAAAGATGTCAACGATAATATATCTATATGTGAAACCTCTCTCTCTCTCCTTATTACTTCCTATTAATTGCAACGATGACCAAAGCTATATTTGCCAACTCCCAACAACTTTTAATCATCATACTCTTTCTATGTGAAGTCATTACTTTCAATAAGGTCAATATGAACTCTTTGTTTCTTTTTTTCTTTTTATTTTATTCACCCAAGATCATGGCAAAATAATCAAGCCCTTGACTCAACACTAATCTTTATTATATATAGCTCACAGACTCGATTACATAGAGGGATCATAAAGCAAAACTCAAAACTAGATCATGCCATAAACTTTATTGTACTAGATCAAGATACTACTAATAGGATCGAACTAAGAAAAACGGTAAAGATAGGAGTTGTGATGGTGATACGATACCGGGGCACCTCCCCCAAGCTTGGCAGTTGCCAAGGGGAATGCCCATACCCATGTGATTATATCTCCTTTGTTGTTGGTGTAATATTCTTGGCGATGATTCCCCTCAAGATACGGTTCTCCTCCTCGAGCTTATTGACTTGTCGCTTGAGGTCGATTATTTCCTCATGAAGCTTTTCTGAACGGCTAAAGCTCCTTGCACCCAAGGGTGTTGCATAGCTGCGGAGAACAAGAGACACTCCTCCTCATATTTTCATAAGAAAGAAATCTAACATTGGAAGGATAACCGAGTTTGGAATAGCTGAGCTCAGAGTTCCCCATCGTAAACCCAGCTCGAGGCTAGAGGTGAATTCTTGATCCTCCATGGCATCTACCCTCATCAATTCGGCCTCCATCTCTTCCTCCGTTGCTGGCCCAAAGTGGTCAGCATCGCTGTGTGCCCTTGGTTCCGGTGCCGGATTAGATACCCGGCTCTCCCCGACTAACTCTTGAGAAGACATCTTGCTCTAATCTGCAGCAGCAACAGCTCAAAACAAGAACAAAGGATATTTGCGTGATACGGGAGTCAAAACCTTCGAGAGAATATATAATGAATTTTTACCGACCAAAATACGTATCGTGCAAGAAAACGGAGTCCGGAGGGCACACGAGGTGCTCACGAGGTAGGGGGGTGCGCCCTCCACCCTCGTGAAGGCCTCGTGTCCTTCCCGGACTGCCATTTATTTTTCTATTTTTCTAAATATTCCAAAACGGAGAAATATTGCCTTAAAAATTGTTTTGGAGTCGGTTTACTTACCGCATCACATACCTATTCCTTTTCGAGTCTCAAACGGTCCGAAAGTGTCCTTATGTATTCCTCCGGGTTACGGTTTCAATAATATTGGTTTGAACATTTATGGATTACCCGAGATATAATGTTTGATCCTTTGACCGCTTACCACCTTCGGATTTGTGCCTTGAAGTTGTTGATTTTATGGCACCGAATGATAGACCTCCTCGATAACGAGGGACCTTCCCATTTAGAGAGAAGTTTTCGTGCAAAAAATCTTAAACGAGAGTTTTATAGCAATACATAATCACCTACATTAAACTCACGCTTTTGTATCCTTTTGTCATGTCATCTTTTAACTTTTTCTTTAAATAACTTGGTATTTTCATAAGCTTGGGTTCTCCATTCATCAAGTGAGCTAATATCAAATAACCTCTTCTCACCGGCAAGTTTGAAATCATAGTTGAACTCTTTAATAACCCAATATGCCTTATGTTCTAGTTCGAGAGGTAAGTGACATGCTTTTCCATAAACCATTTTATACGGAGACATACCCATAGGATTCTTATATGCAGTTCTATAGGCCCATAATGCATCATCAAGTTTCTTGGACCAATTCTTTCTAGACCTTTGACAGTCTTTTGCAAAATTAATTTGAGCTCTCTATTACTCAATTCTACTTGACCACTAGACTGTGGGTGATAAGGAGATGCAATTCTATGATTAACGTCATATTTAGCAAGCATTTTACGGAAAGCACCATGAATAAAATGTGAACCACCATCAGTCATTAAATATCTAGGGACTCCAAACCTCGGAAAAATAACTTCCTTAAGCATTTTAATAGAAGTGTTATGATCAGCACTACTAGTTGGAATAGCTTCTACCCACTTAGTAATGTAATCAACAGCAACTAAAATATGTGTATATCCATTAGAGGCAGGAAAAGGTCCCATATAATCAAAGCCCCAAACATCAAATGGTTCAATAACAAGTGAATAATTCATAGGAATTTCTTGATTTCTACTAATATTATCAATTCTTTGACATTCATCACAAGACAAAACAAACTTACGGGCATCTTTGAAGAGAGTGGGCCAATAAAACCCGGATTGCAATACCTTATGTGCAGTTCTATCTCCAGCGTGGTGTCCTCCATAATCTTCGGAGTGACACTTGCATAGGATCTGTTCCTGTTCATGCTCAGGCACACAACATCTAATAACACCATCTACTCCTTCTTTATAAAGATGTGGGTCATCCCAAAAGTAATGTCGCAAATCATAAAAGAACTTTTTCTTTTTTTGGTATGTGAAGCTAGGTGGTATAAATTTAGCAACAATATAATTAGCATAATCAGCATACCATGGGGTGCTACGAGAAGTGCTTATGACATTTAGTTGTTCATCAGGAAAGCTATCATCAATAGGTAGTGGGTCATCAAGAACATTCTCTAACCTAGATAAGTTATCGCAGAACGGGTTCTTAGCTCCTTTTCTATCAACAATATGCAAATCAAATTCTTGCAGCAAGAGAACCCATCTAATAAGTCTAGGTTTAGCATCTTTCTTTTCCATAAGATATTTAATAGCAGCATGATCAGTGTGAATAGTTACTTTAGAATCAACAATATAGGGTCTGAATTTATCACAAGCAAATACAACTGCTAAAAGTTCCTTTTCGGTAGTAGCATAATTTCTTTGAGCATTGTCTAGAGTCTTACTAGCATAATGGATAACATTTAATTTCTTATCAACTCTTTGCCCTAGAACAGCACCTACATCATAATCACTAGCATCACACATAATTTCAAAGGGTAAATTCAATCGGTGGCTGAACAACAGGTGCAGAGACTAATGCTTTCTTAAGTATTTCAAATGCTTCTACACAATCATCATCAAAGACAAATGGTACATCTTTTTGTAATAAATTAGTCAGAGGTCGAGAAATTTTTGAGAAGTCCTTAATGAACCTCCTATAAAATCCGGCGTGACCAAGGAAACTTCTTATACCTTTGATGTCCTTGGGACATGGCATCTTTTCAATAGCATCAACTTTGGCTTTATCAACTTCAATACCTATTTCAGAAACTTTGTGCCCCAAGACAATACCTTCATTAACCATAAAGTGGCACTTTTCCCAATTCAAGACAAGATTAGTTTCTTCACATCTCTGCAAAACTCGATCAAGATTGCTCAAGCAATCATCAAAAGAGGAACCATAGACGGAAAAGTCGTCCATGAAAACCTCACAAATCTTTTCACAAAAATCAGAGGATATAGCCATCATGCATCTTTGAAAGGTAGCAGGTGCATTACATAAACCAAAAGGCATACGCCTATAAGCAAAAGTACCAAAAGGGCATGTAAAAGTAGTCTTTGATTGATCTCTAGCGCATACGTGTATTTGAGAGAACCAGAATAACCATCTAGAAAGCAATAATGTGTATGTTTGCATAATCTTTCTAGCATTTGATCAATAAAAGGTAAGGGGTAATGATCTTTCTTAGTAGCTTTATTTAATTTGCGGAAATCAATTACCATCCTAAAACCTGTGATAATTCTTTGCGGAATCAATTCATCTTTATCATTAGGGACAACAGAATACCTCCTTCTTAGGGACACAATGGACAGGACTTACCCACGACTATCAAGAACGGATAAATTATACCTGCCTCCGTAAGCTTGAGTATTTCTTTTCTTACCACTTCTTTCATTTTAGGATTGAAGCGTCGTTGAGGATCACGAACTGATTTGGCATCCGCTTCCAAATTTATTTTTTGCTGACATAGAGTGGGACTAATGCCCTTAAGATCGTCAAGAGTATATCCAATAGCGGCACGGTGCTTCTTCAGAGTTTTCAATAATCTTTCTTCTTCATGCTCTGAAAGGTTAACACTAATAATAACAGGATATATTTTCTTTTCATCAAGATAAGCATATTAAAGATTATCAGCAACGGTTTAAGCTCAAACACGGATCACCCTTGGGTGGAGGAGGATCCCTAGGATTTCAACAGCAAATTGTGTTGCGTAATAGGTTCTGTTTAAAGAATACTTCATCTATTTCCTTCTTTCATTCATGAACATCTCATTTTCATAGTCTAGCAAATAGTGTTCTAAAGGATCACTAGGAGGTACGGCAATAGAAGCAAGACCAATAATTTCATCCTTACTAGGCAATTCTTCCTCACGATGTTGTTTACTAAATTTAGAGAAATTAAACTCATGAACCATATCATCCAAGCCAATAGTAACAACATTCTTTTTGCAATCTATCCTAGCATTAACAGTATTCAAGAAGGGTCTACCAAATATAATGGGACAAAAGCTATCTTGTGGAGAACCAAGAACAAGAAAATCAGTGGGGTATTTGGTTTTTCCACACAAGACTTCAACATCTCTAACAATTCCCATTGCAGATATAGTATCTCTATTGGCAAGTTTAATTGTAACATCAATATCTTCTAACTCAGCAGGCGCAGTATCATGCATAATTTCTTTGTATAAGTCAATGGGTATAACACTAGCACTAGCACCCATATCACATAAGCCATGATAACAATGATCTCCTATTTTAACAGAAATAACAGGCACGCCCACCACGGGTCTATGTTTATCTTTAGCACAAGGTTTAGCAATTCTAGCAGTTTCACCACGAATTGAATAACATGCCCATCAATATTATCGACAAGAGATCTTTAACAATAGCAATATTAGGTTCTACTTTAACTTGCTCAGAGGTGTATAAGTTCTAATATTGCTTTTACTTAACAACAGTTGAAGCTTTAGCATGATCCTTTACTCTAACAGGGAAAGGTGGTTTCTCAACATAAGAGGTAGGAACAATAGGATCATTATAAGTGACAGTCTTTTCTTCAACTTTAATAGGTGCAGCTACTTTTACTTCTATGGGAGGATGATATTTAAACCACTTCTCCTTGGGGAGATCAACATAAGTAGCAAAAGATTCACAGAAAGAAGCTACTATCTCAGAGTCAAGTCCATATTTAGTGCTAAACTTACGGAAAATATCTGCATCCATAAAAGATTTAACACAATCAAACTTAGGTGTCATACCGACTCCTTACCTTCGTCGAGGTCCCAATCTTGAGTTGCGTTTAATTCTATCCAATAAATTCCATTTAAATTCAATAGTCTTCATCATAAAAGAGCGAGCACAAGAAGTATCGAGCATGGTGCGATTGTTATCGTAAAGTCGAGCATAAAAATTTGAAGAATTGTCACTTTTGAGAGCTCATGATTGGGGCATGAATATAACATTGATTTAAGCCTCCCCAAGCTTGAGTGATGCTTTCTCCTTCATGAGGCCAAAAAAATATATATATATATATATATATATATATATATATATATATATATATATATATATATATATATATATATATATATATATATATATATATATGCATCATGATGAACAAGATGCATAGGGTAATACTTTTGATGAAATTCCAATTTCAATCTTTTATAGTTCCATGATCCCGTATCATCACATAGCCTATACCATGTCAATGCGTCTTCCTTCAAAGATAAAGGAAGACCTTATTCTTAACAACATCATCGGGTATACCGCAAGCTTAAATAATCCACAAACTTCATCCACATAGAGTAGATGTTCATCAGATGCTTTGTTCCATCTCCGTAAAAGTATTAGCTAGCAGTTTTTCCATCATACCCGAAGGAACTTCAAAAGGAATTTCATTTTCAATAGGTTCAGTAGGTTGAGGAGCAACTCTTTGTTTCATCGGACGGGTGAAGATACCCCAAACAAGCCCCTCAGAGAATTACTTTCCATAGTAACAAGTGACAGAAAATTTCAGCACACTATATAAAACTTTCCTTACCAAATTCCACCTACCAAAGGCGCTACACTCCCCAGCAACGGCGCCAGAAAAGAGTCTTGATGACCCACAAGTTTAGGGGATCTATCATAGTCCTTTCGATAAGTAAGAGTGTCGAACCCAACGAGGAGCAGAAGGAAATGATAAGCGGTTTTCAGCAAGGTATTCTCTGCAAGTACTGAAATAAGTGGTAACAGATAGTTTTGTGATAAGATAAATTGTAACGAGCAACAAGTAAAAAGAGTAAATAAAGTGCAGCAAGGTGGCCCAATCCTTTTTGTAGCAAAGGACAAGCTGGAACAAACTCTTATAATAGGAAAAGCGCTCCCGAGGACACATGGGAATATCGTCAAGCCAGTTTTCATCACGTTCATATGATTCACGTTCGGTACTTTGATAATTTGATATGTGGGTGGACCGGTACTTGGGTGCTGTTCTTACTTGAACAAACATCCCACTTATGATTAACCTCTATTGCAAGCATCCGCAACTACAACAAAAGTATTAAGGTAAACCTAACCATAGCATGAAATATATGGATCCAAATCAGCCCCTTACGAAGCAACGCATAAACTAGGGTTTAAGATTCTGTCACTCTAGCAACCCATCATCTACTTATTACTTCTCAATGCCTTCCTCTAGGCCCAAATAATGGTGAAGTGTTATGTAGTCGATGTTCACATAACACCACTAGAGGCTAGACAACATACATCTCATCAAAATATCGAACGAATACCAAATTCACATGACTACTAATAGCAAGACTTCTCCCTTGTCCTCGGGAACAAACGTAACTACTCACAAAGCATATTCATGTTCATAATCAGAGGGGTAATAATATGCATAAAGGATCTGAACATATGATATTCCACCAAGTAAACCAACTAGCATCAACTACAAGGAGTAATCAACACTACTAGCAACCTACTAGCACCAATCCCGGACTTGGAGACAAGAATTGGATACAAGAGATGAACTAGGGTTTGGAGATGAGATGGTGCTGGTGAAGATGTTGATGGAGATTTCCCTCTCCCGATGAGAGGCGTTGGTGATGATGATGGCGATGATTTCCCCCTCCCGGAGGGAAGTGTCCCCGGCAGAACAGCTCCGCCGGAGCCCTAGATTGGTTCCGCCAAGGTTTCGCCTCGTGGCGGCGGAGTCTCGTCCCGAAAGGTTTCTTCTGAGTTTTTTCTCATCGAAAGACTTCATATAGGAGAAGATGGGCATCGGAGAGCCACCAGGGGGCCCACGAGGTAGGGGGCGCGCCCCAGCGCCCCCACCCTCGTGAGCAGGGTGTGGGCCCCCTGGCCTTCATCTTTGGCGACGATTTTTCTTTATTTATTTTGAGATATTCCGTGGAGTTTTAGGACTTTTGGAGTTGCACAGAATAGGTCTTCAATATTTGCTCTTTTTCCAGCCCAGAATTCCAGCTGCCGACATTCTCCCTCCTCATGTAAACCTTGTAAAATAAGAGAGAATAGCCATAAGTATTGTGACATAACGTGAAATAACAGCCCATAATGCGATAAATATCGATATAAAAGCATGATGCAAAATGGACGTATCACGGGGCCCGATGGGCAAGAAATTCCCGTTAGTCTGGTGTATGACCAGGTAGAGTTAGCCGCTAAGTATTCTCAACAGGATTGTAAGCTAGATAGCCTGTTGGACGGTATAGAACAGGAATGTAATCAGTCCAAATGACTGCGTAAATTAATGGTCATGATTAGCCCCTAGCCGGATTAAAATCATTTGTCATGGCGGACCTTTTCGCTTCAGCCCCCGGGTCCTATAGTCCGGGGTGTATCTGAATACCCGCTTAGCTATACAAAACCGGGGTATGCGTGGAAACAAGGCGTAGGGGTCATAAGTGCTTGAACATACAAGTACCCAACTAGTTATGTTATATTACATGGATAGTAAGAAACATCTTCCAGAGAGAATAGTTCTGTTAGGGGTTCCTTTTCCTGGGTACGCATGCGATGATGCACATGTCCGGACTGCGAACAATGGCGCAGGATACAAGACTTCTGGGGATTTATGTTATGATAAACGAATACATCTTTTGTTCACCGACCGAATATTCTCTTGAGGAAGCTAGCTTTCGGCTTCACCCAGTCTGAGGTACACATCCAGCTGAACCGGCAGTAACAATCGCAGAGGTGCTCCCCTTATGCCCTAGCCGAATTAACGGGAACGTAGGGCATAAACACAAGAGCCAGACAACCCAGCTTGGCAACATCTTAAGTCATATCGATGCATATAATGGTGAAGAAAAGGCACATATGGAAAAAGAATGCATATGCGACGGGCAAAAAGCCATGTGAGTAATCATTTTAAGCTTCCGTATAGGAAGCCCCGAGGTACTGCTTACACACTTAGTGCGGCCGGAGCGATCCGGAAGTCCGCATTGTATTGAATACTTTGTGTGAAGATAGAAAATGGTCGAGAAAGGAAAAGGGGATGGGGCATAATTAAAAGGGAGGGGTTAGGAGACGAACACTGTGTTCGGCGCTAGGCGTAGAATCTCCGTAGTCTTGCCGCGCTCCATGGGTTCGCTCGAGTCTCATTATCGGATGCATTACGTAAGCGGTACGCTCCTCCGGTGAGAACTTTGTCAATGACGAAGGGACCCTCCCACTTGGGTTTGAGTTTGTCCTTCTTCCTCTCCGGTAGTCGTAGAACGAGCTCGCCAATATTGTAAGTTTTGGCCCGCACTTCTCTGCTTTGGTATCGTTGAGCCTGGTGCTGATAGAATGCGGAATGGGCTTTTGCGACATCGCGCTCCTCCTCCAGGGCATCCAAATTATCCTGCCGATCTAACTCGGCTTCCTTCTCTTCGTACATGCGTACGCGTGGTGAATCATGTATTATGTGGCAAGGTAATACTGCTTCCGCGCCGTACACCATAAAAAATGGTGTGTATCCGGTGGTGCGATTTGGCGTGGTCCGTAGCCCCCAGAGTACGGAGTCGAGCTCCTCCACCCAAAGTGCGTATCCGACTCTGTCAATGATCGCACTAGCCTGGGTTTGATACCGCTCATAATGAGACCATTTGCCCGCTCTACTGGCCGTTGGTTTGTGGATGGTAGACGAAGCGTAATCGAGCTTGATGCCCATTTTGCGCACCAAGTTTTCACTTAAATCGGCTGTGAAATTTGAGCCATTATCGGTGATGATGTTGTGGGGACACCGTGACGATGTACGACCCGGATATGAAGTCTATTCTGGTCCGGATTCAGCCGTTTTGACTGGTTTAGCTTCTATCCATTTGGTGAATTAGTCCACCATGACCAATAAGTATTTCTTCTTATGGCTTCCCCCTTTAAGAGGTCCGACCATATCCAGCCCCCAGACCGCAAAGGGCCACGTTACGGGATTGTTTGGAGAGCGGTAGGGGCATGTGACTGATTGGCAAAGAGCCGGCAACCGACGCAATGTTGGACAAGGTCTTGTGCGTCCGCTCGGGCCGTCGGCCAATAGAAGCCTGTACGGAAGGCCTTGCTGACTAATGCCCGAGCCGCGGCGTGGTGCCCGCCCAGGCCAGCATGGATTTCAGCCAAGAGCTGCCGCCCTTCCTCTTCGGAGATGCATCTTTGTAGCACTCGGTGGCGCTTTTCTTGTAGAGTTCCCCTCAGAGACTTTGTAAGCTTTAGAGCGCGGACAATGCTGCGTGCTTCTTTGGTCTTCGGGGAGCTCCTGCCTATTTAGGTAGGCCAAGAAGGGCTCGGTCCACGGGGCGATTACAACCATGATTTCATGGGCCGAGGACGTTATTTCGGGGGTAGAACCTCCGACTATGTCTGATGGTTCAGAATCCGGGGGTGTATTCGGGTTCGTGCTAGTATTGCCGGACTCCCCTTCCCATACTACGGATGGCTTGAACAGCCGTTCCAAGAATATGTTAGGTGGGACAGGTCGCGTTTAAGCGCCCGCGAAGCGAGGACATCCGCCGCTTGATTGTTTTCTCGAGCCACATGGTGGAATTCGAGCCCCTCAAACCGAGCTGACATTTTGAGGACGGCATTACGGTAGGCCGCCATTTTCGGGTCCTTGGCATCAAAATCTCCGTTTATCTGTGATATTGCAAGATTCGAGTCCCCACGCCCTTCTAGGCGTTGAATGCCCATAGAGACTGCCATCCGAAGATCAGGCAAATGAGCCTCATATTCGGCTGCATTGTTGGAGTACGTGTATAATATTTGGAGGACGATCTTTGGTGGTCGCCGGTGGGAGATGTCAGGACTACCCCTGCTCCCAATCCGGCCAGCATTTTAGAGCCGTCGAAGTACATGATCCAGTTTGAATATGCACCGTACTCTTTAGGGAGTTCGGCTTCTGTCCATTCGGCGACGAAGTCAGCCAACACTTGCGACTTGATGGCCCGCCGTGGTTTGTACGTTATGTCAAATGGAAGGAGCTCAATAGCCCACTTGGCAATCTGGCCCATAGCATCGCGGTTATTTATTATGTCATTGAGTGGTACTTCGGAGGCCACCGTAATCGAACACTCTTGAAAATAGTGTCGTAGCTTCCGGGATGCCATGAACACCGCGTATGCTATTTTTTGATAGTGTGGGTATCGGGATTTGCATGGGGTTAGGACCGTGGACACGTAGTAGACCGCTTCGAGCGGTATTTGTATCCGTCGGCCCTCGCTCGACGACGAGCATCGCGCTTACGACTTGATGCGTTGCAGCTATGTACAATAGCATAGGTTCGCCGATATTCGGGCGCCGTTATTATCTTGGATTACTGGCCAATAAGGTCTTTATTTCATCCAGTCCGGCCGCGGCTGCCTCCGTCCATACAAAGTGTTCGGTGCGCCAAAGAAAGCGATAAAGCGGTAGTGCCTTTTCTCCTAACCTGGAGATAAAGCGGCTGAGAGCAGCCACACATCCGGCTAGCTTTTGGATGCGCTTGAGGTCTGTTGGTATAGCCAACTGTGATAGAGCTTGGACTTTTGCTGGATTCGCCTCAATTCCTCTATTGGAAACGATGAAGCCGAGTAGCTTCCCCGAGGGGACGCCAAAAACACATTTTTCCGGGTTCAGCTTGATGTCGTATGTCCGGAGATTGTCGAATGTAAGCCTCAAGTCATCTATCAGGGTTTCGACGTGTCTTGTTTTTATGACCACGTCGTCCACGTATGCCTCCACTGTTTTGCCGATTTGTTTTTCCAGGCATGTTTGAATCATGCGTTGGTAGGTTGCATCGGCGTTCTTAAGCCCGAAAGGCATAGTGTTGAAGCAAAAAGGGCCATATGGCATTATGAAAGCTGTTGCAGCTTGGTGAGATCTGCCATCTTTATTTGATGGTATCCAGAGTATGCGTCGAGGAAACACAGCGAGTCGTGTCCAGTGTAGCATCGATGATTTGATCGATGCGAGGGAGGGGAAAGGGATCCTTGGGGCAAGCCTTGTTGAGGTCTTTGAAATCGACACATAGGCGCCAGGATTTATCCTTCTTTGGCACCATCACCAAATTTGCCAGCCAATCCGGATGTTTGATATCTCGATAAATCCGCCTCGAGTAGCAGCTAACTCTTCCCCATTGCTGTCGTTTGGGCTCGAGAATCGCCTTTAGGGTCTGCTTAACTGGTTTATATCCTTTTAGAATGTTGAGGCTGTGTTCAGCCGGTCTGCGTGGGATGCCCGGCATGTCCGATGGGTGCCAAAGTAAAATGTCCCAATTCTCGCAGAAGAAATCTCTTAGTCTTGGCGTCAATCATGAGGCTCAATTGTGTCCCGATGGAAGCTGTCTTCGTGGGGTTCGTTGGGTGGACCTGGAATTTGACTATCTCGTTTGCAGGTTTGAATGAGGTGGACTTAGGTTGTTTGTCTAGTATCACGTCGTCCCTGTCCACAGTGGCCCGCGGTGTTGTTAACTCTTTGGCTGCTAGGGCTTCAGATAATGCTTCCAAGGCTAGAGCTGCGGTTTTATTTTATTGTGGACTAACGTCCGGATCACTGGCTAGAGTGATGATTCCATTGGGTCCAGGCATTTTAAGCTTCATGTACCCATAATGGGGTACGGCTTGAAAGCTTGTAAACGCGTCCCGCCCTAGAAGGGCGTGGTATCCGCTGCTAAAAGGAGCCACCTGGAATGTGATTTCCTCGGACCTATAATTCTCCGGGGTACCGAATACCACATCGAGTGTGATTTTTCCCGCACACCGCGCTTCCCGGGTAGGGATAATTCCCCTGAAGGTCGTGCCGCTTCGTTCAATGCGTCTTTTATCAATCTCCATCTTGTTGAGGGTTTCTTCATAAATCAGATTTAATCCACTTCCGCCATCCATGAGTACTTTGGTGAGCCGAAAGCCATCTATGATCGGACTAAGGACCAGAGCGGCTGGTGCCCGGACAGCCCGGGATCGAGGTTCAGCACTAGCATTAAAAGTTATAGCAGTGTCGTTCCAAGGGTTTATTTTCGCCACACGGTAAATTTCAGCGAGTCTTGGCGAAGCTTCGCTTGCGCCTATTGTTTGAGGCGAAAGTCTCAAAGACTATTAGTACCGTATTGTGTTCGCTAGCGGGATGTTGTTCCGCTTTATGGCCCACAAGAAGATCCTTGCCACTTTTTGCCACCTACCGGAGTATCCAACATGCCTTAAGGCTATGAGTAGGTGTTGTATCCGGAGTACTATGGAGCTTACATGGCCCGTTGAGCCATTCTTCCAATACGGATCTCCGCCCTGGCGTGGGCTTTGGTTTCTTGGGGGTTGGGTCGGACGACTTACGAGAGTTCGTCCGCTTAGTTCGGACAAAGGTTTTGGCGAGAGCGAGATTATCCCGAAATTTGTTTGGGTCTTCCAAGCGCTCTCCATCGCACAAGACTTCCGTATTATGGTTGCCAAGTCCGCTGGCGTACATTTATGTCGCGCGGCTTATAGCATTGAGGAGTCCTTCGTCCGTGCAGTTTTTGCGTAAAAGTGAGACCATGTCCTCTTTGCGGCATCCACGACCTTGTTAAGCGCAAGGAGGAATCTGGCCCAGTAGCGATGTACGGTTTCCTGGGGCTCTTGCCTGATGCGGGAGAGACAGTTTAGGTCTAGTTTAAAGTCCGGATTTTGATCCGATCTAACGCCCAAGGGCGCGGGCGGTCCCGAGCTAAACAGCTCAGGATCTGTGGTGCCCAATTTCTTCGGCCCGATGCCCGATTCTAAGTCCGGGACCTGGGTCAGGTTTTCCTTTGAGCAGGTCTTTGGCTCGAGGAGTTCGGTGATCCGAACACAGCTTGTCCTCAAAGTTGAGGGGCAATCCGCGTGTGGTTCCTCCACTATCGCTATCTCATGGGTGGCCGGCGGGGATCTGATGTCCCTTTGGTCGGGTTTAAGCCCAATCCGGTCATAGTCTGTAGCGACCCCTAGAGCGGCGATGCGATCCAAGAGCTCGTTAAGGGAGGAGAGCTCCATTGGATCCATCTGTTCGGCAAGTTCCGAACTGACGCGAAGGTTATGATTGATGACCCGAGAAGTCATCGTCGGCGCCACCGCCGATGGGGCGGCCATGATAAAGCCGCCGAGCCGGAGCGTCTGGCCTACAGCCAGAGCCCCCTCCGAAGTAATGTCGTCCTAGACAATGAGATGAGCCATCGAGCCTGACTGGCGACGACGAGGAACTCTCAATGAAAGCACCAATGTCGGTGTCAAAGCTGGCGGATCTCGGGTAGGGGGTCCCGATCGTCAAGGTCAACGCCGATGGTAACAGGAAGCAAGGACACGAGATGTTTACCTGTGTTCGGGCCCTCTTGATGGAGGTAAAACCCTACTTCCTCGCTTGATTAATATTGATGATATGGGTAGTACAAGAGTAGATCTACCACGAGATCGTAGAGGCTAAACCCTAAGAGCTGCCTATGATGGTATGATTGTAATTGTGATCGGCCTTCTAGGACCAACCTCTCCGGTTTATATAGACACCGGAGAGGGCTAGGGTTTACATGGAGTCGGTTACAAGGAAGGAAATATAATATCCGGATCGCCAAGCTTGCCTTCCACGCCAAGGAAAGTCCCATCCGGACACGGGCAAGTCTTGAGTCTTGTATCTTCACGCTTCAATAGTCCGGACGTAGTACACAGTCCGACCGTCCGGATACCCCTAATCCAGACTCCTCAGGGGCACAGGCGTCGGGGGCCACGAGCGCCGAGGGGATAGGTGCCGGGGCGGGGGGCGGGCGCGGGCGCCGAGGGCTGGGCGCCAACATCGGGCGCCGGGATGCCAGCGCCAAGGTGGTGGAGGCGCCGCATGCGGGGGGCGTGCCTCAAAGCCAGGGGCGGGCCAAGAGAGGTGCGCGAGCGCCCTGGGAGAGGCGTTGAGGAGCCCGCGTCACTGGTGGCGGGAGGAACAATCGGGGGTACCTGGTGAAACGGAAACACATGCTCATGAAAGTAAACGTGCCGGGAAGTGAACACACGGTGGGAGACGGGATCGTAGCACCGATATCCCTCGGAGTTGGAGGGGTAGCCGATGAAGATGCAAGCGACAGAACGAGGTGCGAGTTTGTGAGGAGCGGAATCGGCAGTGCTAGGATAGCAAAGGCACCCGAAAATACGCAAGCCATCATAAGATGGGGCGCATCAAGAGAAGATGGTGAGGTGCATAGTTCCACCGTGGGCAAAGGCGAAGGTTAAGGAGAATTGAAGCGAGCGAGTGTGTCCGGCGTAAACGCAGGCGACACGTTAGCATGGAACAGAGGCGAACGCTTGATGCTCAGAAAGTGCGAAGGACGCGTTCGCTCGACCGCTCGCTGGGAAGTATACGGGCATGTGAGGCGAAAAACTGAGTCGTGATGCGACGAAAAGTGCGGAAAGCAAGGTTGTCGAACTCTTTTCCATTGTCACCAAGAGCAAGAATGGGACGCCCAAACTGCGTCTTGACATAGGAGTAAAAAGCCGTCAAAGTGGAGAGTGCATACGACTTTCTGCGCAAAGGAAAAGTCCACACATAATGAGAATAATCATCAAGGATAACCAGATAGTATAAATAGCCTGAATTACTAGGAACCGGAGAGGTCCACACGGCGCTATGAATCAACATAAAAGGAAAAGAAGCGATGGTGGTGGAGTTATTAAACGGGAGGCGAACATGTTTTCCGACACGGCAGGCATGACAGGTGTGATCCTCTATCTTATGGCAACTGAAACTGAAACTCTTAAGAATATGACGAAGTGTGACGGGGTTGGGATGACCCAAACGAGTGTGCCAGAGATCGACGCCGACGGAGAGAGCAACCGGTGCGGTGGTGGAGGTGGACGGCGAATGCACCGGATAGAGCTCGTCGAGGCTGTCACATCGATGAAGTACCATCCTGGTTCGAGCGTCCTTGACACAAAACCCAAGCTCGTCAAATTCAACAGTAACAGGATTTTCACGAGTTAAAAGACGAACGGAAAGAAGGTTCTTAATAAGATGAGGTGACACAAGTATGTTAGACAAAGTAATAGGCATGGAATTGGAAGGAAAAGAAGTGTGCCCGACATGTGTGATAGGGAGTGTGGAACCGTCGCCGACAATGATGCGGCGGTCGGTGGTGACGGGAGTGAAGGAGGCAAGATTACCAGGATGAGCAAACATGTGAGCCGTAGCCCCGGTGTCCATGTACCAGTCATCACCTCCCGTGGAGTTGTTCGGCGTAGGAGCGACATGCAGTGCGGGAAGGAGCACCGGGTCCCAGGGCGCCGGTGGCAGGGCCGGCGAGGGCGACGGAGACGCCATGGGGAGGCCGTAGCCACCGCTCGCCAGCGGCGGTGTGTACTCTCCAGACGGTATGGGAAGCAGCCATGTCTGCGACTGCGGTGCCAGGTAGGCCGGATGGTCTGCGATGCCAGGTAGGCCGGATGGTCTGATACCATGTATGATGTTGTAATTGCATGATGTATTGCTCTCGTGCATAGGCACGTATATATGATGGACAAAGGTGGGCCACAGACCTCAACTATACAAGGAACTAGAAGGCGGGCCCAATACACAATATGCACATAACACATATACTCAACACCCTGGCCCTGGCCGTGAATGTGGCCCTGGGAGTTGGTGCGGTGGAAGCGGCACTTGAAGGACCAGCGTGGGTGGCGGCAGACGCCTTGAAGCGGGCCCGTGGTTCACACGGACAGCCTTGCAGACGCCGACCCGCCGCCTCCGCGTATTCTTGGAGCGTGTGGTGGCGATTTACATGAAATTAATTCCCTCAGTTGTGGTGGCAAATATAATACACATAATCCATATTGTTATGCACTAGCGTGTGTTTGTGAAATAGATGGATTATGGTTCCGTACCCAATAAAATGGATATGTGTGTGTTAGAGAAAGAGGGAGAGGGGAAGAGAGAGTGAGGAAGAGGGAGGGAGAGAGAGTGTGTGTGTGAGAATTTGATGGTAAAAAAATCGTCAATGTCACTTGATATGTATAAAAATATTAATATTAAACTCTTAAAGTTAATGTGGCCTCGTTGCAAAGCAACACACAGGCGTTCTTCTAGTAAAACGGATATACCAATATACCATCGTGTTATCCTAAAAAAATAAAAAATCCAATATACCATCGTGCTAAACCCTCGAGTTAGGTCGGCGAGCGAAAGCCATGTGACATATGTAGTAAGTAATTCAAAAGATTACAAAAAGAAAAAAGATCGGCGAGTGAAATTGAGAGAAATTAGAGATGGAGTGGAAACTAGGTAGCCGGGGCCCCTTATTGCACCTTTTATCACCGAATCACTTTCTTTGCCGAATACAGGCTTGTCCCTTTCAAAATGCCATTTTCAGAGCAGAGCAGCAATGAGAAAAGAAATGCACGGTCGCGGGCAACCGACTCGAGAAGGATATTGGTTGTTTTCTTTTTCCCGCTGGTTTTCGAGCACGGTCGCGCAAGTGTGCAACAAGGGGGCAGGGCCGCCCGCCCCCGTCTCCCCTTTTCCTTAAGTCAAGATCTGAATTTCTGAATCTCTTTCTCTGTGTGTGTGCAGTGAGGTGCTGTGCCTGTGGACAGTGTGACTCACGCAACTTTTGGCCTCATCCGCGGGCTACCTTTAATCGCTTTGCGAAAAGAGACGCGGCCTTTCACCGTGCGGCTGCAGCTGCGTTGTTGCACACGCCAGAGAGGAGAGCACACGCCGACACCCCCCAGGCCACATGCAGTCCTGTCCGGACCCGTCCGTTGAGGGTAAAAAGGATAAACGAAACGCCGGTACATGAAGCAAACGGACTTTGTCCGTTTTGTGTCCGCTGCCACCCATCTCCGCCCAAGTTTACACTTTTTGGGATGAACGGACACCACGCGGACGCTGGTAAATCGCGTGTCCTCCCGCCTGCTCGGCGGTGGCATTGTATGGCCTTTTCTATCCGCCCCCTCCCTCCGCCGCACCCTCCACTCTTCCCCACTTCTCCTCGCTGCCGCCGCCGCTGCCATTGCGATCGTGCGATTCGGACGCGAGCTTCACCCTTCCTCGGCGCCGTCGAGCTACCCAACCACGGCCACTGGTTTGCGCATCCGCCGGCCGGTTTTTAGGCGGATCCGGTCGGTCTTGAGCTCGGCCATTTGTGGGAGGCCGGGCAGCGCCATGGATGGCGGGCACCTCGCCGGAAACACTGGCAGGCCGCAAGGCCACATGTAGGCGATGGCTCCTCCTCTAGCCGCCGGAGTGACCGCGTCGGTGGTCCGCCGTAGATACATGAATGGCGGTCGGCCGGGCTCGGTGCTTGCCCAAAAGCTCGCCGGCGCACCGTTGCCACTCATTAAGTGTGACCACTGCCCAAGGATGGTCGTGCGCCGCGTGTCTATAACGCTGGAACATCCCGGATGAGTGTTCATCAAGTGCTTAAACGATAGGGTATGCGCTTTTTTTAGCTTCGGTTTGTGCTCTAGATTTGACTAGATGTGCTAACTTCAAATTTTATTGTGTAGAATGGATGCAAGTTTTGGTATTGGGAAGAAGAGTACATCGATATATTGATCGAGCGAAATTTAGTACATGTTCGTGCACTTTTAGCTAGCATAGAGGCTGTAAATGAGACAAGTGCACTTGTTGCTAGATTAGAGGCTAGACACGAGACTAGGTGTGAGGAAGCAATATCGACTTCTGGCTTGAAGAAGAAAGGAGGATGCCAGATCGAGCCTCCTCCACAGATCAACACTGAGTGCAACGAGAAGGCCCTAACCCAACTCAAGGGAGCAGTTATGGATATCTTCTAAAATGTATTATTATGGTTCTTGTTTTCTTTGGTCTTGCTTTACTAGTCAAAATATAATGATGTATTTTTAATGTACCAAAAATGAATAATGAAATAAAGTTAAGGACTTGCAAAAAAATAAACGCGGACAGGATGCGGCCGGGATGCGGCCGCGCGCTGGGCGCACGGCCACCGCATCCCAGGACGCGTCCGGACACGACCCTAAATCCCTATTCAAACGGATAGAATCCGGATAAAACGGACGTCCATTTAGGATCGTGCGATGGAGTTGGCCTTACTTACCACATGAACGAGCGAGTGAAATGCACTTGCGCAGCCGGGAACAGCCAGGACAGTACTCCCTCCCACGGTGGGATCAATCTGTTTACCTCATGGTGAAATGCAGGCACTTGCGTGAGAGGATCGGGCACACTCCCACGGCCCAGGAGGTCCTGCGCCCCTGCCCCCTTGGCTCGTCACACTAAGGCGTTGGTTGGATAAGGGGAACATATAGATCGGGATCTTCATAAGCTAGAAAAACAGCCTTAACCGTATAAAATCTTGTTTAGCTCCTCCAACTAACCCATGCATATAGGAAACTCGTTTCACAAAAGCCCAGAATTCCAGGTCGTTTTCCCACAAACGCGATTAACAAATACAGATCGCAACTGTCCATCTCCGCCTCCGCCCTTTTCTGAACAACCACATTGGCGCCAATTTTTCTTTCTGTGACTCACCTCCCGCCTTTTTCCATTGCCTATATAACAGGATTTTGTTGGCCGCATGGTGCGTTCTACACACAGATCACACAGGCTGGCTGCGATCCCCGGCCACAGGCACTGGATGGAATACATAGCCTTTGGATCTGAACTTGGCCATCTACAATAGGACTGCACACCTCCATCGAGCTCTTGTTATCATCATCATCTTCCGGTCTTCAGTCAGGATTTGTGGCTTCACCCATCCTACACGGTAAGATAAACCATCTGGAGTTACAAAATTCTGCAATACGAATTGTTTTTGTAAATACGTTCATGCTACTGTTCATTGAATTAATTCTATTGGCAGTGAACCCTATTTTCCATACAACCCCTGATAATTTTATTTAGGCAATTCCTAGATTATACAAGATCCAATAACCTGGTAATTCCTAAATATGAATTTATGGTACATACGAGAATCAGGGTGCTCTATAAATGCACCATACATATTAAAATAATCCAACACCGAACCACAATAATATTGTCAATCAGTATATATATATCCAAGTGCAGTAGTTAGTTTTTCATGAGAAGGATACAATTTAAATCACAGTATAAGGATAATTTTGCATAAGTATCAATCATATCTATCCATATTATATAGTGCATGGTAAAAGCTATGAAGTAAGCAAATGAAGATCAGAATACCTTGTGATGTCCAATGTGAAGTTGACGGCAATAAGTGGGGAAACCTAGCCCAACTTTATAGTAAATGAAGTTCATGCTTGAGATCTTGGCTGCAACCCAGCAAAGTAACTGGTCAGGGAACATCCCATTAGGCGAACATGCGACAAAGTTTGAAGTGTCCAGTCACACTTTGAACTAAAGATTAGTTCACTCCTGGACTCCCATTTGTGTACAACGACCACAGGATTACCCCTCAAAAGATCGAAATATTAGTGGCATGCTCATTTTCTTCCACTTCGTAGATTTATCGTAATGAACAAAATTACTCATCTTGCATTATTTCTTCTTGTATCTCCCTGTAGAAAAATATGGATGATGAGAAGGACAAAATAATTAGGAAGGAAAACACAGATAAAGCTAAGCGCCATGTATGGAAATCTTCAGAGGACAAAATACTACTCAATATATTGAAAGATCAAAGTCTACAGAGAGGGAAAGAAGGAACAGGTTACACAAAGAAAGCATGGCGTGATATCTTAGGACAATTCAACGATTCAAGGGTAGAGAAACTTGAATTACAACAACTGAAAAATCGTCATAAGTACTACAGGAGTTGCTACAGTACCATGGACAGACTTCTAAAACTCACGGGATTTGGTTGGGACGATGATGATAAAATGATAAAAGCTTCAGAAGAAATTTGGGAAGAACTAATTAAGGTAAGGATTTGCGAGTAGAATCCATATGAAGTTTTCATATCATAGTATTAACCAAAAACTAAACAACTTGCAAAAGGATAAGTCACTACAGGAATATCGAGATAAGGTGTGGCCTAGTTGGGTAGATCTTCAAGCCATATGTGCTACTTCAACAGCATGTGGAGCTGGTGTTGTATCTAGCAAAGGAAAAGATGCTGCATGTACAAGCAAATCTTCACAGATTGATCTCAATATGGATGTTGAAGTTCATGAGATAGATTCTAATGAAAACAATACTTCCCCTGGTGTCTTCATGAAGAAGTCAACTACCATTGAGCAAGAAAAAAAGAAGTCCACTGGAAGTGGATCAAAAGAAACTGGAAGAGGGCAAAAACGGGCAGCCGACGATGCCATATCAGCAATTGACCGCCTTGCAGATGCATCACTTAGCATTGCTGAAGCGAAGAAAACAGTAGCACAACAAAATGAAGATTACTCGGTTAAATCATGTATGGCAATATTAAATAGTATGAGTAATCTAGATCCCAAAGAGAAACTAAAAGTGGTCAAGGCATTTACAGATGGTGATAAACGTGCCATATTCATTGAGATGGATGATGAGACGCAGAAGCTTTGGATTCTTGATCCTTAGAATTTTTGTAATACACCATTGAGCATAGTATTTTATTTCAGTCGTTGTCGTAGATTCAGAAAACAATTTCCAGTATGTTTTATCAGCTTGTGTGAAATAATGAACATTTTTTTCAATTTTATATTGTTCATTTGATGGTTCAGCACTGATATATTTTAAACAAATATCCTGAGATGATATCAATAGTGTATATTGTGCAGGGAACTATGAACAGCTTGGATGTTCCAGATGATGAACTTTCTGACTCTGAGCAAGTGCTTATTAACAACATTTCTGCAGTGTCCTTGTTTCGTGATGTGTTGTTTACAAGGTTATTCAAAACAACTCGTAACACCTCTATATTAACTGGTGCTCAGAAAACAATAGAGTTGTTAGAGGGACATCGAGTTAGATTTTATGAACTAATTCGTCTTGAGAAGCACACATTCTTCTTGTTGCGGGATGCTTTGTACGAGATAAAGTTACTTAAGGATACAAATCGAATGACAGTGGACGAACAACTACTCATGTTTTTACATACAATTGGTCACAATGTTAGAAACCGTGTCATGCAAGATAGATATCAGCATTCTGGTGAACCAATCAGCCGACACTTCAACAAAGTTTTAGACGCCATAAATGGTTTGCGTGATGTTTGCATAACAGATCCAAGCAATCAAGTCCCATCCAAAATATTGGGTGACGCAAGGTTCTACGCATATTTCAAGGTATAATTTCTATTTGAAGAAGATACTCCTTTTACATATGATTTTCATAAGTACAATGTCCACAACATGTGAACATCCTTATTTGACTAAAATAAATCCCACCAGAACTGTCTAGGAGCAATTGACGGGACACACATTGAGGCGAAAATCAGGCTTGATAAGCAAACTCCTTACAGAAATAGGCATGGTTATCCGTCTCAAAATGTAATGGCAGCAGTGTCATTTGACATGACATTCACTTATGTTGCTGCTGGATGGGAGGGTTCTGCATCGGATCAAGCTGTTCTAAGATGGGCTGTTACTAGTGGGGGTTTGGTTGTTCGTGAAGGTAAAATTATAAATATATTAATTATTTGTGTATCTATAATATAAATAAAAATTCTGACACGGACAAAAAATGAACGCGCGCGGCGTCCACCTACTCCTCCCCCTGGCCCGCTAGTCGGTGGCACATTGGCCATCCTGTCTCATTCCAACAGCAAACCCTCACCCGCCTCCTTCGTCGACGCCGCCGGCGCCCATTTTCCGGTGCCTCTGCTAGCAGTCGGTGTCACAACATCTCCCCCCGCCACCTCCCACATCACCGCCACCGCCGTCTCGCCACCGGGGCTCCGTAAGCTTCCCACCCCCACCTCCCCGACACAGTCGCGACCAGGAAGCCGCCTCGCCGCCCCGTCAGCTCCTTTGTCCTGACATCGGCACGCTCGCCGGACGCCGCCAGTGCAGCCAGCTGGTCCAAGGGCAGCTCGCATCCCTTCGTCGGCGGCTCCTTCGTCGACGCAAGTTGTTTGACAGTGTGCCAAGGTACAAAATGGACTCCGCCGACGAGTTTCTTTTTGCATAATTTCCTTCGCGACTCCGATGATTCCTCGTCCGATGAGGAGGAGATCTTGGTTGCCGTGTTGGTCCATCACCACCTTAAAAGCCAGCGGGCGTTGTTCTATGGCTCCATTCCGGGGCACCTTCAGCGTTGAATCGCAACCGAGAGAGCGGACATTTCCTTCTTTGGAAGGACTACTTTGACACAACGAACCAGCTGTTCAAACATAAGAAATTTCAGCGTCGTTTCCGTATGAGTAGGCATCTTTTCAACCGTATTAGAGAGGGGTGGTCGGATAAGATGACTATTTCAGTGCAAAGAGGATGCCCTTGAAAAGATTGACTTCTCCTCTTCTCAGAAATGCACTGCAGCCGTCCGGATGCTTGCATACGGAGTGCTCGGTGATCTCATTGACGAGTACGTCTATATGAGCGAGTCCACATGCCTAGACTCCATGTACGAGTTCTGCAAGGCTGTGATTGTTGTGTTTGGCCCTGAGTACTTGAGAGAGCCGACTCCTCAAGATACAGCCCGCTTGTTGGCGATGAATGCCAGCAGGGGCTTCCCAAGGATGCTTGGCAGCATAGACTGCAGCACTGGGAGTGGAAAAAACTACCCTTCTGCTTGACAAGGGCAATATAAGAGTCATGTCAGGGCTTGCACTATCATACCTAAGGCCGTGGCATCACAAGATCTCTGGATCTGGCACTCTTACCAACGCGGTGACCCATTTCGTACGCGCGAGTCCGTTTGGGACGGTGCGGACAGCAAAGTCGGCCCAACGTGCCAATTCAAACGTACGCGCATCCGCTTTTTGTCCGTCTGCCGACCTATTCCGGGCTCAATTTTAAGCCTCATTTGCGTCGGCACGGACAAAAACCGAACGCGCGCGGCGTCTGCCTACTCCTCCCCCTGGCCCGCTAGTCGGTGGCACATTGGCCATCCTGTCTCATTCCAAAAGCAAACCCTCACCCGCCTCCTTCGTCAACACCGTCGGCGCCCATTTTCGGGTGCTTCTGCTAGCAGTCGGTGTCCCCCCCCCCCGCCGCCACCTCCCACGTCACCGCCACCGTCGTCTTGCCGCCGGGGCTCCGTATGCTTCCCACCCCCACCTTCCCGACACAGCCGCGACCAGGAAGCCGCCTCGCCGCCCCGTCAGCTCCTTCGTCCTGACACCGGCATGCTCGCCGGCTGCCCCAGTGCAGCCAGCTGGTCCAAGGGCAGCTCGCCTCCCTTCGCCGGCCGGCTCCTTCGTCAACGCAAGCTGTTCGACAGTGTGCCAAGGTACAAAATGGACTCCGCCGACGAGTTCTTTTTGCATAATTTCCTTCGCGACTCCGATGATTCCTCGTCCGACGAGGAGGAGGAGATCTTGGTTGCCGTGTTGGTCCATCACCACCTTAAAAGCCAGCGGGTGTTGTTCTGTGGCTCCATTCCGGGGCACCTTCCGGCGTTGAATCGCAACCAAGAGAGCGGACATTTCCTTCTTTGGAAGGACTACTTTGACACAACAAACCAGCTGTTCAAACATCAGAAATTTCGGCGTCGTTTCCGTACGAGTAGGCATCCTTTCAACCGTATTAGAGAGGGGTGGTCGGATAAGATGACTCTTTCGAGTGCAAAGAGGATGCCCTTGAAAAGATTGGCTTCTCCTCTCCTCAGAAATGCACTGCAGCCGTCCGGATGCTTGCATACGGAGTGCCCGGTGATCTCATTGACGAGTACATCTATATGAGCGAGTCCACATGCCTAGACTCCATGTACGAGTTATGCAAGGCTGTGATTGTTGTGTTTGGCCCTGAGTACTTGAGAGAGCCGACTCCTCAAGATACAGCCCGCTCGTTGGCGATGAATGCTAGCAGGAGCTTCCCAGGGATGCTTGGCAGCATAGGCTGTAGCACTGGGAGTGGAAAAAACTGTCCTTCTGCTTGACAAGGGCAATATAAGGGTCATGTCAGGGCTTGCACTATCATACCTGAGGCCGTGGCATCACAAGATCTCTAGATCTGTCACTCTTTCTTCGGTATGGCTGGATCACACAATGATATCAATGTGCTTCAACACTCGCCGGTGTTTGCAAGGCTTGCCGAAGGCAACAACCCGCCGGTGAATGTTACCATCAACAGCCACAACTACGACAAAATATACTACCTAGGTGACGACATCTATCCTCAGTGGACCACTATTGTGAAGAAAAATCCCCAACCCTGTCGGAGAGAAGAGGAAAAGATTTGCCCAAGAGCAAGAGAGTGCTAGGAAGGACGTCGAGCGTGCCTTTGGTGTTTTGCAATCTCGATGGGGCATCGTTCGGTATCCTGCTAGGACATGGAGCACGAAGAAGCTATGGGAGGTGATGACTGCTTGTGTGATCATGCATAATATGATCGCAAAAAATGAGCGTCCGGAACGTATCTACGATCAAGGGTTTCAGTTTTAGGATGAGACTGTTGTGCGTGAGCATGGAGGAGCCGCAACGTTTGAACAGTTCACCCAATTTTTTCAAAAAATGCGTGATTGAGAAACTCACATGCAGCTGCAAAATGATTTGGTCGAGCATATGTGGGCTCATATTGACAACCAATAGATGTATCCTTTTTATTTGGCTCGTAAAACTATGGGAGAACAATTTAATTCATATTCGAGTTTGTAAAACTATGCTTTTATATTTGGTTGTGAAACTACATATTTGCTTGTGAAATATGCAAAGTGTATATTAAAAATGGAGGGCAGCTGGTGATGCCGGTAAATATGAATCGACGCGTTGGACGCACTGGCGATCAAATAAAAAAGGCGGCCGATCTAAATAAACGAAAAACAGACAACGTTTGGTCGGCGCGCTGGAGTTGCTTTTACAACCGTGTCACAGCGTCGCTTGATTTGATTGGTGGGACGGTTTGGATTCGTGTCCTTTCAGCGGTCGGTGGCGCGCCCAACAGGATGCAGCTGCTGGTACGTCCCTTCTCTTTCAGGCGCCACCCGTTTCTTCTCAGTTTTTATTGAGAAAAGTTCGGGCAGCACCTGCCCTGGTACGCTGTACGCCCCACGGCCCATGATTGTTCGGCCCTGATAAATTGATACATTACTAAAATACACTTGCTTGTTACACATTTGCACAGTCACAAGGGCATAGTCACAACGAAGTTATTTTCTATGGACGTGGAATCATTCTAAGTTGCGTAAATATTCAGTGAAGGGCGCATTTTGCAAGTTCAGTATATATATTAACCAAAGTTCAGAGTACAATTAACCCGGAAAGAAAGGTTCAGGGTAGAATCCTCTTGCTTTTTCTTCTTTAGCGAATCAGAGTACTAACATCATTTACTGGACTTGCAAAATCAAGAATAATTGTAGTACCAGTTAGTACTACTGCATGTAATTTCAGCGTCAACACCCATCAATATGGCAGTAATAATTTATTTTACAAGTTATTTACAAACATTACATGCGCTTTTCACTGACATGATTTTGTTTTTTTTTTTCATTTCGCACCAATGTTGTCGGTAGTATATGTGTGCTCGTCCAAGATGGCATGCGCGTACTGTGTGCTCGTGCAAAGCAGCTACTAGTGGCCATATAAAATGAGTGGAGGCCGACATTCGAAAAGCCACAGCATTTTTCTGTTCCGTTGCATAAACAAAGGCAGCTTTCAGCCCCATGCAAGAACTGGCCACATGAACAGTGCCATGCTGGCCTAGATATAGGGCATGGTCGGATTTTTATATGGAGCGTGAGATTTGAGGTTGACTGGAAACTTGTAGTTTATGCGTGGATCCATTTGCTTCTATGCATGTAGAATGGACTATTCCCAGAGCGTAAATTGCTGGTTTGTTGTTTCTTTCTTATGGTTTCTTTTGATGGAGAACGGCAGGAATTTCTTCCTAGCTAGTGCCAAAAAAATATCTTACATTATGGAACGGAGGGAGTACTTCGTAGTATTTTCTTTATTCATTTATTTGAATTTTTATTTTCTTTATTGTGGTTCGCTCAAGCGACTATGGATTTTGCTCTGATTGAATTTCCTTGTAATACTTTAATCACTTTGATTTAAAAAATCAATAGGAGGACGGCCACATGTATATTGATCCACACAACTATATGTTATTTTGACGACAGTGGAAAAGCGTGACGAGCAACTCAGAGGGGGCCAAAAAAATAACAAACTGAAAGCAAAATATGCATGAAGATAAGTGCAACTTATATTTAGCGCTGCAAGGTAATACACCAAATGAGCAAAAGAATTTACATGGCAATTAAAGACATTTTCTCTCTCAGATCTAGCAGCCTTGGGACATGTGGTTGGAAACTCAAAATTCACAGCCATGGGTGGTCATGGAGCTCATGAAGGGCAAATTGGATTCATGCGGATGATAGGAGGGCGAAAATTAAAGGATTTTGAAGATAATACTCTACGGAGAACGAATTTTGGGGAGGTCAAAACGGCAAGGTCCATTCATTCATGGTAACCTAGTAAAACTTGCACTTTCGGAAGAGGGGGTCGCGGCCCGTTCGGCCTCCACGAGGCTCCGTCAGTGTTGGTTCCAAGCGATTGAAACGTTGGTGTCAGACAAATCGACTTAAAATAATCCCTGACCAGACAAAACGACATGCGTCATGGCAGCATCTAACACAATCCTACCAGAAACTCTATGCCCAACACTATAATAATCCAATAGTCCAACGAAATGTGACGCGACGATGAATGAAAGGTTTGTTAGTCTTGCACAAAACCTTTGATAAGAGATCCTCGCACGTCCGCCAGTGTCGATGGTTCCAACCAAAAGTGAACATGCGACTTTCACCCAAAAATTGTGCTTTGAGCCAACACATTCAACAGGGACACAACACACACACGTTGACCTTGCCTAATCCAGCAGAATACGTGCATACTTGCTACTCCCTCCTTCCTAAAATATAAGGCACGGTTTGACTTTTCTGGTCGTCGTTGCACAACTTTGACTATATTTTTTATATATTATATGTCTATAAAATTATTATAAATACATATGAAATAAAATTGCTTTGCAAGACAAATACAGCGATGTCATTTATACATATTCAATCCATATACTTTGATATATATTAGTGGTTAAAGTTGTACATCAAAGACCGTAAAAAGTCAATCGCGCCTTATATTTTGGGAAGGAGGGAGTATCGAATCCACCTCTCTACCGGGTGAGAAGGCCTCTTGCTAGCCCGATCCTCATGTTGAGAGAAATCAAGGGTCACCCATACTATTAGATAGAATGCCAGGAGCATGTTAAGAGCATCTCTAGCAGACATCGTATAAAGCCGACCCGTACAAAATCAATAATTTGCATTTCAATTTCAGACGTGAAAACACAATTCTTTGCTTTTTTTATTTCCTTCAACGGTATTGCATACATGGTAATTCGCCAAATCTTTGCTAGAATAGTAATACCAAAGAAAACAAGAACCACAATTATACATTTTAAAAGATATCCAACGTCCATAACTGCTCCCACTAGTTGGACCAATAGCTTCTCCATGCCTTCGTTGTTGATCTGCAGATTGTTGATCTTGCATTCTACATTCTTCTTCTTTGATTCTAAAGAAGTAGACGTTATTGTTTGCGTGCAGTCATCGCACTATATGAGCGGCATCGGCGAGCCGGCGAGCCGCTGCGCAAGCGTCGAGCCCGGTGGACGGTCGGTCGAATCCTTGCCGGCAAACCGACAACGGCGACTACAGGACGAACCAGTACCTGCATGCGGCGTTGGGGCTTTGTCGGGGCTGCGCGGGGTGCTCCCCGACCAATCCATGGCTTGGCGCGGCCACCGGTGGCCGGAAACGCCAAATCCAGCCGCCGCGACGAATAGCCGCCGATCTGCTCGTTTCCGGCCCGCCGACGCAGGAGGAAGTGGCGGAGGGCAAGCTCGGGCGTGTGGCGGCCCTCCAGCGTGATCCCGCCGGGTTTGGCCAGAATCGTAGGCGGCGGCCTGGCGGCGGGGTGTGGGGGAGAGGGGCGACGGTGGGTGGGGAAAAGCGTGGGCTGAAATGTCCGTCGCGCCAACCGCTACCGCTATATACAGGGCGCTGATGGGGCGAGGGGAGGAACCGCGTTTTCGTGGGTTGGGATGGGAATTATGCCGCGCCCCGCAAAAACTTTTACGGGTCGGACGCGTTTGCAGGGTCTGATCGGGCAACATTTCACGCGTCGACCCGTATTTTGGCGGTTATTTTGCGTGTCACGGCTTTATACGGGGTCTGCTAGAGATGCCCTAAGGACCTCGCACCCCGATTCTGGCCACTATCCCACTCATTCGACCCTAGACGATGGGGGGTGAGGGGTACTAGACATTCACGACCAGCTCCGCCTATCATTGTAGGCAACTCTCGTATCTACCGACCATATCCCCAGGGTCATTGTCGCGACGTCCTCCATTGCGCCCCCGCCGGCTGGATCTGGACCCTTGCTATGGGAACCACCACGTGGCTAGATTGAGCACACCGACTTTGTCATGGGAAGAAAACCTCCAGTTCTGCTACCGCGCGCAATCAACAGAAAATATAGGGCGTGTTTGGTTGCCCGCATGCAGCCCAACCAGGCCCGCGCGGGATGTGCATGGCCTGTTTGGTTGGCTAGGCTGCATGCGATTCATGGCCCGCGTGAAACTTAAAGCAGGCCCGAGCCTGGCCCGGCAGAAACTGCCGAATTGGCAGTTTCTCGCGAGCCTGGCTCGACGCGACCACGCGTGCTAGGAGGTTGCACGCCTCGGGCAGCACGGGAGACGGAGGGGACGTCTCATAACTCCCCTCCCACTCTCCTGTCACCGCCCCGCACTGTTCCCACTGCTCCTCACCGCCCCTCCCTCTCCTCTCCTCTGATGGCTCCGCCTTGCCTACCGCCGCGTCGTCCTCTCACCCCCGTCGACCAGCGCATCGCCAGCATCCAAGAGAGCTGGGTGGCCAGGCTCCATAACTCGGGCAGGGACCTGGCGTCGGTGCTACTAGCGCCGACCCCCATCTGTTGGCGGCCACCACGAGGACCGGCCAATGCGATGTCGTCCGTTCCTGCTCCGCCGCCATTTCTGGACCTCGTGGTTGTGGGCTCGGCGCCGGCGCCATCCATGGAGCCGCCACTTCTTGGGACCCCATTGGGCAGGGGGGTTTTCTTGACCCCCGTCCAAGGGTTTTCCCCTGTCGGCGCGCCGTCTCCTCGACCTCCGGCGTGGCCATGAGCACGGGGCCCATGCCGCTGGCAGTCGCTAGATTCGGCTCCTCCTCTGCTCCTCCACCTCTCTCCTTCCCGCTGGGGTTTTCACCCCAGCCACGGTTTGCTGTGACTGCGCAAGCTCCGGTGAGTCAAAGAATCCCCAATGCTTGCTCGTAGATGTAGATTAGGGGTTTCTTTCTTAGGCATGTGCTAGTACTTAGTGGATTCGATAGGATTCGAGTAGATTCGATTCGATGCGATCCCAATCGAATCGAATCCGACCGATCTGTTCTTGTTCGCTACAGTGTGTGTTCTAGGATAATGTTCTTCTGCTAGTGCTTTCCTAGGATCTGTGTTCATGCTAGAATCCCCGATGCTAGTGTGCTTTGCTAGGATATGTGTTCATGCTAGGGTCTTTCTAGGATCTGTGTTCATGCAAATGGCATGTTCATGTTCAAGCTAGGATCATGTTCATGTTGATGTTCATGTTGCTACATACATGTTCAAGATAGGGTTTGTGTTGCATGCTCTAGATTGTTATACGTGCATGTAGTAGGACCATTTTAGGATGCTGACAAATGTGCATGGGTGCACATGGGTGCTATTTTTAGATGTTTCCTGTGACGCCCCCGATTCAATCGTACACTAATCATGCACGCAAATGTATACGATCAAGATCGAGGACTCACGGAAGATATCACAACACAACTCTACAAATAAAATAAGTCATACAAGCATCATAATACAAGCCGGGGCCTCGAGGGCTCGAATACAAGTGCTCGATCATAGGCGAAGTCGTGGAAGCAACAATATCTGAGTACGACATAAGTTAAACAAGTTTGCCTTAAGAAGGCTAGCACAAAGCTGGGATACAGATCGAAGAGGAGCAGGCCTCCTGCAGGATCCTCCTAGGTCACTCTGGTCGTCGTCGCCGGCTGCTGCGTAGTAGTAGGCACCTCCAGTAGTAGTCGTCATCGGCGGTGGCGTCTGGCTCCTGGGCTCCATAGTCTGGTTGCAGCAATCGAGTAGAGGTAGGGGGAAAAGGGGGAACAAGGCAGCTGTGAGTACTCATCCAAAGTACTCGCAAGCAAGGAGCTACACTACATATGCATGGATATATGGGTAAAGGCCATATCAGTGGACTGAACTGCAGAATGCCAGAATAAGAGGGGGATAGCTAGTCTTAACGAAGACTACGCTCGGACACCTGCCTTACAGCAGGTAGGAGGGACAATCGGAAGTCCTCCAAGCAACATCATATAGCAATAATCCTACCCGCGATCCCCGCTCATAACCACGAGCGAGAGCGACCACGGTTATATCGGCACTTGGAAGGGTGTGTTTTATCAAATATCCGGTTCTAGTTGTCATAAGCTCAAGGTACAACTCCAAGTCGTCCTGTTACCAAAGATCACGGCTATTGAATAGATTAACTTCCTGCAGGGTGCACCATCTTACCCAGCACGCTTGATCCCATTTGGCGGACACACTTTCTGGGTCATGCCCGGCGCGGAAGATCAACACGTCGCAGCCCCACCTAGGCACAAAGAGAGGCCAACACGCCGGTCTAAACCTAAGCGCGAAGTGCAGGCCCATCGCCACGAAAGCACACACAGACGTTGCGTCTGTGCCCGAGCAGACCTAGCCTAACAGCGCGTTCAGTCCAATCCGTGGCGCCGCTCGTCATTGACGTCTGAAATGCCGGTGATACCACGGCGGGATACCCATAACTACTCCAGCGTAGATGGTTAGTGCGTATAAGCTCGTAGCCAACTCAGATCAAATACCAAGACCTCGTTAAGCGTGTTAAGTAACGCTGAGCGCCCGAGCAGGCCAGGCCCACCTCTCTCCTAAGCGGTCTCAACCTGCCTGTCGCTCCGCCACAAAGATCCACTCATGGTGCTCCATCGGCCGACCCGACTTTAGTCTCCACATGTATCATGTATAAGTATATAGTATATACCGTGATCAACTCCCGAGTGATCACGGCCCGATAATATAGCACGCGCAGACGGACAAGAAAGTAGGGCCACAGATGAAAGTACTAGCATCCTATACTAAGCATATAGGATTGCGGGTAAGGTAACAAAGTTACAAGGACGGGCTATGCAGCGATATAGGAGTATCTGAAAACAATAACATGCTATACTACTCTAATGCAAGCAGTGTAGATAAGAGTAGGCGACATCTGGTGATCAAGGGGGGCTTGCTGGTTGCTCTGGCAAGAGAGAGGGTCGTCAACACCGTAGTCGAAGCGCCAGCAGCAGTCGGTCTCGTAGTCTAGAAGAGGGGGAAGAAACAATGAATACAAAGTAAACAGATGCATATCGATGCATGACATGCCAAGAAGCGATGCTAGGCGTGCCCTAACGTGGTATGAGGGTGGTACTGGTTAAGGGGGAAACATCCGGAAAGTAATCCGGTGTTTTGGGTTTTCGCAGCGAGAAGGCGAAGGGAAAAGTTGCAGGTTCGATAGGTTAGGGGTGTGTGGTGGACGAACGGACTGCGTATCCGGATTCGTCTCGTCGTTCTGAGTAACTTTCATGTTGAAAATATTTTAATCCGAGTTACGGATTAAAAGATATGATTTTTAAAAGATTTTAATAATTTCTAGAATTTAATTAATTCGAAAATGTATTTATGACGTCAGCATGATGTCATGCTGACGTCAGCAGTCAACAGGGTTGACTGAGTCAACCCTGACAGGTGGGTCCCGCATGTCATTCTCTCATAGTAATTAAACAGGGTTAATTAGCTTTAACTAAAAGATTAGGTTAATCTAATCTGGTTTAATTAAGTTAATTAATTCTCTAATTAATTAATTAATTAATTAATAATTTAATTATTATTTTTATTATTTATTTTTCCTTTTTATTCAATTTCGTTTTAAAACTGGGGCCGCCCCGGCGTGGTGAGACCCAGCCAAGGCGGGCGACAGGTGGCGCTTCGATTACGCAGCTGGGAGGCCGAGGCCACGACGACAGCCGGAGGGGCCGCGATCCGGCGAGGTTGGCCGGAGCTGCGGCAGCGTGGCGAGGCGGCAAAGCGATGGGCCGGCCGGCAGCGGCAGGAACAGGAGGAAAAGCGGGCGGCGCGTCTTGCGGGCCATGATGGTGGTCGGGCGGCCGCCATGAGCGAAGGTGGTCGCGAGGTAGAAGCGCGATCGGCGGCCGCCGTGGTCTGTGGGGCACGGAGTTAGCCTTGGCGTCGGCTGTTGGCGCCCGAAACACGTCGGAAGGGCCGGGTTCGTGTCGGGCGAGGCGCCGTTCGGGCGAGGGGAGGAAGCAGAAGCGGCGTGGCGTGGCGGACGGCCGGAGCCGGGCGACGGGCTGGGCTGACTCTGATGGCGTCGGGAGGAGAGGGAGCGGGGGAGAGGTGAAGCTCACAGGGGGGCCGTGGGGTCTAGGGGCGGGCGGTGGAGCTTCTTGGCATCCAGCGAGGAGGCGGGCGGGAAGCGGTCGCCGCGTCGGGGAGGAATCCGGTGAGGCGGGAGGCTGAGGTTGACCCAGCGGTGGCGGGTGCCCAGCGTGGGCGACGGATGACCAGGGGCGCAGGGGCGGCTCGGCGACGGTTAGGCGTGCGGGGACCGCCCGGTGATGAGGGAGGACGAGGGGACCGGCCCGATCTGGATCGGGCGGTGAGGGAGAAGGGATCGGGGAGGCGAGTGGTAGCGGGGGTGTCGGCTAGGGTTTCGGCCCTGCGGGGGTCAAGTGGCCAGGTGGGCCGGGCCGGAAGGAGTTGGGCAGTGTGAGGGGGTTGGAAATTTGGTGGGCAGTGGGAAGGGCTGGCCGGATGGGCGATGGGGTTCCTTCCCCACCTCTTTTGTTTTATTTTCTTTTTATATTTTTCCCTTTTCTGTTTTTAGCTTATTTAAAATGCCAAAGCAATTTACAAAATTTTGTGCACCCACCATAATTAGGTTTGTTATTTTAGACAACCCCGAACATTTTAGTTTTAGTTTTGAAACTTTTATCGTTTGCTTTTGTTTTGAATTTGTTTTAGACGGGTTGAATCAGCGTGAGGTTAGTCACGATGGCAGGGGTGATTCTTGTTCCTTAGTCATCCGGTGTTACAAATCTCCTCCACTACAAGAAATCTCGTCCGAGATTTAGGAGGTAGAAGGAAAGAGTGCGGGTATTCATCTCGAAGGCGATCCTCGCGTTCCCGGTGGGCCGTCTTGAGTGATTCGACCATTGGACTTTGAGAACTTGATCGCGCCCGGCGTGTGCGGCGTTCAGCAGTCGAGAATGCGGACGGATGCTCTTTATAGGAGAGGTCTGTTGTAATTCGAGCACTTCATGGTCCTTTGCTCGGATTGGGTCCTTGAAGCAGCGTCGGAGTTGTGACACGTGGAACACATCGTGAACACGAGAAAGGTTCGACGGAAGCTCCGATTGATAAGCCACTTTTCCGCCTTTCGAGAATAGTGAATGGGCCAATATAGCGAGGAGCTAGCTTGCCCTTGATTCCGGCGGTGAGCACCCTTCATTGGTGTAGCGAAGATAGGCCTTTTCGCCGAGTTGATAGACCATGTCTTTGTGATAGCGGTCATAATTACTCTTTTGACGCGTGAGCAGTCTTGAGATTCTCGCGAATAATGCGGACTTGTTCTTGGCATGTTGGATAATATCCGGACGAAGAGTGGGCGTTCCCGATTTCGACCAGTTCGGAGGGTTGGCACTTTCGTCCATATAACACTTGAAGGGGCCATCTTGGACTAGCTTGATAGCTATTATTATAAGAGAACTCAGCATACGGAGAGATTCCTCCATTTCTTGCGAAGGAAGCGACACAAGCTCGAAGCATGTCTTGAGAATTTGGTTGACACGTTCAACTTGCCCTTGGGACTGCGGATGAAGCGATCTTGAAAGATAAATGAGTCCCCATAGCTTCTTGAAAACTTGCCCGAATCTTGAAGTGAATAAGCTGCCACGGTCCGAGGCCGATAACCGGTGGAATACCGTGAAGTGAAACAATTATGGACATATAGGCGTTGCAAGCTGACTAGCGATGATCGTCTCTTTGACCGCGGAAAATGAGCAACTTTAGAAAGCGGTCAATGGCGACA
Source organism: Aegilops longissima (assembly GCA_021605205.1). NCBI lineage: Eukaryota > Viridiplantae > Streptophyta > Magnoliopsida > Poales > Poaceae > Aegilops > Aegilops longissima. Next base: position 156,912,699 of record CM038678.1, on the reverse strand, counting down.
AGAATAGCATCATTACCTTTCTGCGATTTGGGGAATCCGGTGGCGAAGTCCATTTCAACATGGTCCCATTTCCATTCGGGAATAGAGATAGGCTGCGAGTTCAGCAGGACTTTGATGTTACGCTTTGATCTGACGACAAGCGTCACACTCAACAACATAGCGAGCAATGTCTTGCTTCATATTAGACCACGGAATCTCGGCGAATGTCTTGATACATCTTTGTACTGCCGGGATGGATACATAGAGGCGTATCATGAGCTTCTTTCATAACCTTCGAGTCATATTCAGGTTTTCCTTCTTACGGCACCACTAGGCGGCCTTTGAAGTACAAAGCGCCATCATCGGCAATAGTGAAGGATGAGGATTTCCTTTTTGATGTCTTGCTTAATCTTGTAGACTTGAGTCAAATCCTGCATTGTCTTTATGGTGCCACGAGATCGGGTTCAACAGCCAGGGTATAGAGGAACCACAGGGAACAACACGGAGATTCATCTTGCGGAACTCCGGAGGAGGGGGAAGTGCACCGGAGGAACAATATGGAGGTTCAGCTTTCTGAATTCTTCAACAAGTGGGGCTGAACTTTGTGAACTGAAGGTGGTTCTTGATAAGACTTGCGGCTCAAGGCATCAGCCATTACATTAGCCTTGCTGGCGTATAGGAAATACCCAAATCAAAGTGCATGCAGTCTCCATCCATCTCTCTTGGCGGGGGTTCAGGTCTGGCTGAGTAAGCAGATACTTCAGACTTTGGTGGTCGGTGAAGATCTACTTAATGATTACCGAGAAGGTAATGTCGCCCTTTGCTTGATGCATGAATGACGGCATGACAAGTTCGAGGTCGTGAACTGGGTAGTTCTCTTCGTGAGGCGCAATGACGAGAGGCATAAGCAACCACTGCGCTCTTGCATTAGGACACCGCCTAATCCTTGGCGAGAAGCGTCGCGATAAATGAAGAAGTCCTTCTTAGTATCGGGAGGAGCTAGCTTTGGGGCAGAAGTCAACTTGTCTTTGAGTGCACGGAAACTTTCGACATTTATCCATCCATTGGAATTTGGCGCCCTTATACAACAGGTTAGTCGAGGCACTGGCAATCTTGGAGAAGTTCTCGGCGAATCGACGGCAATAGTGGCGAGACCGAGAAAACTTCGACTTATGCGTTCTTCGGAGGAGTCAATCGAGAATAGCCTGAACTCTTTCGGGGTTGGCGGCAATACCATCCTTAGAAATGACATGCCCGAGATAGGTTACTTCGGAAGCCGAATTCACATTTGGAGAACTTGGCATAGAGTTGATGCTCTCGTAGCTTTTCCGGCACAAGGCGAAGATGTTGACATGTTCTTCTTCATTCTTGGAAAAGATCGGGATATCATCGGATAAACCACGCGAACTTGTCGAGGTAATCCATGAATATATAGTTCATCGAGCGAGAGAAGGTGGCTGGAGCATTGGTTAAGCCGAAGACATGACGGTGTACTCGTATGAACCATAACGAGTCACAAAGGCGGTCTTGGGGATATCCTCCTCACGAACACGGATCTGGTGGTAACCCAACCTCAAGTCAAGTTTGAGAACAACGACGAACCAGCCGATTGATCATAAAGATCATTGATCGAGGAAGAGGATACTTATTTTGAATGGTAGCTTGATTTATAGGATGGTAGTCTTGGACCAATCGGTTTGTCCCATCCTTCTTCTTGACAAAGAGAAGGTGCTCCCCAAGGAGAGCAACTTGGGCGAATGAAACCGCTTTGAAGAGATTTGTCGATTTCCTCCTTTAGCTCAAGGAGTTCATCGGCGGCATCTTGTAGAATTCGCAGCTATAGGAGTGGTGCACGGTTTCAAGTCGATGGCGAATTCGACAGCTCTAGCGGGGAATCCTGGAAGTTCTTCAGAAAGAGCGTCTTGGAAATCGCGAGCAGCGGGAATGTTTTCAATGCCCTCGAGTGGTGCGGCGTTCAATGCATTCAATGCATAGAGCCTTGCCTCGGCATCTTGGACCGAGCGAGCATTGTAGCTTACTATTTCATCGAAGGGTGTAGCGGATGGGCGGTCTTAGTGGCGCAAAGCGATTGGCGCCGTATGCGCTTTCAACCAATCCATCCCCAAAATGAGGTCGATGTTAGGCGTCTTGAGGATAATGGGGAGGCATAAATTCCAGCCCTTGATTTCCACGGGGCGTCGGCGCCAACCATGGAGGTTTGACATTGTCCCAATGGGGTTTTACCACTACCGAAGAGTTCATCTCTTCACACTTAACGTCGTGCTTGTATGCAAAGTCTTGAGACATGAATGAATCGATGCTCTGAATCGAATAAAAGCAGATCTGAGTCTTGAATTTACGAGGAGTGTACCCATCACGATGAGCAGGCTGGTCTTGAGCTTCGTTCGAGATCAACGTGGTTGGCTGAGCTTGCCCATAAGACTTGGCGGTGTTGTTGCGGTTACAGGTGCTTCCACGGCCATTCTTTGGAAGGGCGGCTGATTTTGGTTCTGGTTGCATTCTCTAGCACGGTGCCTGGTTGTCCTTTGAAGCACAAACCATTATTGGGAGTGGGAGCAGGAGCTTGGGGTGGTGGAGCTGGGAGCTTGGCTGCTTAGTTGTAAGGCGAGCGAGGTGTAGCATAGTTACGCCTTGAAGCAGTGCATTAATTTGGTACATCTTGTTGGGAATCCATATCTTGCGCTTCTGCGAGGGCGGGCCGAAGATGAGCCCGTGTCGCAGTTGCGCTGTTAGAGCTCTGGTATTCCTGCAGACCAGTTTCGACATTGATAGCTTTGTTCACCAAGGTGGCGAAATCAGCAAAGTCGTGCACTAGAAGTGCGAGCTTGATGTCGACTTGAAGACCGTCACGGAACTTCTCTGTCTGCGTGCATCGGTTGCAATGTCCTCTTGACATAGCGAGACAAGTCCAGAACTCTCGTGATAAGCTTCAACAGATCTTGTTGCCTTGGGTGAGGTTGCGGAACTCACGCTTCTTCGGTCCATGACCCCTTGAGGATGAAGCGGCACGGAAGGCAACTGGAAGTCTAGCCGGTGATGAGTGTTCCAAGCTGGCGAATCGCGGTGGCTGTCCCACCATTGAGCTGCGGGTCCCTTCAGAAGAAGGATGCAAAGGTGACATAGTGGCGGGGGCTACATCGGCAGACTCCATCTCATAGGTGATGTCACGGAGCGATCCATCGACATCCGATGGCTGGGTTGAGCTGCGGTACCTGTTGGGGTTGAGCGTATGAAATCCTGCGAGTTGTTCCGTTTGGGTCTTTGGTTCATATTGGGGCGAGGCCGAGCCATCATGTTTTCCATGAGCTGGCGATTCATCTCAAGCTGTTGGATCATACCAGCCATGTACTCGAGCGGTGGTGGGAAGTTGGCACCACGACCATGACCTGCTGGCCTAACCATCCTGCTATTATATAACGAGGGTAGTTCAGCATTTGAGAAATTAAGCAAGAGGCAGAATCATTCATGATGAAACATGCATAATGAAAGAAGCATGATGGGAACTACATAGTAGTTGGCATATCTTACAAAGGAATCATGCATAGAGTTCGATACATAGAGTCGATACATAGACTACTACATCATAGGCGGCACGCGAGCTCATGGCGAATACATCAAACACTAACAAGCAAGTCTACATCAGTCCCACATGCATGCGGAGATAGCTATAGCTTTGAAAGTGGTAGTGCGGCAGCGGGTAGTCCTCCACGTCGGTGACACAGGGGCTGCGGATACTCAGGTGCTGAATCGGCGTCGAGTGGCGAAAAGGGCCAAGTGCGGGAGAGTAGCCTCCACGTCGCCAACCGACACCACAGGGCATCACGGTCTGGCTGGGTAGATCGCGAGCGCGCAGCTCTCCGGATCGGACAAAGGGTGCATCAGCGTCGAGCACGGTAGAGGTCTTGACGGGTGATGTACAACTCGTGGCGAAGAGCTCGGTTAGCTCGATCCAGCCCATCGGCATGCGAGAACAAAGTTACGATGGTGGAAGGGCTCCTCGGTGACGATGGAGTAGGCAGCGGTGTAGTAACCCTCCTCACCAACATCGAGCGCGATAGCAATGTGCACGAAGGAGGTGTCCACTCTCGATACTCGCGCGAAGGCGTGTCGAGCAGCATAAGCAGACATCGTGGACTGCCATATCGATAGTCACTCCAACACCATGTGCGGTGTGTGGCACGATGAGTGGACTCGTACTCCGAGAGTAGAGGTGGGCGATGGCGGCATCTTGCTCCTGGTTATAGTCTGGTACTCCTCATAGGCGGTGTACTCGGGGTGCAGCGATAACCGGATAGGTCATCATCTCGGCTAGCACCGCAGTGATCCCGAGCACCAATGGTCGTCGTGTGGCGCCACGACCTGCCTCGTGGGTTCCATCTGAAAACAAAGGCGTTTCAAAGGAGTCAAATGGCGGTGTGGAAATTGACCAAAAACAATTCCAAGAATAACTATGGCTATATCCAACTTTGGGGTGAATGCGGTCACGGGATCCTAGTGATAGTTAGTAAAATCGTTTAACCGAGTAGAAGAGAGTTGAGTCGAGTAAAGGTCGAGGTAAAAGATCCTAGTACCACCCGATGGCGGCGTGGGCCCATAAGGCACACAGCCAAGTTAGTAAAAGTTTTGCAATGTCTAGACTCGACTTGACCAAGGAGTGTGGAAGGGGATTCCTACAGCGATCGGCTCGATACCAACTTGTGGCGCCCCGATTCAATCGTACACTAATCATGCACGCAAATGTATACGATCAAGATCGAGGACTCACGGAAGATATCACAACACAACTCTACAAATAAAATAAGTCATACAAGCATCATAATACAAGCCGGGGGCCTCGAGGGCTCGAATACAAGTGCTCGATCATAGGCAGTCGTGAAGCAACAATATCTGAGTCTGGACATAAGTTAAACAAGTTTGCCTTAAGAAGGCTAGCACAAAGCGGGATCTGGATCGAAGAGGAGCGGGCCTCTGCACAGGATCCTCCTAGGTCCTCTCGGTCGTCGTCGGTGGGCTGCTGCGTAGTAGTAGGCACCTCCAGAGTAGTAGTCGTCATCGGCGGTGGCGTCGCTCACAGGCTCCATAGTGCAGTTGCAGCAATCGAGTAGAGGTAGGGAAAAGGGGAACAAGGCAACCGTGAGTACTCATCAAAGTACTGCAAGCAAGGAGCTACACTACATATGCATGGATATATGGGTAAAGGCCATATCGGTGGACTGAGCTGCAGAATGCCGAATAAGAGGGGATAGCTAGTCTTAACGAATACTACGCTTCGGACACCTGCCTTACAGCAGGTGGGAGGGACAATCGGAAGTCCTCCAAGTAACATCATATAGCAATAATCCTACCCGCGATCCCCGCTCATAACCACGGCGAGAGCGACCACGGTTATATCGGCACTTGGAAGGTGTGTTTTATCAATATCCGGTTCTAGTTGTCATAAGCTCAAGGTACAATTCCAAGTCGTCCTGTTACGAAGATCACGGCTATTCGAATAGATTAACTTCCTGCAGGGTGCACCATCTTACCCAGACGCTTGATCCCATTTGGCGGACACACTTTCTGGGTCATGCCCGCCGCGGAAGATCAACACGTCGCAGCCCCACCTAGGCACAACAAAGAGGCCAACACGCGGTCTAAACCTAAGCAGAAGTGCAGGCCCATCGCCACGAGCACACACACGCGTTGCGTCTGTGGCCGAGCAGACCTAGCCTAACAGGCGTTCAGTCCAATCCGGCGCGCCGCTCCGTCGTGACGTCTGAAGTGCCGGTGATACCACGACGCGGGATACCCATAACTACTCCAGCGTAGATGGTTAGTGCGTATAAGCTCGTAGCCAACTCAGATCAAATACCAAGACCTCGTTAAGCGTGTTAAGTAACCATGAGCGCCGAGCAGAGCCAGGCCCACCTCTCTCCTAAGCGGTCTCAACCTGCCCATCGCTCGCCACAAAGATCCACTCATGGGTGCTCCATCGGCCGACCCGACTTTAGTCTCCACATGTATCATGTATAAGTATATAGTATATACCGTGATCAACTCCCGAGTGATCACGGCCCGATAATATAGCTCAGCAGACGGACAAGAAAGTAGGGCCACAGATGAAAGTACTAGCATCCTATACTAAGCATATAGGATTGCAGGTAAGGTAACAACAGAAGTAACAAGGACAGGCTATGCAGCAGTATAGGAGTATCGAAAACGATAACATGCTATACTACTCTAATGCAAGCAGTGTAGATAAGAGTAGGCGATATCTGGTGATCAAGGGGGCTTGCGGTTGCTCTGGCAAGAGAGAGGGTCGTCAACACCGTAGTCGAGCGGCCAGCAGCGTCGGTCTCGTAGTCTCGGGAGAAGAGGGGAAGAAACAATGAATACAAAGTAAGCAGATGCATATCGATGCATGACATGCCAAGAAGCGATGCTAGGCGTGCCCTAACGTGGTATGAAGTCTTGGTTAAGGAAACATCAGGAAAGTAATCCGGTGTTTTGGGTTTCAGGAGGAGGCGGAGGAAATGTTGCAGGTTCGATAGGTTAGGGGTGTGTGGTGGACGAGCGGATTGCGATCCGGATTCGTCTCGTCGTTCGAGTAACTTTCATGTTGAAAATATTTTAATCCGAGTTACGGATTAAAAGATATGATTTTAAAATATTTTAATAATTTCGGAATTTAATTAATTATTTAATTAATTGAAAATGTATTTATAGCGTCGACATGATGTCATCTTGGCGTCGGCGATCAACGGGTTGACTGAGTCAACCCTGACAGGTGGGTCCCGCATGTCATTCTCTCATAGTAATTAAATAGGGTTAATTAGCTTTAACTAAAAGATTAGGTTAATCTAATCTGGTTTAATTAAGTTAATTAATTCTCTAATTAATTAATTAATTAATTAATAATTTAATTATTTATTTTTCCTTTTTATTCAATTTCGTTTTTAAAATGGGCCGCCCCATTGGTGAGACCCAGCCCAACCAAGGAAGGCGAGCAGGTGGCCTTGATTAAGCCTTGCATGGGAGGCCGAGGCCACGACGATGGCGGAGGGCGCGATCCTGGCGAGGTTGGCCGAAGCTGCAGCAGCGCAGGCGAGCGAGCGGTGAGCGGGGCAGCGGCGAGCGAGCAGCGAGGAAAAAGCGGCGGCGCCGTCTGCGGGGATGGTGGTGGCGGCCGCCATGAGCGAGTGGTCTGCGGGAGAAGCGCGATCGGCAACGCCGTGGTCTGTGAGAACACGGAGTTGCATGGCGTCGCACCGGCCGGGGTGTCGCCGAAGGGCCGTCGGGTAGGGCGAGAGTTACATGGCGAAGCGGCGCCGGGAGGAGAGAGAAGCGAAGGGGCGCGTGGCATGACGGCCGGAGCCGGGCGGCGAAGCGCTGGGAGACTGATGGCGCGTCGGGAGGAGAGGAGGCGGTGTGGGGAAGAGGTGAAGCTCACAATGGGCCCGTGGGGTCTAGGGGCGGGCGGTGGAGCTTCTTGTCGTCCGGCGAGGAGGCGGGAAGCGTCGCCGGCGTCGGGAGGGTCCGGTGGCGGGAGGCGGGTTGACCCAGCGGTGGCAGGGTGCCCAGCGTGGGGCGACGGATGACCAGCAGGGGGCGGCTCGGCGACGGTTAGGCGTGGGGACAGCGATGAGGGGAGGACGAGGGACCGGCCCGATCTGGATCGAGCGGGGAGGGAGAAGGGATCGGGAGGCGAGTGAGGCGCGGGGGTGTCGGCTAGGGTTTCCGGCCAGCAGGGGTCAAGTGGCCGGCCGGTGGGCCGTGCCGAGGGAGAGTTGGGCAGTGTGAGGGGTTGGGGGGCTGGCTGGGCAGTGGGGAAGGGCTGGCCGGATGGGCGATGGGGTTCCTTCCCCCACCTCTTTTGTTTTATTTTCTTTTTATATTTTTCCCTTTTTTTAGCTTATTTAAAATGCCAAAGCAATTTACAAAATTTTGTGCACCCCACCATAATTAGGTTTGTTATTTTAGACAACCCCCGAACATTTTAGTTTTAGTTTTTGAAACTTTTTATCGTTTGCTTTTGTTTTGAATTTGTTTTAGACCGGGTTCGAATCAACGTGAGGTTAGTCACAGTAACCGGGGTGATTACTGTTCCTTAGTCATCCGGGTGTTACATTTCCATGCTTAGGATAGTTCACTGATGAGTGGCAGTTGCAGAAGACCAAATGCCACTGATTAGTGGCATTTGCTCATGGGCAACTACCACTGATCAGTGCCACTTGCTCTTGGGCAAGCCCCCTGATTAGGGGCACTTACTCTTGGCATTTGCCCAAGAGCAAGTGCCATTGACAAGTGGCATTTGGCATAGAGTTTGTGCACTGATCAGTGGCATTTTCTCTTGGGAAAATGTCTCTGATCGGTGCCATTTGCCGTATAGTGCAACTGATCAGTGGCATTTGCAGAAGAGCTAATGCCACTGATCAGTGGTTGTTCATTTTGCAAGCACCTCTAATACTTGTCATTTTACCTAACAAGATATTGAAGAGTGACTGGGACGTGGCGGGTGGAGGAGCTCAGGTGGTGGCCGGAGCTGAGGGCGCCGAGGACCTCATCCCCATGAACAGGTGACTCAAGAGGGTGGACCTGCCTGGCAGGGTCGCCTTCATGAGCCTGCCTCGTTCAAGGGGACATCTCCGAGGACCGGCCACGAGGAGGGGGCCCGGGAGCCGCTGCGCTTCTACCAGCAGATCAAGGACGCCGAAGACCTCACCATGCTTGTCATCCCTCGCAAGTTCGTGGAGGTGATGAACGAGTGGCTGGTCATCAAGCGGCTCCCACGCATGGTCAGGCTGTCGGCGAACAAGTGGTCCGAGTTATGGGTGCAGGTCCAAAACTTCGAGGGGAACATGGTGCTTGGCCGGGACTGGAACTACTTCTGCCACCGCTACCGGATCGTCCCCGGCGATCTCCTTGTTATGCGCATCTCAGGACTCGGCCTGACGGTCCAAATCTACAACCACGACTCCTCGATCATGTGCAGGTTTCGTTGCGGCAAGCACAGCTGCGTTGGTGACATTGCGCATGCAATGTAGTTAACTTAGGTGTTAGTGTTGAACTTGTCATGGTATGTGGCTAGAACTTATGGTACTTGTGTTGTGAACTTGTTAATATTTTTGCCAGGAGCAGCACCCTGGCGTGGAGCAGGGAAGGAGGATGCCCCTGCTGTTAATCTAAGTAGTTTGTTGTCTTTTCCGTTGCTTGCTTAGTTTGATCTCATTTGGTTGCTTGTTTTGTTTGCTGTCAGCGCTTGCCTCTTTGATCTGATCCCAGTTGTGCTTGCTGTTGTGCTGATCATGTGGTGGTAAGGCCACCACATTTGAATGGGGTGAGCAAAACACAAATGATGTTTGCAACCAAACAGCTGAAGTTTGCATCTTCTCACACCCTAAGCACAAAACGGCAACCAAACAGCAGGGGGGTAAGTTCACCTTCATGCGATGCAGGCAACCAAACAGGTTGCATCTGCTGCATATGAGGTTGCATATGAAGAACCAGGCTGGCTGGAGATGGACATGCAATGTGGGTACTGTAGCGAACTGCAACCAAACACGCCCATACTGTACACGTTCCGTTCCCCCAAGGCGGTGACATGAAATGTGATCGATGGGCATTGGGGCGCGTGAATCAGATTAGCTCGTGGAGTTCTCCCTTCAATCACATTTCCTACTCATAAGACCAAGATGGTTCTATTCTTGTACTACTACTATATCCTGCCATTTTTCTCTTGAAACTTGAATGCAACTCTCTTTTTTTTGTGGGAAGAAACTTGAATGCAACTCACTCATGATTCGACTATAACATGACGGATCAAAATGTAGGAAATGATGATGATCATTCCCAATCATCATGCCAGGTTCCATAGCTGGATTTGTGTTTAGAGCAGCTCCAACGTGCCAACCCAAACGGACGCGCATTTTGTCCGTTTTTTTGTTTGTTTGGGTTGGCTGAGCCAATGGTTGTGTCTGTTTTTTCGTTTGGGTTGATGCATACAACCAAAGCTGGCCTGGCGAATTTTTTTTACGCGCGGACTTAAAAAAGAAAAAGGCACAAACATGTCCGAATTTAACATAATTAAACAATTAAACGCTGGTCAACAACCGGCCAAAGTCTACTTAAACATTAACTAGACATAAAAAAAAGTTTGTGCCTCCCCGCGCCCTGCCTTAGTCCTCGTCATCCTCCCTCAGGCCGATGAGGTCAATCAACTCCGTCACCGGGCCATCCCAGGGGAATGCCGCCTCCCAGGCCCGCGCTGCCTCCTGCGCCATTCGCACTATTGTGCCGCAGGCGCGCACCTCCTCCTCCCTCTCTCGGCGCTATTCCTCCTCCTGTGCCCAGCGGCGCTCCAGCCCCAACCACCGCTCGCCCTCCTCGCTCTCCTCCGCCAGCGCACCCGCCCTCCATTGTTGGAGGTACGTCACCTCTTGTTCCGGTGTCGCGCCGAGCCACACGAGCGGCGCGCGGACCCACTCGCGGAGCTGGCCGGTTCATTGGTACCGCTCCGGCTCTGGCTCCGTGGGCGACAGCTCGACCTTGGGCTCGGGGATGAGTGGCGGTTGTTAGAAGGGAGAGAGGGATTTGGTGGAATAGTTGTTGTATTGCTTGAGCCTCGTGGGCATATATATAGGAGTACAATGACCAACTTGGAGTACAAGATAAGCCAGAACAAATCCCAGTCTATCTCTTCTTTCCTAATAATAAATATACTCAACATCCCCCCGTAGTCACAACGGTAGCGACGCAGACTGTGAGACTGGAGAAGAATCCGAAGGCAAGCCGACGGTTACCCCCCATAGTCGTAGTGGTCGATGCATCGCGGAAGGCGTGACTGGAGTGGAAACCGACGAGGTTGCTCAAGTAAGGCGGTAGCCCTTTGTGTCGTTTCTTGATGTAGCCGAGAGCGGAGGGTGGTGTAGCCGTGGTCGAGGTAGCCGTGCGAAGAACGCCGTGGTCAATGTCGAGTCGGGGAGCCGTTGTCCAGGATGTCACCGTGGAGCCGCAGGCGCAAGGAGGCGCCGAGTTAGCATGTGTGTAGTGGTGTCGAAAGTAGTGGTGCACCGGGAAGACGATGTTGTTGACGACACGTCGCGCCGGGTTTGCCAAGCCCGGGGACACATCGTGGACGAGGCGGGCATCGGTGTTTCCAGCACCAGGCATGCGTAGACGGACGAAGACGAAGTTGACGAAGTGCCGCACCAGGCTTGCTAGGCCCGGGGGCACGTCGTGGACGAAGGCACGCATCGGTGTTGCCAGCACCAGGCATGCGTAGACTGGGACCTGCACGAGCTGTATGCCATGTCGGAGAAGTCGGAGAGGCCAGCAGAGAAGGACTCAACGACGGTTGCGGCGCCAATCGGCGCGGGGCCAATGTCACCCGCGGTTGTCCGAGTAGATGAAGTGGTCGGGGTAGATGACGCCGACGCTGGCGACGGGCTGGTGCTAGGCGAAGACAAAGGGGGTGGACAGGTTGCGGCGGCGGCTACGGGGGTAGCGGTGACAACGGCCAAAGAAGAGTGGCGGCCTGACGGCGGCGGCGGCGAGGTTAGGAGCGCGGGGGCGGTGCTCGAAGTAGGCGAAGAACCCGACAGCGCGACGAAGACCGGCGCGGACGATGGCGTTCCCGCGCCAAGGGAGGCGGCGCGGCGCATACCACGGGAAGTCGATGCGCGGGGACGGAGGTGGACCACGGGCCACGGCGCTACGGGCCGAAGGGGCGACACAGCGGTGGCGGGCAGGTCGGGGCAATGATGGAAGACCTCGGGGCTGTTGTGGGGACCGCGGGCCGCGGCGCTACAACCCGAAGGGGCGGTGCAGCGGCTAAGCGCGGGTCAGGGCAACCGCGGGGACGGCCTCGGGCGGCGGCGGAGACCGCGTGCCACGCTTGCTACGGCCCGATGGGGCGACGCAGCGGCAGCGCGAGAGTCGTTGCAGCCACGGAGACAGCCTGGAACAGACGTACTCGGGGCGGCGATAGACCGCGAGCCGCGGCACTACGGCCCAAAGGGACGACGCAGCGGCAGCACGCGGGTCGATGCAGCCGTAAAGAGAACCACGGGGCGGCGGCGCTGGGGTCCGACGAGATGACGCAACGGCAGCCTGGTGCTCGATCGATGGGGAGGCATGCGTGCTCGTAGATGACCTTCTCTGGATCCATGCGGAAGCGCAAGCAATGGTTGATTAGACTGGTCTCGCGTCGATGAAGATGCACAGGATCCCACGAGAGCGCGACACGTGATGTAGATCGGTGCTGCTTCGGCGTCCGAAGTCCACTCGCATCCTGCGTCCAGGAAGCATGTGTTTGTACAGCAAGCTGCACATGTGCATGCACGTGAGCAAAGCAAAGCCGGGAGCGAAACGCGTCACGAGGCCTTTTCGGCCGCCATCTCTTTGTCGCGCTGCATGATGTTGGGGACGACGAAGCTGCCGATAGGAGTCAACGCTGACGGCAGAGCAGACACGTTGTAGACGACGGACGGGGATGGAACCAGACCTCCCAAATGGGAGAGTCCGACGCATACGCAGGGAGCCGCCGCTGCTCCGCCGTCAGAAGCTCGCGGCATCTGCGCACCTCCTCAACGTGCGCCTGCGTCGACCATGGGCCAGGTTGGCATCTGGATAGGGCAGCGGCTGCCGGTACTGCCAGTGCCACCGCGCCTGGTGCACTGGGATGTACAGTCACTCCCTTCCCGTGACGGCCCGCTGGGTCGAGAAGGTGGCGGCGGCGGCACGTAGGACGAGCTGGCGCCAAGGGCGAGCTTCCCGTTGCCCTTGCTGGAAACCCCATGGCGAGCTAGTATTTGTTTGTCACCGGCGAGGGGGCAAGCTTGCCTACATGTGGACGGGGCGAGGGAAGTGGATGAGCCCCCCCCCCCCACCCCAAATGCTTGCATTAAAAAGGAAGGCGACCCGCTGCTTCCACCCACTGCCAAGTGGGCCCGAGGTAGGTGACCGCGTTTGATACGACCACCGGCGGTGGTTGGGTAGCCGACAGGTGGGGCCGCGATGAACACCGAGTGGACGCGCGATGCGTCCCTTTCATGTCTGTTTGAACGCAAACCGGGCGTAAATTCAGATCTAAAAGGCGTTCAGACGAACACCGAGCGGACGCATTTTGGGTTTGGATTCATGCGTTGGGCGTTTTGGTCTGTTTGAACTCTAAGAGCATCTCCAACAGCAGCGCTAAACAAGCGCCGCGCCGCAAATTTGGCCAGTTTAGCACGCGCAACCCGGCGGGTGGCTCCAGCGGGCGCGCAATAACCGCGCGCGCGGTTTAAGGAGTTGGGCGCGCGGTCGGATTCTCTTTCTCGCGTGGTGTATTTGGGGCGCCCGCTTCCGCGCGCGGCTCACTCGAGCGCTCGCGCTGCACTCTCTCTTCTCCGCCTCCTACGCCCCGCGCGCGCCGGCGCCGGTGAACTGCACCCCATGGATGCACGCGCCGGCACCCCGCTCACCCCATCCTATAGCCCTGACCCCTTGTAACGCCTCGGATACAACTTTCCATATTCGTAACTCCAACTCTTGCCTTTTCCGGAGATGCGATATATTATTTTCTCCGTGGTTGGGTTTTTGTCTTTTGTTTTGCATTTTGTTCTTGTCATGCATCTCATCTCATGGCATCATGTGCATTGCATCCGCATGTTTTCATAAAGTTTGCATCTGTTCATAGTTGCGCATTTCCCCCTTGTCTTTGTCGACCTCCCTCGAGACCCCTCTTCAGCGTCCAGAACTGCTCCAAACCCGAACCGCTCGGTCATGACCGTTGGGTCCGGATCATCTCCAAACATCTACAAAATATCTGCGTTTCTCCATTGGACTCCCCTAACCTTCTATTCTTGACCGTCCGATTTAATCGGAGGGTCCAAATCTACCCGAAACCCCTTTTCCTTATATATAAACCAACCCCATACCTAATCTAGCCTAACCCTAGATCCTAGGCGCCTTGTCCCATCCTTCCTTTCCCTCCGCCGCCACCCGACCAACTCCCTTCGCTCTCGGGATCCTCCCCGATCCAGCCAACCACGCGCAGCCATCTCCCTCCTCGCTTTCATCCTCGAGCCAGTCCCCTCGCTCGATCCAGCCTCCCCCCTCCTCAATTTCAGCCACCATCGAACCTCCCCAACCAGCGCTCTCCTCTGGATCCCCTCGATCCACCAACGAGCGCCCGCGCTCCCGCAGGAGAGAGACAGGGGCTCGATCCCCTGCTCATGCCCAAGCTCCTCCCTCCATGGCTCGTCGCCGCCGGCGAACCCAACCACCCGGACTGCGCCCCGCCTTCCCCGTCGACCAGGACCGGCCTCGTCCCTCTCTCTCTCTTCGTTCTGCCCCTCCGGTCGTTTCTCTTTCTCTCTTGCTCTCCCTTCGGTCTCTCATCTCTCTTAGTTTTTCTCACAGGGAGTTGGAGCGGCCATGGTGCCCGAGCGCCTCAAGTTCTTGACCCCTTGAAGGAACTCCGCCGCCTCGCCGAATCACGCCTCCACCTCTCCCTGCGTCAAGCTCGCTTGGCGTGCCCGTCGCCTTGCCTTCTCTCTTCTTCCCTTTCATTACGCTTCTCTGAACATCTCTCCTGTTCTCTCTTTCTCTGTCGGCAGGAGCACCCCCAGCGCCATGGCCTCGGCGTCTGCTGCTTCGACGCCTCAAGCCGCCACCGTTTGCTCCAGATTCGGCCCCTCCGTCGGATCCCGTCGTCCCAGTCCCGTTCCGGTCGGTCTCCGCCGAGACCGCGTCGACCGCCCCTGCCTCGCCTTGGACGCGCCTCCCTGCTACCGGAGCCCTACGACCCCCGCGCCAAGTTCCTCGCCATCGCCTCTGCTTCATCCGGTTCGAGCGAGCGTCGCCACCCTGCTTCCCCTGCATCCCCGCTGCTTCAGGTCGAGCTGCTCTGCTTCGCCCGCTCGTCCCCGTTGACCCGTTCAAGCGCCCGTGCGTAGCCAGCCTCTGGGCATAGCGCTTGTCGAGCCAGCGCCTCCTCACCTCATGGTGGCCTGACAGCCAGCCTTGAGCCTCCTCTGCTTCCAGTCGGGCCTTGGCCCATGGGTGAGGCCATCCCCAGCGCCCCTCCGTTTTTTTTCCTTCCATTGGGCCAGATCTCAGTTTCGGCCCGTAGTTATTTTTTCCGCTGCTGCGAATTTGTCTATTATCCAGAAAACTGCATATTTACAGAAAAACCCCTAGTGTTCATGCATCTAATAACTAATTAATCATGCATCATATGTAAATGATTTATATGTGTAAAATGCTTAGAATTCTGTCTAGTTTCACAATATGCCACTTTCATCCATGTTTTAAATGTTTAAAATGTTGTTTGTTTAAATTTGTTTAAATGCCATGTTAAAATGATTTATTTCATAACTAAATAACCGTAGCTCCAATTTTAATAAACTTTATATGTAAATGGGGTGGAAAAATGCCTAGTTTAACATGGTGCACTTTATTTTGCTGTTTAACAACAATAAAATGTGATTTAGGGCAGAACAGTACCGAATCTAAAATATTGCTCGTGAGGATTTTCCGGAATTGTTGTTTGTTATTTCCGGCCTCATTTAAACTTGCCTAAATAGATAGTTTACTTAGGTTTCACCTTGCCATGTTTAACAACATTTAATATTGTTTGGTAGCTTAAACGAGATGAAACTAAATAGATGTTGTGGTGTTTCGTCAATATGCAACTCGTTGCATATTGAGCTCCACTTAACTTGTAGTGTTGTTTGTGCATATTGCCATGCCATGCTATTTAAACCGGACATGCATCATACTTGGTTGTGCATCATGCCATGTTTATGTGTTGGTTGTTTACTATGTTGTTTGTTTCTTTCCGGGTTGCTTCTCTCGTTAGCTTCGGTTTCGTTCCGGAGTTGTGAGGATTCGTTCGACTTCGTCCGTTTGTCTTCTTCATGGACGCGTTCTTCTTCCTTGCGGGATTTCAGGCAAGATGACCATACCCTCGAAATCACTTCTATCTTTGCTTGCTAGTTGCTCGCTCTTTTGCTATGCCTATGCTACGATGCCTACCACTTGCTTTTCATGCCTCCCATATTGCCATGTCAAGCCCCTAACCATCCTTTCCTAGCAAACCGTTGATTGGCTATGTTACCGCTTTGCTCAGCCCCTCTTATAGCGTTGTTAGTTGCAGGTGAAGATGAAGTTTGTTCCTTGTTGGAACATGGAGATGTTGTTCCTTGTTGGAACATGTTTACTTGTTGGGATATCACAATATATCTTATTTAATTAATGCATCTATATACTTGGTAAAGGGTGGAAGGCTCGGCCTTATGCAGTGTTTTGTTCCACTCTTGCCGCCTAGTTTCCGTCATATCGGTATTATGTTCCCGGATTTTGCGTCCCTAACGCGGTTGGGTGATTTATGGGACCCCCTTGACAGTTCGCTTTGAATAAGACTCCTCCAGCAAGGCCCAACCTTGGTTTTACCATTTGCCACCTAAGCCTTTTTCCCTTGGGTTCTGCAGACTCAAGGGTCATCTTTATTTTACCCCCCGGGCCAGTGCTCCTCCGAGTGTTGGTCCAAACTAGAGCACCGTCTTGGGACCATTCCTTGGCAACTTGGATTACGTCGGTACCATGCACGCTTAGCTTATCCGGTGTGCCCCGAGAAGCGAGATATGTGCAGCTCCTATCGGGATTTGTCGGCACTGTGGGTGGTCTTCTGGTCTTGTTTTACCATTGTCGAGATGTCTTGTAGTCCGGGATTCGAGACTGATCGGGTCTTCGGTAGAAGGAATATCCTTCGTTGATCGCGAGAGCTTATAATGGGCTAAGTTGGGATACCCTGCAGGTATAAACTTTCGAGCCGTGCTGCGGTTATGTGGCGAGATGGGAATTTGTTAATGTCCGGTTGTAGAAAACCGAAGTTGATCTTAATTAAAATACACCAACGCGTGTGTAACGTGATGGTCTCTTCTCGTGAGTCCGGGAAGTGAACACGATGTTGGAGTTATGTTTGGCGTAAGTTGTTTTGGGATCACTTCTTGATCATAGTTGTTCGACCGTGCCTTGCTTCTCTTCTCGCTCTATTTTGCGAATGTAGCCACCAGATATGCTAGTCGCTTGCTGCAGCTCCACCTCACTACCTTCTCCTACCCATAAGCTTAAATAGTCTTGATCTCGCGGGTGTGAGATTCTTTGAGTCCCGTGACTCACAGATACTTCAAAACCAGTTTGCGGTGCCGATGAAACCGTGCAGGTGACGCATCCGAGCTCAAGGAGGAGCTCGATGAAGATCTTGTTCATTGTGTTGTTTCATTTCAGTTGATCAGTAGTGGAGCCCAGTTGGGACGATCGGGGATCTGTGTAGCATTTGGGGTAGTCTTCTTTTATTTTGGTTCCGTAGTCGGACCTTGATTGTATCTGTATGATGTAATGTTTTACTCATGTATTGTGTGAAGTGACGATTGTAAGCCAACTATGTATCTCTTTCCCTTATGTATTACATGGGTTGTGTGAAGATTACCTCACTTGCGACATTGCTTTCAATGCGGTTATGCCTCTAAGTCGTGCTTCGACACGTGGGAGATATAGCCGCATCGAGGGCGTTTCACCCCTCCACCGCTGCCGCCGCCGCCGCAAACCCTAGCCCGGGTGGCGTTGCCTCGCCTCCGCCGGAGCTCCTCCGACCATCGGCCTCGCGCGCGGCCTCTTCATGCCGTCGCGGATGACCTCGGCGGCGGGTGGCCTCGCGCTGGCGCCGGCCCGAGCCGCCGCCCCCTCCTCGAAGCTCCCCAATGTGGCGCGGCCAAAGAAAGGCAAGACATCGGCGAAGAAGAACAAGGCGGCGGACGGCTCCGGCACCTCGAAGGCGAGGAGGAAGAAGCTTGCAGGGCGTGCGACGGGCGCGGCGGCTACCGAAGCGCCGGCGAGCTCACTCGTTGAGCCGGCGACCGACGCGCACAACATGTTCGACGAAATGCCCCCAAGGTAAAAAAAATCCAACTTTTCTTTTCTTGTTATTTTTTTCAATGCATTCACATATAGATAGCTTATTTGTACTGTTCAAAAAACTTTGTAGTCTCAATGATGATGCATACATGTCAACTATGGGTGTTGGCTCCAACAATTCGCATTGGTCTCAAACCAATGACATGCATTTCGAAGACCATGCATGAGTTTGAGGTGGACGAGGAGGATGAGGGCATTGTCGACGCACCGAAAGGAAGAGCGGGCAATTACACCAACGTCGATGACATCTTACCTCAATGTGGCGCAAAAGGAGTATGTCAATCTTGCCCATGAAGAAGTCTTGATCCAAAAGAGCCATGGTTCGTGCAATGGGTGGCGGTGGCCTCGGCGCCATGGGTGGCGGTGGCCTCGGCGTCATGGGTGGCATGGGTGGCTTCGGAGGTACCGTGGGCGGTTTAGGTGCCATGGGAGGCATGGGTGGCTTTGGAGCACCCCCCGACGCTATGGCCACCATGGGAGGCATGAGTTTTGCTTCTCTCATGGGAGGCATGGGTGCACCTCCGGCCACCATGGGCGGAATGTCTTTCGATGTGCCTCCTCACACACATTCCCATGAAGATGTCGTTGAAGATCTTGCCAACACCGTCGGAGCTTCACGTGATGCGGTGCGCGATGAGGAGAGGGAGGAAGATTCATCTTCGGAGGCGGAAGAATCGTCTTCCGAAGATGATGACGAGGACGAGGATTGATGTGTCTTTCATTTGTGTCTTGAACTTGATTTGCATTTTGAACTTGGTTGGATGAACTTGTGGGCATGATTTTGAACTTGTGGGCATGAACTTTTCTTCATCAACTTGTTTGTGTGAAATTTTATATGTCATGTTCATTGCATTTTGAATGTTTCAACTTCATTTTGTGTCCAAAATGCCATATATGCAATGTGCATGGCGAGTCGTAGCGTTGCATTTTTTTGCTGCGTTTTCTTGTGACTGATGGAGCCAGTATTGGCGGTCACAAGAAAATCAAGCGAACAGTGTGTGACAAATTAGTTTTAGTCTTGTGGCGCGAGCGCGGCTGTTGGAGATACTCTAAGGGCTGACAGTTTGGGTCATCCGGTTGGAGTTGCTCTTACGTCCTAGGCGCGGCTATATGTGTAGCCTGGGAATGGTGACAAGCAGAGGCATCAGAGTAGCTAGGCTCGCATGCATGCACCTCAACCGGCCAGGCAGGCGCAGCATAGCCCTGCAAGCATGCTGAGAATGCCTTTCCTGCATGCCGCAGCTAGCACTGCCACTGCGCTGTAACACGGGGAGGTAGCCACCCAGCTAGAGTGCGCAGTGATCATCGGTTGTCAGGCGCTCTGGCCCGGCCGGCATCGATGACGAGCGATCACCGATCTGTGCGTCCTGCGGCTCCATATCTTCCTAGCCGCTACCGCTAGCCACTCTGACTATCTAGCCGTAGGTAGGTCTTCGATCTACACATGCGGCGCACAAATAGTTCCCTTTTCCCTTCCTTTGTGCACGCCATCTTTCTATGCGTGCTGTTGAATTCGTGCTTCACTCAAAAGTTCAAGCCCATGAAAATACATTGCCATCAGAATTGTTTTCCTTTTGTGAGTATAAGTGCCATCACAATTTGTTTGCGTGGCTGCTCAGCTAGAGAGCATGTGCGGATGGGCTCCGGCTCCGAGCCTGGGCAGTGAAGCGCAATCGCGCCTCTATGTATGTATGTACGCTATGCATGCCGATGACAGGCCCAACGGTCCCTGACAACAACTGTAGTCTTTGACTCTTTAATTGATCGATTTCTGCTAGTTCTATCCAGTGATAGGCGCAGGCACAACAAAGACTGTGAATCTGGCAACAATATTAGTGCGACAATAGATATCCGATCGGGTGATCGATCGACGTGGCTGACGACGGAAACGTCTAGAAAGTTAGCTGGATCAACTAACAGATGGGCACAGCCTCAACGCGACTGCCTCAACGGCCTGAAACCTCTACGACCGGCACGTCGCTTTACATGGCGGCCGGCCGGTGTGAACGTCGAGGAATAAGAGGTTCGATCGAGATGCGCTTGAGGTGGCATCTCTGCCGACCAATGATTTGTGAACAAGATCATTGATTCGAATAGTGTAGCGCCGTACCGTCTGCCACAGAGAACAGTACTGTAGCTAGCACTGGTGGCTTAACGCACACTGTACCGCATGCAACCAGTTCTCCTCATGGAAATGCAAGTCACTTATTTGAATAGTGTATAGTGCTGTACCGCATGAGTATTATTTATTGACAAATGTGAAACTCTGGCTCCTGTTATTTTATGCATATGCAAAGTACTCCTACTTAGTAGTCCTCCAAGCAAATTGTGGTCCATTTAGAACCTAGAATCGCGAAAGGGGGACCCAACAGTTTTAGGTTACTTCATATTGGATTTTACGAGTGGTAACGAGAGTAACAAGGCACTGCTTATGAAGTTTCTGCACAAATTCTTCAATAAACATGACCTGCCATGGGTAAAGATGATGTGGGAGACTCACTACACTGAACATGTACCTGGAGCAAAAGTAATTGGTTCCTTTTGGTGGAAAGATATCATGAAACTGCTCCCAACGTTTCAACAGTTCTCTAACTGCAAGGCAGGCATTGGAGATACAATTAGGTTATGGAAGGACCCTTGGCAGGAGATGCAACTTCAACTGAAATACCCAGACCTTTACTCCTTTGCCATTCAGGTGGATATCACGTTGCAACAGGCGCTTCAATTAGACAACGGAGAAGATCTCTTTCACAGACCATTATCCTCTGCTGCCCACCAACAGTTCATGGAGATGCAGGATCTGCTCCACAACCACCCTTCTGTTGAACACAAGGATAGCTAGACATACAAATGGACAACACCAGAATACTCATCTATCAAGATGTACAAATGTTTGATGGGACAAAGCAATGCTCACTTCCTCTTCAAAATCCTCTGGAAAGCATCAAACTTACTCAGGCACAAAATCTTCTTCTGGTTACTTCTACATGACAGGGTCAACACCAGGAACCTTTTGAAAAGAAAATCAATGGTTCCGAGCTCATTTGACTGTGCATTGTGTAATGATAAGACAGAAGAAACCTCACTTCACTTGTTCTGGGACTGCTCTTTTCCCACCCACTATTGGAACATAATTATGCCAGCTAAGAGAAGAGGCATTTCCAATTTTGATGAATTTTGTCTGGCCCTGTCAGTCCTCCCAAAAGAGTTTGGCGTCGATATCATCATTGCTGGCTGCTGGAGCATTTGGTCCATGAGAAATGAAAAGATTTTCAAAAAGGCAGTGGCTCACCCTATGTGCTAGAAATATTACATGCGAGAAGGACTCAAGGTGCTCATGTTGAGAGCTAAGGCCTCCAAGGCAAACAAGATTCAGCACTGGTTAGATAATAATTTGTAATTTATTATGATGTTAGAACCCGCTGGCGTTGGCTAAGGCCTTTTAGAATGTTTCATTGTACATAATTTTTTTAATGAAAATATACTGTAGAACTATTGTTCTACGGTCAGGGGGTCAAAAAAAAAACGAGAGTAACAAGGGTTTCTTTGATCCGCCGACTACTTCGAGCAAATTGTGGCCTATATGTAACATAGACTCCTCGGAAAAAGAAAACTGGACCCGCGAAAGGAGAGGGCGAAAACGCAACCATTTGAGGTCTCCTCATATTGGATTTTGCAGCAGTGGTAACCAGAGTAACTAGGGTGTCTTCGATCAGCCGAATTTTGCAACGAAACAATAGAGAGAAAATACCAATTGTATTATCTTATCATGTTGATTATATAGGTTTTGAAAGCTACATAATTAACACAACAGGGTTTTTGATGCACAGGGGAAATGAAGGACTGTAGCAAAATGCACCAATGTTCCTACAAATGTGAGTACAAAAGAATCTATATGAACAAACCCTAAGGATTCCTATCATGTGAATTAAATTGCCCACAAGGGGAAAAAAGGATGGGATACCCTAAAAATTATGTGAAATCCTTTTCAGTCCAGTTGAATAAGCCCCAAGTATAAGGAATTGTCCGGTAGATTTTTAAGGATATGCCAAGAGTTGTGGTGAAAATTTTTTAGGGGAACATATCCCCTTCTTCGGTTGAATTGGAATTACCCGACTCCCAATTTTGGAAGGTCTTGTGAAGGTATAAAGGGGTGTTTGTTCGGTACTTTTAACATCATAGATGCTCGGTGGCGGACCTACAACCGTAGACTTGGGGGTTCCACAATTCAAAAAAATTGTGAAACTACACACTGTAAATAGTATGATTTGGTATAAATATCATCATAATATCGACAAATAGTCTTAAAATTGCATTAACTTGTTAGGTATTTGGTGTTAAGTGCATACTATTTTTTCTCTTGCAGTTTTCGAAGGGGTGCCATGACACCCATGTCACGCCAATTAGATCTACCCCCGAAGGTTTTGCTAAGCCAAGCATATGGAAACGCTTCCCTTGGAGCTTATATTCAAACATCTTCCACGTTGTCGTTAATAAATGTGACACCATATTAGAGGTACGCATTCTTTTCCGCCAATTGTTTTGTTTAGACGAGATAAACTTGTTGGGTAAAGGTAGTCGAGTGGAACAAATTGATTCCAGGTCTCATTAACAATAAGGACATTGTCAAATAAACCTGAGTGTAATTTTTATTTAGTCAGGGATCCTTTATACTTCTGGTGAACTTTCGTAACAAATTAGGATCGTTTGGAAAAAATATGGTGTACACTAGTCTTGTGCATACTGATCCCAGTCATGAACATGCAACTTTGGAAAGTTTAAAGTCATTACAAAAGTGACAATGTTATTTCTGTACAGAGTAGCATTGACAATGTTATTTCCGTACAGAAAAGTACACTGGCGAGCTTGGGATGATCTTCTACAACCAAAAGATAAAGGTGGTGCTGGTTTTCGAGATTTTCGGCTCTTTAATCAAGCCCTTCTGGCTAGGCAAGCTTGGAGGTTAATTATTAAGCCAAAAAGTCTATGTGCACAGGTACTGAAGGCCCGATACTATCCGAATGGTAAAATGGAGGACACGGTCTTCACGGGGAATGCATCTTCCTCTTGGCAAGCAGTGAGTTATGGACTTGAGCTCTTAAAAAAAGGATTGATATGGAGAGTGGGCAACGGGAGGAGTATCCATGTGTGGCGTGACAATTGGATTCCCAGGCCCTTCTCATATAAACCTATTACTGTCCAAGGAAGATGTCGCATTAGATATGTCTCTGAATTGTTGAATGCAAACGGCTCTTGGAATTATGGTATGTTGCAAAATTATTTCATGCCGGCCGATGTAGTTGAGATTACTAAGATTCGAGCTTCACCTAGGCAGGAGGCCGATACAATGGCTTAGGGACCAGGAAATTATGGAGTTTTTATAGTAAAAAGTGCTTATCAATTAGCCTTTGAAGACATGTACAAAGATACTGCTACAGGGTCTAGTTCTAGACCGGATGGACGCCGTGATTGCTGGAAGTTGATTTGGGGTTGTGAGGTTCCTCCTACAGTTCGCAATTTTGCATGGAGATTGGCGACGAACTCGTTGCCCACGTGGCAGAACAAACACACTAGAGGGCTGGAAATATATGATTTATGTCCTGTGTGTTCGGTTGAGACTGAGGATAATTTTCACCCGTTTTATCGCTGCACTCATGGACGCGAGTTATGGAGAGTCATGGCGAAGGTGTGGATCCTACCGGCTCTCTCTTCCGTCCAAAATACTGGTAAAGAGTGGTTATTTCATGTGCTATATCCGCTACCTGATATTGAGCGCTCTATGTTACTGATGACTCTCTGGCGTGCTTGGCATATTCGCAATGAAGTGGTACACCATAAACCCCCTCCCCCTATGGAAGCATCTAGAACATTCCTTGTGAGTTATTTGGACTCTTTGGTTGGTCTCAAAACTGAGCTATCTTCTGATCCGTCCAAAGGGAAAGTGGTAATTTCATATGGCAAACCGGTGCATCAATCACATGCGATAATGATGCAAGAGGTACAACCCAAGTGGTGTCCCCCTGTTAGTGGTTGGGTTAAATTAAATACTGATGGTTCATTTGCTGTGGATGGTACTGCTGGTGCGGGTATGGTTCTAAGAGATGTCAAGGGCAAGATCATTTTCTCATCCTGTAGGGTGCTATTTTCATGTCGTGAGGCTCTCGAAGCTGAATTGTGTGCGTGCATGAAAGGTCTCTCTTTCACCCTACAAAGAAGTGACTTACCTATCATAATTGAGATGGATTATATAGTTGCTGTCAAGTTGATCCAAGGCCGGGAAGAGGATAGATCAATCTACGCTTCTCTCATTAAGGAAATTAAGCATCTCTTGTCTCTTCGTGATTCTTGTGTTACTCATGTTAATCGTACTCAGAATAATGTTAGTGATAGTTTAGCTAAGTTTGCTAGAGGTGAGAGCAGAACTATGACTTGGTTAGGGTCTGGCCCAGAAGTTGCTTTGTCTTTAGCTTTTGATGATTGTAAGGATCTTGTGATTGAGTAATACAAGTTTTCACCCACAAAAAAAGAGAGTAGCATTGACCAAAGACAACCTTCTTTAACCAAATTGGCATAGAAATTTTAAGTGTTGTTTGCCACGATGAAAAAACTATTAGGATTCTTGGGTATTCTGTATTTCCTGGATGTGACAAAATTCTCAATAAAGTTCCCTTTATCAACAAAAGTATAAGGAATTGCTTGTTTGCATTGTATAAAATAAAAACGCCTGGTTTCCAATAATGCCTTAATGCGTGCCATAAGTATTGAAGCTTATGAAATCAAACTATTGAAACTTTTGGCTTTCCTTGTCGTTCGTTTGAGCTAAACGGTTTAAATACTAGAACTTATATTCTTTTGTGTACTGTAATATATCTTAAACATCCAATTTTTCTTAAATAGGAATGTATATCTACAATTTAGTAGGAACATTTTTCTTCTAAATTGATTATCTAGACCATTTATTTTTGATTGACCTAATCTCAATACTTACATGTTTCTAAAGCTACATGCACTTTTTTAACACAGTACAGACGCAAACGCTAATACACTCACCCCTATAAATAGACGCACACACATCTTACCCCTATGAGCACCTCTTAGAGACGGAGCCGGCACAGCATCTTGAGATCGACGAAGCCGCCTCATATGCCTTCGTACTGGACGAAAATGTCTCCTCCTACTATCGCCGAAAGACTTTAAATCCAGCAAAATGTGACCCCCCCTCCCCTTGAACCATGTTGGGTTGGTTCCACCACAAAGGAATCATAAGTATCTGAGCTACGCTCAGTTCGCCACATGCACTTTTAAATGTAGAATGCACATATGACGATTTTGACTCGCACACACTTGTTTTTTTTGGACGCCAAAATCGTAGAACAATAGTTCTATGGTATATTTTCATTAAAAGGATCAAAATTCTGTACAAGTATACATGCATAAATTAATCTGCAACTATCCAACTCCAACTTTCTCCAACATGAGCCAAAAATAAGAAAAGGCTAATCAAATCAGGGACGCAATCCACCGACTGGGACAATCTACATTCTTTGCCTTTGTCCCGCGCTTGACCAAAAGATGATCCTGTTTGAGTCTATGCTACCAAGGCAGAATTCCTGGCACTTCATTTTTATAAATCCACCGATTCATTTTTAGATTGTGCCATTTGGTATTATTGATCGATTTGGAAACATCAAAACCGGTTTTAGACAAGTATGCATACGGTCCTACCGGTAAATGAGTAGTATTAAGATTGACAAGCTGCCCTGCCCTATCTTATCTTAATTCAGGCTAGCAATGTAACCCATCTGGCCCTATAAAGCTTCAGGACTGCTGCTGATCTGCAGTGCAAAAGGGATGTGCATTTGTGCTCTTGCGCGGTACACTACATGCAGCTGCTCCAGAACCCCACAAAGAAATAGAGTACTACAGTACTCTGTTTCGATCACTAGTGGCAAAGCAGCAAATTTAGCGAAGAGCGCGTAAAGGCGAGTAAACAAATGTACTACGCACGCACGTAGCCGTGCATGCAGCAGCAGCGGTAAAATTTCATGTTTTGACCCTTTTGACAAAGAATTTCAGGATCTTACCCCGGTTGCAAAAAATATCGGGATTTGACCCTTTTGCTACCGCCAGGGGCTCTGGCGGTTGGGTTAGACAGCCTACCGCCACGGCCCATGGTGGTAGAATGCGACGGAGGGGGACGGCTGCCGTTTGACTGCGCTGACGTGGATAAGTAACTACCGCCACGGGCTGTGGCGGTAGGCTGTCTAAACCTACCGCCAGAGCCCCTGGCGGTAGGGTGTGGCAGGGTTTTGCCGTACAACCCTTCTGTAATGAAATGTGCAGTGGACCTGGCGGTAGGTTCACCCTACCGCCATCGGAGCCGGCGGTAGGCTGTGTGACCCTACCGCCAGATCCCATGGCGGTAGGGTCCTGTGTTTTCGGTGTAAAGTTTACATAACGAAAATGCTAGGGCCTGGCGGTAGGTGCAACCTACCGCCATGGGGATAATGATGAGTTGCTGACCCTACCGCCAGACAGACTGGCGGTAGGGTCCTCTCTTTTATTGTTTCTAGTCCATTTGGTTGCTTGTTTTCGAATTCAATATGACAGCAATATGACAGCAAGTTTCACAAATATCACAGCAATATCATAGATTTTAAACAATTAAACTTGGGCATCACATAACATTAGATAACTTGAAGTGCATATAACATTTCAAAGCGAACTTCAGCGGAGTTCCACATAGTAGCAAACACATAGATCCACAAATACCAAACACATAGTTCCACGTAGTTTCACAACCACTAGACAAGTTCAACCAAACTAAAAGAGCCAAGTATCGAAGAGCATAATCACTTGCTCCTTCCCTCTTGGAATGAGTCTCTTGGTCTTCTTCTTGGGCGGCGAGAACCGGTCTCTGGAAAGGGTCGGACTCAGCAAATCCTTCTTCTTGATTCCTCTTCTTCGGTAGCTGAGATGGTTGAGATGATTGAGTTGGTGGAGGTCCATAATCTTCGTTGTACTCCTCCTCCCCGCTGCTCTCATCCTCCTCCTCCCCTTCTTCATATGTGGCCTCCTCCTCCTCCTCCTCCTCCTCCTCCTCCTCCTCCTCCTCATCCTCCTCCTCCTCCCCAACCAACCTAGACGACGAGGGAGCATGGCTCGATGAGCCGATGAGACCCTATGTGGCTACAGGCTGATAAGCTTCAACTGAGCCAGCTCCAGCACACCCAAGCAGCCCTACCAGCTTGTTACAACGCTTCACGAACTTCTGCACACACAATTAAACAAGGGTATAATAAGTATCAGATCGACTGATTGCAAGTGAACAAGATGTATCTGTTCTGAGGAGGCTGAAATTGTACCTTCATCGTCCCCCTCATTTTGTTCTCAGATTGTACACTCCCGGGGAGAGCACCAAGTGCATCTGAGGCTTCAAAGATGCATCTGTTCAGCTCACCAGACTGCAACGACATAAGTCAGTCACGATGACGAATGAACTAATTTAAATACAACCAACGGTTCAAACTTACCACTCTGTTGATAAGGGGTGCAAACTCCCTAAATCTACTGTGCATGTCTCTGATGCCGGTCTGGTAGGCCTCTTCCTCGGGGTCATCCCTCTCCAGCTCTGCGATGTCTTCCGCCGTCCACCGAGGCCTGAGACGAAGACGGTGCTTCTGGCCACCATCGTACCACCTCATGTGTCGGTCCAGGTAAGAATTCCAGTCCGTCACTTTCCACTCCACGTCTTTCCGGTACCTCCGTCGGTTCCACTCCGTCACATGAGTTTTATGCTCCTCTCCCCAGTCTGTGATCGACTGATTCTTCTGCAGGCTCATCCTGCAAGGCATAGGCCACAAGAAACATCATAAGCGCAATGAGATCATCATAAGCAACAAGAAACATGATAAGCGTAATGAAATCATGGGCACGGAGAACAAAGCGCTCACAGGTGGAGCGCGTGGCCGCCGGTATCGGTGGGCTGGCCTGGTAGGGTATGCTGATAAATACCAAACTGCGTGGCCACGCGATGTGGCAAGTGCCACTCGACGGCGTACACACAGATCATGGGCACGATGCACCACCAGAGACCTTTGTCGGCCTCGCACATCACGTTCAGATCGAAGGCCCACTCTCGGTCATGATACGCCCACCAGTTTACCTATTACATATACATTGGTAAGTTCTCACTCTCGGTCAAAAGTGGAATCAAAGAGAAAGGTGTTGAGCGAGTTCATATACCTAACGTGTCGTCAAGCGTCAACTCATTGATGTAGGTCTTGTACGAAGTCTTGTTTAGGCCCGTGTAGAGTTTGACAACGTCCCACTCGTAAGCTACGGTGGGGTTTCGAGTCTCGTCGCCGTCTTCGCTATAGTCTTCCCATGGGCGTCTTGGCATCTTCTCCGGACGCCCCACCGGCAGCCGCTCCCACATCCAAATGGAGAAGGCCCAGACAAAGCCACCCATGTTGGACTTGTCTCCCGTCCTCTGCGTTGCATCGTCAAGCTGCAAAACATCAAATGAGGATCAGATATAAGAAAATGCCATGGACATACTTTCCTAGGTAGGTAGGCAATTTGACACTCTCTTACCGAACGGTATAGGTAGGCGAGAGATGCGGTCCCCAACTGTACCCTGCATCCTAGTCGGCTAGGAAGAACAAATACGACCAGTTGGCAGAGTTCCCGGAGCTGTCTGGAAACACGATGTCATGCCCAATATGCGACCCTATCCAAAAGGAACTCGAAGGTCCCACCAAGGATAGACCCGCATATTGAAACGCTTTTGCAAGGTGGATATCATTACATCAACATTACATAATAGTGGGGATACATACAAAAGGCATACAATGCCACACGAATACAACATCATATACGGATCAACATCCGACTACGGATGAAACATAAAAGAAGCTCAAACGACATCCACCACTGCTAGCCGGGCTACCGACACGGAGCCTATCCCCGATCGAAGAAGCAGAAGAAGAACTCTAAAACAAGCAAACATCACTCTCGCGTCATGAGCATCGCATAACCTGTACCTGCAACTGTTGGTGTAGTAATCTGTGAGCCACGAGGACTCAGCAATCCCATTACCATGGGTATCAAGACTAGCAAAGCTTAATGGGAAAGGAAGGGATAAAGTGGTGAGGTTGCAGCAGCGACTAAGCATATATGGTGGCTACCATACGCAAATAAGAGCGAGAAGAGAGCAAAGGAACGGTCGTGAAGCTAGTAATGATCAATAAGTGATCCTGAACTCCTACTTACATCAAACATAACCCGAAACCGTGTTCTCCTCTCGATCAACCCGAAAAGAGACACTCACGGTTACACACGGTTGGTGTATTTTAGAAGAGTTTACTTCAAGTATACTACAACCGGATATTAACAAATTCCATCGCCACATAACATGGGCACGGCTTTCGAAAGTTCAAACCTGCAGGGTGTCCCAACAACCCATGATAAGCTCTCGCGATCAACGAAGAATATTCCTTCTCCCGGAAGACCCGATCAGTCTCGGAATCCGGCTACAAGACATTTCGACAGCAATAAAACAAGACCAGCAAAGCCGCCCGATGTGCCGACAAATCCCGATAGGAGCTGCACATATCTCGTTCTCAGGGCACACCGGATAGGTCAGCCTACGAGTAAAACCAGCCCTTGAATTGCCCCGTGGTGGCCCTTGATCTGCCGGTTCGGACCAACACTCGAAGGAGCACCGGCGGGGGCTAAAATAAAGATGACCCTCGGGCTCCGAAACCCAAGGAAAAAGGGCTAGGTGAGGCAAATGGTAAAACCAATGTTGGGCCTTCTTTGGAGGAGTCTTATTCAAAGCGAACTGTCAAGGGGTCCCATAAATCACCCAACCGCGTTAGGGACGCAAAATCCGGGAACATAATACCGATATGACGGAAACTAGGGTGGCAAGAGTGAAACAAAACACCAGGCATAAGGCCGAGCCTTCCACCCTTTACCAAGTATATAGATGCATTAATAAATATAAGAGATATTGTGATATCCCAACATAATCCTGTTCACCATGGAGCAATCTTCAACTTCACCTGCAACTAGCAACGCTATAAGAGGGCTGAGCAACGCGGTAACATAGCCAAACAATGGTTTGCTAGGAAGGGTGTCAAAGGTTAGAGGCTCATGGCAATTTAGGAGGCTTGAGGAGCAAAAGGTAGGTAGCGCAGCATAGCGATAGAACGAAGCAACTAGCATATCAATGATAGTAGTGAGATCCAAGGTGACGGTCATCTTGCCTGAAATCCCGCTAGGAAGAAGAACGAGTCCATGAAGAAGATGAAGCCATGAAGACGAACCAAGCGTGAGCGAGCGAATCCTCACGATCGCAAGCGAAGCGGAACTATCGAGAAGAAGCACACAACATGGTAAACACACCACACATGAACAAGACATGATGCTCAACCAAGTATGATGCATGACAAGGCTACATGAAGCTACTCATGGCAAAAGATGATGCATACAAGACCAACACATCAAAGCAAGTTTAAATGAGGCCGGAAACAACATAGAACAACTCCGGTAAGTCCTCATATGCAAATTTCGAAATTGGTCCAGATCTGAATAACTTTATGTTCAAGTTGTGAAACAGCAAGTTAAGATGCACCATGATGATCTACACGAAATTCTGGTCAAGTTACATATAAGTTCATTAGATTCGGAGCTACGGCCTAGAAGATATGAGCAAAACAAGTTAAACATGGCATTGATGCAAAATGCATACAAACATCAAGCAAACCCTCTCAAACCAAGGATGCAACATGATAATATGAAAGTTCATGCAATTCTAAGCAAGTTTCATATAGAGCACACTCAAAACGGAGCAACGGTTCAACACATACACCTTATACAAGTTTAAAGGACAAGCTGTCCAAAACAGCAACTAGGCATATTGCAAGCATCAAAACACTATGCTACAGCATCTCAACGTAAAAACAAAAGGCATGGGCATGAAGTACAGGTAAAGCATGGCAAAACATGAACACTGAGCTAACTCCAGAAATCACTAGAACATGCTCCAGCACACATGGCAAGATTGCAATTAATAACAGTTTCAGACTTATCAGGAAATAACATCAAGTTGCAATGTTTAGAGCTATCAAACAACATGTTACAGGAACTTATCGTGAAAAATAAAGGCATGACATGAATCTACTAATAGCATATAACAAAAATTCTTTACTGGCCATGAGCCAAAAAGGAACAGAAATATGATGGCACCCATGTAAACATAGCAAGTTATATGGCAGATTCATACATGGCATGAACAACAATAAGTAGGCATGTTGGTGAGCTTGAACCACTCACCATAGAGAAATACATGGCATGGCAAGGCAACTCACAGTAAGAAGACATGTTTATGAAGCTAAGCATGGCAATAGAAAGTTCATAGAGTGCATGGATCACTAGCAAAGCTCATGGCAAAACTGAACTTAATGTTAACAGGCTGACAGCAACATTATTTAGCAACTTTGGAGCAAGATAACAACAAGTTACAGTAGGCTATAAATGCAACCATAGGCATGGATGGATAGAGCATGACATGTATAACAAAACATCCTTAGTGAACATCTCTAGATTATGCATAGAATAACTTGTAGCAGCAGGTTAACATAGCATCATGATATAGCAGATTCAGACATGCAAAACAGTAACAACAAGTACCCTACTTAACAAGCTTGATGCACTCACTACAGGACCCACAAAAATACATGGATGGCACCACTGTGAAGATGGCATGACATAGATCAAAACTCATGTAGAGCTCATGCTCATAAGATGCACACATCAAATGCAACAAAAATGACAAATCATCAAGTTATAACAGTTTCAGCATGTTAACATCATATAGCACTCTTGCAACGATTATTCAGGCATCAAGATGAACTCAAATGAACATGGTGCAATGGAATGAAATGTAGAGCATCTCGCAACGAACATTTTGACATATTACACGCACAAAGCGGAGCAGTATGCAGCAAGTTATGATGCGATGAACATGGGTACATGATGCTGAAAAATCTAGGACTTAGTGAAAATTATACCTCCGCGAAAGTCAACGCGGGATCGAGCGGAGCGGGACAGCGCGGTGCGGGACGGATCCGGGCGTTTGGTTGGAGGGATGGGTAGATCTCGTCCACCCCGACGAGAACTCGCCGGAAGTTGGCCGGAGTTGCGCCGGAGACGGAGAAGGAGGATGCTCGGGGACGCGGACGGAGAGGACGGCCGACGAGGTGGGCACCGGCGAGGCGGCGCAGAGGCTGGGCCAATGGCGATCGCCGGCGATGGGAGGAGGCGGCGCGGGCTGAGCTCAGACAGCGGGCGGAGGCGCCGGGCGGCGGAGGACGCTATGGCGCTGAGAGGCAGCAGAGCTCATGGGCGAGGAGCGCCGTGGCGGCAGAAGCAAGCGGGCGAGGCGAGATGGGGCGGCGGAGGAGCACGTCGCCGGTGGCGTGGTCGCCCGGCGAGGCGAGGCACTCGGCAGCGGTGGAGGGAGCCGGAGGCGGCGGGTGCGAACACGTCGGGCCGGCAGCCGGCGTGGGCGGATCTGGTCCCGGCGAACTGCCTGCGGTCTGAGGCGGCGGGACAGGTGGCGCGACGAGGTTGGAGCGGAGGCGGCGGCGATGGCGTGGCGGCTCGGATTGGTCCGGCGGCGTGGCTGCGGGCGGCGGACGCGTCCGGACGGCGGCGGACATGTCCGACGGCGCGGGGAGGAGTTTGCTAGGGTTTGGACTGCGCGAAATTTCGGGGAGGGGCACAAATTTATAGGTAGAGGGAGCTAGGAGAGTCCAAATGAGGCACGGTTTTCGGCCACACGATCGTGATCGAATGACCGAGACAATAGAGGGAAGTTTGCTAGGTTTTGGGCCACTTTGAAGGGGTGTTGGGCTGCACACAAAAGAGGGCTTTGCGGTTGCCGGTTAACCGTTGGAGTATCAAACGACCTCCAAATGGCACGAAACTTGACAGCGGTCTACGGTGCTATACCAAGGCCGCAGCAAACCTCGGTCCATTCGAGAACGTTTAACACCCGCACATGAAAAGAGGCAAAAGGCGGCGGGGACATAGGAGTGCGGATTGCAAAGCGGACAACGGGAAAATGCTCGGATGCATGAGACGAACACGAATGCGAAATGAGATGCACATGATGACATGATATGAAATGCATATGATGACATGGCAAAGTGCAACACGCAAGCAAATGACATGGCAATGACGGCAAATAACTGGCGGACACCTGGCGCATCGAATCCGGGGTGTTACACACGACCTCCGTGAGAAGATACCACAGGTAGGCCCTCGCGTACCACTCCACAGTCGCCTCGTTTGCGCCTTCGGGGCATGTCTTTCGGTGCTCCGAGAGCCAGATCAACGACACACGGATGTCTGATTACTCTTGGCACCGGGCGATCGCCGATGAGGTGGTGACCCTCTCCGCCGATTGGTCCTCTCCACTCGACCGGTGAGTGCATGACCCTCGTCGGCATGGCAGTAATCATCTCCCGATCCTCGAGGTCACCGTCATCTCCCGCATGGCAGATGGAATGAATGGGTCTCCGGTCGCCACCGGTCAATCAATTTGTCGAGCTGCGTGGACAAGCGTCGGCGCTGACGCTTGAACTGCAACACGAAACCCAACAGACAGGCTTTCTTGAAGAATGGCATGTAGCGATCGTCGTAGTCCATATGCCCATGAACCCCGTGACCCCTCATGCGCGATGGGTGGAGCATCATCAAAAAGTGAATGCCAAAAGTTAGGAAATTATTTTCATCAATCCGAAAACTTTGATCAAAATTTCATTCATATAACTTACCTCTCCATTCTCTATGAAGCAGCACGATGACCCTTGTCGAATGCCCATCCGAGATCTTGATACCGTTGGCGATGTTGTCCGCAAGAGGTGGCCGCCTTAATAAAATTTCACAAACAAAAGCACCATAAGCATAAAGCATACATAAACAAAAAATGAACTCAAATCATATCAACATGCATCATGTCAAAATAAAATCTTAAGCATATTTCTCCAACAACATCTACTACACATGATGGATCAAATCATATCAACATGCATCATATCAAAAAATCCTCCGACATACATCATATCATCATATTTTAAATAATTTTTCCAAACAACATCTTCATATCATCATATCAACATGCATCATCAAACTAGGGTTCATCTTCACACTAGATCATATCATCATATCAACATGCATCATCAAACTAGGGTTCATCCTCATATCAACATTATATCATAATTTTTTTAACAAAAAAATTCTTCACACTAACATATGAACTATTGATTAGAGTTCATATCCAATACCACTAGTTACTAAAGAACTAAGAACTACAACTACAATCAATCTTAGGTGAAAAATAATCCAATCTAAGTTCAAAAATATGAGGGATTTCAAGCAAATAATGCGTCGAATTGGAAACAAGTTTGCAAAAACTAATTGGAGGGATTGGAGGAGCTTACGTTTCTCTCTTCGGGGCCATCTCGATCCATAAAATTGTGAAGAACGGTGAAGATCCAAGGGAGTGGAGGAGATGAGAGAGAGGAGAGAGGCGACTTGGGGAGAAAATGAGGAAGCTGCCGACGGGGGAGGGGAGGGTGGGGAGAAGGGAGGCGCGGGGTCTCGGGCGAAATAACTGCCGGACCCTACCGCCAGAGGCTCTGGCGGTGGGTTAGATAACCTACCGCCAGAAGCCTGGCCAGTGAGGTCTGACGGAGAGGGACGACGCCGTCTGCGCCCGCTGACATGGATAAGTTTCCTACCGCCAGGACCCCTAGCAGTAGGCTGTGCTACCCTACCGCCAGAGACTCTGGCGGTAGGAAAAAGGATCAAATCTTGAAAAAAATTCAAACCAGTGTTAGATCCTAATTTTTTTTGTCAAAAGGGTCAAAACACGAATTCGGCCAGCAGCAGCAGCACGCCTGCTTTGCTTCTCCCCGGAAGCGCAGCAAATCAGATGCTGGGGATAAGTTAAGTCCCCTCCTCACACGACACGCACGGCACAGCACAGGACGTGTGGGCATCAGTCAATCGGCAG
Organism: Aegilops longissima; assembly: GCA_021605205.1. Classification (NCBI taxonomy): domain Eukaryota; kingdom Viridiplantae; phylum Streptophyta; class Magnoliopsida; order Poales; family Poaceae; genus Aegilops; species Aegilops longissima. Next base: position 156,877,670 of record CM038678.1, on the reverse strand, counting down.
TGCTACGAGCAGGATTATTATACTAACAAGCAAGCAGATCGGCAACGTTAACGACGCCGCATGTGCCTGCGACTGCAACCCAATACTGCATGCGCGGCCGCAGATTAAACAAGGTAATAGTATTACTGTAACCGTAAAATAAACAAGATCAGATCAGGCGTGATCCAATCCCAGCGAAACTTCATCCGTCCCATCAAATACGATGTGACAATGTGAGATCTTTGCCGTACAGGCAGGCCGCTTGGTTTATTCGCTGCGTCTAGACTGATCCCCTGCCTGTTCATTTTCTTTATGTTGAGATAATCCGTAGTACAGTACTACCTGGTTGAGTGGTTGATTACCATCTGGGTTGGGTTAATCTAGTGAACCTAGGCCGTAGGGATCAGTAGCCCATACGGGTAGGGGTCCCGGTCCCTAGGCACAGGCAGGCCTGCGCATGGATCCATCCGTCTTTGGGTGTGTGTGCGTGTCTGTCTGGCTTTGCGGGCGGTGCGGCCAGCGAGGCGGCTGACAGTTGCTGCGTGCACTACCACCAGCGATCTGCGTCTCGTCGCCGTCTGTGCGGCACCGGCTAGATCCTCCCTTGTTGGGGTCCGCTCAGTTTCCCGGTGAAACTACGAGGAGAAGGCACTGTCACAGAGCCGCCGAAACTCTTTTTACAAAGGAAATCCTAAAAAAGAATTTTTAGATCAAGTAAAAAATAAGCTGATTGTGATTTGTTTGACAGAATTATTTAAGAGCAACTCTAGCATAAGCAGCTCTGATAGAGCCGTCCCCTTAATCCTCGTATTATTTCTCAGCTTCCTTCATGTATGGTCTCTCACCCTCTATATTTATGGATGGTGTTATGTTATGCTCCAAATTCAAGTATAAAGAGTAGGACTAATTTCTGACGAGCGAGCGGAGCGAGGTCCGTTGCCGGTAGGTTTGGGTAGAAAGGTGTGGCTGAGCGCATGAACAGAACCATCATCTTCAGGGCTCTGCATGTTGTCCAATGCTCACGTGGGCAAACGTTTTTGGGCTGAAGCAACCTCCACCGCCTGCTACCTCATCAACAGGTCACCATCCATTCCACTTTAAAAAAACTCCCATTGAGCTATGGTCTGGTACACCAACTGATTATTCACATTTGAGAGTGTTCGGTTGCACTGCATATGCACATGTTGATAATGAAAAACTTGAGCCTAGAGCTATTAAGTGTGTGTTTGTTGATTATGATTCAGGAGTAAAAAGATACAGGTTATGAAATCCTGAAAGTAATAAGGTTTTTGTGAGCATGAGTGTTGTTTTCAATGAATCTGTTATGTATCATGATGATGTGTCAACAGATACTTTTGATATAGAGCCACAATGAGTTATTGTGCAGATGGAGCAACTGGATGAGGAGGAAAATGTAATTGTGGATAATGATGATGTTGTTCCATATGCACATGTTGATGATAGTGTTGATGATGCTCCAGATACCGAGGTTCATGATGATGATGTTGTGCAACACTCACCCCCTATTTTGCAGCGACAAGTTCAGTCTCTTGCAGCCGACAGGACAAAGAGAGTCACTAAGAAACCAAACGCCTAATTAAAGAGTGTGACATTGTTCATTATGCTTTCGGTTGTGCAGAACAGGTTGAGAACATTTATGAGCCATCCACATACACTGAAGCAGCTATTTTCAGTGACCGCAAGAAGTGGATTGCTGCTATGCAGGAAGGGGTGCAGTCACTTGAGAAAAATGGACATGGGAGATTGTGCGCTTGCCTGAACAAAAGAATACCGTTCGCTGCAAATGGATCTTCAAAAGAAAGGAGGGTTTGTCTCTTAGTGAGCTTGCAAGGTTTAAGGCAAGGTTAGTGGCTCAGGGCTTCAGTCAGATACCAGGTATGATTATAACGATGTATCCTCTCTAGTTGTGAAGCATAGTTTCATTCGTGTATATTTTTGGTATTGTTGTTATGCATGATCTTGAGCTTGAGCGGTTAGATGTCAAGACTGCTTTTCTGCATGGTGAATTGGAGAAGGAGATTTACATGGACCAACCAAAAGGTTTCATAGTGCCTGGTAAGGAGAAATTTGTTTGCAAGTTAAAGAGGTCTCTATATGGTTTGAAATAGTCTTCGAGACAGTGGTATAAAAGGTTTGATTCGTTTATGACAGCACATGGAGTTAAGAGGTCTGCATATGATAGTGTTTACATTAAATTTGTTGATGGATCACCTATATATTTGCTGCTATATGTTGATGATATGTAGATTGTTCCCAAGGGCAAGAAAGAGATCAATACTTTAAAGGCACAGTTAAGTAGTGAGTTTGAGATGAAGGATCTTGGTGCTGCTAAGAAAATTATAGGTATGAAGATTACAAGGGACAGAAATTCTGGTTTGTTATTTCTTAGTGGAAAAGGTCTAGAAGAAACCTTGAACTTATAGACGAAAGCTAAATCGAACCCCAAACTTTAAATCCCTGAAATCAGCGTACCGAACTCTCTGATGCCGGTCTATTTTGAACCTTGAGAGAGTTCCCAAATGTGGCATGCCAGATTCTGGGATTCTTCGTTGTGGACTCGACTGGGCTGGCCCACCAGGCATGAATCGAGTTTCTTTTTCTTTTTCTTGACATGCGATGCAAAAAGTCTCTCTTCTCAACGCGCATGTAAAAATTCCAAAACCAAAACGACTCTTGCAGACGGACTCGATCTTGGGAGCTGGCAGAATTGAACTCACCCCGATAGCCACTAGAACAGAAGACTATGAGTAACATAATTAGAGGCTCAAAATATTTAAGCACACACCGAAGCGTCGAACTTTGAAAACATTTTTTAGGGGCAAACAAATATTGAAAATGCAAATAATTTTGAAAATATCCAAACATTTTATAAAGTGTGAGCACTTTTTGAAAAATCTGAATACTTTGAAAAGATATCACGAGTTTAGAAAGATGTACGTGGCATTTCGAAAAAAATGTATGTACAATGGAAAATAATATTCGTGTGATTCAAACAAATGTTTCGTCCATTCAAAAAAAATTAACATTTCAAGAATGTTCACGAGTTTCAAAAAATGTGCTTGTGACATTTTCGAAAAGAAGCGTATACAATGTAAAAAATGTTTGAGTGATGTAAAAAATGTATCATACCCTTAAAAATAATATACATAGCATGTGTTTGTAAAAAGTCTATACAATTTTAAAACTGTGTAACAATGTAAAAAATATATAAAATGTTTATTGTCGTTAAGAAAATGTAAAACGTTTATTTGAAGAAATATTACCGTGTATCTAAAAAATATTACTCCTCGCTCACTCACCCTCACACTCACACTCCCACTCTGTTGCTCCTCCTACTAGCTCCTGTATCTATCTCAGCTCCAGCTTGAAGTTATTATTATTATTATTATAAATGTCAAAACATCGAGCTTGAAGTTCGACCAGGATGACCAAGCCATCGAGGTGCAGGGCACAGCAGATGCTCCTGTATCTCCTCGTCTTGCTCGTCGCTGCTTCCCTGCTCCAGGCTCGCGACGCTGCTTCAAGTACGTACCTAGAAAACATGTATTTAAAATAAATGTAAATAATGTATCTGAAAAATGTCAAAAGTGTATAAAAAATCATGTGTGTACTAGAAATTTATTTTGGGTAATGAGAATAATTGGACATGTGTAAAATAATAAAAGCGGTTACCGGTAAAGAAACAAAACAAAAGCAAAAAAACAAACAATATGAAGAAAATCAAGAAAAAAAAGTATAACGAAGAAAGAAGAACCAGATAAAACCAGTGAAAAACAAAGTATAAGTGTATAACTAAGAAAAAAAAAGAAAAAAGAAAAATAAAATAACAAAGAAAAATAATAAAGAAAAACCGGAGCAGTGTGAGCGACTATGCTAATAGGCCGGCCCAATTGAGCGAATACCGGCTAAATCCTCTCAAGGTTCAAAATAGACCGGGATCAGAGAGTTTGGTGTGCTAATTTCAGGGATTGGGAGTTTGGGTTTGATTTAGCTTTCGCCTACAAATTCAAGGTTTACTTTAGACTTTTTCCTTTCTTAGTCAACAGAGTTACATTAAGAAAGTTCTTCATCGTTTTAACATGCATGATGCTAAGTCAGTAAGCACTCCCATTGCTCCTCACTTCAAATTATCATCTTCTCCTTGTCCTAGTAATGATGAACAGTTTGAGTATATGTCAAGAGTTCCATATTCCAGTGTTGTTGGTTCTTTAATGTATGCCATGGTGTGTTCTAGGCCTGATTTATCATTTGCAATGAGTTGGTCAGTCGATACATGGCTAACCTAAACAACATTAGAAGATTATTCAGCGGGTTTTCAGGTACCTTCGTGGCACTTCCAATGCTTATTTGAAATTTGGCAGAACTGGTGAGGGACTAGCTGGCTATGTGGATTCAGATTTTGCTTCCAGGGATTTGGATAAGAGGAGGTCCCTTACAGGTTATGTATTCACTGTAGGTGGTTGTGCCGTGAGTTGGAGGGCAATGTTGCAACCAGTAGTTGCTCAATCTACCACTGAAGTAGAATACATGGCTATTGTAGAAGCATGTAAAGGATCAGTTTGGTTGAAAGGTTCGTAGGCTCGGCTTTTGGGGAGATAATTCTTGCATTAACTTGTTTTGTGAAAGTCAGAGTGCCATATACATCACTAAGGATCAGATGTTCAATGAGAGAGCAAAGCACATTGATGTCAAATATCATTATGTTCAAGACATTGTTGAGCAAGGTAAACTGAAGGTATGCAAGATTAGTACTCATGATAATCATGCTGATATGTTGACAAGCCAGTTCATGTTGCTAAGTTTGAGCTTTGCTCGGACTTAGCTGGTATAACACATTAGCCCTAGTGGTTGTTTGGCGCCGATAGTGTTTTCTTTGTTGTTCAGGGAGGAGGTTCTCATTCATGCTACAAGATGAAATTTGTCTCAAGGTGGAGTTTGTTATGTTGTGCTACAAATTCAAGTATAAAGAGAAGGGCTAACTTCTGACGAGCGAGCGGAGCAGAATTTGTTGCCGACAGGGACACCTGGGGGTGGGGCGAACCCTCCCCCCTCCCCTGACGGTACAGATCAGTATTGACCTAGGTCACTTGTGTTATGTATACCTCTTGTAAACCGCCACACAGGATAAGTTGATCAGTTCTCAATCACCGGCGTTTGTAACCTCCCCGATATAGTGAAGATTTGCTCGTTGGGGTCTGTGGTTTTTTCTCTTCGTGTTGGAGGGGTTTTCCACGTTAAATCTCGTGTCTCCTGCTTGTTTTCATTCTTCGTTGTGTTGAATTGTGTCATATCTCTAACAGGTCCGAAGGCCTTATTTTGAGCTCTAGTTTTCCATCAATTCAACTACAAGTGGGGGAGAAAAGTTCCACCTTCTTACTCCTCACGTCACAGACGATACTAAGTGTCATGTTCTCCCACGCACCATCAACAATAGGGGATATAGGACCGTCAACTACCCGATCATTAATGTCACGACTACTCCTATAGATTGTCGTGGCGACCGTTGGATTGCCGTCATGCGACATGTGAGCAGGCCTGAAGGAGGCGTGTGAGTGCGGCCCCTGCCTATGGACGAGTCCGCCAATGTGCATTTTTGGGCCATTCAGAGGCCGCATAGCCATATCTCCTGCTTGTTTTCATTCTTCGTTGTGTTGAATTGTGTCATATCTCTAACAGGTCCGAAGGCCTTATTTTGAGCTCTAGTTTTCCATCAATTCAACTACAAGTGGGGGAGAAAAGTTCCACCTTCTTACTCCTCACGTCACAAACGATACTAAGTGTCATGTTCTCCCACGCACCATCAACAATAGGGGATATAGGACCGTCAACTACCCGATCATTAATGTCACGACTACTCCTATAGATTGTCGTGGCGACCGTTGGATTGCCGTCATGCGACATGTGAGCAGGCCTGAAGGAGGCGTGTGAGTGCGGCCCCTGCCTATGGACGAGTCCGCCAATGTGCATTTTTGGGCCATTCAGAGGCCGCATAGCCACATTCTATGCCTGCCCCGACCCCGACCTCGCCAGGAAATCTATCCTCCGCCGCGGGCCATGGACGCAACTAGTTAGCTACTCATAGTTTAACCAATTATTAGTTGTTCTACCAATGTAAGTCGTGATGTGACTAGTTTTTCGCCCAAATTATATGAAATAAAATCGGTTTGAATGAAATTTGATAATAAATTTTTAAATTTTTGAACCTTTTAAAGTTCATGAACAATTATTAAATTCCTAAAGTTTTAAATAATTCGTAAATATATTTAGAAGTGATGGTATACTTTCAAAATGTATGAAAATATTCAAATTCATGTTTAAAAAATCAAGAACATTTTTAAATTAATGCTTTTAAAATCCACAAACATTTTTAAATGCACCAAATTTTTAAAGTGGAAAAGAACAAAAAATGATTCATGTTTTTTCCTGAGATCACCAACAACAACATCAAAAAGCCCAAAAGGAAAACGAGTGTGCAAGCGAATAAGGAAGCTGGCGACTGGCGAGTGAGCGCCCTACTGGGCCTTGACCTACTAAACGGTTTGTCTGTGCCACAGCCCCTTTTTTCGCGGCAATCCCTATCCAGCGCCCGCTGTCAATCCGGCGCACAACCCCTTCCGTCCCTCGGCTCGGCCCATTTGCTTTTGTTTTTTCTTTCAACGTTAAAAAAAAGAGGTTACTTTTTTTAGAACTAAAAAAAAGAGTTTACTTGAGATTTGATCTCTGAACCTCGCATTCAGAAGCAACGGCGATAACCAACTGGGACACTGCAGTTTCCATGCCTGCTAACTCTTTTTTTTTGCGGCCGATTTTTCTTTTGTTTTTATTTCCTGGTTTCCTTTTTATTTTACTTTTTCCTGTTTCTATTTTAAATGTGTGATTTTTTTTTCAAATTTTATGATCTTTCTTCAAATTTGTGAACTTTTTTCAAAATCACTAAACTTTTTTTTGGAATTGATGAACTTTTTTCAATATTATGATTTTATTAAAACTTGATGAACTTTTCTTTCGAATCAATGAATTTATTTCAAATTCAACGAACTTTAAAAAAAATCAATGAATCGTTTTCCGAATTCGATGAACTTTAAAAAAATGTGAATATATTTTCTGATGATTTTTTTAAATTTAATTTAAAAAAACTGTGCACATTTTTAATTCACGATTGTCTCGTTTTATGCGATTTATTTTGTTTTTTTTCATATTTTTTTAGAAGTCAACTACTCAACTGCGACCGATCAAAATATGATCGAGCGACCTGGGGGAAACCGTTCAAGCAATCGAGCGCTCGCCTTTCGTGGGCCGGCCCACGTGCAGGGGCGCATGAGCACCAGTTCCTCCAAGTGACGCTTAAGGCTCCAAATAGGAGCTCCCTTTTCTTGTGCCTTATGCGTCAATTATGGGGACTTCCTAGTTGTCATACCGAGCGCTGTATTATGGGTCTGTTAGGTTGGAGACTAGTGTGGCCAGCAGGGGCGGAGCCAGGAAATTATGCCATTGGGTTCACTCATTGATTCAAATTAATTAGGTACAAAGTCTGATTTTACGCTATCTTACAACAGGAGTATAGCAATAAAAAACATAAAGAATAGAAATATAATATCACTTATCACATATTATATTACATAAGAACTGAAGAGTGTAGGACATATCATTGGATGAAATTATAAAATTTCTTGTTTACATATTATAACTTTGTATCTTCATATGTAGCTACTCGTCTTCTTTTGGAAAAAATTCTGAAAATCCCCATTCAGTTTTAAATAAGTGCCATAAATTGAAAGAAGCTTATAAAACCACTCACATTTTTAGAGTGTCCCCTTTCAATTTTGTTGTGATCTTACAAAAGATAACAACCGTCATCACTACTAATGGTTTAAAGCATATATTTCTCCACATAGCAAATTAGACAACCACTCAAAAAAATTATTTCTCAATTTATTCTTGACAACATTCAAAGCTGAAAAGCATCTGCGCTGGATTAGTGGAAACTAGCAAAATTACAACTAGCTTTTAAAGTTCACAGACCAAAGAAAAAGTTACATGCTTATCTGTCTATACCATTAGTTTAGCAAGATCAGCAATTCCATCCAAATTGGCCAACCACCATATTCCCCAAACATGTCTAGATTAAATCTCCATTCCGTATAATCTTGTTTTTTAGGATTTCTTGTGTATTATGAAATTATCTTTTGAATAGAAGGATCATAAGGCCAAATTATTTTTTCTCTGAATAGACCGCTCCGGAAGATTACTTACAGTGACAACTCGATGCACTTTGACTATGTTTGACAGGTGACCCTGATGTGGTTGTACCATTATCTGAATTTGGTGATCGACTTCTCTTTGAAAAACGATGTTCTACAGCGTAGAACAATCAAAGCCCATGGAGAAACACAATTAGAAAATTAGGGCAAAACAACATTACAATACGAGGTTATTAGGATTAATAAAACATGCACAAGAGGGAAGATATATGGCTATGTAGTCTCACTATTTCAAATTTGGACTGCAATTGCCAGATTGCCGCTGTCGATCTGCAGTTGGCTCCTTGCCGCTGAGTCCACCAACAGAGCGATGGGAACAGGAGAGATGGGTTGAGAGAGCCGAGTTTGGGAGCCAACAGGAAAGGGCGTACAAATGCGGCGTATCCATCTAGGGTTTTTTAGGGGGGAAATAAGTCACGAATAGGCCTGGGCAATTAGCTTGTGGGCTTTTGGGCCTTTAGTTCACGATGCATTTTAATTGATGGGGTCAGCGTCTATTTTTCATTGGGTTCACGCCAGGAAGTACCAATACATTTGTACGTAGCTGACAAAAATCGTTGGGTTCATCTGAACCCAACACTAATACGCTGGCTCCGCCTCTGGTGGCCAGCCATACAAGTATGGCAAGCGACACAAGTATGACTGAGAAATTAGACGCCAAACTTTGGCAAAAGTTGGCAATTTTTTTGTCTCTATGACAAGTGGATTATAGAGGCAATAAAGTGTGGCAAAAACCAAACACATGCCAACTAAACTGTGGGTGCCAAAATTTGGCTTGGCAAACTGTAGCTGGGAACCAAATAACCCCTACGCATTTCCTTTTGATGCATCAGTTTTTTGATTGACCTTTTTTTTTCTCAAAGAAAAGGTTTTTGGAAAAAAAATCTTAAGAAAACTAGTTTTCAAGTTTTTCATTGAAAAAAAACGACTTTATTTATTTATTTTAAAAAGTGAAGATTGTTTGGAAATTTGAAAACATTTCTATAAATGGATGTTATCCAGAAATTATGAACATATTTTTGAAAGGGGAACAGTTTGTAAGGAACATAATTTATTTTAAACAGTGTCTATGTTTCTTAAATTTTATAAAAAATTCTAAAATTTGAGGGGAAAAAGTTACATTTTTTTTAAATTTTGAAACTTTGTTAAATGATTGAACATTTTAGAAATGGAAAATAAAAAATCCCCCTAAAAATGGTAAGATGACTGGGAAAAAGGAAAATAACAGTGCAAAATATTCTAGAAGGTTCCAAAAAAGGGATTTCTGTAGACTGCGAAAGAATGACAATTTGACTCTTTCTGGATTACTGAAGCCCGATGTGTCAATTTCGTGTAGTTTTAGTTCAGTTTCCTTCAAATCAAGTCAAAACATTCGCAACAGCAGCAGTTCCTACCGGAAGATTGCCTAAAAAAAAAAAGTTCCTACCGGAAGAAAGAAACAGCCCTGCAGTGCCAGTATCACAATCCAGTTTGCAGAACTGTCTGCACCGTAGGAAACAAACAGCAGAAGAAATCCATTTATTTTTCATTCATTTTACTTGCCTTCAATACATGCAACATCTTCAAAACAAGTCGCCAGCATTGCAGTCTTGCAGACATAGAACATCGGCACAATATATCCACGTTACAGAACACATCAGTCACCAAACCAAACATAGTTTGTTTTCAGAACATAAAGCTGAGGCATGGTGCCTTCCTTCTGGGAATCCAACCATGCGGCAGATACCTTCTTCAAATCCCAAAGGCTTTCAGTGGGTCCTTGGGGTCAATTTCATGGAAGAGAGGGAGATCGGACCGGAGACTGTGCTGGCTGAAACCAACACTTTCCAGTGTCTTCAGCACCTCGTCGAACAAAATTTCGTTCCCGAACGGGGTGAAATGTAGCCCGTCACTGCATGATGTAACAAAGTTATCTGCTGCTTTCGGTCAGGAAGTTACATTGTACACACGTGTTCAGAATGTGCTTCAGCAAAATACTATATAACCAAAAACACTATATACCGAACACCAGAGCATTAAGAGCAGAGATGAATAAAATATTCTACTAACATACTGGCCAATCGATGACCAATTATTATATTCCTGGATGAATAACACGACTTGGAAAAGGTGTAAATTAGTTTTTCTGATGTTTCAAGCCATTCCAAGCACATAGACTAGCAAATGGTAAGAGGGCATTCAAACATACAAGCCTGCGGATTATATACATGTACTACAAAATATTCTTTTCTGGGGGGAGTTAAAAAAATTGTGTGCTAAAAGAAGAAGAAAGTCTTCAATAACTTCCATTAGAGAAACAAAAGCAATAGCATATAGTTTGCTCTATTTACAGTTTTTTTGTTTTACACTACACAAGTTAGAAAACTAGTCATGGTGTAGAATATTAAGTTAAAATTTATGTGTCACTACAATAATTATTTTTACAGTGAGATCATAGGATGCAGATTATCAACTACAGTATTTCTGAGCTTGTTTTCTTCAGTCTTGTGACGTTGCCCAGAAAGCCCACAAAAGAATGCCAAGCATGACCAAGAACACGACATAGCAGAGTTCAATAGCACTATAGGTGCTCTACCGGATTCACATAATTGTGATTCTTGATTTTCCTAGAATGCCAAGAATAACAAACTGTTTTTTTGGGTGTGGCCTAAAATAATAGCCAAGAACCAAAATGTTGAATTCTGGTCTCGGGTGCACTGCACATGATAAACAAGTTCCTCACTTAATTGCATTGTTTTTTGATAGAAAATGCTAGGCAAATTCTGAGTAACAGTCTGCCCAAGGACTTGCACCTAGTTTTTTTTTTTACATTCAACCTTTGCAGTGTGAATGATCTCACAATTATTCAGCCTTTGCAGTGTCAACATTAGGTATAAGAGTTCTTAAAAAAAATCTACATGATCAACCTTTGCCGACAATATGGAAAGAGATTCGTACCTTAATGCAGATGTTTGCCAATTAGGACATTGCTGCATCTGCGTCCAGATGTCTATAACTGGATGACCCAATTCTTTAGCAACAGTTATGCACGCTTGTGCATAAGTGCCAGCAGCTTCATTGGTTCTTTCAGGCTGTCTTGAAGGGTCATTATCTCCATATATGTCTCTGCATGGAAAGATATGGAATAAGTGCGGTTTGCATGCGAATCTGCTTTGCCAAAAGGTACAGTTTATAATATTTGCTTGGAAGAAATCTTCAGGCCAGATCACAGGCCAACAAGTAGCAAGTGGATAACTGGATATACAGAAAGCCCAATAGTACACTGCAGACTGTTGAAATTGTCATAATTTCAATTGAAAATACAGGAAACATACAAGGAACTGTACCTAATGAACTCGTTGCATAGATGCACATAGGTCAAATACTAAACACGCACTCGACACACTTAGTAAGTTCAGCCCAATTTCTTAACATTGTGGTTGAGATAAACAGTTTCGGTTGACAAAAATCACTGTAAAACGCAGGCAACAACAATGGAATATAGCAAAAAGAAACCCGTAAGGGAATATAGCAAAAGTAAACCCATAAGTGAATCAACATAACTACTCCATAAGGATATCTAGTGGATCCTGGTTGACCTGACAACTCACTGATACCCATATATAAAACAGTGAAGTACTCCCTCCGTCCGGAAATACTTGTCATCAAAATGAATAAAAGAGGATGTGTCTAGATGTATTTTAGTTCTAGACACATCCTTTTTGTCCATTTTGATGACAAGTATTTTCGGACGGAGGGAGTATGATACTACAAGGTGAGAGGGGGCTATTGGTTACCGAATCCTCGCCGGCTCGTGGATCGGTGGAGGGGTGATGAGTATGATGGCAGCGGAGGGCCACTTATTCTGCAAAACGAAACCATTAGATGAGTAATTGAAGAAGCAATCAGCATCCCTGCTTTGCCGGAAAAAAAAAGCAGCATTCGTGTTCCAGGACTGTAGTATGGCCGCAACCTTGAAGTAGGCACAGATCGCGCGCAGGTTGTCCTTGTACTCCCCGAGCGGCACGTGCTGGTGCGCCTGCACCTCGTCGGGCAGGGTGGCGTCGTTGGCGCCGAAGAACACCGTCACTGCCGCCGGGTCCGCGCCGCCGTTGGCCGCCCCCTCCATGGCTCTATCCAGCACCTTCAGCGCCCAGCGCGTGTTGTACCCGCTGAGCCCGCGCAGCACCACATCCGCCTAATCGGCAGAAATCCGATGTCACGCGCAGCGGCGGCGGCGCAACCGGCGAGGGTGGGGGGAGGTGCTGCGGACGTACCTGCCTCGCGAAGTGCTCCGCGAGGGCGGCGCCCCAGCCGCCGGGGGCAAAGGACTGCTCGGTGATTGAGTCGCCGAAGAGCACCAGCCGCGGCCGCATCTTCTCTCCCTCGCTCTCTCCAACACGGATCACGGATCGGCCACTGGGCTGGGCTTGCTGGCTACTCCGGATATCACGCCGACTTCACGAGCACCTCGCTTCTGCAGTGGAGTATTATACGGCCATGTGGTTAGGTTGTTGGGTGGCGGCCAGGGAGAGGTGGAATATTAGGAGGGGGTTTGGATACTCTCTAGTCATGTGACTAGTAGTAGTCGGTAGAAGTTTTAGTCGGTACTGTTTGGAAGGTACTACTACTAGTCGGCGTTAAATGTCTCAAGATTAAATGTCCTTGTGCAACACCAATTAGAGAGAGAGAGGGACTTTAGTCGATAAAAGTCGAGGGGTGTTTGGAGGTTTCTTGACTAAAGGTGACTACTACTAGTCTCTAGTCGGTAAAAGTTGGGGTGGGGTGACCAGGACTAAACTAGTTTTAGTCACCCACTAGTCAGGGATGTTTGGAGGTTTACTGACTAAAGGTGACTACTACTAGTCTCTAGTCTCTAGTCTCTAGTGATCCAAACACCCTGATCGTCGCGACTTCTGATCACATACGGGTGAGCTCGTCGCGACTTCTGATCGGCAGGCGGCGAGGATTGGTCGGTACTCCCGAGTCCCGACGAGCGGGCATGTTCCGGCCGGCCGTCTGTTGATCTCTCCGGGTTTTTTTTTGAGTGGTTGATCTCTCCCGTATGTGGTTGGACCGATGGCTAAGGCTGACCGGAAGAAAAGGGCAGAATTTGAGGCCCATGAATGCAGAGTGGATTTTTTTACACATATATCATCGTCGCCGAGAGTCTCCACGCTCATTTTGGTGATCTAGGAGCGTGTCAAGTGGTGCATCCAGCCTCTCCTTGTGCTGTGTGATGGCTGCTTTCTTTGAATTCAATTTTTTTTACATTTCGGTTTTTGCCAGGTTTTGAAGATTTTTTTTGGGCAAAGCACATTTGTACTTCTAAAAAAATAAGCTTCCACAATAAGGGCTCCTTTGATTCATAGGAATTTTATAAGATTTATGGAGGATTGAAATCCTTAGGGTTCTTTTCTATGTTGGTCCTTTGATTAACGGAAGCACTAACGCCCACACGTGTGGGCGTTAGCCAACTCACCCACACGCCTCCATCACCGTTCACTTACTTTTGCACGAATCTTGGCATGAATTGGCTGATTTCGTGTGCCACGTAGGACAACTCGTGTGTGTGGCGTGTGAGAGAGTTCGCCCGCACGCCGATTTCCTCTCCGCGGTCAACGGTTGCCAGTCGGGGCGTGCGGTGGAACTGCCGTGGCGCCCGCACGCCACACCCGACTGCGGTTGCTGTCTACCACGTCTCGCCACTTCGCCCCCCCCCCTCCCCTCACGGTTCCATTACTCCCTCCACTTCATTACTCCTCCAACCCACCATCCATACCAGTTCAGTCGATTGGAGGAGAAGCTGAGAAGAGAAGGCGGCGGCGGAGGTGGAAGAGTCGACGGCATTCGCGGCGGTTGGTGGGGCTCGCCGGAACGGAGTGTCTTCGCCGGAGTGCCCGCAGATTGAAGGTAACGCTCCATCTTACGCTCACATTTTTGTCTGCATTCCCCCCTCCCCTATGTGGTTAATTTCCGCTCGAGATTCCTCGAGATTCCGGGGGTTTCGCGGTGCTCCGGCGTCTCCGTCGGTGGTGGAGTCCGGTGCTTGTCGTTTAGGGCGGCATAGTGCAGTTTCGACGCCGCCGCGGTGGCAGCCATGCCGGTGTGGATTGCCCATTATCCTGTCCACACGTCGGCGATTTTTTCTAGATGTTAGTTATGTATTGCTTCAGAATGATAAGGCCATCAGTGTAGGGAGTTTTTTGTTGTTAATTTTGAGGATATGGTAGTTGCGAATGAACCCTAGATCTAGGTAGATGTATTTCAAAGTGTAGTATAATGGCAGCCATGGCATTTTCAGCAACTATTTTCACTGGATGGCAACAATTTTCCTGATCAACCGTGTCAGTTGCCACAAATATGCTTTCCATGTGGCAACTAATTTCCTGATCAACCGTGTCAGTTGCCACAAGTATGCTTTTCCGTGCGACAACTAATCCTTTGTGATCACACCATGGCTGTTGCCATGCTGTAGCAGGATAATGGGCAAGTTCACTGTACTATAGAATCAGTTTGCGTTTTGCCATGATGACTTGCGATTTCTAAACATATTTGGTTGTACTACATGGCAACTCATTTTTATTATGAGGCCAGGGTGTGAATTGCCACATTACATGCTGTGTAGTGGATGTTTTCTGCACTTTTTTGATTTTGTCTTGCATTTTAACATGGCAATTTGAACCTAGTACATTTGTCTGTGAACACATGGCAACTCATTTTTATATGAGGACAGGGTGTGAGTTGCCACATTACATGTTTGTGCAGTGGAAGATGTGTGCCTTTCTTTTGTAGTGTCTTTGTGCTAACATGGCAACTTGAACATTGTTAAAGTGCGTTACGATCTGTACATTTTTAATGAAGCCAATGTGTTTAGTTGCCACATTTCTTGTTGGACAATCATAAGGGGTGTGGGTGTTCCTATGATCTTGCCTCATCTTGCCACTTTCAATTGAGCCAATATGGCAAGTACATTCTGCTAGCTGGAAACTGCTCCCTTCACAAGTTCATACACGTCCAGTTTGCCATGCTTCTGCAATTGCTTTTCTGTTTTGATTTATTTTTTCTGCCTTGTTTGTGTATCTGTCGGCTGTGTTTTCATTTCACCCTGACATGTGTTTTGTTCTTACCTCAGCACAATGGCTCGCGGCGACCATCAAGACGATGATGATGACTTCATGGAGTTACCGCAACAGAATCGCGCAACTGGTCGGACCAAAGATCGCGATGAGGTAACTTTCCACCCCCATATGTTTTAATGTCACATTGAGTTTGCAATCTTCTGTTAGGAACTAAATTTTCATGACACTGAAACATGGCAACAAATGATCATTTGTCTGTTATGCAGAAGAAGAAACGTTATCGCAATAGGGCTTCACAAGAACGCCTGATTATATTGATCGAGGATTTACTGACGAGCAGAAAGGAGCTGCTGGCGAGATGGGGATGCAGACTCTGATGGATGTTCGATGCAAGAACCTAGTGAACCCTGTATGCGACTGGCTCGGTGAGATTTACGATCCCGCCTCCAGGGAATTTGTGATACCGGGACATGGAAGACTGCCGTTGGACGAGGAATCCATGTTCTGCACTTTGGGTGTGCCCCGTGGAGAGATCAAAGTCCCGTATGAGGTCAATAATAAGATTGAGGAAATGTTGTTTGCCCGTTTGTTTCCTAGGACGGCATCCATGCCGAACACGACTGTACTGGCAAATTCGCTGGAGAGTATGAAAACCCATGGCGAGGTTTTTAAGATGAAGCTACTCATATACTTGATCTCAGCTGTCTTTGCGCCTACCACATCTCTTCTCCCAAGCAACAAGTGTTTCCCCATCCTGGTGAATGCTCTATCTCTACTCCTTTCTTTCCTTCAATCTTTTGACTCTGATGTCATCTGTAAGCTAGTCACTGCCGGTTTTTTTGATGTTTTTTCATTTTGAATGCTGATGTGGCAACTTCTTGTCCTGAAATTTGTGTCGTGCAGGTGAAGCTGAAAGACGTGAAGAACATGAATTGGTGTAAATTCATCGCGGACTTCCTGCATGATGCATTCTCAAACAAGAAGTACCAGAAGGGCTGT
Organism: Aegilops longissima; assembly: GCA_021605205.1. NCBI lineage: Eukaryota > Viridiplantae > Streptophyta > Magnoliopsida > Poales > Poaceae > Aegilops > Aegilops longissima. The sequence continues at coordinate 156,861,349 of CM038678.1, read as the reverse complement.
CGACTCCATTTAATGGTATATTTTCCCTACTGTTTTGCAAATTCTCTTACCACGTTGAATGTTTTCCCAAATCAACATGTCAGCTGTTGATAAGTGTGAACCGTACAAGATCATGCATGCAACCTGTTTGTTTTCATTTGTTTATGTGAATTTGTTTACATGTGAAAGTGATTTCTGTTTCATCCATGGCATCCGTGGTTGCTGCCTACAAGGCAATAGCATTTTTCAACAACACACAAAGAAAAAAATGTTCATTTCATACATCCACTCTCTGTTTATACAATATGCAAGGCAACCATGATGTTGACCTTGTGGCAACTATCATCATAACAAGATGGCAACTGCCAGCACAGCATGATGGCAACTAACATAGATAGATGGCAAATCTCTTGCTTTTCATTCCCCTCCAACTTGATGATTGAAGGAATCTACATCAGCTTCTTTTTCAACATAGCATGATGGCAACTGACATTTTTTTCTTTTTTACTGTGTACACCAGCTCATGTATGTCGATCGTCTTGATCTATCCACCGTTGACTTTACTGGGATAGGAGGCCCGCCGCCTCCACATAAGTTTGCTGTCTCTGCGTGGACGTACGATGCTGTCAAGGTTGTGCTTGCCGTAGACAAGATAACTGATACGAAATATGGGAAACTGCAGGTTAGTTCTGCCTCCTTTCTTACACGGCATTCTTCAATTTCGATGTTGCATAAGATATGAATAAATCCCCATACGGCATCCATCTGTGCCTAACAAGAGATGAATACCATGTTCGCCATGGCTGTCTACGCATGGCACCCATGTCTGGCGCCACACGGCAACTCCCCCATCCGTGTTGAAACTTCTAATTTCTTCCTCTTTTTTTGCAATAATGAATTGTTAGTCACTGTTCCTTATTTTCTCTCTTACATCCTAGCTGTTTTTGATGATTTCCAGCTGATGGGCAAGCATGCTATAGACTACATCGTGTTTGGTGGGTCTCAAAACTTTGGCAAGTGGATGGACATGCACTCAGCTCCGTCTTGTCCTGCTGAGGTAATCAAGGATTATTATTTTGTTTTTTGAAATTGTTTTTCTCTTCTTTCTTTTTTTGATATATCTCTATGGTTGTTTTGTTTTATTTTGTTCTTGCGCACGTGACTCTATTATGGTTGGCTACTATTTGCTTTTTGTTTCATGCACAGGCGAGGGCACCTGTTGAGCATCTAGTTGGGCAGTTTGCTTCCGGCATGACCAGCTTGCTCGGGAAGTTGGTTGAGGGTTGGACTACACTTAATGGCTTTGACAGCGACGCGGTTGCGAGGCAGTTCACACCGTTTGTTGCAGAACGGACACATCGGCCAACTGGTTGCCGTGGCCGGTATGACTACAACAGCTCCCAAGAGCTTCCTGACACGCAAGATGAACTAGATGGAGATGCTGGTCTCGACAAGGACGATGATGATGACATGGAAAATGTGCAACATGAAACCGACGACGATAAACATGTTGAAGTTCGTGAAGGTGGTAAGAAGGACAAGGCTACACCAGATGTCCCCCCACCGGAGAAAGTCACTGAACAGACAGTTGCGAGAGACAAGGGGGTGTCGCCCTCAAAGAGGGGCAGGGCTCCAGAGGATGTTGGGCAGGGCTCTGTTGGCAAGAGGTCTAGGACCGATCCCTTAGCTGCCAGGAGGAGGTTCGACATATATTTAGTGTTTTGTTTGTCTCTCCTTTTTACGAGACCGCCCCTTTTTTTCATTGTTTACTAAGCATGGCATGATTTTCGTGTCTCACACTTGGTACCTTTTTTCGCCATTTTTTATACGTGCAGTGAGGTGACAGCTGGTGGACGAGCAGTTTTGAAGAAACAAGCACCAACGCCAACCCGTGCTTCTGCCCAATTGAACAAGGGTGCCCCCATTGCTGGTGACACCCCTTCCACTAGGTTGTCTCCTCGTACGTCGACGTCCAACACCGGGGATCCTATCGTGTTGGTAGACTTGAGGAAGACAGTCAAGAAGTAGGTTATCCCTGTTTTTTCATTGTCATAGTGCTACATTTTTTTACTTATGCATTGTAGATCATATACAACCTTTTTAGTTTATACATTTATGCGGCAACTACCCGTGTTGCTTTCCAATGCAGCTGTCCAACTTGCCACATGGGCTACTGCCATCAGTCCCACATGGCAACTGATGTTTTCTCATGATCTCTTTTTTTTTGCTGCATGGCAACTCCTGCTTGTTCTGCATGGCAACTGCTAACTTGGCCACATGGCAATTCTTATTCCACTTATATGGCAACTACCAGCTTTCCATTGGCTTCCACCCCCTACATTGTCTTGTGTGCTCATCCATACCTAGTTCTCAAATGGCGGCTCTGGCACATCACACATTTTTTTCATTTTTAAGATGGCTACCATGGCAACTATTTTGTTCAATTTTTTACACTCTTCATGTGCTTTTCTTTCAGGGTCAAGAAGATTACTACACGCGTGACCAAGCAGAACCCCAGAGACCCACTCGAACGCATTCATTCAAAGCTGTCGACAGGTGGCAACTTAGATGTTCATGAGGCACCAGTCGACAAAACTGCTGCTGCACCGTCCACTGTTCCCACTAGCTCTGATGCAAGTGGCCGACCATCTCCGCCGGTTGCAGATGTGCAGGCTACAACAACAAGCATCTGTACATCTGGGAGTGATGAGTCAGTATCTGCCAGGACTGCTGAAATATTGCCCACTCTGCTGGCAATGAAGGATGCTGCTGTGACCGATGCCACCCGATCAGCAGGTGTTGAAGTGGACGCTCCTGATATCAACCTAAGCAAGGAAGATTCCCGCTCATCTGATAAGGATTCCAAGCGCGTGGGTGCTGGCACTTCTGCGTCCACAAAAGAAGTGGTTGTGTCGACAATTCAGAATGATATGCCATCCACAGGTGAGACTCTTGGCACAACAGCTCCAGCTTCTGGTGGTCCAGAGGTTGCAACGGCGACCGTTTCACGAGCTGGTCTTCCACCTAGGCGTCATAGCCCCCGCAAGCAATCTGCAGACATACCCAATGCACCCGTTGTAGCTAGGAGCAGCAGAGATGACTCAGGTTATGTGCCTGCGTCCACACTGTTCCCACCACCTGCCGAAAGTAATGTTATGGAGAAAACGGAAGTCCGGAGTACAACTGACCCAGGTGGCAAGCCGGGCATGATTGATGGAGGTGAACGTCCGGAGCAGACTGTGTCTTTACCCGCCGTGGAGAACCCTAGCTTAAATCTACGCACTTCTAAGCTCCCAGTCAACATTGGTGTCCCCTACAGCCCAAACAAGAAGATTGGCAAGAAACTTGCGAGTGACACCGTTGACAACACGCCCCGCCCTACTAATAAGCCAGATGATTCCGTAGCAGACGAGGCATAAATGTATTTGACCTGTCACCCCTGGTTTCTGCCAAGCAAGTTGTTCGCGGTCTGGCTAGTAGGCAGGAGAGGCACCCAATGGCTTTCACCCCACCGAGCTTTAGCCTTGGCATCGATCGCAGTCAAGATGAACCAGTGGTGCAAGATCCTATGCCAGTTGCCTTTGCTTTCTTGGTAGGCATGGCCCCAATGATGGCGCAGCCAATGGCTGATGGCAGGAAGGCTGTGAAGTTTGCAGAGCCAATTGTGCAAGGTACATTTTTTCTGTGTTTATCATTTTGTTGTATACATTTTTTTAGTCTGACTTTTGTCCCAAGCTTTTTTTGGTTTCTCACTAGTGATGGCAAATCTTATCTGATGGACATGGTAACTGGAGTTGCTGCACAATGCCACCTCCAGTTTGTTGCCATGTTGCAATTCCAGTTGGCAAGCACATGGCAACTGGAGTTGATGCAACATGGAAACTACAATTCAACCCACGTGGCAACTGTAGTTGTTGCCACACAGCAACTACAGTGCACTACACCTGGCAACTGGAGTTGCCTCCACATGGCAACTCCCTATTTTTTGCACCTACATTTCATATTTTGCGCCCTTTATTTCACACTAAACTTGTTTTGTTTTCCAGGTATCCTAACCCACTGTTTTGATCCTTGCAGCCACCCCTGAGGAGATTACGCCGTCACTTGATGAAGCTTACCGCAGGATTGAGGAGGCAGCATTGCAGAAGAGGTCCTCACGAGGTCAGGGGCAATCAAATTCTAACGCGCCTGCTAAGTCGGTATCTGAGGATACCGTTAGAAGTGCCACCCCTGGTTCTGTGAGGCAGCATAGGGTAGTTCACGCACCACCCGCTGATGACTATGAGCCAGAAGTCAAGGCCACAAAGGATCAGAACCAGCTGTACGATATTGTCAAGCACTTAGGAAATGCTGTTGGGGATCGCTGCAGAAATTAAAATTTTCTACGCATCACCAAGATCAATCTATGGAGTTTACTAGCAACGAGAGGGGAGTGCATCTTCATACCTTTGAAGATCGCGATGCGGAAGCGTTGCAAGAACGCGGTCGGTGGAGTCGTACACGAAGCGATTCAGATCGCGGCCGAATCCGATCTAAGCACCGAACAACGGAGCCTCCGCGTTCAACACACGTGCAGCCCGGTGACGTCTCCTGCGCCTTGATCCAGCAAGCGAGAGGAAGAGGTTGGGGAAGACTCCGTCCAGCAGCAGCACTACGACGTGGTGGTGGTGGAGGAGCGTGGCACTCTAGCAGGGCTTCGCCAAGCACTGCGAGAGACAAGAAGGGAGAGGGGTAGGGCTGCACCAAGAGAGAGGGAGACTCGTATCTCTGGCAGCCCCAAAACCCCCACTATATATAGGGGAAGGGGAGGGGGCACCGGCCCCCTAGATACATCTAGAGGGCGGCGGCCCCTGGGGGCAGCCTGATACGTCCATTTTGCATCATGCTTTTATATCAATATTTATTGCATTATGGGCTGTTATTACACATTATATCTCAATACTTATGGCTATCTCTCTTATTTTACAAGGTTTACCATGAAGAGGGGGATGCCAGCTGGAATTCAGGCCGAAAAGGAGCAAACGTTGAAACCTATTCGCACAACTCCAAAAGTCCCAAACTCCACGAAACATCTTTTTGGAATTTATAAGAATTATTGAGCAAAATAAATAGGCCAGGGGGCCCACACCCTGTCCAGGAGACAGGGGGACACGCCCCCCCTATAGGGCGCGCCCCTATCTCCTGGCCCCTCGTGGCCTCCGCCCATCTTACGCTATATCATCACTTTTACCTCGAAAAATCGTGGGCAAGCTTACGGGATGAAACTCCGCCGCCACGAGGCGGAACCTTGGCGGAATCAATCTAGGGCTCTGGCGGAGCTGTTCTGCCGGGGACAATTCCCTCCGGGAGGGGGAAATTATCACCAACGTCATCACCAACGATCCTCTCATCGAGAGGGGTCAATCTCCATCAACATCTTCACCAGCACCATCTCCTCTCAAAACCCTAGTTCATCTCTTGTATCCAATCTTGTATCCAAACCACAAATTGGTACATGTGGGTTGCTAGTAGTGTTGATTACTCCTTGTAGTTCATGCTAGTCGGTTTACTTGGTGGAAGATCATATGTTCAGATCCTTTATGCATATTATTACTCCTCTGACTATGAACATGAATATGCTTTGTGAGTAGTTACGTTTGTTCCTAAGGACATGGGTGAAGTCTTGCTATTAGTAGTCATGTGAATTTGGTATTCGTTCGATATTTTGATGAGATGTATGTTGTCTTTCCTCTAGTGGTGTTATGTGAACGTCGACTACATGACACTTCACCATTATTTGGTCCAAGAGGAAGGCATAGGGAAGTAATAAGTAGATGATGGGTTGCTAGAGTGACAGAAGCTTAAACCCTAGTTTATGCGTTGCTTCGTTAGGGGTTGATATGGACCCATATGTTTAATGCTGTGGTTAGGTTTACCTTAATACTCCTTTTTGTAGTTGCGGATGCTTGCAATAGGGGTTAATCATAAGTGGGATGCTTGTCCAAGTTAGGACAGTACCCAAGTGTCGGTCCACCCACATATCAAATTATCAAAGTACCGAACGCGAATCTTATGAACGTGATGAAAACTAGCTTGACGATAATTCCCAATGTGTCCTCGGGAGCTTCTTCTTCATTATAAGAATTTGTCCATGCTTATCCTTTGATACATAAAGGATTGGGCCACCTTGCTGCACTTTATTTACTTTATTTACTTTTGCTCGTTACTATTTATCTTATCACAAAACTATCTGTCACCTATTATTCCAGTGCTTGCAGAGAAAACCTTACTGAAAACCGCTTATCATTTCCTTCTGCTCCTCGTTGGGTTCGACACTCTTACTTATCGAAAGGACTACGATAGATCCCCTATACTTGTGGGTCATCACAGCCCCTCGGGGGCAGCGCCCCTTAGGGTTTCCAACTAGGGGGGCAGCGGCCCCCTAGGTTTTCCAACCCTAGGTGCCTTGGGCCCTTGGGGGGGCGTACCATCCCACTAAGGGGCTGGTTCCCACCCAACTATAGCCCATTAGGTCCTTCGGGGCAGGAGGACCCTCCCGGTGGACCCCCGAAACCCCTTCGGTGGTCCCGGTACAATACCGATAAACCCCGAAACCTTTCCGGTGACTGAAACTGGACTTCCCATATATAAATCTTCACCTCCGGACCATTCCGGAACTCCTCGTGATGTCCGGGATCTCATCCGGGACTCCGAACAACATTTGGTAACCATGTACATCTATTCCCTATAACCCTAGCGTGATCGAACCTTAAGTGTGTAGACCCTACGGGTTCAGGAACTATGCAGACATGACCGAGACATCTCTCCGGCCAATAACCAACAGCCGGAACTGGATACCCATGTTGGATCCCACATGTTCCACGATGATCTCATCGGATGAACCACGATGTCAAGGATTCAATCAATCCCGTATATGATTCCCTTTGTCTACCGGTATAGCACTTGCCCGAGATTCGATCGTCGGTATACCGATACCTTGTTCAATCTCGTTCCGACAAGTCTCTTTACTCGTTCCGTAACACATCATCCCGTGGCCAACCCCTTAGTCACATTGAGCTCATTACGATGATGTCTTACCGAGTGGACCCAGAGATACCTCTCCGTCATACGGAGTGACAAATCCCAGTCTCGATTCGTGCCAACCCAACAGATACTTTCGGGGATACCCGTAGTGTACCTTTATAGCCACCCAGTTACGTTGTGACGTTTGGCACACCCAAAGTACCCTTACGGTATCCGGGAGTTGCACAATCTCAAGGTCTAAGGAAAGATACTTGACATTAGAAAAGCTTTAGAAGACGAACTACACGATCTTGTGCTATGCTTAGGATTGGGTCTTGTCCATCACATCATTATCCTAATGATGTGATCCCGTTATCAATGACATCCTATGTCCATGGTTAGGAAACCGTAACCATCTATTGATCAACGAGCTAGTCAACTAGAGGCTCACTAGGGACATGTTGTGGTCTATGTATTCACACATGTATTACGATTTCCGGATAACACAATTATAGCATGAACAATAGACAATTATCATGAACAAGGAAATATAATAACAACCATTTTATTATTGCCTCTAGGGAATATTTCCAATAGTCTCCCACTTGCACTAGAGTCAATAACCTAGTTACATTGTGATGAATCAAACACCCATAGAGTTCTGGTGTTGATCATGCTTTGCACGTGGAAGAGGTTTAGTCAACGGATATGCGACATTCAGGTCCGTATGCACTTTACAAATCTCTATGTCTCCATCTTGAAAATTTTCACGAATGGAGTTGAAGCGACGCTTGATATGCCTGGTCTTCTTGTGAAACCTGGGCTCCTTGGCAAGGGCAATAGCTCCAGTGTTGTCACAGAAGAGAGTCATCGGGCCCGACGCATTGGGAATAACTCCTAGGTCGGTAATGAACTCCTTCATCCAGATTGCTTCATGTGCTTCCTCCGAGGCTGCCATGTACTCCGCTTCACATGTAGATCCCGCCACGATGCTTTGCTTGCAACTGCACCAGCTGACTGCCCCACCATTCAAAATATACACGTATCCGGTTTGTGACTTGGAGTCATCCAGATCTGTGTTGAAACTAGCATCGACGTAACCCTTTACCACGAGCTCTTCGTCACCTCCATAAACGAGAAACATATCCTTAGTCCTTTTCAGGTACTTCAGGATATTATTGACCGTTGTCCAGTGTTCCATGTCGGGATTACTTTGGTACCTTCCTACCAAACTTACGACAAGGTTTACATCAGGTCTAGTACACAACATGGCATACATAATAGACCCTATGGCCGAGGCATAGGGGATGACACTCATCTTTTCTCTATCTTCTGCCGTGGTCGGGCATTGAGCCACGCTCAATCTCACTCCTTGCAATACAGGCAAGAACCCCTTCTTTGACTTATCCATATTGAACTTCTTCAATATCTTGTCAAGGTATGTGCTTTGTGAAAGACCAATGAGGCGTCTCGATCTATCTCTATAGATCTTGATGCCTAATATATAAGCAGCTTCTCCAAGGTCCTTCATTGAAAAACACTTATTCAAGTAGGCCTTTATGCTTTCCAAGAGTTCTATATCATTTCCTATCAATAGTATGTCATCCACATATAATATGAGAAATGCTACAGAGCTCCCACTCACTTTCTGGTGAACACAGGCTTCTCCATAAATCTGCGTAAACCCAAACGCTTTAATCATCTCATCAAAACGAATGTTCCAACTCCGAGATGCTTGCACCAGCCCATAGATCGAGCGTTGGAGCTTGCATACCTTGTAAGCATTCTTAGAATCGACAAAACCTTCCAACTGCATCATATACAATTCTTCCTTAAGGAAACCATTAAGGAATACCGTTTTGACGTCCATTTGCCATATCTCATAATCATAGAATGCGACAATTGCTAACATGATTCGGACAGACTTCAGCTTCACTACGGGTGAGAAGGTCTCATCGTAGTCAACCCCTTGAACTTGTCGATAACCCTTAGCGACAAGCCGAGCTTTGTAGATGGTCACATTGCCATCCGCGTCCGTCTTCTTCTTAAAGATCCATTTATTTTCTATGGCTCGCCGATCATCGGGCAAGTCCGTCAAAGTCCATACTTTGTTTTCATACATGGATCCTATCTCGGATTTCATGGCTTCAAGCCATTTATTGGAATCTGGGCCCGTCATCGCTTCTTCATAGTTCGAAGGTTCACCGTTGTCTAACAACATTATTTCTAGGACAGGGTTGCCATACCATTTTGGCATGGAATGTGTCCTTGTGGACCTACGAAGTTCAGTAGTAACTTGATCCGAAGTTCCTTGATCATCATCATTAACTTCCTCTCCAGTCGGTGCAGGCACCACAGAGACATTTTCTTGAGCTGCGCTACCTTCTGGTTCAAGAGGCAGTACTTCATCAAGTTCTACTTTCCTCCCACTTACTTCTTTCGAGAGAAACTCTTTCTCCAGAAAGGATCCATTCTTGGCAACAAAGATCTTGCCTTCGGATCTGAGGTAGAAGGTATACCCAATAGTTTCCTTAGGGTATCCTATGAAGACGCATTTTTCCGACTTGGGTTCGAGCTTTTCAGGTTGAAGTTTCTTGACATAAGCATCGCATCCCCAAACTTTTAGAAACGATAGCTTAGGTTTCTTCCCAAACCATAATTCATACGGTGTCGTCTCAACGGATTTCGACGGAGCCCTATTTAAAGTGAATGCGGCAGTCTCTAAAGCATATCCCCAAAATGATAGCGGTAGGTCGGTAAGAGACATCATAGATCGCACCATGTCCAACAGAGTGCGATTACGACGTTCGGACACACCATTACGCCGAGGTGTTCCAGGCGGCGTGAGTTGTGAAACAATTTCACATTTCCTTAAGTGCGTGCCAAATTCATGACTCAAATATTCTCCCCCACGATCTGATCGTAAGAACTTGATTTTCCTGTCACGTTGATTCTCAACCTCACTTTGAAATTCCTTGAACTTTTCAAAAGTCTCAGACTTGTGTTTCATTAAGTACACATACCCATATCTACTTAAGTCATCCGTGAGGGTGAGAACATAGCGATAACCACCGCGAGCCTCAACGCTCATTGGACCGCACACATCAATATGTATGATTTCCAATAAGTTGGTTGCTCGCTCCATTGTTACGGAGAACGGAGTCTTGGTCATTTTTCCCATGAGGCATGGTTCGCACGTGTCAAATGATTCATAATCAAGAGACTCCAAAAGTCCATCTGCATGGAGTTTCTTCATGCGTTTGACACCAATGTGACCAAGGCGGCAGTGCCACAAGTATGTGGGACTATCATTATCAACCTTACATCTTTTGGCATTCACACTATGAATATGTGTAACATCACGTTCGATATTAAATAAGAATAAACCATTGACCAGCGGGGCATGACCATAAAACATATCTCTCATATAAATAGAACAACCATTATTCTCAGATTTAAATGAGTAGCCATCTCGCATTAAGCGAGATCCAGATACAATGTTCATGCTCAAAGCTGGCACTAAATAACAATTATTGAGGTTTAAAACTAATCCCGTAGGTAAATGTAGAGGTAGCGTGCCGACGGTGATCACATCGACCTTGGAACCATTCCTGACGCGCATCGTCACCTTGTCCTTCGCCAGTCTCCGCTTATTCCGCAGCTCCTGTTTTGAGTTACAAATATGAGCAACCGCACCGGTATCAAATATCCAGGAGCTACTACGAGCGCTGGTTAGGTACACATCAATAACATGTATATCACATATACCTTTGGTATTGCCGGCCTTATTATCCGCTAAGTACTTGGGGTAGTTCCGCTTCGATGACCGCTTCCCTTGCAATAAAAGCACTCGGTCTCGTGCTTGGGTCCATGCTTTGGCTTCTTCCGGCAAGCGGCTTACGGTAGCGGCAACTCCTTGCCATCCTTCTTGAAGTTCTTCTTACCCTTGCCTTTCTTGAACTTAGTGGTTTTATTCACCGTCAACACTTGATGTTCCTTTTGATCTCCACCTCCGCTGATTTCAGCATTGAATATACCTCAGAATGGTCTTTTCCATCCCTGCATATTGAAGTTCATCACAAAGCTCTTGTAGCTAGGTGGGAGCGATCGAAGGATTCATCAACTAACGCATCATCCGGGAGATTAACTCCCGGTGAGATAAGCGGTTGTGCAACCCAAACATTTTGAGTATGTGTCACGATGAACTATTCTCCTCCATCTTACAATCAGTAGAACTTGTCGGAGACTTCATATCTCTCGACCGGGCATGAGCTTGGAAAACCATTTTCAGCTCTTGGAACATCTCATATGCTCCGTGCTGCTCAAAACGCTTTTGGAGCCCCGGTTCTAAGCTGTAAAGCATGCCACACTGAACCAGGGAGTAATCATCACTATGCAACTGCCAGGCGTTCATAACATCTTGAGTTGCTGGGAAAACAGGTGCTTCACCTAGCGGTGCATCAAGGACATATGCTTTCTTGGCAGCTATGAGGATAATCCTCAGGTTACGGACCCAGTCCGTGTAGTTTCTACCATCGTCTTTCAGCTTGGTTTTCTCTAGGAACGCGTTGAAGTTGAGGGCAACATTAGCATGGGCCATTTGATCTACAAGACATATTGTAAAGTTTTAGACTATTCATGATAATTAAGTTCATCTAATCAAATTATTTAATGAACTCCCACTCAGATAGACATCCCTTTAGTCATCTAAGTGATACACGATCCGAGTCAACTAGGCCATGTCCGATCATCATGTGAGACGGACTAGTCATCATCGGTGAACATCTTCATGTTGATCGTATCTTCTATACGACTCATATTCGACCTTTCGGTCTTCCATGTTCCGAGGCCATGCCTGTACATGCCAGGCTCGTCAAGTCAACCTAAGTGTATTGCGTGTGTAAATCTGGCTTACACCCATTGTATGCGAACGTTAGAACCTATCACACCTGATCATCACGTGGTGCTTTGAAACAACGGACCTTAGCAATAGTGCACAGTTAGGGGGAACACAATTCTTGATATTTTAATGAGGGATCATCTTATTTATGCTACCGTCGTTCTAAGAAAATAAGATGTAAAAACATGATAAACATCACATGCAATCAAATAGTGACATGATATGGCCAATATCATTTTGCTCCTTTTAATCTCCATCTTCGGGGCGCCATGATCATCATCGTCACAGGCATGACACCATGATCTACATCATCATGATCTCCATCATCGTGTCTTCATGAAGTTGTCTCGTCAACTATTACTTCTACTACTATGGCTAACGGTTTAGCAATAAAGTAAAGTAATTACATGACGTTTATGTTGACACGCAGGTCATAAATAAATTAAGACAACTCCTATGGCTCCTGCCGGTTGTCATACTCATCGACATGCAAGTCGTGATTCCTATTACAAGAACATGATCAATCTCATACATCACATATATCATTCATCACATCCTTTTGGCCATATCACATCACACGTCATATGCTGCAAAAACAAGTTAGACGCCCTCTAATTGTTGTTGCAAATTTTTACGTGGCTGCTATAGGTTTCTTAACAAGAACGTTTCTTACCTACGCCAAAATCACAACGTGATATGCCAATTTCTATTTACCCTTCATAAGGACCCTTTTCATCTAATCCGATCCGACTAAAGTGGGAGAGACAGACACCCGCTAGCCACCTTATGCAACTAGTGCATGTCAGTCGGTGGAACCTGTCTCACGTAAGTGTACGTTTAAGGTCGGTCCGGGCCGCTTCATCCCACGATGCCGCCGAATCAAGATAAGACTATTAACGGCAAGTAAATTTACAAAATCGACGCTCACAACAACTTGTGTTCTACTCATGCATAGAAACTATGCATAGACCTAGCTCATGATGCCACTGTTGGGGATCGTTGCAGAAATTAAAATTTTCTACGCATCACAAAGATCAATCTATGGAGTTTACTAGCAACGAGAGGGGAGTGCATATTCATACCTTTGAAGATCGCGATGCGGAAGCGTTGCAAGAACACGGTCGGTGGAGTCGTACACGAAGCGATTCAGATCGCGGCCGAATCCGATCTAAGCACCGAACAACGGTGCCTCCGCGTTCAACACACGTGCAGCCCGGTGAAGTCTCCCGCGCCTTGATCCAGCAAGCGAGAGGGAGAGGTTGGGGAAGACTCTGTTCAGCAGCAGCACGACGGCGTGGTGGTGGTGGAGGAGCGTGGCACTCCAGTAGGGCTTCGCCAAGCACTACGAGAGACGAGGAGGGAGAGGGGTAGGGCTGCGCCAAGAGAGAGGGAGACTCGTGTCTCTGGCAGCCCCAAAAACCCCACTATATATAGGGGAAGGGCAGGGGGCGCCATCCCCCTAGATCCATCTAGAGGTGGGGGTGGCGGCCCCTCGAGGGGCCCTTAGGGTTTCCAACTAGGCGCCCGCCCCACAGGGAGTCACGCCCCTAGGGTTTCAACCCTAGGCGCCTTGGGCCCTTGGGGAGGGCACACCAGGGAACTAAGGGGCTGGTTCCCACCCAACTATAGCCCATTAGGTCCTTCGGGACAGGTGGACCCCCGGAACCCCTTCGGTGGTCCCGGTACAATACCGATAAACCCCCAAACCTTTCCGGTGACTGAAACTGGACTTCCCATATATAAATCTTCACCTTCGGACCATTCTGGAACTCCTCGTGATGTCCGGGATCTCATCCGGGACTCGAACAACATTTGTAACCATGTACATCTATTCCTATAACCTGGCGTGATCGAACCTTAAGTGTGTAGACCCTACGGGTTGGGAACTATCTGAACATGACCGAGACATCTCTCCGGCCAATAACCAACAACGGGATCTGGATACCCATGTTGGCTCCCACATGTTCCACGATGATCTCATCGGATGAACCACGATGTCAAGGATTCAATCAATCCCGTATACGATTCCCTTTGTCTACCGGTATAGCACTTGCCCGAGATTTGATCGTCGGTATACCGATACCTTGTTCAATCTCGTTACGGCAAGTCTCTTTACTCATTCCATAACACATCATCCCGTGACCAACCCCTTAGTCACATTGAGCTCATTAGATGAAGTCTTACCGAGTGGGCCCAGAGATACCTCTCCGTCATACGGAGTGACAAATCCCAGTCTCGATTTGTGCCAACCCAACAGATACTTTCGGGGATACCCATAGTGTACCTTTATAGCCACCCAATTACGTTGTGACGTTTGGCACACCAAAAGTACCCTTACGGTATCCGGGAGTTGCACAATCTCGTGGTCTAAGGAAAAGATAGTTGACATTAGAAAAGCTTTAGCAGACAAACTACACGATCTTGTGCTATGCTTAGGATTGAGTCTTGTCCATCACATCATTATCCTAATGATGTGATCCGTTATCAATGACATCCTATGTCCATGGTTAGGAAACCGTAACCATCTATTGATCAACGAGCTAGTCAACTAGAGGCTCATTAGGGACATGTTGTGGTCTATGTATTCACACATGTATTACGATTTTCGGATAACACAATTATAGCATGAACAATAGACAATTAGCATGAACAAGGAAATATAATAACAACCATTTTATTATTTCCTCTAGGGCATATTTCCAACAAATGCGAGGTCCAACAGCAAGCACATGAAGGAGCTGAAAGCGTAATGACCACACCACATAACCCCTCATTTGCTTTCCTATTTTATTTTTCTTCCTATTTGCTATTCTAGAGATGCTCTGTTTACGTTTTATTTCTATTTTTTACTTAGTAGACATGATTCTTTCATGTTATATCATTTTCATACAGCTCATGTTTGGACAGAACCAAGATCATACAATGTGATGCGACGTACATTGACCTGGGTGATCTTGCCGAGTCTGTGAGGCCACTCGGTAAAATGTTGAAGAATGTAGTTGCATGTGGGATTGACTTCATCAACATGCATATGGATATTTGTCCCGACAAAACAATCATGCAGTACAGTGTGACCTGCAAAATATGGGATGGTGACTTCCACCATAAAATCCCGAGGAAGCATTTTGCTGCGCATGGTGAATTCAAGCTCACAATGAAGAAATGTGTGTGTATTCCTTCTTTTTTGCACATTTTTCCTCCCGTGCTATGTTTTGCGAGTAGCTATGCTTCACATGTGGGCTACACATTGTTTTGTGACAACTGTTTTTATGTGGCAACAACTGCCATGTAAAATGAGTTTGATTTGCTTCTTAATGCAACTTATGTGGCAACTTCAACTAAAATACTGGGCAACTTTGTTCATACATGGATGACAACTTCTTTTAATTACCCATGTCAACTAAACATTCTATGTGGGTGTATATTTGGACACTTGCTGCCCTCCCATTCATGTACCTCTTAGTGCATCCAGCGATATCGTTACATATCATTTTCCAACTACATCATTGTTGTTTTTGATGTGAACCCCGCTTTTTTCTTTTTCCTTCATCTTACTTTGCAGGTACTATTCCCCATGTTCCAGAAGCTTGCACCACATGACCCACATGACAAGTGTGGTCACCTCTACGCGATTTGCCTTGACCCGAAGAACCAACGTTTTGAGGTGCTAGATTCAATGCATTCAGAAGCTGATGCAGACCTTACTACGCATGCTGAATTCTTCATCAACAACCTCAAAGAGACATGGAACCGTCACTACAAAAACTCAAGGGTCCAGATCGGTCATTTCCCAATCGAGTATGTCGCGACTACGAAGCAAGGAAACATGTAATTACTATCTTTTTCCACGTGTCCTCTACATCAATCCCAAACCTTTTTTTGTCACCTCTCCATTGGAGTTTACGATTTTTCTGTTCTCTTTAGTTGACCTGATTCTTTTCTTTATAGGCATGACTATGGCTTTCACACGTTGGAATACCTTGCAAAGTGGGAAGGTCGACGTGTCCCTGTCGTCACAGCTGCAATGGTCGTCAAGCTCCGCAAGATATACACATGGAACTGGTTGATGAATGAAGATTTCAACACGTGGGCCAACGCACGAGAGTTCATAGAGGAAGCTGTCAAGAAGGCCAACAAGAAGTACAAGTGATCACGTGGTGCTCCATACCGCACGACTACCTTACATTTACGTGGATTTAATGTAAGGTATCAACTTTGTTCTTTTAAAACTATGTCCGTGTACTATGTTATGACTGCATCTGCCCGTAGCCTAGTATATAGTGGTGGCGTGCGAGTGACATTGGTTATTTTTGTAATATATGTGTGGATGTGAACCTACTTAGGTGTGGTAGCAGCTACGTTTATGTTTCTCAGTATTATTATGTGTTCGTGATTGGTAGTACCAGTTGGGTGTTTTCAATGCGTCTATGCTGCCTGAAAACATGGCAAATGTAGTTGATCAGACACGGTTAGTGAAATTTATCGTTTTTTCGTTTGGCTTTTGGGTTTTTTGTATTGCTAACTGTATCGGTTAGCATGGTAGTTCATAAGCAGTCGTAACCTTGCGTTTTTTGCACGCGGTCGTTTGAACTTGTTTTTTATAGTTTGCACACAATACAAATATGTGTGGACTAAAATGCGTTGAATGAAAGCGGAAATCTACGCGATTGCAGATTCAGTAGAAAAAGCATGGCAGATTCAGTGGAAATAACATGGCAGATTTAGTGGAAATAACATGGTAGATTCAGTAGAAAAAGCAAGGTAGATTCAGTGGAAATTACATGGCAGATTCAGTACCACACACGGGCAATTGTAGTCATTCATTCATGGAATTTTCTTTCAAATTCTGATGCCCACCAAGCGTCATTCTCCCATTTTTTAAAATTTGGAACATCTACCTTACAAAAAATGTCACCAACAACCAAGTTACAGTGCTCCAATGTTGCTTACGGATTGCTCGTCCCTTTCTTTGTTTTCTTGTGTTCTGCTTGAATCTCCAACCTCGATTTGTATCGCACCTCTTTTGGACGCCCCTTTGTGATGGAACGGGGCGGGTTCCTGACCTGGGTTTGTGTGCTTGCTGTTCCAGATCCTACCTCCGAGTTTTCAGATGATGGCCCCGTGGACGAAGGCACACTTGAGGTGCAGGGAACACTGTAAGGCTTCCTCAACTTTCCTCTTTTGATCTCATCAAGCTCTCTTTTCGTGGCCTTCCTGTGTTTTTCTGCCACCCTCGCTGTCTCATCACTCTTGCATGCTTCATCTATTAGTTCAGCATTGCTCTTTGTCAACACAACGTGCCGCACGGCTTCCATGGTTGCCTCTGGTCTCTCATCATGCACAGCCAAAACTGCATTTGATGTTTGTGGGCCCAACGCGTCGTCAGCGTCCCAAGTCCATCGCCGCCGTATGAAATGGTGGGGCATTCGTGTGACCGCGTTCATGTCCATTACTTTTAGTATGTGACAGCACACAATCCCATCCCGTTCGAATTTGCAGCATTGGAAGTAGTATTCGCCTTCGCTTATCGAGGCCTTCACAAAGTAATTCCTTCCTTTGTCTGGGTCTTCAGGTTCTGAATCCGACATGCCCAAGAGAGAACAAACCTTGAACGTATGTTCGTCCACCTGGTAAGCCATGTACATGCTGACACGCTTTATTTCTTCCTGGAATCTGCATGTTTTTTGTGGTTTGTTAAACTCTTATATGATGTTTTGTAGAACCTTATGTTGATGTAGGCTGTAACGTAGTAGAGGCATCTAAAATGAATGATGGCATGGAAATCCTGATTTTTTGCCCACATCTATTCTTGTGTTGTTTGTTTCCATATGGCAACTGCATGATATTTTTTCACATGGCAAATGCATAACATTTTAATTGGCAAGTGCATTACATTTAACATGTCAACTGCAGTTCATACAACATGGCAAATGCAGTTTTGTGTCACATGTCAACTGCATATCATAAAACATGGAAACTACAGTTCATTAAACATGGCAACTACAGTTCATTAAACATGGCAACTATAGTTCATTAAACATGGCAACCACAGTTGATTTCACATGGCAACTACATATCATGATTACCCTGCACTCAATGGCTACTTTCAATATATCAGCAATTCAAAAAAGCTGGCAACTGCATTGCATTCTATATGGCACCTACTACCTTCATGCTTGTGCAAATAAGACGGTAACACAAATGACTTACTTGTTAAAAATCTTGTTGGTATATGTCTTGCTCATCTGCCTCTCCATCGGTAAATGACGTACCACTTCAGAACAGCATTGAACCCCTCGCTGCATTGCGTAGTCTGCAGAAATGGGAAGAATCACTACATGAAGTAGGCCGGCACCCAATACATTCGCTTCTCCCACAGGCTAGCAAGCGTCTCGTTTTCTTGGACTTGATATGTTTCAATCATAGCTGTCCAGCTCCATTCAAACTCCTCCACCGTCAAGCTGTGGTCCATGCACAACTCGAATGCCTTGTGCAGCTCTGGAAGGTCGGCAAAGAATGGTCCTAGCGTCTCCTTAGCCTTCTTTATAATATGCCAACTGCAGTGCATGTGCACTGCCAACGGAAAGACCTCCTCTATGCCTGCACGCATGCTAAAATCCTGGTCTGTTATTATGTTCATCGGAGCAAGTCCACTCATGCACTCCAAGAAGGTTTTGAACAACCAAGTGTACCCATCCGTGTCTTTGTTCCGAACGATCCCGCATCCGAACTGCAATGACTGATTGTGGTTATTTATTCCTATGAATGGAGCGCATGGCATCTTGTACATATTAGTGAGATATGTCGCGTCGAACGAAATGCAATCTCGGAAATGTTTGTAGGCTCTTCTTGAAGCACCATCCACCCAATACATGTTCCTGACATGGTCCTCGTCGTCCAATCTTATCCTGTAGAAGAAATCTAGATCTGCTTTTGTTTTCTCGTCGAAGTAGGCTATCGTGTCTTCTATGTCAGCCAACCTGCTCTCTCTACGGTACTTTGCCTTTAGGTTTGTGAAATCTGCTGGTATGTGGGGCATGCTACTCAGTCTACCATCTCCGTTGTGGATGAGGGAGAGTATTTGGACCATTCTTGATGGACCGAAGTTACAATCATGTAGCAGATTTATGAATTTCTTCTCGAGGGGGGTGAATCCTCTGTGGGCGCTGAGAAATTTTACCAGGTAAAAATTCTTTATGAGTTCGTGGTTGTGCTCGTCAAAATATTCAGTGACCACCCACCATGCTCCATCTATGTTTAGCTTACACCGGACAGGGCATTCCGTCTTGACAATGATACCTCTCTTTCGTTTCGGAACGACATGCGCAACACCTTTACCCTTCTTGTTCCTTCGTGCCTTGTAGCACCTCATCTCACCTCTGTTGTACTCATTAGTTTTTTTAATTTTCCTATGGTATTCGGTGTTGACCGCAAACCCATGGAACATTGCATATCTCTGGTAGAATTCCTTGGCATCTTCGAACGTATCAAATCTCTGCCCAACATACGGTGGCTGAGGTACCATGATTTATGATTGCCCATCTTCTTCATCCCCTTGTGCTTAGTCATCAGTTTCATCATTCACTTCAGTATCGGCGGCTGTTTCATCTGCTTGAGTGTTGCTTGTGCTGGTCTGCAAAGGTGTGCTTGTCGGCATTGCTGGAACGATTGCCATTTCCGACACTGACTCTGCATTGTTTGTGGCTTGATTTTTGACTGGCTGGTGGAACACTTCTTCCGTGTGCTCAGAGGTTCCCGCAGTAGATGTCCCCGCGCCGCTATTGATTGTAGGTGGAGTTCCTGCAATAAAAAAATCAGGTACGTGTGTAAGCATTGCTTGAATGGCATGTTTATCGTAACGGAATACAACAACTGCATGTGATTTGGCATGACATCATTCATACAGCAAGTAGTTGAATTTGCATGTGGCCATGCATGGCAACTGTAGTTTTTCAGCCATGGCAGCTACATTCCAACTAGTTTTGTCAAGACATGGCAACCAACATCTTTTAGCATCAAAACTTGGATTCTACAGCCATGGCAGCTACAGTCCAACATACATGGCAACTACTATTGCCAAGACATGGCAACCAGCATCTTTTAGCATCAAAACTTGTATTCTAGGTACGAGCTCAATAGGCAAATGGAATCGACCATGAATGTTGCACACATTCATATAGCAATTGGCAAATCCTGAAGACAATAGATGACTTTTTGCACGCGTCCACTTGGTAGCATTTTTGTTTGTTTTTCCCACCACCACCGTGGCAAATCCAGTTTTCAACCCATGCTTTTCCTACAAAAGCAAATGCACTAGTGTTTTTCTGGTTCGCATTTTTTACCTTGTTGTGCCGCATGTGCTGATCGTATCTGGTTTGTCATTCCAATTTGATGTGCTCTATCTGTAACAGCGTTGGCCTGCAACTGTGAAGCTTGCCATGAGACGTTTACCGATGTGGTTCCACCATAACAACCTGTGATCATTTTAGCAGTTGTTCAATGCATGGCAACTGTAGTTTTGTACAACATAGCACATGTAGTGGTGCATCCATGCCACACAGATTTGTTCACACTTGTTATCCACAGTTGTTTAGACATTGCAATCACATTTTATGACACATGGCAACTGCAGCTGTCCAGGCATGGCAACTGCAGCTGTCCAGGCATGGCAACCCCAATGTCACCTATGTTCCTTCTCCTAATTCACTGTCCACAACTTCACTTCATGGACTCACCTGTGTACGATGTTGATGGCAGGTACATGGTTGCCACCTGATGCATGAAGGTCCTACATTTTTTCATATAACTCATGAGTCTTTTGCCATCCTTGCAAGTTTAATTTCATGGCCACACTAGTATGTTTCTTCTTCGTATGCGTTACCTTGATTTGCCACATTAGCTACTTGAAGTTGTTCGCCCGTACATTTGTCAGCATTAGCGCCCTGTGACTGAACTTGCCATGGTATCCCCCTATGTGTGGTTGGGTCATAAGAACCTGTGAAATATGACATTGTAGGACATAAGTAGAATGCCATCTTCCTCGTCACAAACATGGCAACTGTTCCTTTTTTTATCATGCATTGTAACGATGCTCGCGTACTGCTGTAGTAGTGGAAGCAACGGCCCTGCAGAAGTGAGTTGATTGTACTCTGCTGCATCCCAAGGGGGCGTTTCCGGCCTTTGAGAAAACCAAGGATCAGTGCCGTCTTCATGATTCATTCTTCCGCTTTTTCCGCCACTGTGTTTTCAGTCACTGCATGAACAAGAACGCATCAATAATCCGCAAAATGCATTCTGGCTGTTTGCACATACTCCCTCCGTTCGGAATTACTCGTCCAAGAAATGAATGTATCTAGATGTATTTTAGTTGTAGATACATTCATTTTTGTGATAAATAATTCCGAACGGAGGGAGTACAGGATAACACGGCAATCTTATCGCATTTCCTGCGTAGGCAACCAACACATCATGGCAAGTAGGACATGCACATTCATTCTCTTTTCTAAAATCTGGATGCCATCTATCATTTCGAAGCGATGGCAACAGCCAATATAATAGGATGGCAAGCAACAACATAACATGGTGGCAGCTAACGACAACGATAGGTGGCAACTGACGTTAGATACAAGTGGCAATTATTTTTCCTCCCCTCCCTATGCCAAATTCCTCCTTTCTCTCTGTATTTTGAGTGATTCCTACGCATCCTTTAGTACCAACTACTCGCACCAAGGCAACCTAGAAGCTTAGCTCAACTCTAGTATAGTATATGGTAGATCTGGCGTATGTAGGTGGGCAAATGTGAATACACACAAATTCGTCGTGTGTTTGCCCTGACAGCGTGGATCTAGTCGCCATCTTCGTGGGCAATCTGCAATTTCAAATTTCTGGGCAGAAGAAGGACGAGAAACAGAAGGAGATATGAGATCCACCTGTTTAGCTCGTCGTCGTGGGAGGGCGGGTTGGGAGTGTGGTTAGCGGTGGGAAGGCGCTAGGGATTTGCTCTGGTTGCCATGGCAACTAGAGAAGGAATGTGATGGAAATAGGGGAGTGTCGGTGTCAAAACCGGCGGATCTCGGGTAGGGGGTCCCGAACTGTGCGTCTAGGCGGATGGTAACAGGAGACAAGGGACACGATGTTTTTACCCAGGTTCGGGCCCTCTCGATGGAGGTAAAACCCTACTCCTGCTTGGTTGATATTGATGATATGGGTAGTACAAGAGTGGATCTACCACGAGATCAAGGAGGCTAAACCCTAGAAGCTAGCCTATGGTATGACTGTTATGATGGTTGTTGTCCTACGGACTAAAACCCTCCGGTTTATATAGACACTGGAGAGGGCTAGGGTTACACAGAGTCGTTTACAATGGTAGGAGATCTGCATATCCGTATCGCCAAGCTTGCCTTCCACGCCAAGGAAAGTCCCATCCGAACACGGGACGAAGTCTTCAATCTTGTATCTTCATAGTCTTGGAGTCCGGCCGATGATGATAGTTCGCTATCCGGACACCCCTAGTCGAGACTCCTCGGTAGCTCTCGAACCGGGCTTCAATGACGGCGAGTCCGGCGCGCATATTGTCTTCGGCATTGCAAGGCGGGTTCCTCCTCCGAATAATTCATAGAAGAATGTGAACACCAGGATAGTGTCCGACTCTGCAAAATAAATTCCACATACAACCGTAGAGAGAATGATATTTACACAAGTTCAATCTGCTGACGCATTTTGTGGCATGACGTCACACCACAACCAAGCCTTTACGTTTTTTATTATACCACCTCAGCATGTTTAGCGAAGCGGTTTCCTTGGCACGTCTTGTCGAAGCAGAGATTGTGTTCCCCTTATTCCGGGATTCCCATCAATACGGACGTGGGTAACCCAACCGCGCCATTGATTGTGGCGCTTGGGAAATAAGCGAGTTTTACCAGGCCAGTAGGGACACATAGTTTCATCCGCCCATATATAAGGGGATAAGGATCCACCTTTTTACCTACGCCTTCTTCCTCCTTTGCTTATCCGTCTCCGCGCACTCGAGCTCCAGCGCCCAAGTCCGCACATCTCACCTCGACCTTCTCCAGCCATGTCCGGAGCGGGAGGCAAGTGGATGGCCTCCTCCGTTACGGAAGGGCACATCGAGAAGCTGCGCGGCGCCGGATATCTGTCCAGCGACATCGCGCATCGGCTGCCCGACAAGGGGCAGCTCATCCCCATCCCCAGGCCCCATGAGAGGGTGGTATTCCTTCCCCATTTCCTCTGCGGACTGGGCTTCCCACTCCACCCCTTTGTCCGGGGGCTCATGTTCTACTACGACCTGGATTTCCACGATCTGGCCCCAAATTTCATCCTCAATATCTCGGCGTTTATCGTCGTGTGCGAGGCCTTCCTTTGCATCCAACCCCACTTCGGCTTGTGGCTAAAGACCTTCAATGTCAAGCCGAAGGTTGTGAAGGGCAGCCAAGCGGAGTGCGGAGGCGCCATGGTGGGCAAGATGCCCAACGTCACCTGGCTCAAGGGTGCCTTCGTGGAATCCGTCAAGGGGTGGCAATCGGGGTGGTTCTACATCACCGAGCCGCGTGGCCCTAAATGGGCAGCAGCCCCCGAATTTAGATCTGGCATCCCCATGCAGCTCACCTCCTGGAAAGAGAAGGGCTTGCTATGGGGTAGTTCGGAAGAGCTGACCGGACTCGATCTGTCTCTGGACCACAGTGAACAAGAAGCTCAAGCTTGTCAATGTGATCCAGGTCATGCTCATCCGCCGGATTCTCCCGTGCCAGCAACGGGACTTTAGTTTGTGGGAGTTTGATCCGGCACAGCACTAGACCTTGAGCGGGCTCTTTGACACTACGTACAAAGAGGCCTGGAGGGCGCTGTTCAAGGGCGCCGAAGCCCCCGCATCCGCTACCGAAGATCGCGGATTCAGCTCGCAGCGTCCAGCTGACGAGGTAAGCCACGTTATCCTTTATGGGATACCTACTTTTCATGTTTTGATTTCATGCGGGATCTAAACTCCCAATACCTTTAACAGGACTGGCAGAAAATGTCCGGACAGGTTAACTGTCTGGTTCCCCTTCCAGAAGACCCAGCGGACGCCCGTTTGACGGGGCTGCTGGTCCCGGCACTTTACGTAGTGCCGGAGAAGAAGGCCAAGAAGAAGGCCACGGGAACCCGAAAGAGTTCCCGGCGTCTGGTGGTATCGGACTCATCGTCCGATGACTCCGAGGCGGACTCCTCCCACGAGGACGAGGAGGAGAAGAAAGAGGCCTCTCCCCCGGCGGAGGAGAGAAGAAGAGGAAGGCCTCCCCAAGGAGAGAGGCCGAAGGGTCCAAGAAGGGAAGGACCCTTCCCCCGGATGGTTCCGCCAACGTCGGCGACGGCGACGAGGAGTGGCCCTCAAGGTCCAAGCCTCTGGCGAGATCGTAAGTATCCGGACTCCTAGATGATTTATAATTTCTGTTTTTGCCACGCGGTGTCTTTCTAATGCCGCATACAACCTGTAGTCCGGCCGGGGACGATCTTCCCGCTTCGTCGAGCGGGTCCTTGGGCACGTCGGATATGGATTCTCTTCCGACCGCCTCCACCCCTCATGACACTGACGACGTTGAGGTGGGATCCCGGAAGGGGACCCATCAGGAGGAGGAGGAGGACCTGGAGGTGCCGCAGGGCAACCTCCCGGACTTTACACCGGACTCCGCACCAGAACCTGCAGTGGTTTCGGAGTCCGGCGGGCGGCCCCTTCGTAAGAAGGGCAAGACCGTGACACCGGCAGCCTCCGTCCAACCGGAGGTGCTGGATAGCTTGCTGGAGGCGCTCAACGGCGCTTCCATCGAAGAGGAACACCGCACTATCATGAGTGCGGTGATTCAGAAGGTTCAGCTCGCCAAAAGCGGGCTGACCGAAGCCTGCCGCAGCCTTCTAACAGGCTTTGAGGTAAGAAGTTTAATATGTATAAAATAGTACCGCATAGATAGTAGCCCACGATGCTCGGTTCGTGTTGGAAGGAAAAGCGGATGAAGATCTAAAAGATATCTGGAGTCTAAAAATATGCCAATATGGGATTGCAGGCTCTTGCTGCTGACCTCTGCCGCCTTGACTGCGGAGGTCAATGCTATGAAGCAAAGCCTCGGCGGTCCGAGAACGAGCTCGGCCGTGCCAAGAAGAAACTTCGAGGACAAGGAAGGTGAGTAACACCTTATTAGAGTTGTACCTTCTGAGAAAAGGATTTGGTTGCAAGAGAAATAACGGGGATAGCGTGGGTACTACGGGGGCCACGAGCGAGGTGGCGACCACGAAGGAGGCGGTGTCCGTGACGAGCATAATCGGCCATGGAACTAACCAGCGAGAGAAGCAGGAGGCCTTGGTGGCGGAGGTACAGCAAGAGCTCGGGCTCGTGGAAAAGCACGAGAGTTTGGGCGTGACTCGAACTTCGAGTGCGAGCTTGCGTCGGCTCTTGAGAGTGCCCTGGCCGCTAAGGCCGAAGCAGGAAATCGAGGATTTGAAGAAAATAGCGGCGGGTAAGGCATTCTTCATGCAAAGCAAGCATGTTAAAGTGAATTACATGTTACTTACCCGGATTCGGAGCTCTCCAGGAATGTGCGCAGATTTGCCCCGCAGCGTGTCCGATGCTGCCGCATTCTACCGGGCCGAGGAGGGGAGCTCGAAGGAGAAGGTCTTCTGGTCTCAGTATGCTGAGGACGGACATCCGGTGCCCCTTAGCGACCAGCTGAAGCAGCTGGTCGAGCTCCACAAGGTGTCCGAACAGGCCATGAAGGGCCTCATAGTTATTTGTGGCCCAAGGAGGCCATGCAGGAGCTACCGACTGGTGCGGCGGCTGGTGGATGCGTGTCCCTGGGTTGAAGTCGTCAAGCACTCCGCCTGCGTTGAAGGTGCCCGTCGGGCCCTTGCCCGTGCAAAGGTGCACTGGGGCAGGATGGACGCTGAGACGCTTGTGACGGCCGCGCCACCGACGGGCAAGGAGTATCGCATGCACGAAATGTATTATAAGAGTGTTCTGAAGGGTGCCCGCCTGTTGCGGGTGAGTGCTCCAAAGATGTAATATTTGAGTAGACTCGCATTTAGTTATCCTGTGCACTGAAAACTATGTTCATATGCGCTAAGCAACGCTTGTTGATTTAAAATATTACCTTCTGTGCGGCTGTTTATCAAATCTGAGAGATGGCAAGTCGTCGGCTTCTGCCCCCATGCCACAGTCTTTGGGGTGTTCGGGATAAACTTGGCGCTCTTGTTCCCATTGTTGGGTCCATCTAGGAGGCGCTCAACACAACGAACAAGGCAACCGGACTTATAATGCTTGAACACTCTCACTTAGCCATAGAATTCTACAATTTTAAATTTCGGCGAAGCCCCTAGTGTTCGGAAGACCGAATTCGAGGCGCTATCCACGCCTGGGCTGGACAGAATCCGGTTCATCGCTCTAAGCGGCATAAGTCTTTAGGGGCTCGAAAAAACCTCTCGAACAACGACCAGTTCTCGCCTTATCATGATGGTCAGTTTAGCTTTCTCGAGGCGCTCGCCCAGCTCAAGCTGAGGCGCAATCGCGATGGTTCTCCCGATGCTACCTTAGCGATACAGCGGGCGTAAGGTACCAAAACATGGGGCCGGGCAAACCCAACTATTGACCCAAGACATGATTCGAGCCGATGCATATAATGCTATAAGTTCAGGGTGTTGCACTTGTGAAAGTGTTCGGACTCATCATACCATAATGTGGGGAACTTAAGCCCCTGGTGTAACTAAGCCGTACCAAAGTGTACGGATGCAACATGTCATAAACGAACACATGTATAAAAAAGAAATGCAATTATAAGCAAAAAGCAATGCATTGTTTATTCAAGAAATACTGCTATGAGTGCAGAACGATACAAATAGTGCGGTAAGCAAGGGCCTGGACTGTTAAACATGTCCCCCTCCAGGGGTAGGCTGCAGAATGGTGTATAAAACAGGTATAATGCTCAAAATGGAGGCCACCTGGATACTCTTCGTAGCCTTTCTCCTTTCCTGGCTGTTGCATCGTGAGTTTGGCAGTTCGACTGCCGGACAGGCCTTCTGGTGAACGGAGTCCTGTGGATAAGAAAAAAGAAAAAAGGGGAATATAATGACACACTTGGGAGCCCCTGGTGTGGTTGAGCCGCACTCTGGGCCTGTTGTGGTCGTGCCCCTCCCCTAAGCCCATGGTATTTCCAGAGCGTAATGATGTACGAGAGGGACTAGTCTTGTAATTTTGCCGGGGCTGGGGTTGGGGCCGCATTGCTACGCGTGCTTGGGATGTGCCAGGTGGTCTTGTTGTTGGTTACTCCGGGCGCGTTTGGCCGTGTCCGGTCGCTTAACGGTCGGACTCGAAAATTGCCTTAAGAGGCTGCACTATACTTCGCATGAGAGCATTGTGTGTTCCTCCGTTCGGAGGGAGCGTTCAGTGTTTCCGTTGAGTGTGATGACTCCTCGAGGTCCTGGCATCTTGAGCTTGAGGTATGCGTAATGCGGCACTGTGTTGAACTTTGCAAACGCGGTCCGTCCGAGCAGAGCATGATAGCCGCCGCGGAACGGAACTATGTCGAAGATTAACTCCTCGCTTCGGAAGTTATCCGGGGATCCAAAGACGACTTCAAGAGTGACTGAGCCTGTACAATTGGCCTCTACACCTGGTATGACGCCTTTGAAGGTCGCCTTTGTGGGTTTAATCCTTGAGGGGTCTATTCCCATCTTGCGCACTGTATCCTGATAAAGCAGGTTCAGGCTGTTGCCGCCGTCCATCAGGACTCGGGTGAGGTGAAATCCATCGACGATTGGGTCTAAAACCAATGCGGGGAATCCGGCATGGCGGATCTTTGGTGGGGTGGTCCCTTGATCAAAAGTGATCGGGCGGGGGACCATGGGTTGACTTCAGGCGGCTGGCTCCATCAGCGTATCGTCCACGAGTGCACGCTTCGCTCCCTTTTGGGTATGTGGGTTGCGTATATCGTGTTCACCGTCCGCACTTGTGGGGGGAAACCCTTCTGTCCTCTATTGTTCGGCGGTCGGGTCTCTTCCTCGTCATCGCTATGCAGCCCCTTGTCATTGTTTTCGGCAATTAACTTGCCTGCTTGCTTGAAGACCCAACAATCCCTGTTGGTGTGATTAGCTGGTTTTTCGGGGGAGCCGTGTATCTGACACGAGCGGTCGAGTATTCGGTCCAAATTGGACGGACCCGGGGTAGTTCTTTTGAATGGCTTCTTCCACTGACCGGGTTTGGAGCCTCTGAATCCGGCATTAACTGCCGTATCCTCAGTATTGTCGCCGTTGACACGGCGTTTGTTCTTATTGCGACGCGACCTGCCATTGCGGTCCTTGGTATCCGGACTGCCAGAAAATTTGCTTTGGTTGTTACTGCGGGCTAGCCAGCTGTCCTCTCCCGCGCAAAAGCGGGTCATGAGTGATGTGAGGGCTGACATGGATTTCGGCTTTTCCTGTCCTAGGTGCCGGGCAAGCCACTCGTCGCAGATGTTATGTTTGCAGGCTGCGAGGGCCTCTGCATCCGGACAATCGACGATTTGATTTTTCTTTGTTAAGAACCGTGTCGTAAATTATGCGGCGATTCGTCTGCTGCTGAATTATATGGCTTAGGTCATCGGCGTCTGGTGGTCGCACATATGTGCCCTGGAAGTTGTCAAGGAATGCGGCTTCCAGGTCCTCCCAACACCCAATTGATTCTACTGGCAAGCTGTTAAGCCAATGCCGAGCTGGTCCTTTAAGCTTGAGTGGGAGGTATTTGATGGCGTGAAGATCATCGCCGCGGGCCATGTGGATATGAAGGAGATAATCTTCGATCCAAACCGCGGGGTTTGTTGTGCCATCGTAAGATTCAATATTAACGGGTTTGAACCCTTCGGGGATTTGATGATCAATTACTTCATTTGTGAAGCATAGTGGGTGTGCGGCGCCTCTATATTGGGCTATGTCATGACGTAGCTCAAGCGAGCTTTGTCTATTGTGTTCGGCCCGGCCGGAGTTGCTATATCCGGTGCGACGGTCCTCGTCGCGCATCGTGGGGCGCCCACGCGATCCGTAGATCGATCTTGATTGTCTTGCCTTATCCTCCAATATGTCCCGCAAGTCCGGCGCATTCCCCCATGGCTTCGTACTTTTCGAGCGGTGCCGGGGTACGGTTCTAGTGGAGGGCCTAGAGGCCTCTCTGTCACGGCCACGAGGTGGTCGGTCAGCCGTATTGTGCGCTGGTTATGCAGGTTTATATGCCTCGTCCTCTAATCGGGGGAGCAATTTGCGTTTGGGGTAGCTTTTGGAGGGGCGTTCGAGTTCATGTTCTTCGGCCGCAAGGACTTCGGTCCATCTGTCGGCTAGCAGATCTTGATCAGCTCTGAGTTGTTGCTGCTTTTTCTTGAGGCTGTTCGCCGTGGCCATAAGCCTGCGTTTAAAACGCTCTTGTTCGACGGGATCCTCAGGCACGACGAATTCGTCATCGTCGAGGCTTGCCTCGTCTCCGGAGGGAGGCATGTAATTATCATCCTCTACCTCGTCTTCTGCCGCTCTCTCATGAGGGCTGGCTTCTCCGTCCTCCTGTGCTGAATCTTGCTGGAGGGGGTTGTCTTCGGCACTGTCTGGGGTGTTATTATCTCCGGTGCCGGAATCTCCATTCTTGCTGTGGCGGGATTTAGAGCGGCGCCGATTACGCCGGCGCTTAGGCTGTTTCTTGGAGGGGTCTTCCTCCGATGCTTCCTCGCCATTCCCATCCTTTGGGATGTCCACCATGTATATGTCATATGACGAGGTGGCCTTCCAGTGCCCCGTAGGCGCTGGTTCTTGGTCGTCTCCGGCATCATCGTCCATACCGTCGATGTCTTCGGAGTCGTAGTCAAGCATGTCGGTTAGATCGTCGACAGTGGCTACAAAGTGGGTGGTGGGTGGGCTTTGAATTTCTTCGTCGTCCGCATCCCAACCGTCCCCGACTGAGTCGGCCAGGCTCTCTCGATAGCGAGAGATACTTTAGCGAATTCAAGATGTCGCCAAAAGGTGAGTGTTGAAAGATGTCCGCGGCGGTGAAATCCATGATAGGCGCCCAATCGGATTCGATCGGAGGGGGCGCGGGAGGTTCGGAGTCCGGCACCTCGGAGTCACGAGCCTCACAAGGGATAAGGTCGGTATTCGGCTCCATCGCCGTAGATGTAGCAGCCCCCGAGGCGGTGTCTAGCCACCCGTCCTCGATCTGCGGAGCCGGCTCCGAATTGAGGATCGGAGCGGGCTCGTGTGCGGCCTCCAGGGCACTGTCCGGCGACAAAGCTAAGTCATGCGCATCGGGTCAGTGCGGCGTGCTCGGCTGTGGCCCGAATCCGTCGAAGATCAAGTCTCCGCGGATGTCAGCCGTGAAGTTCAAACTTCCAAATTTGACCTGATGGCCAGGGGCGTAGCTTTCGATCTGCTCCAGATAGCCTAGCGAATTGGCCCGCAGTGCGAAGCCGCCGAATACGAAGATCTATCCGGGGAGAAAGGTCTCACCCTGGACTGCGTCGTTGTTGATGATTGGAGGAGCCATCGAGCCTATCAGTGACGACACAGAGGAACTCTCAATGAAAGCACCAATGTCGGTGTCAAAACCGGCGGATCTCGGGTAGGGGGTCCCGAACTGTGCGTCTAGGCGGATGGTAACAGGAGACAAGGGACACGATGTTTTTACCCAGGTTCGGGCCCTCTCGATGGAGGTAAAACCCAACTCCTGCTTGGTTGATATTGATGATATGGGTAGTACAAGAGTGGATCTACCACGAGATCAAGGAGGCTAAACCCTAGAAGCTAGCCTATGGTATGACTGTTATGATGGTTGTTGTCCTACGGACTAAAACCCTCCGGTTTATATAGACACTGGAGAGGGGTAGGGTTACACAGAGTCGGTTACAATGGTAGGAGATCTGCATATCCGTATCGCCAAGCTTGCCTTCCACGCCAAGGAAAGTCCCATCCGGACACGGGACGAAGTCTTCAATCTTGTATCTTCATAGTCTTGGAGTCCGGCCGATGATGATAGTCCGGCTATCCGGACACCCCCTAGTCCAGGACTCCCTCAAGGAGCGAGAGGTAAGAGACGACGGCGCAGGTCGCACGGGGGTTCGGAAGGAGGCCGGGACAACGGGCGTGTTGGGTCGTGGGGGCAGCGCGGTCGTTCGCCCGAACGTGTGGGCGATTGTGCCACACTGGACGTGCAGGCTGTGGCTGCGCGCACCCGGACACCGTCGTGCAGGCGGGGTCGTCTCCGTGCCACACAAGGCGTGCGTGCGTGCCATGTGTGGCAGTTATCGGCGTCCTTGATTAATAGGATTGGATTCTATAGGAATTTTTCCTATGGAATCTTTTGTACTACATTTCATAGGAAATCTAACATCCACTCCAACCTTTTTTATAATTCCTTTATTTTTCCTGTGGCATCAAACATTCATTGCTAATCATATAGGATTCAAGTGGGCATGCCACTTCAACCCTATACTTTTCCTATTCCTATGTTTTCAAAATCCTATGAATCATGGATGTCCTAAGTACGGTTTACGTGGGCAAAGAGCAACTTCAACGGCTTTCCTATCTTTAAATTAACCATCGTTTATGGGAGTTGAGGCAAAAAAAGGAAACGCTTTAAAACGGTGCGCCGGCCGAAGCTTCGGCCGGTCACACGCCAGTCGCCCATGTAGTTGTGGGTCCCCCAAATGCACCGCTTCTCATTTTATCCAGACGACCCACATCCACACATCCTTTATCCTCTCTCATCCACATCTTTCTTTTTCCCGTCGATCCATTCGTCCCCAATTTCTTCTGCTACCTCTCTCCCTTCTTCCATGAGTGTAAGGCATGGTCGGGCACACTAGAGACGCTGCAAGCCCATGTTGTCGCTGCCCCCTAGGAGCACCGCCGCAGTCCACCCCTCGACAGCATTCTTTGCTGCAACCACCCACCTCCGCTGGAACCGGCAAGCTCCGGTGCTGCTATCGGCTGCGCCAGCAGCTGGGACCGGCAAAATAAAAAGCTGCAACCAGCAAATCGTTTTGCTATGGTGCCGACAATGCTGCCGTGATGGACTGTAGCCAGCAACACAAAAATCTGTAGCCGGACAACTGTTTTGCTACGACAGCGCCGATGGTGTATCGTGATGGGCTGCAATCCGGTGGTGCACAGAGTTGCACCGTTTTGCATCTGAGCCACGACGGCACAATGGGATGGTTGCAACCTATGTATGACTAGTTGCAACTATCCATGGCGAAGTTGCTACCAACAGGGGCCATCCCATGGCGGTGGTGACCACGACCCGGCGTGGTGACCATGACTAGACGACAGTGCTACAATTGTGACGCCCGCACGTTGGAACTAGTTTGTACTTTTGTTGCAATCAGTCCCAATTTTCTGCTACTATCGTCTTTAGATTTTGTTGGAACCAGACCAACTTTTTGCTACCACCTTCTTTATTTTGCTGGAACCGGCATCTCATTTTGCTGCCACCATGTTGTGTTTTTGCTGGAACCGACATCTCATCTTATTTGCTTCCACCGTTTTTTATGGAACAGGTGTTCCATTTTTTGCTCCCTTTTCACATATCTCGGTTTGTCCAGATAAACATCCAGGACATGATATTGTCAGTAACAGTAGTACTCCAACATATTACTTTGAGAAACTATAGCTGATCATTACCATACATAAGTACAGCAGAATACAATTGAATAACCCAAAATTAGAAAATAATATAAATAAGAATTTCTCTACATGTCATGGCAAAACAACAAAAGAAACACTATGGACCATCAATCCACGCACACAACCGAAGTTGCCCACGAGCGAATAATTATCATAAGAGCAAGCATCGGTGGTTCACATTTAAAGAAACACCCAATGTATCTATAATTTTTGATTGTTCCATGCTATTATATTATCCATCTTGGATGTTTTATATGCATTTATATGCTATTTTATATTATTTTTGGGACTAACCTATTAACCTAGAGCCCAGTGCCAGTTTCTGTTTTTCCTTGTTTTTGTATTTTATAGAAAAGGAATATCAAACGGAGTCCAAACGAGTTGAAAATTTACGGTGATTTTTTATGGACCAGAAGAAGCCCAGGAGCATCGGAGTTGGGCCAGAAGAGTCCCGTGGTGACGGCAAGGGTGGAGGGCGCGCCCCCTGCCTTGCCGCTGACTCGTGGACCCCCCTGACTTACTTCCGACGCCAAAAATTCCTATAAATACAGACACCCCCGAAAATAAACCTAGATCTGGAGTTCCGCCGCAGCAAGCCCCTGTAGCCACCAAAAACCAATCAGGACCCCGTTCCGGCACCCCGCTGGAGGGGGAATCCATCACCGGTGGCCATCTTTATCATCCCAGCGGTCTCCATGACGAGGAGGGAGTAGTTCACCCTCGGGGCTGAGGGTATGTACCAGTAGCTATGTGTTTGATCTCTCTCTCTCTCTCTCTCTCTCTCTCTCTCTCTTGTGTTATTGATTTGGCAAGATCTTGATGTACCGTGAGCTTTGTTATTATAGTTGCATCATATGGTGTTTCTCCCCCTCTATCTTCTTGTGATGAATTGAGTTTGCCTTTGAGGTTTCACTATTATCGGATTGAATACTATTATGGATTTGAGAACACTTGATGTATGTCTTGTGTGCGATACCCATGGTGACAATGGGGCGTTCTATTGATTCACTTGATGTATGTTTTGGCACTCAACTCACGGATTCCCGAGGTGACATTGGGGTAATCTATGCATAGGGGGTTGATGCACGTTTTCGTCCTTGTTTCTCCGGTAGGAATCTTGGGGCACTATTTGAGGTTCTTTGTATTGGATTGAATATTATGAATCTGAAGTTGTTTGATGCATATCGTATAATTGACCCACGGATACTTGTGATGACATTGTAGTATCTAGGTGACATTAGGGTTGATTGATGTGTATCATATGGTGTTATTTTACTACAAACTCTAGGGTTGTTTGTGACACTTATAGGAATAGCTCAATGGATTGATCGAAAAGAATAACTTTGAGGTGGTTTCATACCCTAAAAGCAATTTCATCTTATGTTCTCCGCGATAGGAACTTTGGAGTGACTTTTGTCGCACGTTGAGGGGTTACCATATGATCTAATTATGTTATCATTGTTGAGACAATTTGCACTAGCGAAAGTATGAACCCTAGACCTTGTTTCCAAGCATTGGAATACCATTGTTGCTCACTTTTGTTACTTGCTACCTTGCTGTTTTTATATTTTCAGATTACAAAAACCTACATCTACCATCCATATTACACTTGTATCACTATCTCTTCGCCGAAGTAGTGCACCTATACAATTTACCATTGTATTGGGTGTGTTGGGGACACAAGAGATTATTTGTTATTTGGTTGCAGGGTTGTTTGAGAGAGACCATCTTCATCCTACGCCTCCCATAGATTGATAAACCTTAGGTCATCCACTTCAGGGAATTTTGCTACTATCCTACAAAACTTTGCAATTGGAGGCCCAATGTCTACAAGAAGAAAGGTTGCGTAGTAGACATCAAGCTCTTTTTTGGCGCCATTGCCGGGGAGGTGAGTGCTTGAAGGTATATCTTTAGACCTTGCAATTGAATATTTTAGTTTCTTGTTTATCACTAGTTTAGTCTTTGAAAAAATTGCAAAAAATGGAATTGAGGTTGCCTCATGTGCTTCATCTTTTTAATGCCTTTCATGAAAATAATGGAAAGGAAAATTGTGCTCAAGTGTTAGAAGAAGTCAATAAAATGTTTGGCTCTAAATCGTTGAATGATAAACATGATTGCAATGTTGTTAGTGTGCTTGCTATGAATATTCATGATACTAATGATGATTGCACAAGTCAAGATAAAGAAGTTTCTTATAAGCATGTCAATTTTTGTGGAGTGCATAGAGTTTGTGAAGACATGCCTTATAGGGATGATAGATATTGTAAGAAGCATAAACATGATGAAACCAATCGGTGGCTTAAGGTGATAGATAAATTTGGTACAAAAATATTTTCTCTTCATCCCATTACTTGTGAACTTTGGAATAGATTCAGTCATCTTAATTTCCAATGCACACTTTTTCATGATCGAATCGTGGCTAAAAATAGCAATAACTTAATCAGCCTTGAACTTTATAATGAACTTTGTTTATTTTTGGGGTGTGAAGAATTGTCACATAAAAATAGTTGATTTGAAGCATTCATATTCAACGACCATGTTGAAACTACTCTTAAAGAAATATATATGTTTTGCATGGTAAATTGCAATGGAAATTGCTTATATTACCAACTATAGAAAGATGGGAAAACCAATAGAATATAAAAGAAATACTAAGGAAAGGGTAAAGCTCTCCACTTTCCCCCCTATTGTCTCTCAATTATGGAGGTGATAAAGAGTTCAAAGGGTTATGTCGATGCAAGCTTTGACACCGATCCAGATGACACCAAGTCTCAATATGGATACGTATTGAACGTGGGAGCAATTAGCTAGACTAGTGATAACCCACAAGTATAGGGGATCAATTGTAGCCTCTTTCGATAAGTAAGAGTGTCGAACCCAACGAGGAGCTAAAGGTAGAACAAATATTTCCTCAAGTTTTATCGACCACCAATACAACTCTACGCACGCTTGACGTTCGCTTTACCTAGAACAAGTATAAAACTAGAAGCACTTTGTAGGTGTTTTTGACTAGGTTTGCAAG
The DNA here is from genome assembly GCA_021605205.1 of Aegilops longissima. Lineage (NCBI taxonomy): Eukaryota > Viridiplantae > Streptophyta > Magnoliopsida > Poales > Poaceae > Aegilops > Aegilops longissima. The sequence continues at coordinate 156,825,773 of CM038678.1, read as the reverse complement.
AATATAAAGGGCACGTAAATAAAAAGTAGGGGCTGTTTAGAAGAAGACACAACTAAGTTAGTTTTAGTAGAGAGCTTGTTGTCACACAAGAAAGTTATTTGTCCCTAGGCAATCGATAACTAGACCGGTAATCATTATTGCAATTTTATTTGAGGGAGAGGCATAAGCTAACATACTTTCTCTTCTTGGATCATATGCACTTATGATTGGAACTCTAGCAAGCATCCGCAACTACTAAAGATCAGTAAGGTAAAACCGAACCACAGCATTAAAGCATGAAAAGTCCTCTTTATCCCATACGCAAACAACCTACTTACTCGGGTCTGTGCGTCTGTCACTCACGCCACCCACCATAAGCAAATCATAACCCTACAGCGGGGATCCCTCACGCTTTCACGACATGGGGAGCACCATAGGACAGCACCAATAATAAAACATGCAACTCAAACCAATCACGATCATCAATTAACCCAATAATAAAACATGCAACTCAAACCAATCACGATCATCAATTAACCCATAGGACAAAACAGATCTACTCAAACATCATAGGATAGCCATACATCATTGAGAAATAATATATAGCATTGAGCACCATGTTTAAGTAGAGATTACAGCGGGTAAAATAGGAGTTAGACCGCTGCATAGAGGGGGGAAGAGTTGGTGATGACGGCGGTGAAGTTGTTGGTGTAGATTGCGGTGACGATGATGGTCCCGGTGGCACTCCGGTGCCACCGGAAGCGAGGGGGAGAGAGCACCCTCCTTCTTCTTCTTCCTTGACCTTCTCCCTAGATGGGAGAAGGGTTTCCCCTCTGGTCCATGGTCTCCATGGCGTGGAAGGGGCAAGAGCCCCTCCGAGATTGGATCTGTCTCCCTGTCTCTCTCTGTTTCTGCATTCTTGGATTCTGCCCTTTCACCGTTTCTTTTATAACCGGATATCCGTAACTCCGATTGGGCTGAATTTTGTACACGATCTCTATACGGATATTAGCTTTCTTACGGCGAAAGAAGGGCTCCAACCGCCTTACGGGGTGGCCACGAGGGTCCAGAGCACGCCTGACACCCTTGGGCGCGCCCCCTGCCTCGTGGCCCCCTCAGGCATCGTCTCGCGTTGATTCTTCTTCCCAAAAATCATAAATATTCCAAAAAAAATCTCTGTCAGTTTTCATCCCGTTTGGACTCCGTTTGATATGGGTTTTCTGTGAAACAAAAAACATGCAACAGACAGGAACTGGCACTGGGCACTGGATCAATATGTTAGTCCCAAAAATAGTATAAAAAGTTGCCAAAAGTATATGAAAGTTGTATAATATTGGCACGGAACAATAAAAAATTATAGATACGACAGAGACGTATCAGCATCCCCAAGCTTAATTCTTGCTCTTCCTCGAGTAGGTAAATGATAAAAAAAGATAATTTTTGATGTGGAATGCTACCTAGCATAATATTGATCATGTAATCTAATCATGGCATGAATATTAAGACACGAGTGATTCAAAGCAATAGTCTATCATTTGACATTAAGACAATAATACTTCAAGCATACTAATAAAGCAATCATGTCTTTTCAAAATAACATGGCCAAAGAAAGTTATCCCTACAAAATCATATGGTCTGGCTATGCTCCGTCTTCACCACACAAATAATCGAAACATGCACAACCCCGATGACAAGCCAAGCAATTGTTTCATACTTTTGATGTTCTCGAACCTTTTCAACTTTCACACAATACATGAGCGCGAGCTATGGATGTTGCACTATAGGTGGAATAGAATATGATGATGGAGGTTGTGTGGAGAAGACAAAAAGGAAGAAAGTCTCACATCGACGCGGCTAATCAGTGGGCTATGGAGATGCCCATCAATTGATGTCAATGCGAGGAGTAGGGATTGCCATGCAACGGATGCACTAAGAGCTATAAGTGTGTGAAAGCTCAAACTGGAAACTAAGTGGGTGTGCATCCAACTTGCTTGCTCATGAAGACCTCGGGCATTTGAGGAAGCCCATCATCAGAATATACAAGCCAAGTTCTATAATGAAAATTCCCACTAGTATATGAAAGTGATAACTCAAGAGACTCTCTATATGAAGAACACGGTGCTACTCTGAAGCACAAGTGTGGTAAAAGGATAGTAACATTGTCACTTCTCTCTTTTCTCTCATTTTTTTTATTATTTTTCTCTTTTTTTGGTGGGCTTCTTTGGCCTCTTTTTTTTTATTTGGGCTTCTTTGGCCTCTTTTATTTTGATAACCTCACCTGGGACAATGTTCTAATAATGATGATCATCACATTTTATTTACTTACAACTCAATGTCTAGAACAAAGATATGACTCTATATGAATGCCTCCCGCGGTGTACCGGGATGTGCAATGATCTAGCGTAGCAATGACATCAAAAAACGGACAAGCCATGAAAACATCATGCTAGCTATCTTACGATCATGCAAAGCAATATGACAATAAATGCTCAAGTCATGTATACGATAATGATGGAAGTTGCATGGCAATATATCTCGGAATGGCTATGGAAATGCCATGATAGGTAGGTATGGTGGCTGTTTTGAGGACGATATAAGGAGGCTTATGTGTGGCAGAGCGTATCATATCACGGGGTTTGGATGCACCGGTGAATTTTGCACCAACTCTCGAGGTGAGAAAGGGCAATGCACAGTACCGAAGAGGCTAGCAATGATGGAAGGGTGAGAGTGCGTATAATCCATGGACTCAACATTAGACATAAAGAACTCACATACTTATTGCAAAAATCTATTAGTCATCGAAACAAAGTACTACGCGCATGCTCCTAGGGGAATAGATTGGTAGGAAAAGACCATCGCTCGTCCCCGACCGCCACTCATAAGGAAGACAATCAATAAATAAATCATGCTCTGACTTCATCACATAACGGTTCACCATACGTGCATGCTACGGGAATCACAAACTTCAACACAAGTATTTCTACAATCCACAACTACCCACTAGCATGACTCTAATATCACCATCTTTATATCACAAAACTATTGCAAGGAATCAAACACATCATATTCAGTGATCTACAAGTTTTATGTAGGATTTTATTACTAACCATGTGAATGACCAATTCCTGTCATCTCTCTAAATAGATATAAGTGAAGCAAGAGAGTTTAATTCTTTCTACAAAAGATATGCCCATGCTCTAACAAATATAAGTGAAGCAAAAGAGCATTCTACAAATGGCGGTTTTCTATGTGAAGAGAAACATGCAATCCATACTTCAAATGGTATAAGTGAAGCACATGAAGAATTCTATAGAGCCATACTCAAAAGATATAAGTGAAGTGCAAAGAGCATTCTATAAATCAACCATGGACTATCTCATACCAGCATGGTTCATAAAAGAAAAGTGAAAACTAAATGCAAAAGACGCTCCAAGATTTGCACATATCGCATGAACGAAACGAATCCGAAAACATACCGATACTTGTTGAAGAAAGATGGGATGTGAGGGAGTCCTGGATTAGGGGGTCTCCGGACAGCCGGACTATATCCTTTGACCGGACTGTTGGACTATGAAGATACAAGATTGAAGACTTCGTCCCATGTCCGGATGGGACTTTCCTTGGCGTGGAAGGCAAGCTTGGCAATACGGATATGTAGATCTCCTCCCTTGTAACCGACTCTGTGTAACCCTAGCCCCCTCCGGTGTCTATATAAACCGGAGGGTTTAGTCCGTAGGACAATAACAATCATACCATAGGCTAGCTTCTAGGGTTTAGCCTCTACGATCTCGTGGTAGATCAACTCTTGTAATACTCATATCATCAAGATCAATCAAGCAGGAAGTAGGGTATTACCTCCATCGAGAGGGCCCGAACCTGGGTAAACATTGTGTCCCCCGCCTCCTGTTACCATCCGCCTTAGACGCACAGTTCGGGACCCCCTACCCAAGATCTGCCAGTTTTGACACCGACATTGGTGCTTTCATTGAGAGTTCCACTGTGCCGTCACCATAAGGCTTGATGGCTCCTTCGATCATCGGTAACGATGTGGTCCAGGGTGAGGTCTTCCTCCTCGGACAGATCTTCGCATTCGGCGGCTTCGCACTGCGGGCTAACTCGCTTGGCCATGTGGAGCAGATCGAAAGCTATGCCCCTGGCCACCAGGTCAGGTTCGGAAATTTGAACTACACTGCCGACATCCGCGGGGACTTGATCTCCGACGGATTCGAGCCCATGCCAGGTGCGCCGCACGATCACGACGAGCATGATTTAGCTCTGCCGCCGGACAGTGTTCGGGAGATCACACCGGCAATAACTCCGGTCTTCAATCCGGAGCAAATGGCGCCATCCGAGGACGGGTGGATAGACCCCGCCTTGGAGGCCGCCCTATCAGTGGCGATAGAGCCGGATACTGACTTCACCCCTCATGAGAACCGTGATGCCGCACCACTGTTTTCGTCTCCGGCCACGGACTCTGAGCCACCTGCGTCCGCGCCTATCGAATCTGATTGGGCGCCGATCATGGAGTTTATCTCCGCGGATATCTTCCAGCACTCGCCTTTCGGCGACGTGCTAAATTCATTAAGGTCCCTCTCCTTGTCAGGGGAACCTTGGCGAACTATGTCCGGCTAGAATGGGATGCGGACGACGAAGAAATTCGCTGCCCACCCACCACCCACTTAGTAGCCACTGTCGACGATTCAACCAACATGCTCGACTTCGACTCCGAAGACATCGACGGTATGGACGACGATGCAGGAGACGAACAGGAACCACTGCCCACAGGGCGCTGGACCGCCACTTCATCACATGACATATACATGGTGGATACACCCAAAGAAAACAATGATGAGGAACGTAAAAAAGCAGCGAAGAACAGCTCCATCGAGAAGCAAACAAAGCGTCGATGCAGGCGCCGCTCTAAATCCCGCCTCGGCAAAAGCTGTGATAACAGCGAAAGAGAAAAATAACATCCCGGTCGACTCCAGAGGAAACGACGACCACACTGACCTAGCGGCAGAACACGATGAAGCTGCAAACGGTGAACATAGTACGGATCCGATGTCCGAACACGGCGATGCCGAGGATAAAGCTCACCAACCTCCATCCGAGGAGGAAAACAGTCCGGACGAAGATGTGTACATCATCCCGGAAAGGCACTTGGAACAAGAGAACCTCCGCAGAAGGCTTATTGCCACAGCGAGGAGTCTGAAGAAGCATAAGCAAAGGCTTAAGGCCGCACAAAATACGCTCAACAGCAGATGGAACAAAGTGCTCGACAACGAAGAAATGTATGGTGGAAGTTACCACACAAAGAGCTATCCAAAGCGCAAACTATTGCCCGAATTCGACAACGAGGCCTTAGAGCCCACACAGTCGAAAAATAAAACGGCCAACCGGTCGGATCAACCACCCCGTGGCCGCGATAGAGCAGCTAACAAGGCTGCACATAAGTCAACACATGATCTACGTGAGGACTTGCGACAAAAATCCAGTATGACCAGGTCCATTTATGGATCTAGGAAGCGCGCTACAGCACAAAATCAAAACCGAATACTACAACCGACCGAACGACATGATACATCTAAATACAGAGGTGCCGCACACCCCCTATGCTTCACCGATGAGGTGCTGGACCACGAATTTCCAGAAGGATTCAAACCAGTGAACATAGAAGCATATGACGGAACCACAGACCCTGGGGTCTGGATCGAGGACTTTATCCTCCATATACATATGGCTCGCGGAGACAATCTACACGCCATCAAGTACTTGCCCCTCAAGCTTAAAGGACCAGCTCGGCACTGGCTGAAAAACCTCCCCGAAAACTCAATTGGAAGTTGGGAGGAGCTCGAGAATGCTTTTCGGGCTAATTTTCAAGGGACGTATGTCCGACCTCCGGATGCAGACGACTTAAGTCATATAATTAAACAGCCCGGAGAGTCAGCCTGAAATCTTTGGAACAGGTTTCTCACGAAGAAGAACCAAATCGTCGACTACCCGGACGCCGAAGCCTTAGCAGCTTTCAAGCACAGTGTCCGAGACGAATGGCTCGCCAGACACCTCGGCCAAGAAAAACCAAGAACAATGGCAGCCCTGACAAGCCTCATGACTCACTTTTGCACGGGCGAAGATAGCTGGTTAGCCCGCAGTAGCACCAGCGACCCAAGCACATCCGAAGTCAGGGATGGCAACGGAAAACCACGACGCAGTAAAAGCAAGCGTCGAAATATAGAAGATGGCCCAGATAATACGGCGGTAAATGCCGGATTCAGAGGCTCTCGACCAGGTCAATGGAAAAATCCTTCTAAAGGCAGCAGAGATGGACTGTCCGGCCTGAACAATATTCTAGACAAACTATGTCAGATTCACGGCACCCCCGATAAACCTGCAAATCACACCCACAGGGAATGTTGGGTCTTCGAGCAGGCCGGTAAGCTAAACGCCGAACACATGGGGAGGGATACACCAAGTGAAGACGAGGACAAGCCTCGCCAGCAAAGCACCGGGGGACAGAAAAAATTCCCACCAGAGGTTAAAACAGTGAACATGATCCACGTGACGAAGAGGAGAAGCAAATATGCACTCCGGGGCACACTCGCCGTAGAGCCCGTCACCCCTAAGTTCAACCCCCGGCTGGCCTGCCCGATCACTTTTGATCGCAGGGATCACCCGACAAGTATCCATCACGAAGGATTGGCTGCCTTGGTGTTAGACCCAATAATAAATGGATACCATCTCACACGAGTCCTTATGGACGGCGGCAGTAGTCTAAATCTGATATATCAGGACACAGTCCGCAAAATGGGGATAGACCCGACAAAAATTAGCAATAGTAATACTACCTTCAAGGGAGTAATACCAGGCCAAGAGGCCCGCTGCACGGGCTCTCTATTACTAGAGGTTGTATTCGGTTCTCCGGACAACTTCCGAAGCGAAAAGTTAACCTTTGACATCGCTCCATTCCGAAGTGGCTATCAAGCACTACTCGGAAGAGCGGCTTTCGCTCGTTTTAATGCAGTACCACATTACGCTTCTCTCAATCTTAAGATGCCCGGTCCACGTGGCACCATCACCATTAGCGGAAACATTGAACGTTCCTTACAAACGGAAGAACGTGCGACGGCTTTAATAGCCGAACACTAAATGGCCCCTCCAACCAGAATAAAGGATCGGTCGTCAAGACCGCGGACACGGCTAGACGAGTCCGGCACATTACTAGCTATAATAGCTTAGTAAACCCGAGATTGTTTTGATGGTTATACCACCATAGACGGTACCAGGGGTTTCCCGCGTGTAATCAGGGCTAGTTCGGCTCAACTTGATCTATCTTGAATTTTAATGGTTTATTGAGAATAACCAATTTTTTGGCATGACAACTTTCACCTAAGTTCTTCTCTTTTACAGATGACAATCGCGCCACACCCGTCCAGGATACGGCACAATGGAGACACAGGCACAGACGTGTAGCAGGGACCCGCTTAAAGGTTTCTTTTTAGATTAAGACCCTGCATAAACCTTTTTTACTGTCTCTTGTTGATGACATCCTCCGGATACTTAGTATAACCGAGAAGGACGCTGACATTATTGGCATTTCGCCACGTCAGAGAATTGCACGTACCTGGACACTCGGGGTTCATTATCAAGGGATCTGTTCAGCCCGGCATATGTTATAAAGACCGAATACCTTAGGGAGTGTTCGGCGTCGCGAGTTTGGCCTTATATGCATCAGCTCCGAATCATGTCTTTGGTCAAATGTTTGGTTTGCCCGGCTCCCGTGTTTTTCTACCTTACGTTCCTCTCTATCGGCTAAGGTGGCACCGGGAGAACTACTGCGATTGTTGCCTGGTTCATCCGGATGAGCACCTCAGTAGAGAAAGCCGAAAACTGACTGCCATGATAAAGTGCGAGACTGGTCAACCACTCGATGACTTAGCGGAACCTTCGGGATTCCTCCGCATTAACGAAGGGCCGTTTCCCGGTCATGTACGTACGCGCCCCGTATTTTCGGACGAGCGCGGAGGTACCAGGGGCTATATAGTACTCCCACCGTCAAACTCCTATGGCTAAGTGAAAGTGTTAAAGCAATATAGTCCGATTGCCTCGTTCGCTGCGCTACCACCTCCTTAATGGACCAAGACGTTGGTTCAAGTGTGAATACGCGTTTTTTACAAACACCCCCGCATTATATGCGTGGGGGCTGAAGCCGACGACTTCAAAATTTTAGGTTATATACATATATACATAAACGGCCGCACAGGAGGCATCATAATACTTTCAGGCAAAAGTATAAAACACAGCCTTTATAATTCAATAAAGCATGGGAATACATGTCACTAGAACATAATATTCTTCGAGCACTGAGCCTCTATTGCATGAGCGCCTTCAAGGACTTCTTCAAAGTAGTGCTCGGCAGATACTCGGCCTACGACCGAAATCTGGGTTGCAATAGCGGTGGCCTCCATCTCTGCCCAGTATGTGTTGACACGGGCAAGTGCCATCCGCGCACCCTCTATGCACGCCGATGATACGTCTCCAACGTATCTATAATTTTTGATTGTTCCATGCTATTATATTATCTGTTTTGGATATTATTGGGCTTTATTATCCACTTTTATATTATTTTTGGGACTAACCTATTGACCCGAGCGAGTGCAGTTCACCTTTTCCTTTGTTTGATGTTTGAAGAAAAGGAATATCAAGCGGAGTCGAAACGGAATGAAATCAAGCTGGAGAAGTTATTTTGGAAGAAAGCTATCGGAAAAACTTGGAGTGCGTCGGGAAAGAAAGCGAGGAGCCACGAGCGGAGGCGCGCCCACCCCAGGCGCGCCCACCCCTGTGCGCGCCCTCCACCCTCATGGGCCCTCGTAGCCCCGACGTACTTCTTCCGCCTATATATCCATATACCCTAAAACGATCGGGAACAGAATAGATCGGGAGTTCCGCCGCAAGCTTCAGTAGCCACCAAAACCCAATCGGGACCTGTTAGGCACCCTACGGGGGGGAACCCTCACCGTGGCCATCTTCATCATCCGGCGCTCTCCATGACGAGGAGGGAGTAGTTCACCCTCGGGGCTGAGGGTATGTACCAGTAGCTATGTGTTTGATCTCTCTCTCTCTCTCTCTCTCTCTCTCTCTCTCTCTCTCTCGTGTTCTTGATTTGGCACGATCTTGATGTATCATGAGCTTTGCTATTATAGTTGGATCTTATGTTTCTTCTCCCCCTCTACTCTCTTGAAATGGATTGAGTTTTCCCCTTGAAGTAATCTTATCGGATTGAGTCTTTAATGACTTGAGAACACTTGATGTATGTCTTGCCGTGCGTATCTGTGGTGACAATGGGATATCACGTGATTCACTTGATGCATGTTTTGGTGATCAACTTGCGGGTTCCACCCATGAACCTATGCATAGGGGTTGGCACATGTTTTCGTCTTGATTCTCCGGTAGAAACTTTGGGGCACTCTTTGAGGTTCTATGTGTTGGTTGAATAGATGAGTATGAGATTGTGTGATGCATATCATATAATCATACCCACGGATACTTGAGGTGACATTGGAGTATCTAGGTGACATTAGGGTTTTGGTTGATTTGTGTCTTAAGGTGTTATTCTAGTACGAACTCTAGGGCTGTTTGTGACACTTATAGGAATAGCCCAACGGATTGATTGGAAAGAATAACTTTGAGGTGGTTTCGTACCCTACCATAGTCTCTTCATTTGTTCTCCGCTATTAGTGACTTTGGAGTGACTCTTTGTTGCATGTTGAGGGATAGTTATATGATCCAATTATGTTATTATTGTTGAGAGAACTTGCACTAGTGAAAGTATGAACCCTAGGCCTTGTTTCCTAGCATTGCAATACCGTTTACGCTCACTTTTATCATTAGTTACCTTGCTGTTTTTATATTTTCAGATTACGAAAACTATATCTACCATCCATATTGTACTTGTATCACCATCTCTTCGCCGAACTAGTGCACCTATACAATTTACCATTGTATTGGGTGTCTTGGGGACACAAGAGACTCTTTGTTATTTGGTTGCAGGGTTGTTTGAGAGAGACCATCTTCATCCTATGCCTCCCACGGATTGATAAACCTTAGGTCATCCACTTGAGGGAAATTTGCTACTGTCCTACAAACCTCTGCACTTGGAGGCCCAACAACGTCTACAAGAAGAAGGTTGCGTAGTAGACATCAAGCAAGTTTCAGGCGCCATTGCCGGGGAGGCTAGGTAAGCGGTACTCTCACCCCGTCAACTAAGCTCTTTTCTGGCGCCGTTGCCGGGGAGGTGAGTGCTTGAAGGTATATCTTTATATCTTGCAATCGAATCCTTTTGTTTCTTGTTTTATCACTAGTTTAGTCTATAAAAGAAAACTACATAAAATGGAATTGAGTTTGTCTCATACGCTTCATCTTTTTAATATCTTTCGTGAGTATGATGGAAAGGAAAATTGTGCCAAAGTGTTAGAAGAAGAATGCATTAAAATGTTTGGCACTAAATCTTTGAATGATGAGCATGATTGCAATGTTGTTAGTATGAACTCCTTGAATATCCATGGTACTAATGATGATTGCACTAGTTATGATGAAAATGTCTCATATAAACATGTCAATTTTTGTGGAGTGCATTGGGTTTGCAAGTACACACCAAATAGGGAAGATAGATATTGCAAGAGGCATAATTACTTAGAAACTAAATGGTTGCAAGAAAGGCTAGATGTGAGTGCTGAAAGTTTAAAATATCTTTACCGTACTTGTGAACTTTGCAATGAACATGGTCATTTAAATATCAATTGCAAATTGTTTCATGATCGAATCGTGTCCAAAAATTGTGATGACTTGATTTCCCTTGCACATCATAATGAACTTAGTTTGCTTTTGGGTTATGAAAAAATGAAACGTCAAACTAAGCATATTCCAGAATATAACCTTGAGAAATTCCTCGATATTGATCTAGAAGAGATTTATATGTACTGTGCGGTGAATTGCATTGAAAATCCTTATATTACCAATTACATAAAGAGAATAAAACAAATAGAAGATGAAGAGAATACTAACGAAAGGGAAGAGACTCCCCAATATCCTCCTATTATTTCTTATGATGAATCAGGTAACGAGGAGGAGCCCTCTATTCAACCAATCTCATTAATAAGGAGCTCCAAAAGGAGGATTGAACCCACACATGAGGTGAAGAAGAAGAAAATAAAAAGGAAGAGAGGTAAAAAGGTATCTCTCCCAAATAAAGCTGCTCCTATTATTGTTGCGCCTCGTGAAAATGAATCAAAAATAATTGTGGAAGATGATGCACTTGATGATGATATTGTTATGCCTATTGCTTGTTGTGATGATTATGATTGGGAAGATAATGATGCTCCTTATGATCTTGAAAATCTTTTTGGCACTTGCTTGGAAGAATATCATAATAATGTTTGCTATACTATTGGTGCTATCCATACTATTAATGATGAGAGTGATTTTGCTTATGATATGAAAAGGCCCAAGCTTGGGGAAGCTATGTTTGATTAGGATGATATATTTGAGAATGTATTTGCTGCAATTAATGTTTGTCCCAAGCTTGGGGATGCTACGTTTAATGAAGATGATATTTTTAGCCTCCCAAGTTTTGATATGCAAAGTTGTTATGATGATAGCATGCCTTCTGCCTATGATGATTATATTGATGAAAGTGGGTTTGGAAGAGTGTCAACTTTAGGAAGTAATGATCCCACTATTTTGGAGGATGTTGAATCTTATAATATTTATGAAAGTGGATTTGGAGAGGTCATGACTTTATTTAGTGATGTATCCACTATTTTGGAAGAGGTTTCAATCGATTATGATGAGAACAAAGTTGCTACTTATGATGATTATTGTGATGAAACTTATTCTATAAAAAGTAATGATGATTATATTTACAAAACTTGTCATGATTATGATTCCCCTTTTTCTGAACATTACTCTTTTAATGTGGAAAAAATTTATAGTATTCAAGTCTCTTATGATACTTCCACTATCCCGAATGAGAAGAATTTTGCTTATGTGGAGAGTAGTAAATTTTCTATGCTTGTAGATCATGAAAAGAATGCTTTAGGTACTGGTTATATTGTTGAATTCATTCATGATGCTACTGAAAATTATTATGAAGGAGGAACATATGCTAGTAGGAATTGCAATAATATCAAGTTTCCTCTCTATGTGCTTAAAGTTTTGAAGTTATGCTTGTTTTGCCTTCCTATGCTAGTTGATTGTTGTTCCCATAAGTTGTTTGCTCACAAAATCCCTATGCATAGGAAGTGGGTTAGACTTAAATGTGCTAGTCATATTCTTCATGATGCTCTCTTTATGTTTCAATTCTTATCTCTTATGTGAGCATCATTGAAATCATCATGCCTAGCTAGGGGCGTTAAACGATAGCGCTTGTTGGGAGGCAACCCAATTTTATTTTAGTTTCTTGCTTTTTGGTTCTGTTTAGGAATAAATAATCCATCTAGCTTCTGTTTAGATGTGGTTTTGTGTTTTAATTAGTGTTTGTTCCAAGTAGAACCTTTGGGAAGACTTGGGTGAAGTCTTTATGATCATGCTGTAAAAAACAGAAACTTTAGCGCTCACGAGATTAGCTTCAACTTTTTACTGGAGAGTGATATTTAGTTGATTATTTTTGAAGATGATTACTAGACAAATTCCTCAGGTCCACCAATTTATTTTAGAATTTTTGGAGTTCCAGAAGTTTGCGTTAGTTATAGATTACTACAGACTGCTCTGCTTTTGACAGATTCTGTTTTCGTGTGTTGTTTGCTTATTTTGATGAATCTATGGCTAGTAAAATAGTTTATAAACCATAGAGAAGTTGGAATACAGTAGGTTTAACACCAATATAAATAAATAATGAGTTCATTACAGTACCTTGAAGTGGTGTTTTGTTTTCTTTCGCTAACGGAGCTCACGATATTTTTTGTTAAGTTTTGTGTTGTGAAGTTTTCAAGTTTTGGGTGAAATCTTTTGATGGATTATGGAACAAGGAGTGGCAAGAGAATAAGCTTGGGGATGCCCATGGCACCCCCAAGATAATCTAAGGACACCAAAAAGTCAAAGCTTGGGGATGCCCTGGAAGGCATCCCCTCTTTCGTCTACTTCCATCGGTAACTTTACTTGGAGCTATATTTTTATTCACCACATGATATGTGTTTTGCTTGGAGCATCTTGTATTATTTGTGTCTTTGCTTTTTAGTTTACCACAATCATCCTTGCTGTACACGCCTTTTGAGAGAGCCATACATGATTAGGAATTTGTTAGAATACTCTATGTGCTTCACTTATATCTTTTGAGCTATATAATTTTTCTCTAGTGCTTCACTTATATCTTTTAGAGCACGGTGGTGGATTTGTTTTATAGAAACCATTGATCTATCATGCTTCACTTAGATTATTTTGAGAGTCTTAAACAGCATGGTAATTTGCTTAATCCTAATATGCTAGGCATACAAGATTTGTAAGAATTCTTATGAGTGTGTTGAATACTATGAGAAGTTTGATGCTTGAAAATTGTTTTGAGATATGGAGGTATTGATATTAGAGTCATGCTAGTTAAGTAGTTGTGAATTTGAGAAATACTTGTGTTAAAGTTTGTGATTCCCGTAGCATGCACGTATGGTGAACCGTTATGTGATGCAGTTGGAGCATGATTTATTTATTGATTGTCTTCCTTATGAGTGGTGGTCGGGGACGAGCGATGGTCTTTTCCTACCAATCTATCCCCCTAGGAGCATGCACGTAATACTTTGCTTAGATAACTTGTAGATTTTTGCAATAAGTATGTGAGTTATTTATGACTAATGTTGAGTCCATGGATTATACGCACTCTCACCCTTCCACCATTGCTAGCCTCTCTAATACCGCGCACTTTTCGCCGGTATCATACACCCACCATATATCTTCCTCAAAACAGCCACCATACCTACCTATTATGGCATTTCCATAGCCATTCCGAGATATATTGCCATGCAAATTTCCACCGTTCCGTTTATTATGACACGCTCCATCATTGTCATATTGCTTTGCATGATCATGTAGTTGACATCGCATTTGTGGGAAAGCCACCGTTCATTATTCTTTCATACATGTCACTCTTGATTCATTGCATATCCCGGTACACTGCCGGAGGCACTCATATAGAGTCATATTTTGTTCTAAGTATCGAGTTGTAATTCCTGAGTTGTAAGTAAATAGAAGTGTGATGATCATCATTTTTAGAGCATTGTCCCAAGTGAGGAAAGGATGATGGAGACTATGATTACACCACAAGTCGGGATGAGACTCCGGACGAAAAAAATAAAAAAAGAGAGAGAAAAAAGAGGCCATAAAAAAGAGAAAAGGCCCAAAAAAAAGAATTAAAAAAATAAAAAAAAATGAGAGAAAAAGAGAGAAGGGACAATGCTACTATCCTTTTACCACACTTGTGCTTCAAAGTAGCACCGTGATCTTCATGATAGAGAGTCTCCTATGTTGTCACTTTCATATACTAGTGGGAATCTTTCATTATAGAACTTTGCTTTTATATTCCAATGATAGGCTTCCTCAAAATGCCCTAAGTCTTCGTGAGCAAGTGAGTTGGATGCACACCCACTTAGTTTCTTTTGTTGAGCTTTCATATACTTATAGCTCTAGTGCATCCGTTGCATGGCAATCCCTACTCACTCACATTGATATCTATTGATGGGCATCTCCATAGCCTGTTGATACACCTAGTTGATGTGAGACTATCTTCTCCTTTTTGTCTTCTCCACAACCACCATTCTATTCCACCTATAGTGCTATGTGCATGGCTCACGCTCATGTATTGCGTGAAGATTGAAAAAGTTTGAGAATGTCAAAAGTATGAAACAATTGCTTGGCTTGTCATCGGGGTTGTGCATGATTTAAATACTTTGTGTGGTGAAGATAGAGCATAGCCAGACTATATGATTTTGTAGGGATAACTTTCTTTGGCCATGTTATTTTGAGAAGACATAATTGCTTAGTTAGTATGCTTGAAGTATTATTACTTTTATGTCAATATGAACTTTTATCTTGAATCTTTCGGATCTGAATATTCATACCACAATTAAGAAGAATTACATTGAAATTATGCCAAGTAGCATTCCACATCAAAATTCTGTTTTTATCATTTACCTACTCGAGGACGAGCAGGAATTAAGCTTGGGGATGCTGATACGTCTCCAACGTATCTATAATTTTTGATTGTTCCATGCTATTATATTATCTGTTTTGGACATTATTGGGCTTTATTATCCACTTTTATATTATTTTTGGGACTAACCTATTAACCCAGAGCCCAGTGCCAGTTCCTGTTTTTTCCCTTGTTTCAGTGTTTTGAAGAAAAGGAATATCAAACGGAGTCGAAACGGAATGAAATCAACTGGAGAAGTTATTTTTGGAAGGAAAGCTACCGGAAAAACTTGGAGTGCACGTCAGGAAAGAAACGAGGGAGCCACGAGGCAGGGGGGCGCGCCCTCCACCCTCGTGGGCCCCTCGTGGCCCCCTTGACGTACTTCTTCCGCCTATATATATCCATATACCCTAAAACAATTGGGGAACAGAATAGATCGGGAGTTCCGCCGCTGCAAGTCTCTCTAGCCACCAAAACCCAATCGGGACCCTGTTCCGGCACCCTGCCAGAGGGGGGGAACCCTCACCTGTGGCCATATTCATCATCATGGCGCTCTCCATGACGAGGAGAGAGTAGTTCACCCTCGGGGCTGAGGGTATGTACCAGTAGCTATGTGTTTGATCTCTCTCTCTCTCTCGTGTTCTTGATTTGGCACGATCTTGATGTATCGCGAGCTTTGCTATTATAGTTGGATCTTATGTTTCTTCTCCCCCTCTACTCTCTTGAAATGGATTGAGTTTTCCCCTTGAAGTAATCTTATCGGATTGAGTCTTTAATGACTTGAGAACACTTGATGTATGTCTTGCCGTGCGTATCTGTGGTGACAATGGGATATCACGTGATTCACTTGATGCATGTTTTGGTGATCAACTTGCGGGTTCCACCCATGAACCTATGCATAGGGGTTGGCACACGTTTTCGTCTTGATTCTCCGGTAGAAACTTTGGGGCACTCTTTGAGGTTCTATGTGTTGGTTGAATAGATGAGTATGAGATTGTGTGATGCATATCGTATAATCATACCCACGGATACTTGAGGTGACATTGGAGTATCTAGGTGACATTAGGGTTTTGGTTGATTTGTGTCTTAAGGTGTTATTCTAGTACGAACTCTAGGGCTGTTTGTGACACTTATAGGAATAGCCCAACAGATTGATTGGAAAGAATAACTTTGAGGTGGTTTCGTACCCTACCATAATCTCTTCGTTTGTTCTCCGCTATTAGTGACATTGGAGTGACTCTTTGTTGCATGTTGAGGGATAGTTATATGATCCAATTATGTTATTATTGTTGAGAGAACTTGCACTAGTGAAAGTATGAACCCTAGGCCTTGTTTCTTAGCATTGCAATACCGTTTACGCTCACTTTTATCATTAGTTACCTTGCTGTTTTTATATTTTCAGATTACAAAAACTATATCTACCATCCATATTGCACTTGTATCACCATCTCTTCGCCGAACTAGTGCACCTATACAATTTACCATTGTATTGGGTGTGTTGGGGACACAAGAGACTCTTTGTTATTTGGTTGCAGGGTTGTTTGAGAGAGACCATCTTCATCCTACGCCTCCCACGGATTGATAAACCTTAGGTCATCCACTTGAGGGAAATTTGCTACTATCCTACAAACCTCTGCACTTGGAGGCCCAACAACGTCTACAAGAAGAAGGTTGCGTAGTAGACATCAGCCGACCTCTTCATAGCGTCGATATGCGGCACAACACCAAGGAACTATTGCACTAAATTAAAATAGTTGTTCAGCCTTGGCCCTTCCGGCCACAAATGATCCACAACAGACCTCATGGCTAGACCGGACAACCTATGGAGCTCGGCCCACTCGGCCATCCGCTCATTCAGCAGAAGCGGATGGATTCGAACATAGAATTGTGACCAGAACAACTTTTCCACTTCACGATCTTTTTGATCTTTGAAGTATTCGGCCGCATCAGCAGCACTTGCTACCAAATCCACATATGTGTCCGCCGAACTCCATAGTTGATCAAGAGGAGCATACTTAGGATCTCCGAACTTCATCCGCAGCATAAAGGGCTTCCCAGCCGCAATATCCCCGGCTTGACGCAGCTCCTCCTTCATCGCTCTGATTGTAGAGCGGGTGTCCTTGGCTGCCACCGTGGCCTTTTCCAGGTCCGTCATCTTCGCTCGATTTTTATTTTCAAGAAGCTCATAACGGTCGGCGGCATCCTTCAACTCCACATCCCTCTTGGCTATCTCATCCTTGCTTCGGCAATGCGCAGCTTGTTCGGCTCTCAGCTCTTCGGTCGCCTTCAAAGCGGCCGCATCACTTTTCTTGGCTTGTTCCCTGGCTCGGGCAAGTTCCGCCCGAAGGGTCTCCACGGCGGCAGCTCCATCTGAAGTCACAAACATATTAAAGATACTAGCATCATGCTCCTCTTACTATATGTTGATCACCGGAGAAATCACATACCTTGTGCCTCGTCGAGCCGCTTGTTGACAAGCACGATGTCGGCATCTGCTGCATCAAGTTGCCGCTTCAGCTCGGCAAACTCACCAGTCCGGCTAGCCACCGGACCTTCAGCCACCTGCACATAAAGGCTGCCTGATTATTTCCTGGGACTATGATCCTCTGTTTACCGCCGTTCTCGATGGCAACCAGAGTCTCAGGGGCTACTATCTGCATACGGCACACCTAACGTGTGCGTTACCGTCAAACACATACACTATTTAACGTACCACAAAGCCTTTCAGGCTCATAAAAGCTTCATGCAACCCGCTTTCGGCGGATGAAATCCTCTGGATCACCATACCCATCAGTGTACGATGCGCTTCTGAGATAGCCGCTTGCTCCAGAAGATCCTTCATTGTGTCCGATCTCACACCGGACGGTTCCGGACTCTTTCTGTTACTCTCCTCAGGAGCCAAATACTAAGGACTTCGAGTGGCCGAGGGATTACCCTCTGGCCTTGGCGGATCAGGAGAAACCCTTCGCGACGACACTTCAGCGTCGCCCGCCTCGTGAGGCGGGGTGGCTTGGGGAGGTGTTTCGCTCTCCATCATCTTCGGAAGAAGATCCCCCGAAGACGAACTCTGTTGAGAAGGGCTACGATCCGAACTACAAGATATATGCTTCGGTTATTGTACTCAGAGGTAAAGCAGGATATTTTTACTATTAAGTACTTTTTGATTACTTACAGCTCGGTGGAAGGTTGATCCCCTTGAAGACACTGTGCGGCAAGGATACCCCCCGAGGCAGGACCCTCTGGCGAAGATTTCTTCCCCCGTTTGGAAACCTTTGTTTCCGGGTCCTCAGAGGCGGTCCTCTTCCTCCCTTGGGGAGAGGGAATTTCAGATCCTTCTCCCGGTTATCCTCCTTCGTGGAGGCGCTAATTCCCCCGGTTTGGATGAACAATGAGTGAGGCCCGCTTTCAGCCCGCTTTCAGCCTCTTTATTCCCCCCCTTTATCTTCCCCTGAGGGCGCCTGATAAGGCGCCGGCTCGAGCATTCTGGCTAGTACTGGATCTGTTGAGCCCTCGGGAAGGGGAGCCGAACACCTGATCATCTTCGCCTTTGTTACACAGTCCTGTTCAAAGAGCGATTTTTCAGAATGATGCTGTGGTAAATAAAAAGACAGCATGTTCGGCCATGGGATTACTTACTTGGGTATCTGGACGATTGTAGCTCAGAACCGCATCCTTGGTGTGGTCCGGAAACCTTATTTGTGGTCCAAAGAACAATTTGTACATCTCTTCGAGCGTCATGCCGAGGAAGTGCTAAATAGCTCGCGGTCCTTCTGGGTTGAACTCCCACATTCGAAAGGGTCGAGGTTTGCAAGGCAGGACTCGACGAACTAGCATGACTTGCATTACTGTAACCAGGCCGACGTCTCTCTCAAGGAGATCTCGGTTGCGGCTCTGCAATACCGGCACATCATTTACTGGCCCCCAGTCCAGCCCCTTATTGATCCATGACGTCAGTTGTGGTGGGGGGCCCGAGCGAAAGGCAGGGGCGGCCACCCACTTGGTACCCCGGGGAGCTGTGATATAAAACCACTCCCGTTGCCATAAACTGGACACCTCCGGGAAGGAACCCTTTGGCCATGGAACATGGGCGCCTTGGCTTATTACGGCACCTCCGCACTCTGCGTGTCGCCCCTCAATCATCTTCGTCTCCACATTGAAAGTTTTGAGCCACATGCCGAAGTGTGGGGTAATGCGGAGGAAGGCTTCGCACACAACGATGAACGACGAGATGTGAAGGATACAATCCGGGGCCAGGTCATGAAAATCCAGCCTGTAATAGAAAATGAGCCCCCTTACAAAGGGATCTAGATCAAGGCCTAGCCCTCGGAGGAAGTGAGAGATGAATACAACGCTCTCGCCGGGCTTGGGAGTGGGAATGACCTGCCCTCGAGCAGGAAACCTGTGCGAGATTTCGCCGGTCAAGTACCTGGCCTCTCTTAGCTTCTTGATGTCTTCCTCTGTAACGGAGGAAGGCATCCACCGACCTTGAAGGTTGGATCTGGACATGGTTGAAGGTCCGAAGCGCCTGACCTGAGCCTTGGGCGTTGGAACTCGAGGTGGGGGGAAGGATTCGACTGAGCGTGAGAAGAAAAAGGACAGGCCTTGGCCTCTTTATAAAGGAGATGAATATCAAGCGTCTCCGCGTGGCCGTCTGGGACTTGCCTAATCGAGGAGTCATACCGACGGACACGATTGGGTTACCCATATCCGTATTGATGAGAATCACGTAATAAGGGGGACACGATCTCTGCTTCGACAAGACATGCCAATAAAATCGCGGTGGCAGGCTGGTTGAGAAAGACGGTTCGTCATGGCCAGACCGCGGCAATACGTTGCATTATGAAAAACGTTCGGCATATTAGATGTGTGGAAATATTATTCTCTCTACGGTGGCATGTGGAATTTATTTTACAGAGCCGGACACTATCCTTGTGTTCAAAATCTCCTATGGAGTATTCGGAGGAGGAACCCGCCTTGCAATGCCGAAGACAATCTGCGCACCGGAATCATCGTCATTGAAGCCTGGTTCAGGGGCTACTGAGGGTGTCCTGGATTAGGGGGTCTCCGGACAACCGGACTATATCCTTTGGCCGGACTGTTGGACTATGAAGATACAAGATTGAAGAATTCATCCCGTGTCCGGATGGGACTTTCCTTGGCGTGGAAGGCAAGCTTGGCAATACGGATATGTAGATCTCCTCCTTGTAACCGACTTTGTGTAACCCTAGCCCCCTCCGATGTCTATATAAACCGGAGGGTTTAGTCCGTAGGACAAGAACAACCATACCATAGGCTAGCTTCTAGGGTTTAGCCTCTACGATCTCGTGGTAGATCAACTCTTGTAATACTCATATCATCAAGATCAATCAAGCAGGAAGTAGGGTATTACCTCCATCGAGAGGGCCCGAACTTGGGTAAACATTGTGCCCCCCGCCTCCTGTTACCATCCGCCTTAGACGCACAGTTCGGGACCCCCTACCCGAGATCCGCCGGTTTTGACACCGACGGGATGCCTTCCGGGGCATCCACAAGCTTAGACGCTTGAGTCTCCTTGAATATTTACTTGGGGTGCCTTGGGCATCCCCAAGCTTGAGCTCTTTCCTCTCCTCCTTCTACTCACATCGAGACTTCCTCGATCTTCGAACACTTCATCCACACAAAACTCAACAGAAAGCTCGGTAAGATCCGTTAGTATAATAAAGCGAATCACTACTCTAAGTACTGTTGCAAACCAATTCATATTTTGTTTTTGCATTTTATCTACTGTAATATAACTTTTCCATGGCTTAATTCACTGATAGAAATCAATAGTTTCATCAAAACAAGCAAACTATGCATCAAAAACAGAATCTATCTTAAAAAGGACAGTATGTAGTAATCTGAACATTCACCATACCTCTGGTACTCCAAAAATTCTGCAAAAATTAGGAAAAATAAAAAAAATGTATACAAAGACAGTACAAAAGGTTTCAGAACCGTTTGACGTTCCAGTAGAAAATGTAAAATCACGCACTACAGCCAAAGTTTCTGTCCTGCAGCGCACAAACCAACAAGCGTTGTAAACATCCTAAAGGCAAACCTTGGCATATTATTTTTATTATACAATGGAATTGTACAAGGGGATAATTATTTTTGTTGAAAATTTTCTGTAATCAAGATTCACAAAGTTTCCGTGAGCATGAACAAAGTTCAAGGCTAGCTCCCACTTTAACAATGCTCGTCTTTCTCACTTTCGCTTTTCTTTTTAAAAAGTTTTGGGTTCCCCTCTTTATTTTTTTTGTTTTTGAACTATATAAAAGCACTCGACAGAAATAAATGACTCTCTAGAACTTCTGGGTTGTCTCCCTGGAAGCGCTTTCTTTAAAGCCATTAAGCTAGGCATATAGTGCTCAAGTAATGAATCCACCCGGATCCCAAGGTATATCAAAGCCAATTTTAATTAACAATGATTTGTGATTTAGTAGTGAGCACAAAGTAACATATATCATGCAACAACGAAGTCTAACTCTCTTCCCATGCATCGCCATGTCATAAAAGAACAATTCATGCACATATAGTAAAGGCCAATGCATAGTATAAATAGTTTCTTGCAATTTTATCTTATTGGAAACATGGAGAGGCGGCGATGTAGTTCCTCTCTCATAATAATTGCAAGTAGGAGCAGCAAGCACATGCATATTATATTCATCAAAATCATCATGTGCAACGGTAAAAGGCAACCCATCAATATAATCCTTAATAAGTGCAAACTTCTTTGATATAGTGTAGTCGGGAGAATTCAAAAAGATAATAGGACTATCATGCGTGGGTGCAATAGTAACAATTTCATGTTTAACATAAGGAACTATAGCAAGTTCATCTCCATAAGCACAATTCATATTGGCATCTTGGCCACAAGCATAGCAAGCATCATCAAAAAGGGATATTTCAAAAGAATCAACGGGATCATAACGATCATTATAGCAATCATCCTTTGGTAAGCACGAAGGGAAATTAAACAATGTATGAGTTGAAGAGTTACTCACATTAGAAGGTGGGCACGGGTAGCTAATCCGCTCTTCCTCCTTTTGTTCTTCGCTCTCCTCATCATCTTTTTCATCCAATGAGCTCACAGTTTCATCAATTCCTTCTTCCATAGACTCCTGCAAAATATTAATCTCTTCTAGGACAGCGGAGGAGTCCTCAATATATGGTTTAATATAAGGATTAGAAGCATAATTATCATAGCAATATTTAAGTATGGCAAAATTTTCAGATTTGTAAAGAGTAGCATCATACTTTCAATCAAACAAGCAATTTCATAAGCACCCTTAAAAGCAACAAATTCTTCAATTTGTTGAACATCGTAGTAATTATAAACACCCTTAGCATATGAATATACGATTCCATTATCACTAAACTCACATTGGTAGGGAAGGTGTTTCTTAGGGTCTTCAGAACAAAAAGTAAAATCATATATTTCACATAAGTTCCAAGCATAGCATTGCAAACGATGAATTTGATCCAGTAAAAGTTTCCCTTTTTCAGATATGCGGTGTCGCACATAACAAGCATGCTCATTTAAAGATTTGCCCTCAACTAAGCTAGTTGGGGTTTCAGCCCGAGCACATAGGGATCGAAGATGATCCAAGTAAAAAGCTTCAGTAGTGTGATAGATTTTGTGTGGTTCTTCAACCATTGGTGTAGTAGGTACAACTAATTTTTTGGTATTTTGCGTTTCCTACCCATAACTAAAGATATAAAACAAGAGCACAAAATAAAAAATACTTAGTGATAAAGCAAACAAGCACACACGAGAATATTCACCCCACACTATAACTCCCCGGCAACGGCGCCAGAAAAAGGTCTTGATAGCCCACAAGAATAGGGGATCAATTGTAGCCTCTTTCGATAAGTAAGAGTGTCGAACCCAACAAGGAGCTAAAGGTAGAACAAATATTCCCTCAAGTTTTATCGACCACCGATACAACTCTACGCACGCTTGACGTTCGCTTTACCTAGAACAAGTATAAAACTAGAAGTACTTTGTAGATGTTTTTGGATAGGTTTGCAAGAATATAAAGAGCACGTAAATAAAAAGTAGGGGCTGTTTAGAAGAAGACACAACTAAGTTAGTTTTAGTAGAGAGCTTGTTGTCACACAAGAAAGTTATTTGTCCCTAGGCAATCGATAACTAGACCGGTAATCATTATTGCAATTTTATTTGAGGGAGAGGCATAAGCTAACATACTTTCTCTTCTTGGATCATGTGCACTTATGATTGGAACTCTAGCAAGCATCCGCAAATAGTAAAGATCATTAAGGTAAAACCCAACCACAGCATTAAAGCATGAAGTCCTCTTTATCCCATACACAAGCAACCTACTTACTCAGGTCTGTGCTTCTGTCACTCACGCCACCCACCATAAGCAAATCATGAAGATATTGCAAACCCTACAACGGGGATCCCTCACGCTTGTGTGACACGGAGAGCACCATGGGAAGCACCAATAATGAAACATGCAACTCAAACCAATCACGATCATCAATTAACCCATAGGACAAAATGGATCTACTCAAACATCATAGGATAGCCATACATCATTGGGAAATAATATATAGCGTTGAGCACCATGTTTAAGTACAGATTACAGCGGGTAAAAGAGGATTTACACCGCTGCATAGGGGGTAAGAGTTGGTGATGACGGCGGTGAAGTTGTTGGTTTAGATTGCAGTGACGATGATGGCCCCGGCGGAACTCCGGTGCCACCGGAAGCGAGGGGGAGAGAGCCCCCCTCCTTCTTCTTCTTCCTTGACCTTCTCCCTAGATGGGAGAAGGGTTTCCCCTCTGGTCCATGGTCTCCATGGCGTGGGAGGGGCGAGAGCCCCTCCGAGATTGGATCTGTCTCTCTCTATTTCTACGTTCTTGGATTCTGCCCTTTCACCGTTTCTTTTATAACCGGAGATCTGTAACTCCGATTGGGCTGAATTTTGGACACGATCTCTATCCAGATATTAGCTTTCTTGCGGCGAAAGAAGGGCTCCAACCGCCTTACGGGGTGGATACGAGGGTCTAGGGCGCGCCTGACCCCCTGGGGCGCGCGCCCTGCCTCGTGGCCCCCTCGGGCATCGTCTCACGTTAATTCTTCTTCCGAAAAATCATAAATATTCCAAAAAAAAATCTCCGTCAGTTTTCATCCCGTTTGGACTCCATTTGATATGGGTTTTCTACAAAACAAAAACATACAGCAGCATACGAGGCCGCTTTGGGCCTTTGGATCAATATGTTAGTCCCAAAAATAGTATAAAAAGTTGCCAAAAGTATATGAAAGTTGTATAATATTGGCATGGAACAATAAAAAATTATAGATACGACGGAGACGTATCAAGTAGCTACATGTAGAGCATTGCAGACATAGAAATTGGCAAAATACATACGGCTCTGAATGGGGCAGATCCGTTGACTAAACTTCTCTCACAAGCAAAACATGATCACACCTCAGTACTCTTTGAGTGTTACTCACATGGCGATGTGAACTAGATTATTGACTCTAGTAAACTCTTTGGGTATTAGTCACGTGGCGATGTGAACTATTTGTGTTAATCACATGGCGATGTGAACTAGAATATTGACTCTAGTGCAAGTGGGAGACTGAAGGAAATATTCCCTAGAGGCAATAATAAAGTTGTTATTTTATTTTTTCTTATTCATGATAAAGTTTTATTATTCATGCTAGAATTGTATTGATCGGAAACTTAGATACATGTGTGGATACATAAACAAATACCGTGTCCCTAGTGAGCCTCAACTAGACTAGCTCGTTGATAAAAAATGGTTAAGGTTTCCTAACCATAGACATGGGTTGTCATTTGATAACGGGATCACATCATTGGGAGAATGATGTGATGGACAAGACCCATCCGTTAGCTTAGCATATTGATCGTTCAGTTTATTGCTATCGCTTTCTTGATGACAAATACATATTCCTTCGACTATGAGATTATGCAACTCCCGGATACCGGAGGAATACCTTGTGTGCTATCAAACGTCATAACATAACTGGGTGGTCATAAAGATGATCTATAGGTATCTCCGAAGGTGTTTGTTGAGTTGGCATAGATCGAGATTAGGATTTGTCACTTCGGGTATCGGAGAGGTATCTCTGGGCCCTCTTGGTAATACACATCATAAGAAGCCTTGCAAGCAAAGTGACTAATGAGTTAGTTGCAAGATGATGTATTACGGAATGAGTAAAGAGACTTGCCAGTAACGAGATTGAACTAGGTATAGAGATACCGACAATCAAATCTCGGGCAAGTAACATACCGATGGACAAATGGAATTACGTATGTTGTCATTACGGTTCGACCGTTAAAGATCTTCGTAGAATATGTAGGAACCAATATGGGCATCTAGGTTTCGCTATTGGTTATTTACCGGTGAGGTGTCTCGGTCATGTCTACATGGTCCTCGAACCCGTAGGGTCCGCACGCTTAACGTTCGTTGACGATATATAGTGTTATATGATTTGGTGACCGAATGTTGTTCAGAGTCCCAGATGAGATAGACATGACGAGGAGTCCTGAAATGGTCGAAAGGTAAATATTTATATATAGGACGATGGTATTCGGACACCGGAATAGTTTCGGAGTGCAGGTACTCATCAGGTCACCGGAAGGGGTTCCGGGCACCCCGGCAAGTGTATGGGACTTATGGGCCAAAGGGGGGGGGCAGACCAACCCACAAGGGGCTGGTGCACCCCTTCCCTTGTCTGGCCAGCCCTAGGGGAAGGAAAGGGGAGGGGTGGCCCATCCTACCTTTCCCTCCTCAGGAGAGAAAGGAAAGGGGGGGCAACTCCTCCTTCCTTCCTCCTGCAGTCCAAATATGGAAAGGGGGGCGCCACTTGAGGGAAGACTGTCGGTGTCAAAACCGGCGGATCTCGGGTAGGGGGTCCCGATCTGTGCGTCTAGGCTGATGGTAACAGGAGGCAAGGGACACAGATGTTTACCCGGGTTTGGGCCCTCTCGATGGAGGTAAAACCCTACTTCCTGCTTGATTAATATTGAAGATATGGGTAGTACAAGAGTAGATCTACCACGAGATCGTAGAGGCTAAACCCTAGAAGCTAGCCTATGATGGTATGATTGTAATTGTGATCGGCTTTCTAAGGACCAACCTCTCCGGTTTATATAGACACCGGAGAGGGCTAGGGTTTACATGGAGTCGGTTACAAGGAAGGAAATATAATATTCGGAAAGTCCCATCCGGACACGGGTCGAAGTCTTGAGTCTTTTTTCTTCACGCTTCAATAGTCCGGACGATGTATATAGTCCGGCTGTCCGGATACCCCTAATCCGGGACTCCTCGGTAGCCCCTGAACCAGGCTTCAATGGCGATGAGTCCGCGCGATCTTGTCTTGACATTGCAGGCGGGTTCCTCCTCGAATACTCCAAGGTAATTATCGAACACTTGAGCGTGTGGGATCCACAAGATGATCTTCACATGCCACCGTAGAGAATGATATTTCACAAATGCAACCTGCTGACAACTTTTAGGCAATGCGGCGTGTCATCACGGCGGGTTATTATTGAACCGTTTTCCACAACCAGCCACAGCGCATCTGCGAGGCGGTTTCCTTGACACGTCTTGTCAAGCGAGATCGTGTCCCCTTATTATGGGATTCTCATCAATACAGATGCGGGTAATCCCACCACATCATCAATCGTGGCGTTTGGGAAGCAAGCGATTCCCAGCGAGCAAATGGGGGCGCACGCTTTCGTCGCCTTTATAAAGGGATAAGATTTCCCCATTTTACCGCCTTCTTCCTCCTTTGCCCTCTTGCCCCTCGAGCTCCAGCGCCCAAGCCCAAGTCTTCTCTGCACAGCTAAACATGTCGGGAGCAGGAGGCACGGGTGGCTTCCACCGTCAAGGAGAAGCATATCGCAAATCTTGAGCGGCGGATACTTGGCGCAAACATAGCGCCGGCTACGGACGTTGGGCAGGTCATTCCGACTCCGGGACCCCACGAGAGGTCGTGTTCGTCGCCCGCCGTCCATGGACTGGGGTTTCCACTTCACCCCTTTGTCCAGCGGGCTCATGTTCTACTACGGGCTAGATTTCCATGATCTAGCCCAATTTCGTCCTCAACATCTCGGCGTTAGGTAAATGCGTGTCGAGCTTTCCTCGCATCCGGCCTCACTTAGGCCTGTGGCTGCAAATCTTCTGCGTGAAGCCGAAGATTATATGCGGCCAGCAAGCGGAGTGAGGAAGGGCCATGGTGGGCAAGATGCCTAACGTCACCTGGTTGGAGGCTCCTTTGCGGAGACCGTAAAAGGGTGGCAATCGGGGTGGTTCTACATCACCGAGCCGTGCGGCGCCAACTGGGCGGCGGCCCCCGAGTTCCGATCCGGAGCCCCCATGCGGCTCACTTCACGGGAAAGGAAGGAGTCGACTTGGGCGAACCTCTGAGCTGACGGACTCAAACCTGCATCAAGAGCATGAAGGACAAGAACATTAAGCTCGTCAACATGGTCCAGTCATGCTTTCGTTCGCGGATTACATCGTGCCAAAGGCGGGCATTCAATCTGTGGGAGTTCGTCGGCGAACACCGACGGCAGCAGGCTCTATGGCATGAAGCACAAAGGCAGCGTGGAAGGAGTTGTTTAAGGCCTCCGAAGTACCTCCTCCCACATCCGAGGACCGCTGGCTTCATGCAGCGTGGCCCCCGCGTCTGGTGAGTTTTGGGGCTGCCACCGGATTCGTTTTTCGATACATTCATGGGAAGTCTTAAGTATTTGTGTATATTTGATCAGGACTACGTGGAGACAATGGAGCAGATTATTTGTCGGCTCCGTTGCGGAAGATCCGGTGATGCTCTCTTGGCGAGATCTTGATCCGGCGCCCTACAAGGCACCGGAGAAGAAGGCCGAAAAGAAGGCCCCGCGGACCAGGAAGGGTTTCCGGCGTAAGGTTGTGCCGGAAGCCTCGTCTGAAGACGACGAGGCGCACTCCTCCCCCAAAGAGGAGGAATAAGAAGAAGAAACCGCCCCATCCGGAAAGGATGAGAGGCCTGAGGAGTCGGGCCGTGGGGCCGGGAGAGGCCCTCGACGCAAGGCCATCATACCCACGTCGTCCGATGATGAGAAACAGATTCCTTCCACGGAGGCGGGGGGGAAGCAAGAAGAAACTTTACCTCCCCACACTAGGGAGGAGAAAAAGAGGAAAGCCACCCCGGAAGGGGAGGTTGGGACGCCCAAGAAGGGAAAGTCGTCCCTTCCGGACTACTCCACCATGGCCGCTCACAGCGAGGAAGGGTGGCTGCCCGGGGGGAAAGCCCCTGGCGTGATCGTAAGTGCCCGCACTCTACCGTGATTTTATTTCATAGTTGTTTAATAACACCGAACATATATGCAGTCCGGCCCGGGCTCATCCGGAGGTGTCGTCCTCGGATGGGTCTCTGAGCGCTTGAGATGAACTTCGCTCCGGCGGCCACCACTCCTCAACCTGCTGATGACACGGAGGTGTTGTCCCGAAGGTTCCCCGAGCAGGGGGAGGTGACCCTGGAGACGCCCCAAGGCGGAATTCCAAATGCCGGACATGCAGGGTTCAAGATCCCCGCGGATCGCGTCGATGAGAGCCGCAACAAGGCAGACTCTCGACCGAACACTGCTCCGGAACCTTCGACGGTTCCGGACTTAGGCGGGTAGCCCCTCGTTAGGGAGGGCAAGCCGCCCGCGCCGAGGACTTCCGTCGTGTCAACAGCGCCGGATAGTCTGGTGGAAGCGCTTTGAGGCGCTTCCATAGAAGAAGAGCACCGTACTCTTATGAGTGCAGTGATTCAAAAGGTTCTGTCCGCCAAAAGCGGACTAACCGAAGCCTGCACAAGCCTCCTGGCGGGCTTCGAGGTAAATAATAAAAATACATGAAATTACCACCCGATAGGTAGTAGCCCCGATACTCTGTTTGGTGTTGGAAAGAAAAGCCAAGCGGAGGTCAATATAATCCGAGGAGTCTAATAAGTGTTTATGTGACTAAGCAGCCGTCTTTGCTTGCCGCTGCTGCCCGTACAGCCGAGGTTGCGAACTAAGCGGGACTGGAGCGGTAGCGAGGAGAGCTCGACCTCACGAGCAGGCAGCTCGAAGAGAGCAAAGGTGAGTAATTCTCCGCTTCGTATGTATGTAAAGATATATAAAATTGTTTAGTCGGCGGCAAAGCGTCGTGATCGTGTGTGAGAGGTCCACAGCCAAAGTGGCGTCCCGAAGAAAGCGCTATCGAGGGCGAAGACAAGGCGGCCTTGGAATCTTGAGCCTTGAAGCAAAGTGCTAGAGTGGGCGAGTGCAGCAAGAGCTCAGGACCTCGGCAAGAAATTGAGTCCGTGGAGCATGATCTGAAGACGAAAGAGGCCGAGCTTGCGAAGGCCCTTGTGAATATGAAAGACGCCAAGGCCAAAGCCGAGAAGATACAACAGGAGATCCAGGAGGCCAAAAAGATAGCGGCGGGTAAGAAATTCTTTATGCAAAGCAAACATGTGGAGGAGGCGTTTCTTTTACTTACTCGAATTCGGAGCTCTCCATGGGCATTCGCAGATCTGCCATGCAGCGTATCAGATGCCGCGGAGTTCTACCGTGCCCAAGAGGGGAGCTCAACGGAGAAGTTGTTTTGGTCCCAGTATGCTGGGGCTGAACACCCAACGCCTCTGAGTGATCAACTGAAGCATTTGGTCGAACTCCACAGGTCAGCCGAAGTGGCTATGAAAGATTTCATAGTCCGGATGTGGCCTGGTGAGCCCCTGCCCACTAGCTACTTCGGCCTGATCAAGCGGATGGTGAATGCCTGTCCGCGGCTTGAAGTAATCAAGCGATCCGTTTGCATCGAGGGTGCCCGCCGGGCCTTTGCCCGAGCGAAGGTGCATTGGGGCAAGCTGGATGCGGAGAAGGTGGTGAAGGACGGTCCGCCAGAGGGCAAGGAGCACTGCCATCCCGAGAAGTATTATGATGGTGTTATGAAAGGTGCTCGTCTCGTGGCCGATGAGTGTTCCAAGGACAAGATCTTTGACTAAATGTACCTCTGTCGCTTTTGTAATTTAAAGACGAAGTTAATTGGGCTATGTAGCGTTGTTTGATTTAAAATATTACCTTACATGCAGCTGTTTATAGAATCTGAAACTAGGCGATGGTGGCTTCCGCCCCACGCAACTAGTGCGGGGTGTTCTGGAAAAACCGGATACTCTTTATCCAAATGTTTGGTCCCTTAAGGAGGTATCCGGCGCAGCGAAAAGGCAATCGGACTATTCGGCTTTATAACTTTCACTTAGCCATAAAAGTCTACAGTTTTAAATTTCAGCGAAGCCCCTAGAATCCGGAAGGCCGAATTGGGGCGTTATATATGCCTAGATCGAACGAAGCCGATTTATCGCTTAAAGCGGAAAATCTTTAAGGATTTTAAGACCTCTCGAATAGCGACCAGCTCTCGCCACATCATGCCGGTCAGTTTTCGGCTTTCTCTACTGAGGTGCTCGTCCGGAAGAACCGGGACACAATCACAGTAGTTCTCCCTACGCTACTGTAAGTGCATCTAGTGCCCCTTAGTGATTTTGGTGTATTGAAGACTTATAGGTTAAGGAACTAATGTGTTTGTAAGTGTACACAGGTCTATAAGTCTATGAGGAGTTTGATATTTACAGTGAAAGTCGACCCCTAAAAATGAAGTTCTTGTTGAAGACTTTGATATTCGAAGACTTTACGAAGACTTTGAAAGTGAAGAAATTGGTGTGACCTTGAAGACTTGGTATTCATTCGAGGAACATGAAGCGTGAAGACTTGTTTTCGTAGTTTCGTTTTCTCTTTCTTGAGTCATAGGAAACACCGTCTTGTTAAAGGGGTAGAAATACTAAGGAAAAATTTCCATGTGATGCTCAACTCAAAATCCTACACCTACCAATCCCTTGAGTGAAGCCTTTGGAAATCTCATACAGTTCAGTCAATTTCTTGATGTGAGACGAAGTTCTTACAGTATTTGAGAATTTATTCGGACCGAGGAGTTAGGAATTCGCCTTGATCTTGGATTGCCTACGATGAGAACATGATATACGAGAATTTGATATTCAAATTTCCGACCGTTCTTTGTCTTCTTGGCTTGACTGTCCCAAAATATCTTATCCACCTAACGGTCATATCATTGAAGGGCATTTATGTCTTATCATGTCGAGCTGCTCCCTAGGCTATAAATAGCCGCCCCTACAACCACTAGCTGGTTGGCTGCTCGAAGAACTTGACACTTGTCATTTGAGGGCAACCCATACTCCGAGGACTTTGAGCGAAAATCATCGGGTGAGGAAAAACCCAAAAAACCGAACCCCTACAAACCCAAAGTGATTGAGCATCACTGAAGAAATTGATCCTGCATGGATCCGACGCTTGTTACCTTTGAAGACTGTGCTTCTTCCAGACGGTTAGGCGTCATGGTCTAGAACATCAAGAGGAATTGTGGATCGCCGAGTGACCAAGTCTGTGAAGGTTTGGAAATCGCTGAAGACTTACCACAGTGATTGGGCGAGTCATGTGACCTTAGTTCAAGGAGAATCTGGTGAGGACTTGGTGTCTGAGCTGCGTGCTTTCGGCTGGGTGTCAGGGACTGTGTGTCCTCGAGTTTAAATACTCGGCCGCTCCAACCAGACGTACAAGCTGAGACAATGATTGAACTGGTCTACCAAATCATTGTCTTCACCAACCTAACTGGTTCTATTTCCTCAACCCTTTCATTTCCTCATTCTTGTGTTGAGTGTTTGTTCTTATCTGTGTTTAAAGACTTTGGTGAAGACTTTCTCAATTTCCTCAGTTCAATTTCTTGATCTGTTTGTCTTCATCTTGAGTTATCCTGTGATTACGCTTTACGTACTCTGAGCTAGTCTTCATTTCATCATGATGACTATCGTGTATTCTATTATGCTTACTTCGAGTACTTATTCTGCTGCAACTAGTTCTTCGCTAAGGAATTTCCTCATCGGCAAATTCCTCGTTGAAGAATTCATAAAATCGCCTATTCACCCCCCTCTAGTCGATATAGCACTTTCAATTGGTATCGAGCAAGGTACTCCCTTGTTACGTGTGATTTAGGTTTAACCACGGAGTTTTAGTTATGTCGACCCATGATTATGATCAAGGTCTCGGCAGGGTGTCCTACCTTTGATGGGACGGACTACCCATCTTGGAAGAACAAGGATGCGAATGCATCTTGAAGCAATTGACAACGATCTACGGTATGTTATGGAAAATGGTGTTCCCTCGGTCACACCTTCTCACGAATCTGCTGATGTGAAGAGATTCAAGCAACTCGATTCTCAAGCGAAGAATATCATATGTGGCCATCTGAGGAAAGGTCAGTATGGAAGAGTGAGTGCTTTGGAAACTGCTAAGCTTATCTGGGATAGGCTGTCCAAAGTGAATGAAGGAGTCTCAACTCAGCGTGACTCCCGAGTTGATGTTCTTTGGAATCTCTTCAACCACTTCAAAAGACTCGAGAATGAAAATGTTCAACAAACCTTCGATCGCCTCACTGACATCTCAAATGAGCTCCAAGCACTTGGCGCCACTGACATCACCGACCATGAGGTGGTGAAGAAATTATTGAGATAAACTTGATTCCTCATTTGATACTCGCATGCGATGATACAAGAGCGTCTTGACTACAAGTCACTTGATCCGGTGATATCCTCGAGAGGCTAAATACTCATGAGTTTCAGACTTCTTTGAAAAGAGATCTCTATGGTTCTAGCTATGGAAAAACACGTGCCACGAAAGCCAAGGTTGTGTCGAATCTGAGTGTGAAGACTACGGTAGTAGCCTTGGAGATCACGAAGAATTAGGCCAGGAGCTAGCCTTTGCTCGTGAAGAAATTCAGAAGTTCTCAAGGCGTGGTCGCTTTGGAAAATCCTCAAGAAGCGGTGACTCCTCATCCGGTGACTATAAGAAGACTTGGTCACAAATGCAAGAAACCTGGACACTACATCCAAGATTGTCCTCGATGGGAAAAGGAATTAAAGAAGAAGAAACACAAGGATTACAGTTACGATGGCGCTAAGAAGAAGAAGAAATCATCGAAATCTTCATCATCAAAATCCTCAAAGCCTTCTTCTCACAAGAAGAGCAGCTCCAAAAAGGCTCGGGCATTCATTGGCAAGGAAATGGACTCTGAAGCTGAATCGAGGAACATGAGGAAGAGGAGGCATCGAGAAGAATCTGAGTGCGGTGTGGCGAGTCTAGCTCTACGCTCTTGCTTTTCGTCGACAAGTCCATTTTCAATTCGAAGAAAATGACCTCACCAACAAAGCTGATGAAGATAGTGATGACTACGCTCCCACCTATTGCTTCATGGCAAAGGGTGCCAAGGTACTCAAATATACCTCCTCTGAATCTAGTGAAAATGAATCTGATGAGATCTAAAGCCCAGTTACTCAAAACTTGCTAAGATTGCTGTAAAAAAACAAAGGGCTTTGGAAAAGGTTCAAAACATGTTAGATAAGAGTGATGATATGTTAGGTGAATAAATGGATCGCACTAAAGCCCTGACTGAAAATCTTCAGAGACTTCACTCTAGGTTTGACAGCCTTCAAGGTCATCATAACACTCTCTTATCTGATCATGAGAAACTTTCTTATGAATTTCTTCAAAGAAAGCAAGACCTTGAGAAGCTAAGAGTGAGTTATGAAGATCTTGAGGAGGGCGCGATTCATTACTTGCTCAACAAATCAGCGCTTCTCGGGAAGAATTTGTTCCTACATGCTTAAAGTGCATTGAGCGTGAATCGCTAATTCTTCACTGAATGTTCAAATGCTTCAACTGTTACAAATTCTTCACTTGCCTCTGCTATCACTAATTCCTCATCGAGGACATTGCTAGTATCCTTGACGATGCAGGGCTGAAGGGCTGTACATGACAGGCATGTACAAAAGCCTCAAAGGGCATCAGACTCTTTGTGATGTGCTTAAAAGCAGATCCTCAACGAAACCCTAGGAAAGAGGTATTGCCTTTGAGAGGAAACTCAATGCTGATGGAACATATTGGAAGCTTTGAGCGGTATCCCAAAACCTCATGGGTTGCTGCAAAGGGACCTCCGATTGATCCATCTAACTTATCTGGCTTTGCATGCGAATCTCCTCATTCTTACGATGAGTCATTTGACTCAACTATAAACTGTTCAAAAATCAGAATGGTGAAGTATTTGCTAGATATGTTGGCACTAAGCTGCAGGAGCGGTTCCCCTATGAAGAAAATCTGGGTTCCCAAGAAGTGCCTTGAAAGTCTTGGTGAATGTCCTCATGACACCACACGTGAAGAATAGGAACCCCAGATCAAATTCTTCATATGGACCAAATTCTTCATATGGATCCAAGTCCTCATACGGACCAAATTCCTCCGTGGATCAAATTCCTCAAAATGATCAAAGTCCTCATATGATTATCATCGTGCTAACAACTCTGTTTTGAGGTAGAGCTAAGGGCTATGAATATGTGCATTATTCTTCAAACCAATATGTTCATAAGTCCTCGAAGAATTTCTCTGCTTATTCATATGCCTACCCTAACACCTCTTATGTGAAGCGAAATGGTTTGGCTTCTATGCCACCATTCTCGTATGGTGCTTTCATGAGTGATGAACTCTTTGCCACCTTGAGATGTGGGTGGTGAAGAAAAGAACTAATCTCTTCTGCAGGGTCAGGTCTCGGGCGTGCCTTAACGTCTGAAGAATTTCTTTGAGGGACACGACAAATTGCACGAAAGGCGCTGAGCTAATCATGATGAAATGAACTTTCATTTCACACGTCCTCATCTTGCTT
The DNA here is from genome assembly GCA_021605205.1 of Aegilops longissima. Taxonomy (NCBI): domain Eukaryota; kingdom Viridiplantae; phylum Streptophyta; class Magnoliopsida; order Poales; family Poaceae; genus Aegilops; species Aegilops longissima. The sequence goes on along the minus strand of CM038678.1, from coordinate 156,790,812 downwards.
ATCTGTTAATACCGGTGATGAAATTCATCGATGAACTTGATATCATATTCTTCACGATGAAGTATATGAGATCGTAAGTTATACTAATTCATCTGCAGGATGATCAACCCAAAGCCACTGAGTGGATTCTCGATAGTGGATGTACAAATCATATGACTGGTGACAAGAATCTATGAATGCTCCCTTATCACCGTCACATCTGAAGCATATCATCTTTCTTGACAAAGGCAAAAGTCGGTATTGGGTCTTGGTAAGGTTGCGATCTCTAAGGACATACACATGGACAAAGTCATGCTTGTTGAGTCCTTAGGATACAACCTCATGTCGATCTCAATGCTTTGTGATCTTGATATGGTTGTTATCTTTGGCAAATATCGTTGTGTTGTGATTATGGAAGCTGACAATTCCAAAGTCTTGAAGGCTTTAGGAGAGGAGACTTGTATATTGTTGACTTCTCTCTGGGACCACAACCAGCCGTGTGTCTACTTGCAAAAGCTTGAAAGGCTGGCTATGGCATCGGCGACTTGGTCATGCAGGCATGAGGAATTTACTGCAGCTTGCAAAGAAGAAGCATGTCATTGGCATTGAGAATGTCAAATTCCTCAAGGATCACTTGTGTGGAGCTTGTGAAGCTGGAAAAATGACCAAGGCCAAGCATCCGTGAAGACTATCATGACCACTACTCGTCCCTTTGAATTGCTTCACATGGACCTCTTTGGTCCCAATCATTACTCGGTTATCGTTAATGATGCATCTCTATATGGCTTTGTTATTGTTGATGATTACTCTCGTTACACATGGGTACACATTGTTACTTACAAAAATCAAGTGCGGAAGTCTTCAAGCGATTTTCCTCGAGGGCTTCAACTAACTTTGGTGTGAAGATCAAACACATCGGGAGTGACAATGGAACTGAGTTCAAGAATTCGGTCTTGATACCTATCTTGATGAACTTGGTATTACTCATGAGTTATCTGCTCCTTATACTCCTCGGCAAAATGGCGTCGTGGGCGCAAGAACAGAACTCTTGTTGAGATGGCTCGCACTATGCTTGATGAATACAAAAGCGCCTAGTCGTTTTGGATTGATGCAATTGATCTGCGTGCCACATCATCAACAGTATATCTTCACAAATTCTTCAAAAGACTGCCTATGAACTCCTCACGACAAGAAACCCAATGTAAGTTATTTCAAAGTCTTGATTGCTAAATGTTGGATTAGAGATCCTCATCACAATTCTAAATTTGCACGAAAGCACATGAAGGTTTATGCTTGGTTACGGAAAGGACTCGCACACCTCTGAGTCTTCAACATCGCTCTTCACAAGATTGTTGACCTTTGTAGATGTGCGGTTCGATGAAACTAATGGCTCGCAAAGAGAGCACCTACCTTACGTGTTAGATGAACCAGCTTTTGAGGATTCAATCAAGTTCAAGGCAAGCGAGGATGTCATTCCTCTTGAAGAATATCTTTGAAGAATTCATTCTGTCTGTGAAGAAGCGTCGAGTGATGCACTGAAGATAATCTTGAAGACAATGGTCTTGAGGAAAATGATCAAATTCCTCGGCGACAACCAGCTCATCCTCGTGTTGGAAAAGAAGTGCAAGTTGACAAGATCATCGATGACATTAAAGCGCGGGTCCTCTCACACGCTCAAAAGCTTCACATTTATCTAACTTTTGTGGGCACTATGCTTTTGTCTCTATCACAGAGCCCACTAAGGTAGATGAAGCATTTTGGGCAGAGTGGATTCAGGCTATGCAAGAAGAATTACATCAGTTCAAGCTCAACAATGTCAGGGAACTGGTCAAGCGTCCGAGATCCTCGCAAGCATAATATCATTGGCACAAAGTGGATCTACCGCAACAAGCAAGATGAAAATGGTCTTGTGGTGAGGAATAAAGCACGACTAGTAGCTCAAGGCTACACCAGTTGAAGGAATTGATTTGATGAAACTTTTGCACTGTTGCTAGACTTGAGTCTATTAGCATATTACTCTCCTATGCTAACAATCACAATATCACTTTATATCAAATGGATGTGAAAAGTGCATTCCTCAATGGTAAGCTTGAGGAAGAAGTATATGTTGCTCAACCCCGGTTTTGAAGATCCAAAGAATCGACAAAGTCTTGAGACTTAATAAGGCCCTCTATGGTCTCAAACAAGCCCCTCGGCGTGGTATGATACATTGAAGAATTCTTCGTGAAGAATGGCTTCACACCAGTTCACTCGACCCTACTCTCTTTACTAAATCTTATGATGGTGAACTGTTTGTGTGCCAAATATATGTTGATGATATTATCTTTGGCTGTCTTGACCAATGTTATAGTGATGAATTTGCCTATATGATGAGTGAAGAATATCAAATGTCTATGATGGGAGAGTTGAAATTCTTCTTAGGTCTTCAAATTAAATCAACAACACAATGGCATATTCATATCTCGGAGAAATACCTCAAAGATGTCCTAAAGAAATTGGCATGCAAGATTGCAAAGCGTCAAAATTCCTATGCCCACAAATGGCCATCTATGCCTTGATGAAAATGGTATTGATTTTGATCACAAGGTATACTGCTCCATGATTGGTTCTTTATTGTACTTATGTGCATCTAGGCGGATATAATGCTTAGTGTTTGCATGTGTGCCCGATTTCAAGCTACAGAAGGAATCACACCATAAGGCTGTGAAGCATATTCTTGATATCTAGCTCACACACCAACACTAGGATTATGGTACCCCAAGGGCTCTACTTTTGATCTCATTGGATATTCGACTCGACTATCTTTGGTGATCGTGTGGACTGCAAGTCAACATCTGGTACTTGTCATTTCCTCCGAGCGATCTTTGGTGCATTGGTCCTCGAAGAAAGCAGAGCTGCGTATCTTTGTCTCTGCGGAAGCTGAATACATTGCTGTTGGCTCGTGTTGTGCTCAATTGCTATGGATGAAGCAAACTCTCAAGGACTATGGCATCAACGTGAAGAATGTGCCTCTCTCTTGTGACAATGAGAGTGCCATCAAGATTGCTCACAACCCAGTTCAGCACTCGAAGACAAAGCACATTCAAATTCGTCATCATTTTCTTCGTGATCATGTGTTGAAGGCGACATCTCCATCGAGCACGTGAAGGATGAAGAACAGCTAGCTGATATCTTCACTAAGCCCTTGGATGAGAAGAGATTTAGCAAGTTGCGGTGTGAGCTAAATATCTTAGAATCTTGAGCGTTCTTTGAAAGGACACACATCCGACACTTATGCAAAATTGATGACTTAGATGTGCAACACATGAAGAAAGCGTTTTCTTCAATCAATGAAGAATAACACTCTAAGTGTGAAGAAATTAATGAAGAATTTGATTCTCAGAACCCTCGACAATTATGCGGTGTCTGAAATCATCATTCTTATCTGATGGGTCACGCCACCACCAAAGTTGAAAATCTTCAATTTGAGTTTTCCTCAGTTTGAAATTCTTGAGTTTTCAAATTCTTCAACTTTGCAAAATCTTCTTTGGTTCCATCGTCTTTCTTCATTGGCTTTATATATATATATATATATATATATATATATATATATATATATATATATATATATATGGGTTTATGTCCTCTCTGACATTCACGTATGGCTATTTCTTCAAGTCGCTTTTTACGCTAAGTGAATGTGATCGGACCCTTCCCCCCTCTATGCTATACTCAACCCAATCTATTCACAAATTCTTCATGTGCGTTCTATTTGAAACTTGTTCAAAATCTTCATTGTGTCCTTGTCAGCTGAAGAAATTGCGAACGAAATTTTAAAACTGATCTTATCCAAATTTTCGGTTTTGCCGCTCAAACCGTTCCGCATCCCACGATGCATTATTTTATTCACCCACGATCGTATTACGATCTCCACTACGATGCGTGGGTGACACATGTCGTGAGAAGGAGAATGGTCAGGGGCACGTTCGTCCTAAATCTTCGGGCGAACCGTTTTTCACCGTGTCTATAAATACCCCTCTCTCCATCCTCACTTCTTTTACTCCGCTCGACCTCTCTCTCCCGCTCGAGCTCCTCAAACCCTAGCGCCGCCGCTACTCCATAAATCGCCGGTGAGGAAGAGCTTCCTTGCCTCGACCTCGTCGCCGCGGCGTACTCGCGCCGACTGCGGAAATCCTCACTCCGCGCTTGTAGCTGTCTTCCTCCGCCAAGTTAGGCGTGGAAGATCTAAGCAGATGAGCTTCACATCTACAACACCCAGTTAAATCGTGTTCTTCATTTAGGGTAAATAAAAGTTACTTTTATTACTCTCCTTGATTCTCAAGCTTTCCTGAAAATCTTCAAAGGTGTTTATTCTTCAAATCCTCACACACAAACACCTCACAAGCTATCTGCTCTTGATTCGTTTCTCTAAGCAATCATTTTCTTCAAGATTCCTCAATTGTGTGGATCCTCGATCTGCACAACTCTCGAACCTAAGTCAAAGAACGCTTAGTGAAATTCTTCAAGGCTCATCTGGTCAAAATCCTCAAAACTTGTTATTTTTGAAAAACCTTCTGAGAACGCATATGACCTCTCCAAATTCCTCGCAACTATACTCTGTTCATAGGTACACATGTCCGCTGCTGAATCACTAGGTTCTCATCAACTTAACTCATTTGCAGTATTCCTCGAAGAAAAAATGCATACTTCTTCAGAGAACTCAATTGTTCAATTTCCTCAACTGAAGAATATGGCAGATGGTAAGAAGCCACAGAAAGGAGGAAAGAAACCTGAGGTTATGACTGCGTTTGAGATCCGTGAGGAAATTTATGCTGACTATTGCACACCTGATGAAGAAAACAAAAATCAGCGCAAGGTGCGTATTAGGAAGATTGAGCGGAGATGGGCAGGGAATGGAGGAATACGAGATATGTGACTCAAAAGTACATGAAAAAATTCGCTCTCAATCCTCCATGCCCAAGAGCTCCATTGGCTTTTGGCCAAGTAGCTGATCCCACAAGCATCAAGCGTGGTGAGGACTTTCACGATGAATGGGCTAAGCGCCAAGCTAAATTGGCAAGACAAGCCAAGGAGGCGGTGAAGAAATTCAATGAGGATTCTACCACTGCTCGCTCTTGAGGCCTCGGTCAAACCGAGAAATCCATGCCAAAGAAGCCTGCTCATAAGCCAAGTGCTTCACCGGCCAGCGCCCTCAAGGCAAATTCCTCACCTTTGCTACAGCTCCACCAAAGTCCTCAACAGCTCCGTCAAAATCCTCGGTTCTGTGCATCGGCTACATGTCAAAGGACTGCTGGTTTCTCGATTGCCTCTGGAGTTTGACAAGTTCCTCGGCAGCACCAATTTCATCATCGGCCCGACTCTGCTGAAGACCAAAGCAACAGTGGGCGAGGTCCTCGGCCAAGTCAAAGAAGAAACAGGTTGCATTCCATGTGCCTTCGATGATGAAGCTTCGATGATGAACTTGCGAAATCATCGAGATCGCCAAGAAAGGGCCGCTAGAGCCAAAGGCACATTTGTGCCTTCTGCTGTTGGATCGAAGAAAATCCTCGATTATATTGATCTACGGCACAAGGATCCCAATACCCCTATGCGACTTTCATCGACCCTGGACAAAGTCATATGTTGACCCATTTTATCGCTGAAGAGAAATGGAAGTTTGAAAAGGCAAGAGAGATCAAGAAGGCTCAATACGAAAGGAGAAGTTCTGAAGAAAACATTGTCAAAATGACACGAGGAACTTCTCAAGGTCGAGCGAAATTCAAGACCTCGGCAAAACTTGATTCTTACTATGCTGATTGGCAAGGAGCCAAGGTCGATTCATCAACTGACGAAGAAATTCACAAATGTTGCTGCCCCAGCGCAACATGAAATTCCTCGAGTTGAAGCCTCACTCAACCGGTGAAGAACATGCGGCACCGCTGATGAAGTTCGGCGGCTGATGAAAATCTAGTTCGAGGCTGATGATCCCATTCCGGCCACCGAAGAAATTGCCGGGGCATCCACTAGTGGTGCGCTCAAAAAGCCCGAACAAGTCAGGCAAGCTGCATCGATTCGCTGAAGAAATTCAACCAGATTCCTCGGCTCCTCCTGCGCCAACTCCAACTCCAATTCTTCCATCGCCTCGATGTGAAGAAAACCAAGGCTGCGAGCGAGCTGCAGTGAAGAAAAGGAAGGCATCGGTGTGTCAAATTCTTGACTGCGAAGAAAATGAAGCCAATGACCAGTTCATTGAAAATCAATTGATGCTGTTCCGATTTCCTCCATGCCATCAAAGGACCTTGTTCCTTTTGAGAAGACTATGAGATCCCAATCGGATCGATGAAGAACATCATTCTGCTGCTTCGTCGGAGCAGATTGATGAAGAAATTGAAGTGGGCGCAATCCCTTCAACCCCGGTCATTTCCTCACCTATGCCTCGGTTCACGGTGAAGAGGTGGTGTTGAGAAGTGAAGATGAAGATGTGGATATTGGGTGCACCAAACCAGTGATGAATGGCGACTTTTGGGAAAGTCGCATCCCAATACTCCTCTCTTCACCCGCTCCAACAGATTCCTCGGTCCCTGCACAAACAGTCCAAATGGACTCTGAAGAAACTCAACCCACTTGCTCATGCATGAAGAAATTCCAGCCACTAGTCTTTGATGAACTGCTTCTGCTGATCCTCGGCACTTTTGTTGAGGAACAAGAAATTCCTCACTGAAGAACTGAACTTCGCGATTCACGAGGTGGTGATGCAACTCACAGACACCCCTCTGCCCAAGCAAAAGAATCCGTTCTCAAGCAAACAAAAGTTCAAGGCTGATGATTTCTTTGCCGAGCACGTATTCTTCATTGACTATAATCCATATGATTACGCTCAAGGAAGAGGCGTTTACGGACTGCCACCAAGCCAATTTCTATTCCTCGGTGCTCTTCAACAAAGACAAAGTCTTGATCATGCTCATATTCCTCATGTGGACATGGAGTCTCTGCCGAAGCTTTGAGCAGGTCCTCGGTGTTCTTCACGACGCAGGACTTCTGAATTTCTGACCGATATCTGTGATTGGAATGAAGAACTCATTCTTTAATTCTATGCAACGCTGCACATCACTGGAGCGCTGAAGGCGTGAACTCATGGGTATTAGGCTGGATGTGCGAAAATACTCACTACAAGGCACCGACAACTGAATTGCCGTGCTCTACCACTCAGTCCTCCACTTGATGGTGCTCGTTGTATCTACAACGAACTAGAACTTTCAAATCACTATATGCAAGTCTTGATGAAGCCTTTGAAGCCAAGGCAGGCCCCAAGAACCAAATTCCTCGTCAAGGAATTATTGTATGTGCCTCGGACTGTCTATCGGATTACAGCGAAGACAATGAGTCCTATCAAAGGCCACGACTCGAATGATGAAGAAGTCATTGGCATCATGAAGAATATGCTTTTCAACATCATCCATGGCGTTCCCGTCAACTTCCATGATTTCTTCATGAGGACTCTGGCAAACATTGCTATGTCACCATTTGAGCTGAAGCCTTATGCGCCTTGGATAATGAGATTCATCAGGACAAGGTCTTCACTCAATTACAAAGCTGATACTCTGAACCACTGCAGCTACTTGCCCCCGATTGAAGTCCTCAAGCGGACATTTACCTCGGTGATGACAAGGGCAAGGCTACTGCTGTGATCGATGAAGGCATTAGTCCATTGGATGGACAGTTTACAAAGCAACATCCTAATCCACCAATGATGACTACGCACACATGACTCTGCCGCAAATACCTCGGTCAAGCAAAGTCCTCAAGCTCATCGCACCTGGGGTGATGGTGATCGTGAGTTACTCCTCGGTCTTCATCGGAAGGTTGATCGTAATCATAAATGGGTCAAGCGTCGGTTTGGTTCAATTCTTCACAACATGACCTCAACACACAATGCGGTGAAGAAAACCACTACTACCTCCATGAAACCTTCAAACGCACTTTTGGGCTGTTCTTTCACATGTCTCTGATTCGGAAGAAGCGGCGTCAATGGGACTCAAGGAAGAATTTGGTGAGTACGCACCTCCTCAGAAGAAATACAAGAAGGTCAAAATTCCTTCCTTGGTGGCCAGCTCCTATTCTTCATCGCGACCTTGATGAAAATGAAGACTTGGACGACACCGCGGCAGGTCCTACTGCAACAACCGACCCCAACAACGCTGGCGCTCCTTCTTCAACCTGAAATTCTTCAGGAGCGTTAGTCCTCAGTTTCGATCCTTTTGGTCATTTGATGACAAAGGGGGAGAAATTTGAGTTAGTCTTCAAGCGGGTCTATTTTAATGCCCATAAACAGTAATTTATCTTTGTTAAGTTACAACTCTCGTTCTTCTGAAACTTTTATTGGATCGAGTTGTAATCTTAAACCCGATGGTGCTTTGATACTTTTGATGCATTATGCTCTTGCACTATGCTCGATTCTCTTGAGCTTCTTGAAAATCTTCAAGCGGATCTATTTGAGCTTTGATACTCTTGATCGTCATTTGCATGCTTATTCCTCATTAATGTTATCACCGCATGCTGAATTACATCAAGCACCATATTTCATCATGCATTTCAAATTCTTCATATTATATGTCAAATCGTGTATGAATTACAAGATATAGGGGAGATCTCCATGATTCAACTCTTCAAATGTGCATTGCCTCAAAAGCAAATTCCTCACTATGCACATCTTGTGGGGAGTTCTTCTATATCTTGCAATCAAATTCCTCATTATCAGTATTTACACTTCATATGTTTATCCCGTTGAAAACTTAACCTATATTGTCATCAATCACCAAAAGGGAGATTGTAAGTGCATCTAGTGCCCTTAGTGATTTTGGTGTATTGAAGACTTATAGGTTAAGGAACTAATGTGTTTGTAAGTGTACACAGGTCTATAAGTCTATGAGGAGTTTGATATTTACGGAGAAAGTCGACCCTAAAAATGAAGTTCTTGTTGAAGACTTTGATATTACGAAGACTTTACGAAGACTTTGAAAGTGAAGAAATTGGTGTGACCTTGAAGACTTGGTATTCATTTGAGGAACATGAAGCGTGAAGACTTGTTTTCGTAGTTTCATTTTTCTCTTTCTTGAGTCATAGGAAACACCTTACTGTTAAAGGGGGTTGAGGAAATACTAAGGAAAAATTTCCATGTGATGCTCAACTCAAAATCCTAAACCTACCAATCCCTTCGAGTGAAGCCTTTGGAAATCTCATACAGTTCAGTCAATTTCTTGATGTGAGAGCGAAGTTCTTACAGTGTTGAGAATTTATTCAGCGAGGAGTTAGGAATTCGCCAGTCTGGATTGCCTACGATGAGAACATGATAGCCACGAGAATTTGATATTCAAATTTCCGACCGTTCTTTCTTCTTGCTTGGCTGTCCCAAAATATCTTATCCACCTAACGGTCATATCATTGAAGGGCATTTATGTCTTATCATGTCGGGCTGCTCCTAGGCTATAAATAGCCGCCCCTACAACCACTAGCTGGTTGGCTGCTCGAGAAGAACTTGACACTTGTCATTTGAGAGCAACCCATCCTCAAGGGACTTTGGCGAAAATCATCAGTGAGGAAAACCCAAAACCAAACCCCTACAAACCCAAAGTGATTGAGCATCCTTGAAGAAATTGATCCTGCGTGGATCCGGCGCTTATTACCTTTGAAGAAATTGATCCTGCGTGGATCCGCGCTTATTACCTTTGAAGACGTGCTTCTTCAGACGGTTAGGCGTCATGGTCTAGAACATCCAAGAGGAATTGTGGATCGCCGAGTGACCAAGTCTGTGAAGGTTTGGAAATCGCTGAAGACTTACCACGAGTGATTGGGCGAGTGCATGTGACCTTAGTTCAAGGAGAATCGGTGAGGACTTGGTGTCTGAGCTGCGTGCTTTCGGCTGGGTGTCGGGACTGTGTGTCCTCGAGTTTAAATACTCGGCCGCTCAACCAGACGTACAAGCTGAGGACAGCAGTTGAACTGGTCTACCAAATCATTGTCTTCACCAACCTAACTGGTTCTATTTCCTCAACCCTTTCATTTCCTCATTCTTGTGTTGAGTGTTTGTTCTTATCTGTGTTTAAAGACTTTGTTGAAGACTTTCTCAATTTCCTCGGTTCAATTTCTTGATCTGTTTGTCTTCATCTTGAGTTATCCTGTGATTACGCTTTACGTACTCTGAGCTAGTCTTCATTTCATCATGATGACCATGCGTGTATTCTGTTATGCTTACTCGAGTACTTATTCGCTGCAAGTAGTTCTTAGCTAAGGAATTTCCTCATCGGCAAATTCCTCGATGAAGAATTCATAAAATCGCCTATTCACCCCCCTCTAGTCGATATAGCACTTTCAGCTACCTTAGCGATATAACGGGCGTAAGGTACCAAAACAAAGGGCAGGCTAACCAGCTGTTGACCCAAGACATGATTAGGAGTTGATGCATATAGTGCTATAAGTTAAGGTGCCGTCTTTGTTTAAAGTGTTCGGACTTTAGTTGCCGTAGAACAGGGCACCATAGGAAGCCCCCTGGCAAACGGACCGTACCAAAGTGTACGGATGCAATATCAAAGAAACATTTATAAGAAAAATGTTCAAATAACGATAATGAGCTGACGCTATATAATCTCCCATTGATGAAAATACGATTAAGCGTATGTTTACAATGAATGCATTAAGCGGAGATAAATAGGACTATTTAACATGTCCTATCCGGAGGCAGGCCGCGTATGGATATGTAAAACAGGTATAACGATCGTAGATAGATTCCACAGGTGTTTCCTTATGTCTTGTGAAGCTGTTGCCTCCTTGGTTTCTCTCCTATGTAAGTCCGACAATCGGCTCTTACGAAGAGGCTGCTCTAAAACATCGTGTCTGAAAAAGAAGAAGGACAGGTTATGAAGGTATGTGGCGGTTATCCTGCACTCTTGGTGAGTCGTTGTTGCGCCTCCGCCTCGCCCATGGTATTTTGAGTGCGTAATTGTGTATGCGCATGGCACGAATGCTGCTTGGATGGGGCTTAGCGAGGCGGACTGCTAGTTGCGCTCTTGGCGTGCTGATGATCTGTTGCGGGGTGTTAGGACTCTCTTGGCGGTGCGGATTGGTTTTGTCGGAGGAGGCGCATTGTACTTCCGCTTGCGAGGGCTGCGGTATGTTCTTACGTTGGGAAGGCGGTCCGTATTTCCTTTCACTGTTATGACCCGCGTGGTCTGGCATCTTGAGCTTGAGGTATCGTAGTGTGGTACGCATTGAATCTAGCGAATGAGGTTCGTCCGGCGATTGCATGGTAACCCGCTGCGGAAAGGGCGATGTCGAAGATTAACTCTTCGCTTCGGAAGTTATCCGGAGATCCGAAGACCACTTCCAATGTTATAGAGCCCGTGCAATGGGCCTCTACTCTAGGAATCACACATTTAAAGGTGGGTTTGGTGGCCTTGATCCTTGAAGGGTCAATGCCCATTTTGAGCACTGTGTCCTGATAAAGCAGGTTCAGGCTGCTGCCACCGTCCATAAGGACACGCGTGAGGTGGAATCCATCAATGATTGGGTCTAGGACCAATGCAGCCGAGCTGCCGTGGCGGCTCTTTGGTATGGTGATCCCTACGATCAAGGTGATCGGACAAGCTGACCATGGGTTGAATTTGAGGCGGTGGCTCCATCGCATAGGCGTCCTTAGTGCCGCTTCCGTTCCGGCTTGGGGATGTGCGTGGCATAGATCATGTTATTGTTTTCACACGGGGAAATTTCTTGTCCCCGTGTTCGGACATCGGGGCTCCTCTTCATCGTCGCTGTGCAGCCCCTTGTCCTTGTCTTCGGTGTTTATTTTGCCGGCTTGTTTGAATACCCAGCAATCTCTATTGGTGTGGTTGGCTGGCTTATCGAAGTGCCATGAATTTAGCACGGCGCTCGATATCACGGGTCAGGTGGGCGGTCCTGATTATTTCTTTTGAACGGCTTCTTCCGCTGACCGAGCTTGGATCCGCTGAATCCGGCATTGACTATCGTGTCTTCAGTGTTGTCGCCGTTGTTCCGTCGCTTATGTCTGTTATGCCATGGCTTGCCGTTATTGTCGCGGCCATCCGAAGTGCCATAATGTGGCGTAGTGCTGCTGCGAGCCAACCAGCTATCCTCGCCCGCGCAAAAGCGGGTCATTAGTGTTGTGAGAGCTGCCATGGACTTGGGTTTTTCCTGGCTGAGGTGTCGAGCGAGCCACTCGTCACGGATATTATGCTAAAAATCCGCCAGGGCTTCAGCGTCTGGACAGTTGACTATTTGGTTCTTTTTAGTTAGGAACTGAGTCCAGAATTTCCTGGCTGACTCTCTGGGTTGTTGAGTAATGTGGCTCAGATCATCGGCGTCTGGTGGTTGCACATATGTGCCACGGAAGTTGTTGAGAATCGTCTTCGGAGTTTTCCCAACTGCCAATGGAATTTCTTTGGCAGGCTGTTTAGCGATGTCGGGCTGGTCCTTTGAGATTAAGGGAAGATACTTGATGGCATGTAGATCGTCTCCATGGGCCATGTGAATGTGGAGAAGAAATCTTGATCCATACTGCGGAGTCTGTTGTGCCATCGTATGACTCGATGTTCTGGTTTGAACCCTTATAGAATTCATGATCCATTACTTCATCGGTGAAGCACGGGGGGTGTCTTGGCGCCTGCATGCCGGGCTATGTGGCTACGCAGGTCGAATTGCCACAGGTGGCTATATTCGCCCAGCCGGACTTATTGAAGGTGTATCCGCGTAGCTTGTCGTAAATGGCGGGCGGCGCGCCCGTGATCCGTGGATCGATCTTGGCTGTCCTATTTTGTTACCCCAGGCCGTAGTATGTTGGCATGGGGTGTTGGCTAGTATCTGCGGACTGATATGCCGTTTATCCGGCCACGAGGTGGCGGTCGGCCGTATGGTGCTCGAGTCCGTATTCCTCGGCTGCGGGACTTGAGTCCATCTATCTGTGAGCAGGTCTTGATCAACTTGGAGTTGCTGCTACTTCTTTTTTAGGCTCCTGGTAGTGGCTATAAGCCAGAGCTTGAAGCGCTCCTGCTCTACGGGATCCTCAGGCATGCCAAACTCGTCATCGCCGATGCTAATCTCGTCTCTCGGAGGAGGGCATGTAGCTGTCCTCCTCCGGGTATTAAATCATGTCGCTTTGTTCTTACAGGTTGACCTGCTCATCCTCTGTTAAGCCTGCTCGAAGGCGGGCTGATCAGGGTTATATTCTTCTTGGCACTATTCGGATTGTTTTCGTCTCTTGGGCTGGTATTGCTATGGTGGGGCTTGGAGTGGCGCCGGCAGCGCCCATTCTTTGCTTTTTCACGAGGTTTTATCCTCCGTTGCCTCATCGCCATTTGTTTCCTTGAATTGTCCACCATATATATATATATATATATATATATATATATATATATATATATATATATATATATATATATATATATATATATATCATAGGAAGAGGTGGTTGTCCCTTGCCCGGTGGCGGTGGTTCATGTTCTTCTCTGCATAAATCGTCCATACCGTCGATGTCTTGAATCGAAGTCCGATACCTCGGTTAAATCATCGACCGTGGCAATGAAGTGGGTGGTGGGTGGGCAGCGAATTCCTTCATCGCTTTGCTTCCCCTCGAGCGGACATAGTTCGGCCCGAGCCTCTGATAAAGAGAGACTTTAATGAGTCGAGCATGTCGCCAAAGGCGAGTCTTTGGAAAGATATCCATGATGGTGAACTCCATTACCGGAGCCCAACCTGGCTCGGTTGGCTCGGGAGTGTGTGGACTGGAACCCTCGTCCGGATACGAATCCAGGGGTCCGGAGTCACAGATCACCGCAGAGGTAAGACACGTGCTCGGCCCCATCGCCGATGAGTGCGCGACCTGCGGGGCGGGGTCCATCCCTCCATCCTTAGGCAGCACAGCCTGCTCCGGATTTAGGTTCGGGGATACTACGGGGGTGATACCCCGAGCTTCGTCCGACGGCAAGTCTAAGTCGTGCTCGTCATGACTGTTCGGTGCTCCTGGCATAGGCCCAATTCCATTGAATATCAAGTTTCCGCGGATGTCCGCCGTGTAGTTCAGGTTTCGAACCTGATCTGGTGGCGAGGCGGCGTGTTGTCGATCTGCTCCGGATGGCCAGCGAGTTGGCCCGTGAAACAAAGCCGCGAATACTAAGATCTGTCCGGGAGAAAGGTCTCACCGGGGCGTGTTGTTCACGATGGTGGAGGAGCCGCCGAGCCCGATGAGTGGCGACAGAGGAACTCTCAATGAAAGCACCAATGTCGGTGTCAAAACCGGCGGATCTCGGGTAGGGGTCCCGATCGTGCGTCTAGGCTGATGGTAACAGGAGGCAAGGGACACGAGATGTTTACCCAGGTTCGGGCCCTCTCGATGGAGGTAAAACCCTACTTCCTGCTTGATTAATATTGAAGATATGGGTAGTACAAGAGTAGATCTACCACGAGATCGTAGAGGCTAAACCCCAGAAGCTAGCCTATGATGGTATGATTGTAATTGTGATCGGCCTTCTAAGGACCAACCTCTCCGGTTATGTTATTATTGTTGAGAGAACTTGCACTACTGAAAGTATGAACCCTAGGCCTTATTTCCTAGCATTGCAATACCGTTTACGCTCACTTTTATCATTAGTTACCTTGCTGTTTTTATATTTTCAGATTACAAAAACCTATATCTACCATCCATATTTCACTTGTATCACCATCTCTTCGCCGAACTAGTGCACCTATACAATTTACCATTGTATTGGGTGTGTTGGGGACACAAGAGACTCTTTGTTATTTAGTTTTGGGGTTGCTTGAGAGAGACCATCTTCATCTCGCCTCCCACGGATTGATAAACCTTAGGTCATCCACTTGAGAAATTTGCTCTTGTCCTACAAACCTCTGCACTTGGAGTCCCAACAACATCTACAAGAAGAAGGTTGCGTAGTAGACATCAAGCAGTTTAAAGCGCCGTTGCCGGGGAGGTGAGTGCTTGAAGGTATATCTTTAGATCTTGCAATCAAATCTTTTTGTTTCTTGTTTTAGCAATATTTTAGTTTATAAAAGAAAACTACCAAAAACAATCGAACTAAGGGTGCCTCATATGCTTCATCTTTTTAATATCTTTCGTGAAAAAAATGGGAAGGAAAATTGTGCTCAGGTGCTAGAAGAAGAAATCTATAGAATGTTTGGCACTAGATCTTTGTATGATGAGCAAGATTGCAATGTTGTTAGTATGAATTCTATGAATATCCATGATACTAATGATATGCAAAGCCACAAGCTTGGGGATGCTATGTTTGATGAAGATGATATGTTTAGTCCCCCAAGTTTTGATGAAAATATTTATTATGATGAAAGCATGCCTCCTATCTATGATGATTATTGTGATGACACGTATGCTATAAAGAATAATGATAACCATGAAAATTTTCATCTTGATCTTAATTTTTAATAACATGATAGTTATTTTGTTGAGTTTGCTCCCACTACTATTGATGAGAACAAATTTGCTTACGCGGAGAGTAGTAAAATTTCTATGCAAGTAGATCATGAAAAGAATGCTTTAGGTGCTGGTTATATTGTAACATCCCAAATTTTCAATTTGGAATGTTATACATTAGGTCATCATGCATATCATATTTTCTCGCATTTTCCGATCCTAGAAAATTTCACGCAACTCAAGGACCCTCGGAGAAAGTTGGAATTTCATTATTTTCATATTTGGGATTTCTCAAATTTTGAAAATATAGGATCATTGGATTTATTTAATTATCTTCATAAGTTTTTCCTATAAAAAATAAGAGAGGAATAATATGACTTTCCCAACATTTAGGAAAAATGAAGATTTTATAAATAAATCAAATTTTGGTTTTGAGAGTTTAATTGCTTTAGGGAAAAATGAGTATTTTAAAAATATGCATTTTGCCCGTTTTAAAGTTCATTTTGTTCGACTCATTTTTAGGAGTCGGGAAAATTAATTTTATTTAATTTGGAGTTCGTTTGGTTTGATTTTATTTTCGTTTAGTTTTGTTTTAAAAAAAACCACGCGCCCTTTGGGCAAGGGCCCAGCCCACCGCCATGGCCCAACTCCTCCCTCCCCCTCGCGCCCAGGAGAGACCAGCGCCGCCGCCCGTTGGCGAGTCCGGCTCGGACCCGCCGCCGCCGCCCCAGCTTGCCCCCTCCCCAAGGCAGCACCCCCCCTCCTATATAACCCGCCGCGCCCCCCCTCTCCCCTCACCCGAGCCTTGCCTTCCCCTCACCCGAGCCGCCGCCGCCTTGAAGAAGCCTTGCCGCCGCCGCCGTCGCCGCCGCCGCCCGGCATCGCCACCCATGACCCGCCGGACCCGCCGCCACCAGCCGAGCCGGGCCCGCCGGCGACTAGCCGAGGTAGCCGCCGCCACCCCCCCCCGATCCGGTTTTCTTTAGAAACCGATCCGGTTTTTCGTA
The DNA here is from genome assembly GCA_021605205.1 of Aegilops longissima. Classification (NCBI taxonomy): domain Eukaryota; kingdom Viridiplantae; phylum Streptophyta; class Magnoliopsida; order Poales; family Poaceae; genus Aegilops; species Aegilops longissima. Next base: position 156,774,396 of record CM038678.1, on the reverse strand, counting down.
CGTTATTCGGTTTTAAAAAAAAACCCTAGATGGTTTTTTATTTTTTTCGGTTTTATTATTTAGTGAACGTTCACCGACCCGTTCATACCAATGAACGTGTTCGTCGGATTAGATCTGTTAACGAACGTCCGTTGTTTAACCGGTTCGTCGTTTTTCTTTTAATCGGATTTAATCCGTTATTTTCTGATTTCGATTTCCGATTCGAATTTCAAATCTGTTTATTTTCTCGCTCGTTTATCGGAATCAGGTGATTCAAGCGCCTAGAGTTTCGTTACGAAACCGCCGTTCCGACTAACCTACTTAAATGAAGTTTTGCTACTGTAAAATTTTGACCTAGTTTCAGATTGCTAAAACCGAGTCGTTCCTCTCGATTTTCGACTTTCGATGATTTATTTGATTTGATTCTTTTGCAACCAGGGTTCTTAAGTTGAACTTTCGGTTAGATCGTTTATTCGAGATTTCCTGTGCATTAGATGAGTACTTATTGTATGCTTGTTGTTTGTCTGCGTTAGATCACCGGTCGCCGCTTGTTACTTGAATCTCTAGGTCTCGCGGATCATCGGCAAGGCAAGTAACACTTGATCATACTTTTTCTACTACCCAGTTTTATGCATTAGATCAAACCCTCAAACACTTGCATGTTTAGGATCTAATTAAATTGTGGGATTTGGGAAGTAGATTGAGGTAGTACCTATTACATTACTTATGAAACCTTGGGAGTTACTTCTCGTTTGCTTATTATGCCATGCTATGCTAGTAGGCGTGGATTGGGTGAGTGAATATCCATGACAGATGTGAGATTGTTAATTAATGGTTTATCTAAGGTGGCAACCTAAACACACATCTGGGTGGATTGAGGCACTGGTTTCTATCAGGACTTACTGTATTTCTTGGACCGCCACCCGGGCTCTAAGGGATCATAAGATTATTCAAGCTGAAACTTCCGTGTGCAGCCACAAGCCAATTATGGGCTCTGGCGTAGTTGACTAAGTTGTGCGAACTCTTACGGGTAGGCTAGCTGATGTAGGGGATGTAGGTTGGTACGGTCTACCCACATGTAAGGTGCTAAGCGCTTACGAAGACTATGTCTCGGTCATCCGTTTCTCAAACACCATGTAGTCACGAGAACCAAGCGGAGGCGATCGAGTCTTGTGGGGAAAAGTCATAAACCTCTGCGAGTGTATAAACTAATCATGATTAGCCGTGTCCCCGGTTATGGACGTTTTGAGTATCTGGTAATTGAATATCATGTGAATCTCAACATGTTACTTCTAATAAATGTATTGTTTTGATGAGTACTTTTAACTGGGATTGAGGATGCTGTCAACCATTCTCAATGTTTAACAACCACCATGATAGTTAAATAAAATTATTCCTTTGTTGTAGGGAAAAACTAGCTTTATGCAAAAATGTAACCGTAGAGCCTTTACCACCAGCCCTATATGCATGTAGTATAGTTTATTCTTTCATTGCTCTCTATGTGTTACATGCCAGCATATTCCATGTGCTGACCCGTTTTCGGGCTGCAACTTTCACGTTGCAGACTTTTCAGACGACGAGTAAGGTGTTAGGTCGTGGTTCTATACTCAGTGATGCCGATGGAGTTGATGGACTCACTTATCTTCCAAGCCTTCCGCTGTTATTGTTAGATGGCCTTAAGCCATATTATTGTAATAAGTTCCCTTGTGGACAACGTTATAATAAGTGTGTGATTGCTACTCTGCTATAAATCCTTGAAATCTTGTGTGGTGTCGGCATTCTTGATCCAGGATGACAACGAGCACGAGACTTGATCCATTGGGTTCGGTCGCTCTGAGATGGTATCGAGCACACTGCGACTGTAGGACCACGACCACTAAGTTAAAGCCATAGATCACTACTCTCTTCCCATTTTCTAACTCCTCATCTTTTCTACTCTTTAGGATGACGGACGCGAAGATCAAGTACACCCAACCGGATGAAGGCACACCTTTTGGATTTCACTTGAAGGAAGTCACCAAGTACGAACATTGGATTACCCAGCTTCACGGAACTTTCAACGCCACTCTGCTGAAGAGGAGCTGGAAGATTCAAGCTCACGTTCGGGAAGGACATTCGCCCCAATCACCAAGCCTATAGATAGTGTTTTGATTGCACCAACTTGGAGTGCAGGAAAGAGCATGGCAGCTCACATCACGATGGGGCGCATTGGAGAAGTTTATCAAGAAGACCTCAAGGACACTATCTACCAGATTTGTGGGCCGAGATGACCAATGGGACATTATCGGCACCAAGAAGGATAGATCCATTGCAGCTTTCATCCGGGAGTTAAACCAGCACATTCGGCGCGGGAGAACCAAATGTGCAACGATATGTTGGAGTTGCGAGCGTAAAGGAAGGATCATCGAACTTGAAGAAGAACTAAAGACTACACGCAAGGACTACATGGGCGAGTTCGTAGCTCTAGCAAGACACAATAACGATCTTAAGTACGAGATCGAAGAACTCAAGAAGAAGTTGGCGCTCAGGAATGAAGACCGGTATGTCGGTTGTCCAGCGACTACATCAACATCGGCGACACCGATTCGGATCCAAGTGAACCCGACTTTGAAGGCGAAGTGGAGCGGACAACATGGAGTCTTCCACGGTTCAAATTAGTAGAAGTCCCCACATATTAGTAGTATTCCCTCCATGTAAACATTATAGTACACGCACTTTTGCGATAGTTAGATCGATTGTAAGCCCTTGTTTGATTGAATGAAGTGATATTGTGTGCATTTGCTCATGTGCATTTGGGTAGTGATTCCCCTTAGACCTCATTCTACTCTTAATTTCTCTTCTTTTCTAAACCCCTCAGATGCCTCCGAGGCGCGACCCGGGTTTGTTTTCCTTGAGAGATCACCCAATTGATTCAGCAGCAGAATACCACTGATTCAAACATTGAGTGCGAACCGGGGAACAACAACAACAACAACAACAACAACAACCCACCACCACCACCACTGCGGATCACGACTCGTTTTCTTAGACTGAATCCGCGGTGTATTCCGATAACACCGAGCCGATTGTGGCATATGATTGGCTCCATAAGATAGGAAGGAGTTGACCACTGCGGGATGCAGGATGGAGAAAGAGTGAAGTTTGCAGCACATCAGCTTGAAGGACCCTTGGCAGACATGGTGGGAGAATTTTACAGCCACTTACCCGTAGACATTGTCACATGGGATCAGTTTCAGCAAGCTTTTCGCACTGCCCATGTTTCAGCAGGAGCCATGGCCTTAAAGAAGCGTGAGTTTCGCAACTTATGCCAAGGAGGAAGGACTGTTGGCCAGTATGTGGATGATTTTAGTAAGTTAGCACGTTATGCCCCGGATAGCGTTGCTCTGATGCTGCTAAGCAGGAGAAGTTTCTAGAAGGACTGAATGATGAGTTTAGCATGCCGTTGATGGTAGCAAGTTTCAACAACTACCAGGAGTTGGTAGACCGAGCCCTCATGATTGAAGGAAAGCAGCAGACAAATTGAGAACCATAGCGGAAGTATGGACAAGGGAAATATAACTCGGAGCCAGTGAAGCCTCGTTATACCCTAAATCAGAATTCAGTTTCAGCATACCCATGGAGGAGGTAATTCGCATAACCATAATGGCACTAAGAATGGAAACGGGAATGGAGGAAGCAATGGACAGAACCGCACCAACCCATCAACACCATCCAAGGTAGACTTGAGTCACATTACTTGCTTTAAGTGCCGCAAGGCTGGGCATTATGCAAATGATTGTCGAAGGCGAATGGAAATGGCAATGGAAGCTCGGAAAGAAGCCCAACCCTTTCAACAGGGGACGGGTGAACCACATTGATGTGGAGGAGGTTGAAGATCAGCCCGATCACGATGTCGGTAAGTTTTGGTTAAGTCATTTCTGCGGTTGTTCTTTTCGATCTTGGTGCATCGCATTCATACATATCAAGGGATTTGTGGATAAGTACAAATTACCGACCCAAGCCCTTAGGTCACCCATGCTAGTAACCTCACCGGAGCAGAATACATGGCTAGTAAATGGTGTGATCGGCGCCATTAAGGTTGGACACTATGTTTTCCCCTCGGACCTAATAGTTACGGAATCCCAAGGATTGGATGTGATATTAGGAATGGATTGGTTATCAAAGTATGGAGGAACATAGATTGCACCACAAAGTCAATTTTGCTCACCACACGGAAGGAAGAAGAATCAAGTATGTATCACGGCACGAGCGAGGAGAGCGCAAGTTAATTGCTTATCGGGAGTGGTGCGGGAAGAAGTACTAGTGGTGAAGGATTTTCTGATGTATTTCGGAAGAGTTGCGGGAATGCCACGGATAGAGACATTGAGTTTTGATCGAGCTGTTGCGAGAACAGGCCCGATATCGAAGTGACCGTCTGGGATGCCCTTACAGGATCTAGCGGAAATCAAGAAGCAGATTAAGGAACTATTGGATAAAGGTTTTATACGCCCAAGTTCTTCACCTTGGGGATCACCCGTATTGTTAGTGGAGAAGAAGGATGGATCTTTGAGAATGGTTGTTGATTATCGTGGATTGAATGAAGTAACCATAAAGAACAAGTACCCACTACCTATGATAAATGATCTATTTGATCGTTTGCAAGGAGCTAAAGTGTTTTCCAAGATCGATTTGCGATCAGGGTACCATCAGTTGAAGATTCGGGAGCAGGACATACCCAAGACAGCGTTTACCACGAGATATGGATTGTATGAGTATACCGTTATGTCATTTGGACTGACTAACGCACCAGCCTATTTCATGAACCTGATGAACAAAGTGTTTATGGAGTTTTTGGATAAGTTAAATCGTGGTGTTCATTGATGATATTTTGATTTTCTCGAAGAATGAAGAGGAACACAAGGAACATTTGCGATTGGTTTTGGAGAAACTAAGGGAACACCAGTTGTATGCCAAGTTCAGCAAATGTGAGTTTTGGCTGAAGGAAGTTGGATTTCTCGGACATGTTATATCCGGAGAAGGAATAGCAGTTGACCCCACAAAGGTTGAGACCGTAACCAAATGGGAAGCACCAACGACAGTTGGAGAGATTCGGAGTTTCCTTGGACTCGCAGGATACTACCGAAGATTCATTGAGAATTTCTCAAGAATTGCCAAGCCTATGACTGAATTATTGAAGAAGGATAACAAATTCATATGGACTAAGGACTGTGAGGCAAGTTTTCAGGAGTTGAAGAAAAGATTGGTTACCTCATCAGTTTTAATATTGCCGGATCAGACCAAGGATTACGAGGTGTATTGCGACCCTTCACGTCGAGGACTTGGAGCCGTGCTTATGCAGGAAGGAAGAGTTGTTTCGTATGCTTCACAACAACTTAAGCCCCATGAGTTGAATTATGCCACACATGATTTGGAGTTAGCAGCCGTTGTGCATGCCTTGAAGACATGGAGACATTTTCTCATTGGAAATCATTGTGAAGTATATACGGATCACAAGAGTTTGAAGTACATCTTCACACGTAAGAATTGAATCTCGAGACGGAGGAGATGGTTAGAGCTTATCAAGGATTATGATATGAGATTGCATTATCACCCGGAAAGGCTAATGTCGTGGCAGGCGCATTGAGCCGTAAGAGCCATGTCAATACCCTAATGATGGGAGGGATACCCAATGAGTTAGCGAGGACCTTGAGAGCTATGTTTGGAAATAGTTCGAGAGGCTATGTAGCAGCATTGGAGATTGATCAACAACGATGGACAAAATCGAGAAGCCCAAAAGGCGGATAAGGAAGTTGCCTCTATAAAGGAGAAAATGAGCAAAGGAAAAGCTAAAGGATTTCGTGAGGATGAGCACGATACCCTATGGTTTGAAGACCGTGTTTATGTGCCCAATAACCCGAGATCGGGAAGTTGATTTTGCAAGAAGCTCATGATTCACCCTATTCGATTCACCAGGAAATACCAAGATGTATTTGGATTGAAGAATACTTTACGGTGGACGGAATGAAGAAGGATATTGCGGAGTATGTAGCAGTTTGCGATGTATGTCGAGAAAGTAAAGGCAGAGCATCGAAGCCAGCAGGATTATTACAACCATTGCCGATACCGAATGGAAGTGGGATAAACTAGGCATGGATTTCATCACAGGTTTGCCAAAGACCCGTTCAGGATATGACTCGATTTGGGTTATAGTCGATCGTTTAACGAAGGTAGCTCATTTCATTCGATCAAGACTACCTATAGCGATGCTAAGTTGGCAAAGATATACATGACCAGAATTGTGTGTTTACGGAGTTCGAGGAGCATCATATCGATAGAGGAACCCAATTTACCTCAAAATTTTGGAACCAGTTGCACGAGACATTGGGAACCCGATTGGAATTGATACAGCTTTCCACCCACAGACGATGGGCAGACCGAGAGAGTCAACCAGATTTTGGAGGATATCTTTGAGAGCTTGTGCACTAGATTATGGATCTAGTTGGGATGATAATTTGCCGTATGCAGAATTTTCTTACAACAACAGTTACCAAACCAGCTTGAGGATGGCACCTTTCGAGGCTCTGTATGGAAGAAGATGCATGACACCGTTGTCATGGGACGAAACTGGAGATCGTCAGTTGTTTGGACCAGATTTGATTAAGGAGTCGGAGCAGAAGGTTAAGTTGATTCGAGACAGGCTCAAGGTAGCCCAGTCCAGACAGAAGAGCTATGCCGATTCAAAGTGCAAAGCGATTGAGTATGAAGTTGGAGACAGAGTATATCTTAGAGTATCCCCGCTTCGAGGAGTTAAGCGTTTTGGAGTTAAAGGAAAGCTAGCACCACGTTTTGTTGGACCATATAAGATTTTGCAACGCATGTGAGAAGTTGCTTATAAGCTGGAATTGCCAGAAGGACTGTCAGGAGTTCATGATGTATTCCATGTTTCTCAGCTGAAAAGATGTCACCCCGAGATAGCAGAGATACCGTTAAGAGACACAGTGCCACTAGAAGCAATTCAGTTGAAGGATGATTTAACATATGAGGAAAAACCGGTTAAGATTCTTGATTATGCCAGCAGAGTTACTCGCAGAAAAGTTATCAAGTTTTGCAAGGTTCGATTGGAGCCACCACTTGAAGATGAAGCCACACAGGAAAGAGAGGAAGTTTTGCTCAAGGACCACCCTCACCTATTTTCTAGCCAACCCGAATCTCGAGGGCGAGATTCATCTTAAGAGGTAGGTTTGTAACATCCCAAATTTTCAATTTGGAATGTTATACATTAGGTCATCATGCATATCATATTTTCTCGCATTTTCCGATCCTAGAAAATTTCACGCAACTCAAGGACCCTCGGAGAGAGTTGGAGATTTCATTATTTTCATATTTGGGATTTCTCAAATTTTGAAAATATAGGATCATTGGATTTATTTAATTATCTTCATAAGGTTTTCCTATAAAAAATAAGAGAGGGAATAATATGACTTTCCCAACATTTAGGAAAAATGAAGATTTTATAAATAAATCAAATTTTGGTTTTTGAAAGTTTAATTGCTTTAGGGAAAAAAATGAGTATTTTAAAAATATGCATTTTGCCCCGTTTTAAAGTTCATTTTGTTCGACTCATTTTTAGGAGTCGGGGAAAATTAATTTTATTTAATTTGGAGTTCGTTTGGTTTGATTTTATTTTCGTTTAGTTTTGTTTAAAAAAAAACCGCGCGCCCTGCCTGGGCAAAGGGCCCAGCCCACCGCCGCCTTGCCCAACTCCCTCCTCCTCCTCGCCATGGAGGAGACAGCGCGCCGCCGTGGCCGAGTCCGGCTCGGACCCGCCGCCCCCCAGCTTGCCCCTCCCCAAGGCAGCACCCCTCCTATATGACCCCGCCGCCCCCCCCTCTCTCCTCACCCGAGCCGCCGCCTCCCTCACCCGAGCCCCGCCGCCGCTTGCCTGCCGTCGCCGCCGCCGCCGGCGTCGCCACCCCGCCGACCCGCGGACCCCGCCGCCACCAGCATGGAGCCCGAGGCCCGCCGGCGACTAGCCGGAGGTAGCCGCCACCCCGATCCGGTTTTCTTTAGAAACCGATCCGGTTTTTCGTACGTTATTCGGTTTTTTTAAAAAAAAACCCTAGATGGTTTTTTTTATTTTTTTCGGTTTTATTATTTAGTGAACGTTCACCGACCCGTTCATACCAATGAACGTGTTCGTCGGATTAGATCTGTTAACGAACGCCCGTTGTTTAACCTATTCGTCGTTTTTCTTTTAATCGGATTTAATCCGTTATTTTCTGATTTTGATTTCCGATTCGAATTTCAAATCTGTTTATTTTCTCGCTCGTTTATCGGAATCAGGTGATTCAAGCGCCTGGAGTTTCGTTACGAAACCGCCGTTCCGACTAACCTACTTAAACGAAGTTTTGCTACTGTAAAATTTTGACCTAGTTTCAGATTGCTAAAACCGAGTCGTTCCCTCTCGATTTTCGACTTTCGATGATTTATTTGATTTGATTCTTTTTGCAACCAGGGTTCTTAAGTTGAACTTTCTGGTTAGATCGTTTATTCGAGATTTCCCTGTGCATTAGATGAGTACTTATTGTATGCTTGTTGTTTGTCTGCGTTAGATCACCGGTCGTCGCTTGTTACTTGAATCTCTAGGTCTCGCGGATCATCGGCAAGGCAAGTAACACTTGATCATACTTTTTCTACTACCCAGTTTTATGCATTAGATCAAACCTCAAACACTTGCATGTTTAGGATCTAATTAAATTGTGGGATTTGGGAAGTAGATTGAGGTAGTACCTATTACATTACTTATGAAACCTTGGGAGTTACTTCTCGTTTGCTTATTATGCCATGCTATGCTAGTAGGCGTGGATTGGGTGAGTGAATATCCATGACAGATGTGAGATTGTTAATTAATGGTTTATCTAAGGTGGCAACCTAAACACACATCTGGGTGGATTGAGGCACCTGGTTTCTATCGAGGACTTACTGTATTTCTTGGACCGCCACCGGGCTCTAAGGGATCATAAGATTATTCAAGCTGGAAACTTCCGTGTGCAGCCACAAGCCAATTATGGGCTCTGGCGTAGTTGACTAAGTTGTGCGAACTCTTACGGGTAGGCTAGCTGATGTAGGGGATGTAGGTTGATACGGTCTACCCACATGTAAGGTGCTAAGCGCTTACGAAAGACTATGTCTCGGTCATCCTTTCTCAAACACCATGTAGTCACGAGAACCAAGCGGAGGCGATCGAGTCTTGTGGGGAAAAGTCGCAAACCTCTGCGAGTGTATAAACTAATCATGATTAGCCGTGTCCCCGGTTATGGACGTTTTGAGTATCTGGTAATTGAATATCATGTGAATCTCAACATGTTACTTCTAATAAATGTATTGGGTTTTGATGAGTACTTTTAATTGGGATTGAGGATGCTGTCAACCATTCTCAATGTTTAACAACCACCATGATAGTTAAATAAAATTATTCCTTTGTTGTAGGGAAAAACTAGCTTTATGCAAAAATGTAACCGTAGAGCCTTTACCACCAGCCCTATATGCATGTAGTATAGTTTATTCTTTCATTGCTCTCTATGTGTTACATGCCGGCATATTCCATGTCTTGACCCGTTTCGGGCTGCAACTTTCACGTTCGAGACTTTTGAGAACTGACAGTAAGGTGTTAGGTCGTGGTTCTATACTCAGTGATGCCGATGGAGTTGATGGACTCACTTATCTTCCAAGCCTTCCGCTGTTATTGTTAGATGGCCTTAAGCCATATTATTGTAATAAGTTCCCTTGCGGACAACGTTATAATAAGTGTGTGATTGCTACTCTGCTATAAATCCTTCGAAGTACTGTGTGGTGTCAGCATTACTGATCCAGGGATGACACTGAGCACAGAGACTTGATCCATTGGGTCCGATCGCTACATATATTTTTGAATTTATTCATGATGCTACTGAAAATTATTATGAGGGAGGAATATATGCTTGTAGGAATGGCAATAATATCAAGTTTCCTCTCTATGTGCTTAAAATCTTGAAGTTATGTTTGTTTTACCTTCCTATGCTAGTTTATTATTGTTCCCATAAGTTGTTTGCTCACAAAATCCCTATGCATGGGAAGTGGGTTAGACTTAAATGTGCTAGTCATATTCTTCATGATGCTCTCTTTATGTTTCAATTCTTATCTTTTATGTGAGCATCGTTGAAATCATCATGCCTAGCTAGGGGCGTTAAACAATAGCGCTTGTTGGGAGGCAACCCAATTTTTATTTTTGTTCTTTCTTTTTGGTTCTGTTTAGTAATAAATAATCCATATAGCTTATGTTTAGATGTGGCTTTGTGTTTTAATTAGTGTCTGTGCCAAGTAGAACCTTTGGGAAGACTTGGGTGAAGTCTTTATGATCATGCTGTAAAAAACAGAAACTTTAGCGCTCACGAGATTAGCTAAAAAAATTACTGGAGAGTGATATTTAGTTGATTCTTTTTGAAGATGATTACTAGATAAATTCCTCAGGTCCACCAATTTATTTTAGAATTTTTTGAGTTCCATAAGTATACGTTTGATACAGATTACTACATATTGTTCTGTTTTTGACAGATTCTGTTTTTCGTGTGTTGTTTGCTTATTTTGATGAATCTATGGCTAGTAAAAGAGCTTATAAACCATAGGGAAGTTGTAATACAGTAGGTTTAACACCAATATAAATAAATAATGAGTTAAATATAGTACCTTGAAGTGGTGTTTTGTTTTCTTTAGCTAACGGAGCTTACGAGTTTTCTGTTAAGTTTTGTGTTGTGAAGTTTTCAAGTTTTGGGTAAAGATTCGATGGACTATGGAATAAGGAGTGGCGAGAGCCTAAGCTTGGGGATGCCCAAGGCACCCCAAGGTAATATTCAAGGACAACCAAAAGCCTAAGCTTGGGGATGCCCCGGATGGCATCCCCTCGTTCGTCTTCGTTCATTGGTAACTTTACTTGGAGCTATATTTTTATTCACCACATGATATGTGTTTTGCTTGGAGCGTCATTTTATTTTCTTTTGTTTGGCTTTCTGTTTGAATAAAATACCAAGATCTTAAATTCTTAAATGTTAGAGAGTCTTCACATAGCTACATAATTATTCGACTACTCATTGATCTTCACTTATATCTTCCGGAGTAGTTTGTTGTTTGCTCTAGTGCTTCACTTATATCTTCTAGAGCACGGCGGTGGATTTCTTTTGAAGAAATATATGAACTCTCATGCTTCACTTATATTATTCTGAGAGTCTTTAGAACAGCATGGTAATATGCTTTGGTTATGAAATTAGTCCTAATATGATAGGTATCCAAGAGGGATATAATAGAAACTTTCATATAAAGTGCATTGAATACTATGAGAAGTTTGATTCCTTATGATTGTTTTGAGATATGAAGATGGTGATATTAGAGTCATGCTAGTAGATTAGTTGTGAATTTGAGAGATACTTGTGTTAAAGTTTGTGATTCCCGTAGCAAGCACGTATGGTGAACCGTTATGTGATGAAGTCGGAGCATGATTTATTTATTGATTGTCTTCCTTATGAGTGGCGGTCGGGGACGAGCGATGGTCTTTTCCTACCAATCTATACCCTTAGGAGCATGCGCGTAGTACTTCATTTCGATAACTAATAGATTTTTGCAATAAGTATGTGAGTTCTTTATGACTAATGTTGAGTCCATGGATTATACGCACTCTCACCATTCCTCAACATTGCTAGCCTCTCTTATACCACGCACCTTTCGCCGGTATCATACACCCACCATATATCTTCCTCAAAACAGCCACCATACCTACCTATTATGGCATTTCCATAGCCATTCCGAGATATATTGCCATGCAACTTTCCATCGTTCCGTTTATTATGACACGCTCCATCATTGTCATATCGATTTGCATGATCATGTTGAAGGAAATATGCCCTAGAGGCAATAATAAAGTTATTATTTATTTCCTTATATCATGATAAATGTTTATTATTCATGCTAGAATTGTATTAACCGGAAACATAATACATGTGTGAATATATAGACAAACAGTATGTCACTAGTATGCCTCTACTAGACTAGCTTGTTAAATCAAAGATGGTTATGTTTCCTAACCATGAACAAGGAGTTGTTATTTGATTAACAAGGTCACATCATTAGTTGAATGATCTGATTGACATGACCCATTCCGTTAGCTTAACACTTGATCGTTTAGTATGTTAATGCTTTCTTCATGACCCATACATGTTCCTATAACTATGAGATTATGCAACTCCGTTTACGGAGGAACACTTTAGGTACTACCAAGCGTCTGGCGTAATGGCGGGTGATTATAAAGGAGTACTACAGGTGTCTCCAAAGGTACTTGTTGGGTTGGCGTATTTGAGATTAGGTTTTGTCACTCCGATTGTCGGAGAGGTATCTCAGGCCTTCTCGGTAATGCACATCACCTAAGCCTTGCAAGCATTACAACTAATGAGTTAGTTGTGAGATGATGTATTACGGAGCGAGTAAAGAGACTTACGTAGCGAGATTGAACTAGGTATTGGATACCGACGATCGAATCTCGGGTAAGTAACTATACCGATGACAAAGGAACAAGCGTATGTCGTTATGCGGTTTGACCGATAAAGATCTTAAGTAGAATATGTAGGAACCAATATGGGCATCCAGGTTCCGCTATTGGTTATTGACCGAGAATGGTTCTAGGTCATGTCTACATAGTTCTCGAACCCGTAGGGTCCGCACGCTTAACGTTTGATGGCGAGTTCATAATGAGTTTATAAGTATTGATGCACGAAGGTTGTTGAGTCCCGGATGTGATCACGGACATGACGAGGAGTCTCAAAATGGTCGAGACATAAAGATTGATATATTGGAAGCCTATGTTTGGACTTGGAATGGTTCAGTGAAAACAGGATGTTCTCGGAACACGGGGTTACGGAACCCCGGGGGTATATGGGCCTTCATGGGCCTTGAGGAGAAGGAGAAGGGCCGGCCAGGTGGGCTGCGCGCCCCCTCCCCTTCCAGTCCGAATAGGACAAGGAGAGGCGGCGCCCTTCCCCTTCCCCTCCCAATCCTACTCCAACTAGGAGAGGGGGAGTCCTACTCCGGTGGGAGTAGGACTCCTCCTTAGTCGCGCCTCCTCTAGGGCGGCCACCTCCCCTTGTCTCCTTATATATCAGGGGCAGGGGCACCCCAATACACACAAGTTGATCTACGGATCTTTCCTTAGCCGTGTCGGTGCCCCTTCCACCATATTCCACTTCGGTCATATCGTCGCGGAGCTTAGGCGAAGCCCTGCGCGGAGAAGTCATATCGTCGCGGAGCTTAGGCGAAGCCCTGCGTCGGTGGAGCATCAACATCGTCCACGCCGCCGTCGTCTTGTGGAACTCATCCCGACACTTTGCTGGATCGAGTCCGGGATCGTCATCGAGCTGAGCGTGTGCAGAACTTCGGAGGTGCCGTCGTTCGGTGCTTGGATCGGTCGGATCGTGGAGGCGTCGACTACATCAACCGCGTTGTTATAACGCTTCCGCTTTCGGTCTCACGAGTGCGTGGGCGGACACTCTCCCTCTCGTTGCTGTGCCATCACCATGGTCTTGCGTGATCGTAGGAATTTTTTGAAATTACTCGTTCCCCAACACGATGGCATCCGAGCCTGGTTTTATGCGTTGATGTCATGTGCACGAGTAGAACACAAGTGAGTTGTGGGCGATACAAGTCATACTGCCTACCAGCATGTCATACTTTGGTTCAGCGGTATTGTGAGATGAAGCGGCCGGACCGACATTACGCGTGCGCTTCGCGAGACTGGTTTCACCGCTCGAGCACTCGTTGCTTAAAGGTGACCGGCGGTGTCTGTCTCTCTCACTTTAGTTGAATCGAGTGTGGCTCGCCCGGTCCTTGAGAAGGTTAAAGCGGAGTCTATTTGTGAAATATCGTTGTGGTTTTGATGCGAGGTAAGAACGGTTCTTGCTCAGCCCGTAGCAGCCACGTAAAACTTGCAACAACAAAGTAGAAGGCGTCTAACTTGTTTTTGCAGGGCATGTTGTGATGTGATATGGTCAAGGCGTGATGCTATACTTTATTGTATGAGATGATCATGTTTTGTAACGAGTTATCGGCAATGGCAGGAGCCATATGGTTGTCGCTTTATTGTATGAAATGCAAGCGCCATGTAATTGCTTTACTTTATCACTAAGGAGTAGCGATAGTCGTAGAAGCAATAGTTGGCGAGGCGACAATGATGCTACGATGGAGATCAAGGTGTCGCGCCCGGTGGCGATGGTGATCATGGCGGTGCTTGGCGATGGAATCACAAGCACAAGATGATGATGACCATATCATATCACTTATATTGATTGCATGTGATGTTTATCCTTTATGCATCTTATCTTGCTTTGTTTGACGGTAGCATTATAAGATGATCTCTCACTAAAATTATCAAAAGTGTTCTCCTGAGTATGCACCGTTGCCAAAGTTAGTAGTACCCGGACACCACGTGATGATCGGGTGTGATAAGTTCTCGTCCATCTACAACGGTGCAAAACAGTTGCACACGCGGAATACTCAGGTTAAACTTGGCGAGCCTAGCATATAACAGATATGGCCTCGGAACACGGAGACCGAAGGTCGAGCGTGAATCATATAGTAGATATGATCAACATAGTGATGTTCACCATTGAAACTACTCCGTCTCACGTGATGATCGGACATGGTTTAGTTGATTTGGATCACGTGATCACTTAGATGACTAGAGAGATGTCTGTCTAAGTGGGAGTTTTTAATATGATTAATTGAACTTAAATTTATCATGAACTTAGTACCGATAGTATTTTGCTTGTCTATGTTTAATGTAGATAGATGGCTCGTCTGTTGTTCCGTTGAATTTTAATGCGTTCCTTGAGAAAGCAAAGTTGAAAGATGATGGTAGCAATTACGGACTGGGTCCGTAACGAGGATTATCCTCATTGCTGCACAGAAAAATTACGTCTGGAAGCACCCATTTGGGTGACAGGCCTGCTGCGGAATCTTGAGCGAAGTTATGAGCGTCACGCAAAGCGAGCTGATGACTACTCTATAGTTCGGTGTGCCATGCTTTACGGCTTAGAACCGGGTCTTCAACGGCGTTTTGAGCGTCATGGAGCATATGAGATGTTCCAAGAGTTGAAGTTAATATTTCAAGCAAATGCCGGATTGAGAGATATGAAGTCTCCAATAAGTTCTATAGCTGCAAGATGGAGGAGAATAGTTACGTCGGTGAGCACATACTCAAAATGTCGGGTATAACAATCACTTAATTCAGCTGGGAGTTAATCTTCCGGATGATAGTGTCATTGACAGAATTCTCCAATCACGCCACCAAGCTACAAGAGCTTCGTGATGAACTATAATATGCAAGGGATGACTAAGACAATTCTCGAGCTCTTGGCGATGCTAAAAGCAGCGGAGGTAGAAATCAAGAAAGAGCATCAAGTGTTGATGGTCAACAAGACCACTAGTTTCAAGAAAAGGGCAAAGGAAAGAAGAAGGAAACTTCAAAAGAACAGCAAGAAAGTTGCTGATCAAGAGAAGAAACCCAAGTCTGGACCTAAGCACTGGCGAGTGTTTTACTTTGCAAGCGAGACCGGACCTTTGGAGCGGAACTGCCCCAAGTATTTGGCGGATAAAAGGATGGCAAGGTGAACAAAGGTATATGTGATATACATGTTATTGATGTGTACCTTACTAGAGCTCGTAGTAGCACTGGGTATTTGATATCTGGTTACATTGCTAATATTTGCAACTCGAAGCAGGGACTACGGAATAGGCGAGCAGCGCAAAGGGCGAGGTGACGGCGCGTGGGAAATGGTTCCAAAGTCAATGTGATCGCGATCGACACGCTACATCTACATCTACCTTGGGATTAGTTTTAGACCTAAATAATTGTTATTTGGTGCCGCGTTGAGCATGAACATTATATCTGGATCTTGTTTATTGCGAGGCGGTTATTCATTTAAATCAGAGAATAATGGTTGTTCTATTTATATGAGTAATATCTTTTATGGTCATGCACCCTTGAAGAATGGTCTATTCTTGTTGAATCTCGGCAGTAGTGATACACATATTCATAATGTTGAAGCCAAAAGATGCAGAGTTGATAATGATAGTGCAACTTATTTGTGGCTTTGCCGTTTAGGTCATATCGGTGTAAAACGCATGAAGAAACTCCATCTTGATGGGCTTCGGAATCACTTGATTATGAATCACTTGGTACTTGCGAACCGTGCCTCATGGGCAAGATGACCAAAACGCCGTTCTCCGGAACTATGGGCGAGCAACTGATTTGTTGGAAATCATACATACCGATGTTTATGGTCCAATGAATGTTGAGGCCTTGGCGGGTATCGTTATTTTCTCACCTTCACAGATGATTTAAGCAGATATGGGTATATCTACTTAATGAAACACAAATCTGAAACGTTTGAAAAGTTCAAAGAATTTCAGAGTGAAGTGGAAAATCATCGTAACAAGAAAATAAAGTTTCTACGATCTGATCGTGGAGGAGAATATTTGAGTTCGAGTTTGGTTTACATTTGAAACAATGTGGAATAGTTTCGCAACTCCGCCACCGGAACACCACAGAGAAATGGTGTGTCCGAGCGTCGTGTCGTACTTTACTAGATATGGTGCGATCTATGATGTCTATTTCCGATTTACCGCTATCGTTTTGGGGTTATGCTTTAGAGGCGGCCGCATTCACGTTGAATAGGACACCGTCAAAATCCGTTGAGACGACGCCTTATGAACTGTGGTTTGGCAAGAAACCAAAGTTGTCGTTTCTTAAAGTTTGGGGCTGCGATGCTTATGTAAAGAAACTTCAACCAGATAAGCTCGAACCCAAATCGGAAAATGTGTCTTCATAGGATACCCAAAGGAGACTGTTGGGTACACCTTCTATCACAGATCTGAAGGCAAGATTTTCGTTGCTAAATTCGGATCCTTTCTAGAGAAGGAGTTTCTCTCGAAAGAAGTGAGTGGGAGGAAAGTAGAACTTGATGAGATAATCGTATCTGCTCCCTTATTGGAAAGTAGTTCATCACAAGAAATGGTTCTGTGACAACTACACCAATTAGTGAGGAAACTAATGATGATGATCATGAAGCTTGAGATCAAGTTGCTCTTGAACCTCGTGAGGTCAACCAGAGTAAAATACGCACAGAGTGGTACGGTAATCTTATTCGGAAGTCATGTTACTTGACCATGGCGAACCTACAAACTATGAAGAAGCGATGGTGAGCCCAGATTCGCATAAAATGGCTGGAAGCCATGAAATCTGAGATGGGATCCATGTATGAGAACAAAGTATGGACTTTGGTTGACTTGCCGATGATCGGCAAGCCATTGAAAATAAATGGATCTTTAAGAAGAAGGCTGGCGCCGATGGTAATGTAACGTCTACAAAGCTCGACTTGTTGCAAAAGGTTTTCGACAAGTTCAAGGAGTTGACTACGATGAGACTTTCTCACCGTGGCGATGCTTAAGTCTGTCCGAATCATGTTAGCAATTGCCGCATTTTATGATTATGAAATTTGGCAAATGGATGTAAAACTGCATTCTTGAATGGATTTCTAGAAGAAGAGTTGTATATGATGCAACCAGAAGGTTTTGTCGATCCAAAAGATGCTAACAAAGTGTGCAAGCTCCAGCGATCAATTTATGGTGCAGTGCAAGCCTCTCGGAGTTGGAATAAGCGCTTTGATAATGTGATCAAAGCATATGGGTTTGTGCAGACTTTTGGAGAAGCCTGTATTTACAAGAAAGTGAGTGGGAGCTCTGTAGCATTTCTAATATTATATGTGGACGACATATTATTGATTGGAAATGATATAGAATTTCTGGATAGCATAAAAGGATACTTGAATAAAAGTTTTTCAATGAAAGACCTCGGTGAAGCTGCTTACATATTGGGCATCAAGATCTATAGAGATAGATCAAGACGCTTGATTGGACTTTCACAAAGCACATACCTTGATAAAGTTTTGAAAAAGTTCAAAATGGATCAGGCAAAGAAAGGTTTTTACTGTGTTACAAGGTGTAAGATTGAGTCGGACTCAATGCCCGACCACAATGCAGAAGATAGAGAGAAAATGAAAGATGTTCCTATGCTTCAGCCATAGGCTCTATCATGTATGCAATCTGTGTACCAGACGACATATGCTTAGCTGTAAGCTTGGCGGGAAGGTAACAAAGTAATCCAGAGTGGATCAACTGGACAGCGGTCAAGAACATCTGAAATACGAAAAGGACTAAGGATATGTTTCTCGTATATGGAGGTGACAAAGAGCTAGTCGTAAATGGTTACGTCGATGCAAGCTTTGACACTGATCCGGACGATTCTAAATCGCAAACCGGATCGTATTTTTATTAAGCGGTGGAGCTGTCGGTTGGTGCAGTTCTAAACAAAGCGTCGTGGCGGGATCTACATGTGAAGCGGAGTACATAGCTGCTTGGAAGCAGCAAATGAAGGAGTCGGATGAAAGAGTTCATTTCGATCTAGGTGTCATACCTAGTGCATCGGGACCGATGAAAATCTTACGTGACAATCTTGGTGCAATTGCCTTGGCAAAGGAATCCAGATTTCACAAGAGGACCAAGCACATCAAGAGGCGCTTCAATTCCATTCGGGACCAAGTCCAAGTGGGAGACATAGAGATTTGCAAAATACATACGGATCTGAATGTTGCAGACCCGTTGACTAAGCCTCTTCCACGAGCAAAACATGATCAGCACCAAGACTCCATGGGTGTAAGGATCATTACTTTGTAATCTAGATTATTGACTCTAGTGCAAGTGGGAGACTGAAGGAAATATGCCCTAGAGGCAATAATAAAGTTATTATTTATTTCCTTATATCATGATAAATGTTTATTATTCATGCTAGAATTGTATTAACCGGAAACATAATACATGTGTGAATATATAGACAAACAGTATGTCACTAGTATGCCTCTACTAGACTAGCTTGTTAAATCAAAGATGGTTATGTTTCCTAACCATGAACAAGGAGTTGTTATTTGATTAACAAGGTCACATCATTAGTTGAATGATCTGATTGACATGACCCATTCCGTTAGCTTAACACTTGATCGTTTAGTATGTTAATGCTTTCTTCATGACCCATACATGTTCCTATAACTATGAGATTATGCAACTCCGTTTACGGAGGAACACTTTGGTACTACCAAGCGTCTGGCAACGAATCGGGTGATTATAAAGGAGTACTACAGGTGTCTCCAAAGGTACTTGTTGGGTTGGCGTATTTGAGATTAGGTTTTGTCACTCCGATTGTCGGAGAGGTATCTCGAGCCTTCTCGGTAATGCACATCACCTAAGCCTTGCAAGCATTACAACTAATGAGTTAGTTGTGAGATGATGTATTACGGAGCGAGTAAAGAGACTTACCGTAGCGAGATTGAACTAGGTATTGGATACGATGATCGAATCTCGGGTAAGTAACATACCGATGACAAAGGAACAAGCGTATGTCGTTATGCGGTTTGACCGATAAAGATCTTCGTAGAATATGTAGGAACCAATATGGGCATCCAGGTTCCGCTATTGGTTATTGACCGAGAATGGTTCTAGGTCATGTCTACATAGTTCTCGAACCCGTAGGGTCCTTGCACGCTTAACGTTTCGATGACAGTTCATAATGAGTTTATAAGTATTGATGCACGAAGGTTGTTCGAGTCCGGATGTGATCACGGACATGACGAGGAGTCTCGAAATGGTCGAGACATAAAGATTGATATATTGGAAGCCTATGTTTGGACTTCGGAATGGTTCCGAGTGAAAACAGGATGTTCCCGGAACACCGGGGGGTTACCGGAACCC
Organism: Aegilops longissima; assembly: GCA_021605205.1. Taxonomy (NCBI): domain Eukaryota; kingdom Viridiplantae; phylum Streptophyta; class Magnoliopsida; order Poales; family Poaceae; genus Aegilops; species Aegilops longissima. The sequence continues at coordinate 156,754,560 of CM038678.1, read as the reverse complement.
CCCGGGGGGTATATGGGCCTTCATGGGCCTTGAGGGAGAAGGAGAAGGGCGGCCAGGTGGGCTGCGCCCCCCTCCCCTTCCAGTCCGAATAGGACAAGAGAGGGGGCGCGCCTTCCCCTTCCCCTCCACAATCCTACTCCAACTAGGAGAAGGGGAGTCCTACTCCCGGTGGGAGTAGGACTCCTCCTTGGTGCGCCTCCTCTAGGGCCGGCCACCTCCCCCTTGTCTCCTTTATATACGGGGGCAGGGGGCACCCCAATACACACAAGTTGATCTACGGATCTTTCCTTAGCCGTGTGCGGTGCCCCCTTCCACCATATTCCACTTGGTCATATCGTCATGAGCTTAAGCGAAGCCTCGCGCGGAGAAGTCATATCGTCATGGAGCTTAGGCGAAGCCCTGCGTCGGTGGAGCATCAACATCGTCACCACGCCGTCGTCTTGTGGAACTCATCCCGACACTTTGCTGGATCGAGTCCGGGATCGTCATCGAGCTGAGCGTGTGCGAGAACTCGGAGGTGCCGACGTTCGGTGCTTGGATCGGTCGGATCGTGGAGCGTCGACTACATCAACCGCGTTGTTATAATGCTTCCGCTTTCGGTCTACGAGGGTACGTGGACGGACACTCTCCCCTCTCGTTGCTGTGCCATCACCATGGTCTTGCGTGATCGTAGGAAAATTTTTGAAATTACTACGTTCCCCAACACATGTAGTTCACATTGTATTTGTGGCAAAGCCACCGTTCATAATTCTTTCATACATGTCACTCATGAGTCATTGCACATCCCGGTACACCGCCGGAGGCATTCATATAGAGTCATATTTTGTTCTAATTATCGAGTTGTAATTCATGAGTTGTAAGTAAATAAAAGTGTGATCATCATCATTATTAGAGCATTGTCCCAGTGAGGAAAGGATGATGGAGACTATGATTCCCCCACAAGTCGGGATGAGACTCCGGACGGAAAAAAAAGAGAGAAAAAGAGGCCCAAAAAAAGGAGAAGGCCCAAAAAAACAAAAATAATAAAAAAATGAGAGAAAAAGAGAGAAGGGACAATGTTACTATCCTTTTACCACACTTGTGGTTCAAAGAAGCACCATGATCTTCATGATAGAGAGTCTCATATGATATCACTTTCATATACTAGTGGGAATTTTTCATTATAGAACTTGGCTTGTATATTCCAATGATGGGCTTCCTCAAAATGCCCTAGGTCTTCGTGAGCAAGCGATTTGGATGCACACCCACTTAGTTTCTTTTGTTGAGCTTTCATATACTTATAGCTCTAGTGCATCCGTTGCATGGCAATCCCTACTCACTCACATTGATATCTATTAATGGGCATCTCCATAGCCCGTTGATATGCCTAGTTAATGTGAGACTATCTTCTCCTTTTTGTCTTCTCCACAACCACCATTCTATTCCACCTATAGTGCTATGTCCATGGCTCAAGCTCATGTATTGCGTGAAGATTGAAAAAGTTTGAGAACATCAAAAGTATGAAACAATTGCTTGGCTTGTCATCGGGGTTGTGCATGATTTAAATACTTTGTGTGGTGAAGATAGAGCATAGCCAGACTATATGATTTTGTAGGGATAGCTTACTTTGGCCAAGTTATTTTGAGGAGGCATGATTGCTTTATTAGTATGCTTGAATTATTATTGTTTTCATGTCAATATTAAACTTTTGTTTTGAATTTTATGGATCTGAATATTCTTGCCACAATAAAGAAGATATCATTAACAAATATGTTAGGTAGCATTCCACATCAAAAATTCTGTTTTTATCATTTACCTACTCGAGGACGAGCAGGAATTAAGCTTGGCGATGCTGATACGTCTCCAACGTATCTATTATTTTTTATTGTTCCATGCTATTATATTGTCCATCTCTATAATTTTTTTATTGTTCCATGCTATTATATTGTCCATCTTGGATGTTTACGGGCTTTATTATGCACTTTTATATTACTTTTGGGACTAACCTATTGACCCAGAGCCCAGTGTCAGTTTCTGTTTTTCCCTTGTTTCAGTGTTTCACCGAAAAGGAATATCAAACGGAGTCCAAACGGAATGAAACCTTCGGGAGAGTTAATTTTGGAACGGAAGCAATCCAGGGGACTTGGAGTGCACGTAAGGGAAGCAACGAGGAAGGCACGAGGTAGGGGGCGCGCCCACCCCCTCTGGGTGCACCCTCCACCCTCGTGGGCCCCTCGTGGCTCCCCTGACATATTTCTTCCTCCTATATATACCAATATACCCTAAAATCTTCGGGGAACAGAATAGATCGGGAGTTCCGCCGCCGCAAGCCTCTATAGCCACCAAAAACCAATTGGGACCTGTTAGGCACCTGCTGGGAGGGGGGATCCTCACCGTGGCCATTTTCATCATCCGGCGCTCTCCATGACGAGGAGGGAGTAGTTCACCCTCGGGGCTGAGGGTATGTACCAGTAGCTATGTGTTTGATCTTTCTCTCTCGTGTTCTTGATTTGGCACGATCTTGATGTATCGCGAGCTTTGCTATTATAGTTGGAACTTATGATGTTTCTCCCCCTCTACTCTCTTGTAATGGGTTGAGTTTTTCCTTTGAAGTTATCTTATCGGATTGAGTCTTTAATGATTTGAGAACACTTGATGTATGTCTTGCGTGGGATAACCATGGTGACAATGGGTTATTCTATTGATTCACTTGATGTATGTTTTGGTGATCAACTTGCGGGTTCCGCCCATGAACCTATGCATAGGGGTTGGCACATGTTTTCGTCTTGACTCTCCGGTAGAAACTTTGGGGCACTCTTTGAGGTTCTATGTGTTGGTTTAATAGATGAATCTGAGATTGTGTGATGCATATCGTATAATCATACCCACGGAACTTGAGGTGACATTGGAGTATCTAGGTGACATTAGGGTTTTGGTTGATGTGTGTCTTAAGGTGTTATTTTAGTATGAACTCTAGGGTTGTTTGTGACACTTATAGGAATAGCCCAATGGATTGACCGGAAAGAATAACTTTGAGGTGGTTTCGTACCCTACCATAATCTCTTCTTTTGTTCTCCGCTATTAGTGACTTTGGAGTGACTCTTTGTTGCATGTTGAGGGATAGTTATACGATCCAGTTATGTTATTATTGTTGAGAGAACTTGCACTAGTGAAAGTATGAACCCTAGGCCTTGTTTCCTAGCATTTCAATACTGTTTACGCTCACTTTTATCATTAGTTACCTTGCTGTTTTTATATTTTCAGATTACAAAAACCTATATCTACCATCCATATTGCACTTGTATCACCATCTCTTCGCCGAACTAGTGCACCTATACAATTTACCATTGTATTGGGTGTGTTGGGGACACAAGAGACTCTTTGTTATTTGGTTGCAGGGTTGCTTGAGAGAGACCATCTTCATCCCTCGCCTCCCTGTGGATTGATAAACCATAGGTCATCCACTTGAGGGAAATTTGCTACTGTCCTACAAACCTCTGCACTTGGAGGCCCAACAACGTCTACAAGAAGAAGGTTGCGTGGTAGACATCAAGCAGTTTCTGGCGCCGTTGCCGGGGAGGTGAGTGCTTGAAGGTATATCTTTAGATCTTGCAATCGAATCTTTTTGTTTCTTGTTTTAGCACTAGTTTAGTTTATAAAAGAAAACTACCAAAAACAATGGAACTAAGGGTGCCTCATATGCTTCATCTTTTTAATATCTTTCGTGAAAATAATGGGAAGGAAAATTGTGCTCAAGTGCTAGAAGAAGAAATCTATAGAATGTTTGGCACTAAATCTTTGTATGATGAGCAAGATTGCAATGTTGTTAGTATGAATTCTATGAATATCCATTATACTAATGATATACAAAGCCACAAGCTTGGGGATGCTATGTTTGATGAAGATGTTATGTTTAGTCCCCCAAGTTTTGATGAAAATATTTATTATGATGAAAGCATGCCTCCGATCTATGATGATTATTGTGATGACACGTATGCTAAAAAGAATAATGATAACCATGAAACTTGTCATCTTGGTCTTAATTTTTAATAACATGATAGTTATTTTGTTGAGTTTGCTCCCACTACTATTGATGAGAACAAATTTGCTTACGTGGAGAGTAGTAAAATTTCTATGCAAGTAGATCATGAAAAGAATGCTTTAGGTGCTGGTTATATTGTTTAATTTATTCATGATGCTACTGAAAACTATTATGAGGGAGGAATATATGCTTGTAGGAATGGCAATAATATCAACCTTCCTCTCTATGTGCTTAAAATCTTGAAGTTATGCTTGTTTTACCTTCCTATGCTAGTTGATTATTGTTCCCATAAGTTGTTTGCTCACAAAATCCCTATGCATGGGAAGTGGGTTAGACTTAAATGTGCTAGTCATATTCTTCATGATGCTCTCTTTATGTTTCAATTCTTATCTTTTATGTGAGCATCGTTGAAATCATCATGCCTAGCTAGGGGCGTTAAACGATAGCGCTTGTTGGGAGGCAACCCAATTTTTATTTTTATTATTTCTTTTTGGTTCTGTTTAGTAATAAATAATTCATATAGCTTCTGTTTAGATGTGGTTTTGTGTTTTAATTAGTGTTTGTGCCAAGTAGAACCTTTGGGAAGACTTGGGTGAAGTCTTTATGATCATGCTGTAAAAAACAGAAACTTTAGCGCTCACGAGATTAGCTAAAAAAATTTACTGGAGAGTGATATTTAGTTGATTCTTTTTGAAGATGATTACTAGACAAATTCCTCAGGTCCACCAATTTATTTTAGAATTTTTGGAGTTCCATAAGTATACGTTTGATACAGATTACTACATATTGTTCTGTTTTTGACAGATTCTGTTTTTCGTGTGTTGTTTGCTTATTTTGATGAATCTATGGCTAGTAAAAGAGCTTATAAACCATAGGGAAGTTGGAATATAGTAGGTTTAACACCAATATAAATAAAGAATGAGTTCAATACAGTACCTTGAAGTGGTGTTTTGTTTTCTTTCGCTAACGGAGCTTACGAGTTTTCTGTTAAGTTTTGTGTTGTGAAGTTTTCAAGTTTTGGGTAAAGATTCGATGGACTATGGAATAAGGAGTGGCAAGAGCCTAAGCTTGGGGATGCCCCGGATGGCATCCCCTCTTTCGTCTTCGTTCATGGTAACTTTACTTGGAGCTATATTTTTATTCACCACATGATATGTGTTTTGCTTGGAGCGTCATTTTATTTTCTTTTGTTTTGCTTGATGTTTGAATAAAATACCAAGATCTGAAATTCTCAAATGTTAGAGAGTCTTCACATAGCTACATAATTATTTGACTACTCATTGACCTTCACTTATATCTTTCGGAGTAGTTTGTTGTTTGCTCTAGTGCTTCACTTATATCTTTTAGAGCACGGCGGTGGATTTCTTTTGAAGAAATATATGAACTCTCATGCTTCACTTATATTATTCTGGGAGTCTTTAGAACAGCATGGTAATTCGCTTTGGTTATGAAATTAGTCCTAATATGATAGGCATCCAATAGGGATATAATAAAAACTTTCATATAAAGTGCATTGAATACTATGAGAAGTTTGATTCCTTATGATTGTTTTGATATATGAAGATGGTGATATTAGAGTCATGCTAGTAGAGTAGTTGTGAATTTGAGAGATACTTGTGTTAAAGTTTGTGATTCCCGTAGCATGCACATATGGTGAACCTTTATGTGATGAAGTCGGAGCATGATTTATTTATTGATTGTCTTCCTTATGAGTGGCGGTCGAGGACGAGCGATGGTCTTTTCCTACCAATCTATCCCCCTAGGAGCATGCGTGTAGTACTTCATTTCGATAACTAATAGATTTTTGCAATAAGTATGTGAGTTCTTTATGACTAATGTTGAGTCCATGGATTATACGCACTCTCACCCTTCCAACATTGCTAGCCTCTCTTATACCACGCACCTTTCGCCGGTATCATACACCCACCATATATCTTCCTCAAAACAGCCATCATACCTACCTATTATGGCATTTCCATAGCCATTCCGAGATATATTGCCATGCAACTTCCCATCGTTCCGTTTATTATGACACGCTCCATCATTGTCATATTGATTTGCATGATCATGTAGTTGACATTGTATTTGTGGCAAAGCCACCGTTCATAATTCTTTCATACATGTCACTCATGAGTCATTGCACATCCCGGTACACCGCCGGAGGCATTCATATAGAGTAATATTTTGTTCTAAGTATCGAGTTGTAATTCATGAGTTGTAAGTAAATAAAAGTGCGATGATCATCATTATTAGAGCATTGTCCCAGTGAGGAAAGAATGATGGAGACTATGATTCCCCCACAAGTCGGGGTGAGACTCTGGACGAAAGAAAAGAGAAAAAAAGAGGCCCAAAAAACAAAAAAATAAAAAAAATGAGAGAAAAAGAGAGAAGGGACAATGTTACTATCCTTTTACCACACATGTGCTTCAAAGTAGCACCATGATCTTCATGATAGAGAGTCTCATATGATATCACTTTCATATACTTGTGGGAATTTTTCATTATAGAACTTGGCTTGTAGATTCCAATGATGGACTTCCTCAAAATGCCCTAGGTCTTCGTGAGCAAGCGAGTTGGATGCACACCCACTTAGTTTCTTTTGTTGAGCTTTCATATACTTATAGCTCTAGTGCATCCGTTGCATGGCAATCCCTACTCACTCACATTGATATCTATTAATGGGAATCTCCATAGCCCGTTGATATGCCTAGTTAATGTGAGACTATCTTCTCCTTTTTGTCTTCTCCACAACCAACATTCTATTCCACCTATAGTGCTATGTACATGGCTCACGCTCATGTATTGCGTGAAGATTGAAAAAGTTTGAGAACATCAAAAGTATGAAACAATTGCTTGGCTTGTCATTGGGGTTGTGCATGATTTAAATACTTTGTGTGGTGAAGATAGAGCATAGCCAGACTATATGATTTTGTAGGGATAGCTTACTTTGGCCAAGTTATTTTGAGGAGGCATGATTGCTTTGTTAGTATGCTTGAAGTATTATTGTTTTAATGTCAATATTAACTTTTGTCTTGAATCTTATGGATCTGAATATTCTTGCCACAATAAAGAAGATATTATTAACAAATATGTTAGGTAGCATTCCATATCAAAAATTCTGTTTTTATCATTTACCTACTCGAGGACGAGCAGGAATAAAGCTTGGGGATGCTGATACGTCTCCAACATATCTATAATTTTTTATTGTTCCATGCTATTATATTGTCCATCTCTATAATTTTGATTGTTCTATTATATTGTCCATCTTGGATGTTTACGGGCTTTATTATGCACTTTTATATTACTTTTGGGACTAACCTATTGACCCAAAGCCCAGTGCCAGTTTCTGTTTTTTCCCTTGTTTCAGTGTTTCACAGAAAAGGAATATCAAACGGAGTCCAAACAGAATGAAACCTTCGGGAGAGTTATTTTTGGAACGGAAGCAATCCAGGGGACTTGGAGTGCACGTAAGGGAAGCAACAAGGAAGGCACGAGGTAGGGGGGCGCGCCCACCCCCTCTGGGCGCGCCCTCCACCCTCGTGGGCCCCTCGTGGCTCCCCTGACGTATTTCTTCCTCCTATATATACCAATATACCCTAAAACCTTCGGGGAATAGAATAGATCGGGAGTTCCGCCGCGCAAGCCTCTCAGAGCCACCAAAACCAATTGGGACCTGTTAGGCACCTCACGGGGGGGGATCCTCACCGGTGGCCATCTTCATCATCCCGACGCTCTCCATGACGAGGAGGGAGTAGTTCACCCTCGGGGCTGAGGGTATGTACCAGTAGCTATGTGTTTGATCTTTCTCTCTCGTGTTCTTGATTTGGCACGATCTTGATGTATCGCGAGCTTTGCTATTATAGTTGGATCTTATGATGTTTCTCCCCCTCTACTCTCTTGTAATGGATTGAGTTTTTCCTTTGAACACTACTGGAATCAGCTACTTTGCCATCTGCCTGATCTTTGCCGTCGGCTAGCGGACGGCAAAGAAGCTCTTTGCCATCAGCTACCGAAAAGCCGACGGCAAAGAAACGGCGGACGGCAAAGAAGCTCTTTGCCATGAGCCATTTCGTTGCCGTCCGCCAGCTGACGGCAAAGAGGGAGGTGGCCCCCACCCACCCGCCCGTTTAAAAAAACTTAACACCCCCACCTCTTTGTCGTCTGCTAGCAGACGGCAAAGAGAGATAACGGCGGACGGCAAAGAGTGGCGGACGGCAAAGAGCCGAGTAACTAACGGACGCCACACCCCGCCCGTTACTCTCCTTCTCTTCCTCTCTCTCCCGACGGCTCGCCCTAGATCCACCGCCGCCCCCTGCCGCCCGCCGCCCGCCCGCCCCCACCCCCCCCCCACCCCACCCCCACCCCGCCCGTCGCCCACCCGCCGCCACCACCTGGCGCCCGCCGCCGCCACCCCCGCCCCCCCCCCCGCCCCCCCCCCCCCCCACCACCCTCCCTTCACCCCCCCGCGCTGCCGGTGGCCTTTGACGCTTGCCAGCGCCGCCCCTCAACGATCGTCCCATTGCTCGGTGAGGGAACTACTTTTTTTTCTTTCTGTTTTTCATTTTGCTGTTTAATTGTTAGTGCTAGATTGTGTTAGTGTTAGTGTTAGAAAAGAATTAGAAGAAGTAGAAGTAGTAGAAAGATGAAAAAAGAAGAAGAAGAAAAGAAGTAGAAGAAGTAGAAGAAGAAGAAAAGAAGAAACGAAAAGAAGTAAAAAAGTAGAAAAAGGATGGAAGAAGAAGAAGAAGAAAGGAAAGAAGAAGAAGAAGAGAAAGAAAGAAGAAGAAGGATAGAAGGAAACACCCCGACCCCCTGACCCCTGACCCCGACCCCGATGCGACACCCAGACACCCCGAGACCCGACCCCCCGAGGCCGACAGGGTCTTATATTTGTGAATTATTAGTTAGGTCATATATTTTTCGATTTTGTTATGAAAAACATCATATATAATTGTGTTGATCGGGTTGATTTAAATGTGCAGTTGTTTCACCGCTGCGAGGTTTGGTGTTCGACGACCTCGTCGTGCGTTTGACAAGCTCTGCCCCTTCGTTCGTGGGTGAGCACAAATGACATGTCCTCCTCCCCCATTAATTATTTGCTCTGTTCCGGTGTTCGTGCCGATGAAACTTGATAGCTAGCTATATATGTGTCTTGAATCATCAGTATGCGTAACCAATATGTGTCTCCCGTTCGAAAGCGTCATAGTTATAAATATGCATGCATTTGCATATTTATAACCTTGATTCTTTCGAATTGTCCAACGCTGTCCATGGACAGCCCGAGTATTTGTAGATTGGGTTTGTTTTCCCATATGCTTTGCTCCGGATCCGACGCATAAATTTAAATCGATTGCCTCCCTGTTGTTCTCCGGTACACATCCTCTCATTTATTGCGAGAGATGTGTATCAGAGAACAGCGGGAGGTGCTGCCAAATTTTAATGCGTCGAATCCGAGCATAGCTTGGGAAAATGAACCCAATCTACACATACTCGGGTGGGATTAGGACCTATCATTACCTATTAGAGTGTAGGTTGCATGGACGTAATAAAATTGACAAAGTAGATCAACTGATGAATATATACATGGTGAATTATATATATAATTGTTGTGTGTCCAGTAGCTCTGAAAGTCAAGATGAGTGATCGTGCGTGGATGTATACCAGTCACACTGGTCAGAACAAATGGAGCGCTGAATGGTTCACAAAAACCAAGGGGTTTGTGCAAGCCGCATTTGCAAATGGTTAGAGGAAAACTTGGTGCCCCTGTTTCTGATGCGGCAATTGGGAAAAGAGGACAGAGGCTGAAATGGGTAAACACCTGCGTCAAAGGATAATACTAAGGCTAGAGTCGATCTGGAGGCGTTATGTGATAGGCCGTTACAAAACATGAAAGAACCGAAAGGAAAGCAGAACTGGACGAAGCCAAAGGCATGGTTCAATCTTGGAAGGCCAGCTATGAGGGAAATTATCTTGTGGGTGAAAATGCGTTGATGTTCCCGATGGGTATGCAGCGAATCTAAAGAGGGAGCGAGTCTTGATAAATTGAAGATATTTGGTCTCAAGAGTCATGATTGGCACATATGGATTGAGCGGTAATGCGGTGATGTTGCGTGGCTTCATCCACGAGGATGAATGGCTAAGTGGCGCAGAACTCGGCTATTTCTTCCGTGTTCTTTGTGCGAAAGAACTATCGCTGGCGTGCTAGAAGAAATGGAAGAGTTGGCGCCGAGTTGATCTGCAAGTTAGAGAAGATCTTTCCACCGGCTTCTTTAATCCAATGCAGCATTTGATTTTGCATCTCCGACCGAGGCAAGATTGGGCGTGCAAAATCGTTGGTGCTACCTAACCGAGAGGATGCGAGAAGACGCCGAGAAAAATGTAAAAATAAACGTAGAATTGAAGCGTCTATGGCTGAGGCATTCATCATCGAGGAGGCGGCAAACTTCGTGACAGCACACTACTGAAACCAAAAATCATCATTTGCATAATCCAAGCCTCGGTACAATCTCGACGAGCCTAAAAGGGTGGATCCAACCTCAGCCTATTCAAAGGCAATCTCGCACCAGCCAGTGTTTCAAATCCAGTATCTTTGGATAACGAAGAATGGCGGACCATTTCGTTGTATATCTTCAACAACCTGATAGAAGTGCGGTCGTACATCGAGTAAGTTCTCGGTACATTGTTTCGCAACTTCTATTTCCTTTGAACTGCTCTTATTCCTGGATATTTCATACAGTCGATACGTCGCCCTATTCTCGTATGGAGCGGTGATCCAAAAGGATTCCGTCAAGAGTATGAGCTTCGCATAAAGCAAGGAGGCGGCTATCCCGTTTCATCTCTTGGTTCAAACAAACGGTAAATTCTATTAGACAATTTCATTTCATTCGCTAATTTGTGCATAATGCAACAATCCTTTCATATTAAACTTGTAGGCTAATTCAGAGTCTATGGACGCGAATTGAGACAAGTCGCTAATGGTTTTGACTATAAGGTCCGTTCATTTGACAAATACGACATCAACGGGTATCGTTTTGCATTACCTATGGCAAAGAGCTATCTATGGTCAATCGAAAGTCTACATATTGTTGTGTATCTCGCTATCGGCGAAGGAGGTACCGAGTATTATGGGAGAGTTGAAGCAATTTATGAACTTCTATTCTATGGTGAAAACCCACCGAATGTCGTAGTCTTCAAATGTTATTGGTTTCAGCCGAAGGAGACTAGAAGGACTCATGAACATATAGGGCTAGTTGAAATCAACCAAAGCACCCATTTAGATGTTCCTGATGTCTATATTATGGCTCAACGGGCGACCCAAGTATTCTATCTACCCTGGGCCTGCCAAACTAATCCAAATCTGAAAGGTTGGGATGTCATTTATGAAGTGCCGCCACGTGCTAGACTATCTCCCCCAAAGGAAGAGGATTATGAACCTCACATTAACCTGAGACACATATGAAGGAGAATTCTTCCAAGAGACACGTCTTTCAAAAAGCGTTTCAAGAACGGTATACTTCACCCCAAAACATTGAAGTAGACAGCGTGACGGTGAATCCCACATCACCCTAGAGGAGGAACAAGAAGAGCGAAACAAGAAGAGGTTATCGCTGCGGACGACCTCTCAATGCTTGATCGATTACGTAAAGGTGGCCTTCCACATGTTGATGCCATGAACCCTATGAGCCCGTCATTGATTATAGTGATGATGATGATTATGCATTTATTGATGATACTGATCGAGATTATTAGTAGTGTCAGGTATTCAATTTTTTATGTTGTACTTGATGATGATACACTTAAGTGATATACATATTATTATTCATGTCGGTATTTTTTTATGTTGTACTAATTTCGTTTACTCTTTGTCATGGCAGGTGTTGAAAGATGGAAGGGGAGCCGACTGAGGCCAAGGACAAACGTGCCCAAATTGAAGGTGTGCCACACCATCAAGGTAGCTCCAGCTTATATCAGTTCGGGCGGAATTGGGTAATGTGGTTTGCTTCATGATTAATGCAATTCATTCATCATGCTAGCTTGAGCCCTTTAATTACTAATTTACTTTGTTTCTCTCTTTCAGGCATGCTACAATAAGACGGATAAGGTGCCAGAGGGGTACGACCTGTATGCCATGGCCCACACTGCCTCTTACAAGCAAGTCAAGGGGAAGGCGAGGAAAGGGGAGGAGTTTAACCCGAGCCCGATCCCCTACAATCTAGAGCAGGTGATGATATCTAGTGACGGGAGGTCCCGTGGCTCCATAGCCATTGATCCAGAGATTGCTCCTGAGACCACGGTGAGTTTAATTTGAATGGACGTTACTTGCTAGTCTTAACATTTGAGTGTCATCATGCTAATGAAACATTGGAAATGATCTTTGATCCAGCGTTACTCCACACAAGCATCACACGATCCTTCTCCAGCTACTGGCATGAGCCAGCCCGCTCCCACACCTCCATGATCAAGGTAAGTTTATCTAGTTTTTTGCTTAACAAATGCATAAAGACCTAGACTTAGCTTTATTTCATCCAATATGCTTACCTTAATGACCTAGAGTTAGCTTCTTTTCCTGCAAAATGACTTAATAAGCTATCGACCTCCAAAACCAGCCATTTTACCTAAGTTAGCTCTAAAACGATCTATACTTAGCTTTGTTTCCTCCAAAATGACCTAAGTTAGTTATAATATGCTTAGTTAACTAGGTTTGCTCAATAATGACATGTACTTACCTTACTTATGTAAAAAACGGCATAATTAGCTTAGTTAGCTCATAAACGATCCATTTTACCTACATTAGCTCTAAAATGATGCATTTTAACTAAGTTAGCTCATAAACGATCCATTTCACCTAAGTTACCTCACAAACGATGGCGTGCTTCTTCTTCTGGTCTTCTTCTTCTAGTCACCTTTTCCTAACTTTCTTATTTGCCATTTTGCAGATTTCATTCACTTCTCGAAAGCTAGATTGCTATGATGGAGTGCTTGTTTTTTATTTCATTCTCTTCTAGTATTCTTCTAGCTTGCTACGATGGAACTTGCTATCTTGATGAAACTTTGCATTGTAATATGTATGTGCAACTTCCTAATGGTTGCAACTTATGTGTATGTGCAACTTGCTATGTATGAGTGGATGGAACTATATATGTATGTACGATGAAACTTATGTGTTGTTAAATAGCCGTGTGAAATATATCTATATATGTCATATATATTTGCTGTGAAAATTGTTGGATTTAAAAAAAACAGGGAAAAAAGCCATTATGCAGGCTCTTTGCCGTCTGCCACCGACGGCAAAGGGCTCTTTGCCATCAGCAGCGGACGGCAAAGAGGTCACGTGTGCAATCAGTAGCTTCCTGGGAGGCTGACCTATTTGGTCAGTTTGCTAACGGTGGCTGACGGCAAAGAGAAAAAAAACTTTGCCTACAGCGGCGGACGGCAAAGGCCTTCCGATGTTTGCCGTCAGCGGCCGACGGCAAAGGCTTGCCGTTAACCACCTAACGGAGTAACATCGCAATTATTGCCATCGGCATTCTTTGTTGTCGGCGGTGATGGCAAGGACCTTGCCGTCGGCCCGCCAAGCGGACGGCAATGTAGCTCTTGCCGTCCCATACTTTGCCGTCCACTTTTGCCGTCCGCGGCGGACGGCAAAGACCTTTGCCGTCCGCCATCCATGCCTTTGCCGTCCGCCATGGCTGATGGCAAAGTAGCTGATTCCTGTAGTGGAAGTTATCTTATCAGATTGAGTCTTTAATGATTTGAGAACACTTGATGTATGTCTTGCGTGGGATAACCGTGGTGACAATGGGTTATTCTATTGATTCACTTGATGTATGTTTTGGTGATCAACTTGCGGGTTCCGCCCATGAACCTATGCATAGGGGTTGGCACATGTTTTCGTCTTGACTCTCCGGTAGAAACTTTGGGGCACTCTTTGAGGTTCTATGTGTTGGTTGAATAGATGAATCTGCGATTGTGTGATGCATATCATATAATCATACCCACGGATACTTGAGGTGACATTGGAGTATCTAGGTGACATTAGGGTTTTGGTTGATGCGTGTCTTAAGGTGTTATTTTACTACGAACTCTAGGGCTGTTTGTGACACTTATAGGAATAGCCCAATGGATTGACCGGAAAGAATAACTTTGAGGTGGTTTCGTACCCTACCATAATCTCTTCGTTTGTTCTCCGCTATTAGTGACTCTTTGTTGCATGTTGAGGGACGAGGCCGGCCTGTTGGGGAACGCAAAATTTCAAAAAAAATCCTACGATCACGCAAGATCTATATATGAGATGCAAAGCAACGAGCGGGGAGAGTGTGTCCACATACCCTCGTAGACCGAAAGCGGAAGCATTAAGTAACGCAGTCGATGTAGTCGAACGTCTTCGCGATCCAACCCATCAAGTACCGAACGCACGGCACCTCCGTGATCTGCACACGTTCAGCTCGGTGACGTCCCTTGAACCCTAGATCCAGCTAAGGCTGAGGGAGAGTTTCGTCAGCATGAAGCGTGGTGACGGTGATGATGAAGTTACCGACGTAGGGCTTCGCCTAAGCACTACGACAATATGACCGAGGTGGAAATCTGTGGAGGGGGGCACCGCACACGGCTAAAATCAACTTGTGTGTCTATGGGGTGCCCCCCTCCCCCGTATATAAAGGAGTGGAGGAGGGGGAGGGCCGGCCTCCTAGGGCGCGCCCCAAGGGGGGATTCCTACTCCTACTAGGAGTAGGTTTCCCCCTTTTCCTTGTCCAACTAGGAGGGGGAAGGATGGGAAGAGGGAGAGAAGGAAAGGGGGGGCGACCCCCCTCCCCAATTCAGATTGGGCTTGGGGGCGCGCCCCACCGCCTCCTCCTCTCTTCCATCATGGCCCATGAAGGCCCGTTAACTCCCCGGGGAATTCTGGTAATCCCCCGGTACTCCGAAAAATGCCTGAACTCATTCGAAACCTTTCCGGTGTCCAAACATAACCTTCCAATATATCAATCTTCATGTCTCGACCATTTCGAGACCCCTCGTCATGTCCGTGATCACATCCGGGACTCCGAACAACCTTCGGTACATCAAATCACAAAACTCATAATACATATCGTCATCGAACGTTAAGCGTGCGGACCCTACGGGTTCGAGAACTATGTAGACATGACCGAGACTCATCTCCGGTCAATAACCAATAGCGGAACCTGGATGCTCATATTGGTTCCTACATATTCTACGAAGATCTTTATCGGTCAAACCACATAACAACATAAGTTGTTCCCTTTGTCATCGGTGTGTTACTTGCCCGAGATTTGATCATCGGTATCATCATACCTAGTTCAATCTCGTTACCGGCAAGTCTCTTTACTCGTTATGTATTGCATCATCCCGTAACTAACTCATTAGTCACATTGCTTGCAAGGCTTCGAGTGATGTGCATTACTGAGAGGGCCCAGAGATACCTCTCCAACAATCGGAGTGACAAATCCTAATCTCGATCTATGCCAACTCAGCAAACACCATCGGAGACACATGTAGAGCATATTTATAATCACCCAGTTACATTGTGACATTTGATAGCACACTAAGTGTTCCTCCGGTATTCGGGAGTTGCATAATCTCATATTCATAGGAACATGTATAAGTCATGAAGAAAGAAATAGCAACAAACTAAACGATCATTGTGTTAAGCTAACAGATGGGTCTTGTCCATCACATCATTCTCTAATGATGTGATCCCGTTCATCAAATGACAACACATGTCTATAGTCAGGAAACTTAACCATCTTTGATTAACGAGCTAGTCTAGTAGAGGCATACTAGGGACACTTTCTTTTGTCTATGTATTCACACATGTATCAAGTTTCCGATTAATACAATTCTAGCATGAATAATAAACATTTATCATGATATAAGGAAATATAAATAACAACTTTATTATTGCCTCTAGGGCATATTTCCTTCAGTCTCCCACTTGCACTAGAGTCAATAATCTAGTTCACATCGCCATGTGATTTAACACCAATAGTTCACATCTTTATGTGATTAACACCCATAGTTCACATCGCCATGTGACCAACACTCAAAAGGTTTACTAGAGTCAATAATCTAGTTCACATCGCTATGTGATTAACACCCAAGAGTAATAAGGTATGATCATGTTTTGCCTGTGAGAGAAATTTTAGTCTACGGGTCTACAACATTCAGATTCGTATGTATTTGGCAAATTTCTATGTCTACAATACTCTACAGGGGGCTACTCTAGCTAATTGCTCCCACTTTCGATATGTATCTAGATCGAGACTTAGATTCATCCTAATCGGTGTCAAAGCTTGCATCGACGTAACTCTTTACGACGAACTTTTTGTCACCTCCATAATCGAGAAACATTTCCTTATTCCACTAAGGATAATTTTGACCGCTGTCCAATGATCCACTCCTGGATCACTATTGTGTCCTCTTGCCAAACTCATGGTGAGGTACATAATAGGTCTCGTACACAACAAAGCATACTTTATAGAACCTATGGCTGAGGCATAGGGAATGACTTTTCATTATCTTTCTATTTTCTGTCGTGGTCGGGTTTTGAGTCTTTACTCAACTTCACACCTTGCAATACAGGCAAGAACTCCTTTTTTGACTGTTCCATTTTGAACTACTTCAAAAACTTGTCAAGGTATGTACTCATTGAAAAAAATTATGAAGCGTCTTGATCTATCTCTATAGATCTTGATGCTCAATATGTAAGCAGCTTCACCGAGGTCTTTCTTTGAAAATTCCTTTCAAACACTCCTTCAGCTTTCCATAAAATTCTACATTATTTCCGATCAATGATATGTCATTCACATATACTTATCAGAAATGTTGTAGTGCTCCCACTCACTTTCTTGTAAATACAGGCTTCACCGCAAGTCTGTATAAAACTATATGTTTTGATCAACTCATCAAAGCGTATATTCCAACCTTGAGATGCTTGCACCAGTCCATGGGTTGCTGGAGCTTGCACACTTTGTTAGCACCTTTAATTTAGGATTGACAAAACCTTCTTGTTGTATCATATACAACTCTTCTTTAAGAAATCCATTAAGGAATGCAGTTTTGACATCCATTTGTGAGACTTCATAAAATGTGGCAATTGCTAACATGATTCAGACAGACTTAAGCATCGCTAGGAGTGAGAAAATCTCATCGTAGTCAACACCTTGAACTTGTCGAAAACTTTTTGCGACAATTCGAGCTTTGTAGATAGTAACACTACTATCAGCATTCGACTTCCTCTTGAAGATCCATTTATTCTCAATGGCTTGCCGATCATCGGGCAAGTCAACCAAAGTCCATACTTTGTTCTCATACATGGATCCCATCTCAGATTTCATGGCCTCAAGCCATTTCGCGGAATCTGGGCTCATCATCGCTTCCTCATAGTTCGTAGGTTCGTCATGGCCAAGTAACATGACTTCCAGAACAGGATTACCGTACCACTCTGGTGCGAACCATATTCTGGTTGACCTAGGAGGTTCCGTAGTAGCTTGATCTGAAGTTTCATGATCATCATCATTAGCTTCCTCACTAATTGGTGTAGGAATCACTGGAACTGATTTCTATGATAAACTACTTTCCAATTCGAGAGCAGGTACAGTTACCTCATCAAGTTCTACTTTCCTCCCACTCACTTCTTTCGAGAGAAACTCCTTCTCTAGAAAGGATCCATTCTTAGCAATGAATATCTTGCCTTCAGATCTGTGATAGAAGGTGTACCCAATAGCCTCCTTTGGGTATCCTATGAAGACACATTTCTCCGATTTGGGTTTGAGCTTATTAGGTCGAAGCATTTCACGTAAGCATCGCAGCCCCAAACTTTTAAGAAACGACAGCTTAGGTTTCTTGCCAAACCACAGTTCATACGGTGGCGCCTCAATGGATTTAGATGGTGCCCTATTTAATGTGAATGCATCTCTCTCTAATGCATAACCCCAAAACAATAGTGGTAAATTGGTAAGACACATCATAGATCGCACCATATCCAATAAGTACGGTTACGACGTTTGGACACACCATTACGCTGTGGTGTTCCAGGTGGCATGAGTTGCGAAACTATTCCACATTGTTTCAAATGAATACCAAACTCATAACTCAAATATTCACCTCCACTATCAGATTGTAGAAACTTTATTTTCTTGTTACGATGATTTTCCACTTCACTCTGAAATTCTTTGAACTATTCAAATGTTTCAGACTTTATGTTTCATTAAGTAGATATACCCATATCTGCTCAAATCATTTGTGAAGGTCAGAAAATAAAGATACCTGCCGCGAGCCTCAACACTCATCGGATCGCATACATCAGTATGTATTATTTCCAGTAAGTCAGTTGCTCGCGCCATTGTTTCGAAGAATGGAGTGTTAGCCATCTTGCCCATGAGGCATGGTTCACAAGCATCAAGTGATTCATAATCAAGTGATTCCAAAAGCCCATCAGCATGGAGTTTCTTCATGCGTTTTACACCAATATGACCTAAACGGCAGTGCCACAAATAAGTTGCACTATCATTATTAACTTTGCACCTTTTGGCTTCAATATTATGAATATGTATATCACTATGATCGAGATTCAATAAACCATTCACCTGGGGTGTATGACCACAGAAGGTTTAATTCATGTAAACAAAATAACAATTATTCTTTGATTTAAATGAATAACCATATCGCAATAAACATGATCCAATCATATTATGCTCAACGCAAACACCAAATAACATTTATTTTAGGTTCAACACTAATCCTGAAGGTAAAGGGAGTGTGCGATGGTGATCTTATCAACCTTGGAATCACTTCCAACACACATCGTCACCTTGCCCTCAACTAGTCTTTGTTCATTTTGTAACTCCTATTTCAAGTTACTAATCATAGCAACTGAACCAGTATCAAATACCCAGGGGCTACTATGAACACTAGTAAGTACACATCAATAACATGTATATCATATATACTTTTGTTTACTTTGCCTTCCTTCTTATCCTCCAAGTATTTGGGGCAGTTCCGCTTCCAGTGACCATTTCCTTTGCAGTAGAAGTACTCAGTTTCAGGCTTGGGTCTAGATTTGGGCTTCTTCATGGGAGTGGCAACTTGCTTGCCATTCTTCTTGAAGTTCCCTTTCTTTCCCTTGCCCTTTTACTTGAAACTAGTGGTATTGTCAACCATCAACACTTGATGCTTTTCTTGATTTCTACCTTCGCCGATTTTAGCATCGCGAAGAGCTCGGGAAATCCTTTTCATCATCCCTTGCATATTATAGTTCATCACGAAGTTCCAGTAACTTGGTGATAGTGACTAGAGAACTCTGTCAATCACTATCTTATCAGGAAGATTAACTCCCACTTGATTCAAGCGATTGTAGTACTCAGACATTCTGAGCACATGCTCACTGGTTGAGCTATTCTCCTCCATCTTGTAGGCAAAATACTTGTCAGAGGTCTCATACCTCTTGACTCGGGCATGAGTCTGAAATACCAATTTCAGCTCTTGGAACATCTCATATGCTCCATGGCGTTCAAAACATTTTTGAAGTCCCGGTTCTAAGCCGTAAAGCGTGGTGCACTAAACTATCAAGTAGTCATCATACCGAGCTTTGTCAAACGTTCATAACATATGCATCTGCTCCTGCAATAGGTCAGTCACCTAGCGGTGCATCAAGGACATAATTCTTCTGTGCAGCAATGAGGATAATCCTCAGATCACGGACCAAGTCCGCATCATTGCTACTATCATCTTTCAACATAGTTTTTCTCTAGGAACATATCAAAAAATAAACGGGGAGCTATATCGCGAGCTATTGATCTACAACATAGATATGCAAATACTATCAGGACTAAGTTCATGATAAATTTAAGTTCAATTAATCTTATTACTTAAGAACTCCCACTTATATAGGCATCCCTCTAGTCATCTAAATGATCACGTGATCCATATGAACTAAACCATGTCCGATCATCACGCGAGATGGAGTAGTTTTCGATGGTGAACATCACTATGTTGATCATATCTACTATATGATTCACACTCGACCTTTCGATATCAGTGTTCCGAGGCCATATCTGCATATGCTAGGCTCGTCAAGTTTAACTCGAGTATTCTGCGTGTGCAAAACTGGCTTGCACCCGTTGTATGTGAACGTAGAGCTTATCACACCCGATCATCACGTGGTGTCTCGGCACGATGAACTATCGCAGCGGTGCATACTCAGGGAGAACACTTGTACCTTGAAATTTAGTGAGAGATCATCTTATAATGCTACCGCCGTACTAAGCAAAATAAGATGCATAAAGGATAAACATCACATGCAATCAATATAAATGATATGATATGGTCATCATCATCTTGTGCCTTTGATCTCCATCTCCAAAGCATCGTCATGATCACCATCGTCACTAGCTTGACACCTTGATCTCCATCGAAGCATCGTTGTCGTCTCGCCAACTATTGCTTCTACGACTATCGCTACCGCTTAGTGATAAAGTAAAGCAATTACATAGTGATTGCATTCCATACAATAAAGCGACAACCATATGGCTCCTGCCAGTTGCCGATAACTGTTACAAAACATGATCATCTCATACAACAATTTATATATCATCACGTCTTGACCATATCACATCACAGCAAGCCCTACAAAAACAAGTTAGATGTCCTCTACTTTGTTGTTGCAAGTTTTAAGTGGTTGCTACGGGCTTAGCAAGAACCGTTCTTACCTACGCATCAAAACCACAACGATTTTTTGTCAAGTGTGTTGTTTTAACCTTCAACAAGGACCGGGTGTAGTCACACTCGATTCAAATAAAGTTGGAGAAACAGACACCCACTAGCCACCTGTGTGAAGCACGACGCTAGAACATGTCTCATGAACACGGTCATGTAATGTCGGCCTTGGCCGCTTCATCCAACAGTACCGCCGAATCAAAGTATGACATGCTGGTAAGAAGTATGACTATTATCGCCCACAACTCTTTGTGTTCTACTCGTGCATATAACATCTACGCATAAACCTGGCTCGGATGCCACTATTGGGGAACGCAGAATTTCAAAAAAAATCTTACGATCACGCAAGATCTATCTATGAGATGCAAAACAACGAGCGGGGAGAGTGTGTCCACGTACCCTCGTAGACCGAAAGCGGAAGCGTTAAGCAACACGGTTGATGTAGTCGAACGTCTTCGCGATCCAACCGATCAAGTACCAAACGCACGGCACCTCCGCGATCTGCACACATTCAGCTGATATAGACCGAACCTCGTGGTGAGATCCGATCTATTGTTGCGGCCCGATCTTTCACGACACTCCACCACCAGCAGTAGCAACCTCTCGCCCACAAGACGCGATTTACCAAGTAGAGGATTTGAACCTTATGCCCAGACGAGAAAACCAATCTCGACGAAGGTACTCACGTGCAAAACAATTTCCACGAAGAGAAATCGCAACACAGAGGTTTTCTAAAGATCCCTCCAAAACTTGATACGGGAGTCTACCCTGAAAAACACATCGTTTCTATTTCATATAAAAATAACATGAACTTTACATGACTCACGGGCTAGACTTTATAGTAGTATAGCTGACTCCATCTAACTTGATCGACAAGGGAAAAACTAACACGCGTATAAAATCCTTCTTATTTAAACTACCTTTTACATCTCGGTAGATGCTAAACTTGCAACCGAATAATTTTGGGGGTGGACCCTGTGGTGGACCTCATTCCGTGTCCTTTAATGACAATAAATCACGTACTAGCCTCTGACTCTTGCAACGTTGTGAAACTTCTTCTTTACGTGGAGGTGGCAAAAACAGAAACAAATCCCTCTCATTTATCTTGTTGACTGAACCAAATAAATGACACCCCGCATGCTCCCTTCCATCAGCGCAGGTTTCCTCTTCTTTCCAAGTATTAATGCACTTTGAATTTCCCTTACCAAAACTTGCCTGATCAATGTTGCATGCACATGTCACGCCTTGATTTAGTTCTTGAATTTGCATGTAATTATCATCCTTTAATACATGCACATCCAAGGACTTCTCTTCCCTCTCGTTGGCGCAAAGATCAAACAAAACAATGTCCTGTTTTATTTTAGCAGAAAATAATTCCTCTAACCCACTGACATGCGGTACTATTTTGCGATCATCAATGCTAACATTAGTCGCGGCCATATCATCCTCTCCTCCTTGAAACGAAACCGTCCTCGGTTTTGAATCAATCTCTTCAATAATATTTGTATTTGCAGTCTGAACGATGCTTGGAAAATTTTCAGCGGCTTCAACCTTCTTCTTCTTTACTTCTGATGCAGCTTGAGCAATGTCCCGCTTCTTGCGATCAGCCATATACTTCTCTGATGTGTACGAATCAAGTGCTACGTATTGTCCTCCATTAACAAAAGAAAATTCGCCAACCGAATGATATGTCAACTGTCTTTTATCTGTCCATGGTTTTCCTAGCAGTATTGAACATGTATGTATGTGCGTAGGAAGCACATCACACATGACCATATCGTCATATCCACATAAAATAAACCGTACCTCAACGCGATGCATGATCTTGACAAACTTGTCCTTCCACCAAAGTTCGTACGGTTCTGGATGTTCAATCAACGACAAGTTCAAAGCATCAACCATAGTCCAACTCACCATATTCATACTAGAGTAGCAATTCATCAACGTTGCACAACTCGTTGGCCCGACGCGCACACGCGTAAAGCATTGGTACCAAGGCAAGGAACGCAATGGATCCTTCTCGACATCCATCATCATTTGCGAGCTACAATCTTTTCTCATGATAAAAAAACTTCGATAGTAACTCGAAGAAAAATATTGTGTTGTGAACAACCTTTGCTCTGATACCACCTGATATAGATCGAACCTCGTGGTGAGATCCGATCTGTTGTTGCGGCCCGATCATTCATGACACTCCACCACCAGCAGTAGCAACCTCTCGCCCGCGCATGCGATGTACACGAAGTAGAGGATTTGAACCTTGCGGCCCAGCACGAGAAAACCAATCTCGACGAAGGTACTCACGCGCAAAACAATTTCCACGAAGAGAAATCGCAACACAGAGGTTTTCTAAAGATCCCTCCAAAACTTGATACGGGTGTCTGCCCTGAAAAACACATCATTTCTATTTCATATAAAAATAACCTGAACTTTACATGACTCACGGGCTAGACTTTATAGTAGTATAGCTGACTCCATCTAACTTGATCGACAAGGGAAAAACTAACACACGTATAAAATCCTGCTTATTTAAATTACCTTTTACATCTCAGTAGGTGCTAAACTTGCAACTGAAAATTTTTGGGGGTGGACCCCGTGGTGGACCCCAGCCCATGTCCTTTAATGACAATAAATCACGTACTAGCCTCTGACTCTTGCAACGTTGTGAAACTTCTTCTTTACGTGGAGGTGGAAAAAACAGAAACAAATCCCTCTCATTTATCTTATTGACCGAACCAAATAAATGACACCCCGCATGCTCCCTTCCATCAGCGTAGGTTTCCTCTTCTTTCCAAGTATTAATGCACTTTGAATTTCCCTTGCCAAAACTTGCCTGATCAATGTTGCATGCACATGTCACGCCTTGATTTAGTTCTTTAATTTGCATGTAATTATCATCCTTTAATACATGCATGTCCAGGGACTTATCTTCCCTCTCGTTGGCGCAAAGATCAAACAAAACAATGTCCTATTTTATTTTAACAGAAAATAATTCCTCTAACCCACTGACATGCGGTACTATTTTGTGATCATCAACGCTAACATCAGTCGCGGCCATATCATCAGCTCGGTGACGTCCCTCGAATTCTAGATCCAGCTGAGGCCGAGGGAGAGTTTCATCAGCATGACGGCGTGGTGACGGTGATGATGAAGTTGCCGACGCAGGGCTTTGCCTAAGCACTAAGACAATATGACTGAGGTGGAAATCTGTGCAGGGGGGCACCGCACACGGCTAAAATCAACTTGTGTGTCTATGAGGTGCCCCTCCCCCGTATATAAAGGAGTGGAGGAGGGGGAGGGCCAGCCTCCTAGGGCGTGCCCCAAGGGGGGATTCCTACTCGTACTAGGAGTAGGTTTCCCCCTTTTCCTAGTCCAACTAGGAGGGGGAAGGAAGGGAAGAGGGAGAGAAGGAAAGGGGGCCGACCCCCCTCCCAAATTCGAATTGGGCTTGGGGGCGCGCCCCACCACTTGGCCGCCTCCTCCTCCCTTCCACCATGGCCCATGAAGGCCCATTAACTCCCCAGGGAATTCCGGTAACCCCCCGGTACTCCGAAAAATGCCCAAACTCATCCGAAACCTTTTCGGTGTCCAAACATAACCTTCCAATATATCAATCTTCATGTCTCGACCATTCCAAGACCCCTCGTCATGTCCATGTTCACATCCGGGACTCTGAACAACCTTCGGTACATCAAATCACAAAACTCATAATACATATCGTCATCGAACATTAAGCGTGCGGACCCTACGGGTTTGAGAACTATGTAGACATGACCGAGACTCATCTCCGGTCAATAACGAATAGCGGAACCTGGATGCTCATATTGGTTCCTACATATTCTATGAAGATCTTTATCGGTCAAACCGCATAACAACATACGTTGTTCCCTTTGTCATCGGTATGTTACTTGCCCGAGATTCGATCGTCGGTATCATCATACCTAGTTCAATCTCGTTATGGGCAAGTCTCTTTACTCGTTCCGTATTGCATCATCCCATAACTAACTCATTAGTCACATTGCTTGCAAGGCTTACAGTGATGTGCATTACCGAGAGGGCCCGGAGATACCTCTCCGACAATCGAAGTGACAAATCCTAATCTCGATCTATGCCAACTCAACAAACACCATCAGAGACACCTGTAGAGCATATTTATAATCACCCGATACGCCAGACGCTTGATAGCACACTAAGTGTTCCTCCGTATTCGGAGTTGCATAATCTCATAGTCATAGGAACATGTATAAGTCATGAAGAAAGCAATAGCAACAAACTAAACGATCATCGTGCTAAGCTAACGGATGGGTCTTGTCCATCACATCATTCTCTAATGATGTGATCCCGTTCATCAAATGACAACAGATGTCTATGGTCAGGAAACTTAATCATCTTTGATTAATGAGCTAGTCTAGTAGAGGCATACACTACTGGAATCAGCTTCTTTGTCGTCCGCCATGGCAAACGGAAAAGGCACAGATCCTGGACGGCAAAATCCTTTGCCGTCAGCTAGCGGACGGCAAAGTGTCCGTCAGAACATGTGCCAGCAAAGCCTTCTTTGCCGTCCGCTTCTTAGAAATGGACGGCAAAGGATTGTGCCATCCGCCAATCGAGGCCAGCAGACGGCAAAGATAACGGACGGCAGTGGGGTGGGGTGAGAGCCGTTAGGGGGTTAATGGCGCTCTTTGTCGTCCGCTGACAGACGACAAAGAGCTCAGCTAGGCCAGCGCTTGGAAGCTGCCACGTGGCCAGCTATGCCATCTGCCAGCAGACGACAGAGATTCAAAGGTCTTTGTCGTCCGCCAGCAGACGGCAAAGTGACCAAATAGGCAGCCAGTGTTCCCAGTTTCTACAGGTAGCTGCCACGTGTCCTCTTTACCGTCTGCTAGCAGACGGCAAAACTCTTTGCCGTCCGCTAGCAGACGGCAAAGAGGCTATATATCCCCTATTTTTATTTATATCCATTTAATTTCACAGGAATTCACACACAAATATACTTTTTTTCACAGGCACAGCAGACATATGATGTATGCAACACATAGCTCCATCCATGACAACATACATACATAAGAAACACAGTTCCATCCATACATATTACAGTAATATCACAATGTTCATCCAACACATTGTTCCATGCATCCATATAACAAGTTCCACATTATTCTTCGATACAAATGAAAAGAAGAACAGGGAAACAAACACTCCATCCATGCAAGCTTCCATATAGTGAATTAAATCTGCAAAATGGGAAACAAGAAAGTTAGAAGAAGAAGAAGAAAGTAGAATAAGAAGAAGAAGAAGAAGTTCTACTACTACTTCTTCTTCTTCTTCTAGTCTTCTTCCTATTCCTTCTTTTCTTCCTCTTCCTTCTTCTTCTTCTCTTCCTATTGCTTCTTTTCTTCCTCTTCCTTGATTTTCTTCATCTTATTATGTCATTTGTGGACTAAATAGGCTAAATTATGTCATAAATGGACTAAATAGGCTAAATAAGAAGAAAAATGCCATTTTTGAGCTAACCTAGCTAATTATGCCATTTTTTACCTAACTAAGCTTATTGTGTCATTTTAGAGGACAACAAGCTAAGTATATGACATTTATGAGGTTAGCAAGGTTAGTATGCCATTTACAAATAAAAACAAGTAAGAGGAGGAAAAGAAGAAGAAGAAGAAGAAGAAGAAACTTTTTCTTCTTCTTTTATTCCTATTCCTTCTTTCCTTCCTCTTCCTTGATTTTCTTCATCTTATTATGTCATTTGTGGACTAAATAGGCTAAATTATGTCAAAAATGGACTAAACAGGCTAAATAAGAAGAAAAATACCGTTATCACATAGATGTAGGAACGGTTGGGGCTGCGCCAGTGGCTGACGGAGGTGAAGGACCGGTCGGGGTTCCGGCATTGGCAGACGCAGAAGGATTGATTGATGCTTGTCGGGAGCCATGCTGCACCAAAGATCATTTCCAATAATTTCTCGTTAGCATGATGCAAACTGAAATGTGAATAGTAGTAACTAAGGACCATTCAAATCAAACTCACCGTGGTCGCTGGAGCAATCTGGGGCATCAGCGGAGGGGCCTGACCGTTTTTCTCGCACATGGTCTGCACATTTGGTTCTCACGAGTCAGTCATATTAGTTTGTAATGCAAACATTACGTGCATGATTGGGCTAATATGCACGAGAAACGTACCACGATGAGCTCGTATAGGGCCCGGTTAGACGCCTCGTTCCGGTTCCTGTCCTCCTCCAATAGCTTAGCCGTCCTCTCCTCCATCTCCCTCTCCCTCTCCGCCGCCTCCCTTTTTGCCTCCTCCAAAAGCGCCTGGTCTTCAATCTCTCTTTCTCAACCAATGCCTGCAACACACCACTCCTCGTTAGCATTGTAATCATCGACGGACGCACACACAATGTAATGGAGGAAAGATGAGAGAGTCCGTATAACTAACCGCCATGGCGAGCTCCGCGGGCCGTGCATGATGCGTTATCTCAGGATCAGAGCTACTCAGGCGCTTCTTGATCTGCGGGAGAGTCCTAGGACAACGTATCAGTCCATCACCAATGGCTTGAGAGCCATGGGACCTCCCGCCACCAGATATCATCACCAGCTCTGTATCAAAAGGACCCTGGCTTGGGTTAAAGTCCTCCTCTTTCCTCGCCTTCCCCTCGTCTCTGTACTTCACAAGCTTGCGGTGGGAGGAGATGTTGGTCAAGCTCTCTGGATGATCTAGGTCAGACTCCGTGAATGGCTTGGCCTTCTTGTACGGGGCCATATGGGCCATGCCATAGAGGTCGAACAGATTTGACACAGGCTTCTTGTGGTGGTGCGCCTGAGAGAGAGGAACAAAATTTAGTTAAGGGCTCAAGCTAGCATGAAAAATGATATTGCTATGTAAATAGGTCATTGTGGAGCTAAGAAAGGTTATTATGTCATTTTCGAGGAAAATAAGCTAAGTTTAGGTCATTTTCGAGGTAACCAAGATTATTATGCCATTTTTGACCAAAGTATGCTAATTATGTCATTATTGAGCTATCCAAGGTAGTTATGCCATTTTTAGCTAACTATAGCATATTTAGGCATTCTATAGAGCTATCTAAGGTTATTATGTCATTTTAGAGCTAATTATGTCATGAATGAACTAGCTAAGATTAGTTTAGGTCGTTATTGAGCTATCGAAGCTAGTTATGCCATTTTTAACTAACTAAAGCATATTAAGTCATTTTATAGAGCTATCTAAGGTTATTATGTCATTTTAGAGCTAAATATGTCATAAATGAACTATCCAAGGTAGTTATGC
The DNA here is from genome assembly GCA_021605205.1 of Aegilops longissima. Taxonomy (NCBI): domain Eukaryota; kingdom Viridiplantae; phylum Streptophyta; class Magnoliopsida; order Poales; family Poaceae; genus Aegilops; species Aegilops longissima. Next base: position 156,726,517 of record CM038678.1, on the reverse strand, counting down.
CTTTTTTAACTAACTAAGCATATTAAGTCATTTTGGAAGGGATAAATGCTAGCATGAAGAATGAAATTGCATGAATCATGTAGCAAACCACATACCCAGTTATCCCCGTACTCAAACAGGTTGGAGCTCCCTTGATGGTGTGGCACACCTTCCATTTGGTCGCGCTTATCCTTGGCCCTATGGTGTTCGACTAGCCATTGGGGAGAGCACCACGCATCCACCAACGCCTCCCAACAGTCCATCTTATCCACACACCATCTCGGGGGCACCTAAGTGAATCAAGAGAAATTTCAGCGCTACGCCTATGAATCAAATCAAGAAAACTAAGTTCAAGGCCTTAAGAATAGGTAATTACCTGCATGTACTTCTCCTTACCCAGAAACTTGCCGCGACACTTCTTCTTGGCCCTCCTAATACCCTTCGAGGCGTAGTAGTCTCGAACGGCCTGCACCCGAGCCTCGTGCCGTAAGTTCTGAAGTAGGCGCTTGCACTCGGTTTCGACAACCATAGACGCGGCCTCCTGCTCTCCCTCTGAAACCCTGTAGAAGGTCTGCAATCAAACAAGACCACTGATTAATACAATCACCAGGTAGTGTTGATTTTTAATTCTGTAAAGGAGAAATTACCCAAAACCGACGAAACACAATGTCGGCCACCGTCTCGCACAAGACACCGACGACCATCTCCTCCGGCGGGGCCGGGGCAACCGAGTACAACTCCCAGCTCAGTGCTAGCTGTGGTACCTGACCCTCACCGAGCAACGTGACCCACCCAGGGAAGTGCTGCCGGCAAAGCACACCAAGGACCTGGTTGGGCTTGCGGACACCATGAGGGTGTACCTAGCCCCTGCAGTATGACAAGGCCAACGCATTAGATATTAATTTGAAGGAACATGAAGGCAAAAGGTTAAAAAATAGTAAATGCACTTACTTCAACCCTTTATGCGCAATCAACCACCTCTGGTAGGGGGTCGTCAGCACGGGCGGGAGCTTTGTACAGCCACGCTTGTAGACCTTCTTGCCCTTCTCAACCAGCTCGTCGTCGTTGTAGCTATCATCTGAAAATGTGTCCTCGCTACCATCAGTAAGGCCACTAGCCTCCGGAGTCTCGTGGGAAGAAGACTGCGGGATCGGAGTCTTCTGGGACGAAGACCCCGTGACCGGAGTCTTCTGGGATGAAGACTCTGGCACCGGACTCACGTGGGGCGAAGGATCGGCGACACGAGTCTGGTGGGGCGAAGGACGGCGACCCGAGTGTGGTGGGGCGAAGGATCGGCGACCGGAGGCTCATGGACCGGAGTCCGGGATGGGTCCACGTCAGATGGAGCAGTCATGTGTCGGGTGAATCAGCTAAGGACGGCGGCGAGGAAGGCGTAGTAGCCTTCCTACCCCTCCCGCTGCCACGTCCACCTCTACCAACCTTCTTCGTCCTCCCCCGACCTCTCCCAGCCGAAGAAGAAGCGCTCGCTGCAGTTGTTTGCATACTGTCTAGTAGCGCTCTCCAGAGGGGCTGGGCTGGAATAATAGAACCACCCCTCCCAGTAGCGCTCGCAAGAGGCTCGGGGCGCTCTGGACCCTTGCCCACCATCTTGTCAACACCTGTAATGACAAAAAGTAAACGAGATTAGTACAACATAAAAAATTAGGATACCTGACATGAACATAATAATATGTATATAATTTAAGTGTATCATCATCATGAACATAATAAAAATAAACCTAACTCATAATATATATGATGTTTTGCATAACAAAATCGAAAAATATACAACCTAACTCATAATTCACAAATATATGACCCCGTCGGGGTCGGGGTCGGGGTGTGGTTATGGTGTCAGGGTGTCGGGGTCGATCGGGGTGTTAGGGTGTCGGGGTCGGGGTGTGCTACGTCTCGAGCTAGCGTTGGTTTTCCCGAAGAGGAGGGGTGATGCAGCACAAGAGCGTAAGTATTTCCCTCGGTTTTGAGAACCAAGGTATCAATCCAAGAGGAGGTCACGTGCAAGTCCCTCGTACACTGCACAAAGCGGTAGCAACTTCGCAACCAACGCTTAGGGTTGTCAATCCCTTCACGGTTACTTACGAGTGAGATCGATAGAGATAATATTTTTGGTATTTTTGATATAAAGATGAAAAGTAAAAAGTAAAAGCAAAACAAGTAAAATAAAGTGATGGAGATTGATATGATGAGAATAGACCCGGGGGCCATAGGTTTCACTAGTGGCTTCTCTCAAGAGCATAGATATTCTACGGTGGGTGAACAAATTACTGTTGAGCAATTGATAGAATTGAGCATAGTTATGAGGTTATCTAGGTATGATCATGTATATAGGCATCACGTCTGTGACAAGTAGATCAAAACGATTCTGCATCTACTACTATTACTCCACTCATCGACCGCTATCCAGCATGCATCTAGAGTATTAAGTTAAAAACAAAGTAATGCCTTAAGCAAGATGACATGATGTAGAGGAATAAATTCATGCAATATGATAAATACCCCATCTTGTTATCCTCGATGTCAACAATACAATACGTGCGTTGCAACTCTTTATGTCACTGAGTAAGGACACCGCAAGATTGAACCCAAAGCTAAGCACTTCTCCCATTGCAAGAACTAACAATCTAGTTGGCCAAACCAAACGGATAATTCGAAAATACTTGCAAAGATAACTCAATCATACATAAAAGAATTCAGAGAAGATTCAAATATTATTCATAGATAAGTTGGATCATAAACCCACAATTCATAGGTCTCAACAAACACACCGCAAAAACAAGATTACATTGAATAGATCTCCACGAGAGAGGGGGAGAACATTGTATTGAGATCCAAAAAGAGAGAATAAGCCATCTAGCTACTAGCTATGGACCCGAAGGTCTGAAGTAAACTACTCACACTTCATCGGAGGGGCTATGGTGTTGATGTAGAAGCCCTCCGTGGTGGATGCCCTCTCCGCGGAGCTCCGGAACAGGCCCCAAGATGGGATCTCGTGGATACAGAAGGTTGCGGCGGTGGAATTAGGTTTTTGGCTCCGTATCTGGTCTAATGGGGGTACGTAGGTATATATAGGAGGAAGGATGTAACGCCCCGGATTCGATGCGCCAGGTGTCTTCCAGTTATTCGCCGTCTTTGCCATGTCATTTGCTTGCGTGTTGCACTTTGCCATGTCATCATCTGCATTTCATATCATGTCATCATGTGCATTTCATTTTGCATACGTGTTCTTCTCATGCATCCGAGCATTTTCCCCGTTGTCCGTTTTGCAATCCGGCACTCCTATGTCTCCCGGCGCCCTCTTTTACCTCTTTTCGTGTGCGGGTGTTTAACGGTCTCGGAATGGACCGAGGTTTGCCAAGCGGCCTTGGTATACCACCGGTAGACCGCCTGTCAAGTTTCGTGCCATTTGGAGGTCGTTTGATACTCCAACGGTTAACCGGGTAACCGCAAAAGCCACCTTCTCTTTGCAGCCCAACACCCCTTCCAAAGTGGCCCAAAACCCAGAAAACTCCCCTCCACGCTCTCCGCCGTTCGATCACAATCGCGTGGCCGAAAACCGCACCTCATTTGGAGTCTCCTAGCTCCCTCTACCTATAAATATGTGTCTTCCCCCAAAAATTCCGGGTCCAAACCTACCCTAACCTTCCCCCGCCACGGACATTTCATCCAGCGCCGACGGACGTGTCCACCCGCTCCGCCGACGCCGCAGGGCGTATCACAAGCCGCCACGTCGCCCCGCCGCCGCCCCACCCCGCGCGCCGCCGGCCCCCTGCAGCCCATCCGCGCCCGCCCGAGCCCATCGGGCCTTGCGCCGCCGCCGCCGCCTCGCTTGCCGGCGCGACTCCACGCCGCCGGGCGATCGCCGCCCCGCCGCCTCGGCTCTCCACCCCGCAGCCCCGAAGCTCCCGCTGCCTCGCCGGGCAGAGCCGGCGCCCGGCGCCCGCGCCCTCCGGTGCTTCCGGCAAGCCCCGCCCGCCGCCTCGACACCGCCAGCCGCCGCCGGCCTCCCCTCCACTCCGGCGAGCCCTCCTCCAGCTCCGTCCGTCGTCTCCTCCAACTCCGGCAAGGATCCGGTGAACCTCGGGAACCGCGCCCCGATTTGGATCTGAGATCCGCGGCGGTTGACTTTTCCCCGAGGTCGAAATTCCCCTAAGTCCCAGATTTTCGTTATTTTCATGCCATGTTCATGCCATCATATCTCTGTCATCGCTGCTCCGTTTCGTGCGTGTAATATGTCAAATTGTTCGCCTCAACGAGTACATCATTTCATTCCATTGAATCATATTCATTTGAGTTTATCTTGATGCCCGAAATGCTGTTAGAAGAGGGCTATGTGATGTTAGTTTCAGTTTCTTATCAGAACATGCACTTTTGTCATTTTTTACCATGATTGATGTGTGCACCCTATGAACTTGAGTCCTACATGTGTTTTGTAATATGCCATGCCATCTTTACAGGGGTGTATGCCATGTATTTTTGTGATCTCTGTGGTGACTAGCACAAGCATGCAAACTAGGCTTCATGATGTTGCTGATTCCAGCCCCTGTTCTGCTGATATTTTTATGCCATGTAAACTTGACGCTACAGTGAGTTACATGCATATTTTGAGATACTTCAGTAAGGATGTTTTGAACATATGGTTATTCTCTATCCATCAATGCCCTTGTTTGCAATTATGGAGTTCCATAGCTTGACTCAATCGAGCTCTACTTTTGCTATAAAATGTTTCCTGGCAGGTTGTTTACATGTTATTCAATTTTGCCAAGGTTGTTGTAGTTGATCCGTGTATGCTATGATGTTGTTCTTGCCATGTATAGCTTCTATGCCATGTCTTATTACTCTGAGTTGCCTTGCCATGCCATGTATTGCTCTGTGGTGAGTGGTTCAAGCTCACCAACATGCCTACTTATTGTTGTTCCTGGCATGTTTAAATCTGTAATATAACTTGCCATGTTTACATGGGTGCCATCATATTTTCTGATCCTTTTTGGCTCATGGTCAGTAAAGGACTTTTGTTATATGCTTTGAGTAGATTCATGACATGCTCTAGTTTGACTTGATAGCTTGCTGTAACATGTTGTTTGATAGCTCTAAACATTGCAGCCTGATGTTATTTTCTGCAAAGTCTGAACTGTTATTATATGCAATCTTGCCATGTCATTTTGAGCATGTTCTAGTTGTTTCTGGAGATAGCTCAGTGTTCATGTTTTGTCATGCTTTACCTACATCATGCACATGCAATTTGTTTTCATGTTAAGATGCTGTAGCTTGTTGTTTTGATGCTTGCAATATGCCTAGTTGTTGTTTTGGACAGATTGTTGCTATAACTTGTATAGGGTGTATGTGTTGAACCGTTGCTCCGTTTTGAGTGTGCTCTATATGAAACTTGCTTGATTTTGCATGTAGCTTCATATTATCATGTTGCATCCATGTTTTGAGGTGTTTTCTTGATGTTGGTATGCATTTTGCATCAATGCCATGTTTAACTTGTTTTGCTCATATCTTCTAGGCCGTAGCTCCGAATCTAATGAACTTTATATGTAACTTGACTAGAATTTTGTGTAGATCATCGTGGTGCATCTTAACTTGCTGTTTAAAAACTTGAACATAAGGTTTATTCAGATCTGGACCAATTTCGAAATTTGCATATGAGGACTTACCGGAGTTGTTCTATGTTGTTTCCGGCCTCATTTAACCTTGCTTGGATGTGTTGCTCTTGTATGCATCATCTCTTGCCATGAGTAGCCTCATCTAGATTTGTCATGCATCATGCTTGTTGTGCATCATGTCTTGTCTATGTGTGGTGTGTTTACTATGTTGTGTGCTTCTTCTTGTTAGTTCCTGTTTCGTTGCGATCGTGAGGATTCATTCGTCTACGCTTGGTTCATCTTCGTGGCTTCATCTTCTTCATGGACTCGTTCTTCTTCCTTGCGGGATTTCAGGCAAGATGACCGCTACCCTGGATCTCACTACTATCATTGCTATGCTAGTTGTTTCGTTCTATCGCTATGATGCGCTACCTATCACTTGTTCCTCAAGCCTCCCATGCCATGTCAGCCTCTAACCTTTTGCACCCTTCCTAGCAAACCGTTGTTTGGCTATGTTACCGCTTTGCTCAGCCCCTCTTATAGCATTGTTAGTTGCAGGTGAAGATGAAGTTTGTTCCTTGTTGGAACATGGAGATGTTGTTCCTTGTTGGAACATGTTTACTTGTTGGGATATCACAATATATCTTATATTATTAATGCATCTATATACTTGGTAAAGGGTGGAAGGCTCGACCTTATGCCTGGTGTTTTGTTCCACTCTTGCCGCCCTAGTTTCCGTCATATCAGTATTATGTTCCCGGATTTTTGCGTCCCTAACGCGGTCGGGTGATTTATGGGACCCCATTGACAGTTCGCTTTGAGTACGACTTTTCCAGCAAGGCCCAACATTGGTTTTACCATTTGCCTGACCTATTACCTTTTTCCCTTGGGAGTCGCGCATCCCAAGGGTCATCTTTATTTACCCCCCGGGCCAGTGCTTGTCTAAGCGTTGGTCCAAACTAGAGCACCGTGCGGGACCATCCCTTGGCAACTTGGGTTACGTCGGTACCTGTACGCTTAGCTTATCCGGTCGTGGCCTGAGACGAGATACGCGTGGCTACTATCAGGATGTCGGCACGCCGGGAGGTCTTGCTGGTCTTGTTTTATTGTTATCGAAATGTCTTGTAGCCGGGATTCCGAGACTGATCGGGTCTTCCCGGGGAGAAGGAATATCCTTCGTTGATCGCGAGAGCTTATCATGGGCTAAGTTGGGACACCCCTGCAGGGTTTGAACTTTCGAAAGCCGTGCCCGCGGTTATGTGGAAGATGGGAATTTGGTAATATCCGGTTGTAGTAAACTTGAAGCAAACTCTTCTAAAATACACCAACCGTGTAATGCGTAATCGTGAGTGTCTCTTTTCGGGTTGATCGAGAGGAGAACACGGTTTTCGGGTTATGTCGGCGTAAGTAGGAGTTCAGGATCACTTCTTGATCATTACTAGTTGACGACCGTTCCTTTGTTTCTCTTCTCGCTCTCATTTGCGTATGTTAGCCACCATATATGCTTAGCCGCTGCTGCAACTTCACCACTTTACCCCTTCCTTTCCCATTAAGCTTTGCTAGTCTTGATACCCATGGTAATGGGATTGCTTTGAGTCCTCGTGGCTCATGATTACTACACCACCAGTTGCGTGTACAGGTTTGCGACAATCATGACGCGAGAGCGATGTTTGCTTGTGTTGGAGTTCTTCTTCGCTTCTTCTTCGATCGGGGATAGGTTCGGTCGGCAGCCTGGGCTAGCAGGGTGGATATTGTTTGAGTTTCTGTTTATGATTCATCCGTAGTCGGATGTGATCTTGTATATGATGTTGATGTATTCTTGTGGCACTCGTGCCTTATGTATGTATCCCCATCTATTATGTAATGTTGATGTAATGATATCCACCTTGCAAAAGCGTTTCAATATGCGGGTCTATCCTTGGTGGGACCGTCGAGTTCCTTTTGGATAGGGTCGCATATTGGGCGTGACAAAGGAGTACGTCGGTGGAGCTCCGAGGGGCCCACGAGGCAGGGGGGCGCGCCCAGGGGGCGCCCTCCACCCTCGTGACCTCCCCGGAAACTTCTTAGAGTAGGGTCCAAGTCTCCTGGATCACGTTCGGTGAGAAGATCACGTTCCCGAAGGTTTCATTCCGTTTGGACTCTGTTTGATATTTCGTTTCTTCGAAACACTGAAATAGGCAAAAAAACAGCAATTCTGGGCTGGGCCTCCAGTTAATAGGTTAGTCCCAAAAATAATATAAAAGTGGAAAATAAAGCCCAATATAGTCCAAAATAGTAAATAAAGTAGCATGGAGCAATCAAAAATTATAGATACGTTGGAGACGTATCAGGCATCCCCAAGCTTAATTCCTGCTCGTCCTCGAGTAGGTCAATGATAAAAAGAGAATTTTTGATGCGGAGTGATACTTTGGCATAATTTCAATGTAAATCTTCTTAATCATGGTATGAATATTCAGATCCGAAAGATTCAAGACAAAAGTTCATATTGACACAAAAATAATAATACTTCAAGCATATAATCAAAGCAATCATGTCTTCTCAAAATAACATGGCAAAAGAAAGTTCATCCCTACAAAATCATATAGTTAGGCTATGCTTCATTTTCGTCACACAAAGATGTTCCCAACTTCTATACCCCCGATGACAAGCCAAGCAATTGTTTCATACTCAAATAATCTCAAACTTTTTCAACCTTCACGCAATACATGAGCGTGAGCCATGGATATAGCACTATGGGTGGAATAGAATATGATGATGGGATTGTGTGGAGAAGACAAAAAAGGAGAAAGTCTCACATCAACGAGGCTAATCAATGAGCTATGGAGATGCCCATCGATTGATGTTAATGCAAGGAGTAGGGATTGCCATGCAATGGATGCACTAGAGCTAAGAATGCTCAACAAAAGAAAACTAGTGGGTGTGCATCCAACTTGCTTGCTCATGAAGACCTAGGGCATTTTGAGGAAGCCCATCGTTGGAATATACAAGCCAAGTTCTATAATGAAAAATTCCCACTAGTATGAACAAGACAACTTATGAGACTCACTATATGAAAAACATGGTGCTACTTTGAAGCACAATATATGAGACTCACTACATGAAGAACAAGGTGCTACTTTGAAGCACAAGTGTGGAAAAAGAGATAGTAGCATTGCCCTTTTTATTTATTTTCTTCTTTTTTTTGGGCCCTTTTTTTATTTTGGCCTTTCTTCTTTTTTTTTGATTGGGCAATGCTCTAATAATGATGATCATCACACTTCTATTGATTACAACATAATGATTACAACTCAATACTAGAACATAGTATGACTCTATATGAATGCCTCCGGCGGTGTACCGGGATGGTGCAATGAATCGAGAGTGACATGTATGAAAAATAATGCATGGTGGCTTTGCCACAAATACGATGTCAGCTACAAGATCATGCAATGGCAATATGACAAAAGTAATGTATGTCATGATGATGATGAACGGAACGGTGGAAAGTTGCATGGCAATATATCTCGGAATGGCTATGGAAATGCCATAATAGGTAGGTATGGTGGCTGTTTTGAGGAAGATATAAGGAGGTTTATGTGTGAAAGAGCGTATCATATCACGGGGTTTGGATGCACCGGCGAAGTTTGCACCAACTCTCAATGTGAGAAAGGGCAATGCACGGTACCGAAAAGGCTAGCAATGGCGGAAAGGTAAAAGTGCGTATAATCCATGGACTCAACATTAGTCAAAAGAACTCATATACTTATTGCAAAAATTTAGAAGTCATCAAAAATCAAGTACTACGCGCATGCTCCTAGGGGGATAGATTGGTAGGAAAAGACCATCGCTCGTCCCCGACCACCACTCATAAGGATGCACAAGCCAGGTACACTTCATGCTTCAAATTTGTTACACAACTTTAACCATACGTGCATGCTACGGGACTTGCTAACTTCAACACAAGTATTTCTCAAATTCACAACTACTCAACTAGCACGACTTTGATATTATCACCTCCATATCTTAAAACAATTATCAAGCATCAAACTTATCTTAGTATTCAACCCACTTAAAAGAAAGTTTCACATATCTTGAATACCAAGTATATTAACATTAAGCAAATTACCATGCTATTAACGACTCTCAAAATAATCTAAGTGAAGCATGAGAGATCAAGTTTCTTTAAAACAGTCCACCACCGTGCTCTAAAAGATCTAAGTGAAGTACTAGAGTAAAAATTATCACGCTCAAAAAATATAAGTGAAGCACTATGAGCAAAACTATCAAGCTCAAAAGATATAAGTGAAGCACATAGAGTATTCTAATAAATTCCAAATCATATATGGCTCTCTCAAAAGGTGTGTACAACAAGGATGATTGTGGTAGACTAACAAGCAAAGACACAAATAATACAAGACGCTCCAAGCAACACACATATCATGTGGTGAATAAAAATATAGCTCCAAGTAAATTACCGATGGAAGTGGACGAAAGAGGGGATGCCTTCCGGGGCATCCCCTAGCTTTGACTTTTTGGTGTCCTTGGATTATCTTGGGGGTGCCATGGGCATCCCCAAGCTTAGGCTCTTGCCACTCCTTGTTCCATAATCCATCAAAAGAATTCACCCAAAACTTGAAAACTTCACAGCACAAAACTCAATAGAAATCTCGTGAGCTCCGTTAGAGAAAGAAAACAAAAGACTACTTTAAGGTACTTTAATGAACTCATTCTTTATTTATATTGGTGTTAAACCTACTGTATTCCAACTTCTCTATGGATCATAAACTATTTTACTAGCCATAGATTCATCAAAATAAGCAAACAACACACGCAAAACAGAATCTGTCAAAAACAGAACAGTCTGTAGTAATCTGTAACTAACGCAAACTTCTGGAACCCAAAAAATTCTACAAAAATTAGACGACCTGGGAAATTTGTTTATTGATCAGCAGCAATTGGAATCATTATTTTATCACGTTCTGGTGATGTTTAACAATTCGGGCACTGAGCACGAAGATTCTGGAAATTACAGCAAGATCAAATAACTATTTTCCAAGAAGATCTAATAGGTTTAACTTGGCACAAACACTAATTAAAAGATAAAACCACATCTAAACAGAATCTAGATGGATTATTTATTCCTAAACAGAACCAAAAACAAAAAACACAAAATAAAATTGGGTTGCCTCCCAACAAGCGCTATCGTTTAACGCCCCTAGCTAAGCATAAAGGCAAGGATAGATCTAGGTATTGCCATCTTTGGTAGGCAATCCATAAGTGGCTCTCATGATAGATTCATATGGTAATTTTATTTTCTTTCTAGGAAAGTGTTCCATTCCTTCTTTAAGGAAATTGAATTTAATATTCCCTTCCTTCATATCAATAATTGCACCAATCGTTCTAAGGAAAGGTCTACCAAGAATAATAGGACATGAAGGATTGCAATCTATATCAAGAACGATAAAATCTACGGGCACATAATTCCTATTTGCAACAATAAGAACATCATTGATTCTTCCCATAGGCTTTTTAATAGTGGAATCCGCAAGATGCAAGTTTAGAGAGCAATCATCAAAGTCACGGAAATCTAGCAAATCACACAAAGCTTTGGGAATAGTAGAGACACTAGCACCCAAATCACACAAAGCATGAAACTCATAATCTTTAATTTTAATCTTAATGGTAGGTTCCCACTCATCATGGAGTTTTCTAGGGATAGAAACTTTCAACTCAAGCTTTTCTTCATAGGATTGCATTAAGGCATCAACAATGTGTTCGGTAAAAGCCTTATTTTAACTATAAGCATGAGGAGAATTTAACACGGATTGCAACAAGGAAATACAATCAATTAAAGAGAAGTTTTCATAGTTAAATTCTTTGAGATCCAAAATAGTGGGTTTAGCAATATCTAGATTTTTATTTCTTTCAATCCCACTTTTACTAATTTCATCATCAAGATCTAAAAACTCAGAATTCTTAAAACACCTTCTAGGTAAGGGAAGATCATAATCAGATTCATCAAGATTCACATTGCAAAACAAAGATTTAATAGGGGACACATCAATAACTTTTAGATCTTCATCTTGATTTTCATAGGAATTAGAAGAACACGCTTTAATAAAGGCATCTTTGTAAGCACGCATCCTAGCGGTTCTTTCTTTGCATTCATCAATGGAAATTCTCATAGCTTTGAGAGAGTCATTGATATCATGCTTAGGAGGAGTAGATCTAAGCTTTAAAGAATCAACCTCAAGAGAAATTCTATCAACGTTCCTAGCCAAATCATCAACTTTAAGCAATTTCTCTTCAAGCAAAGCATTAAAATTCTTTTGTGAATTCATAAACTCCTTAACACTATTCTCAAATTCAGAGGGCATCTTATTAAATTTTCCATAAGAGTTGTTGTAGGAATTTCCATAATTATTAGAAGGATTACTAGGATAAGGCCTAGAATTAAAATTCCCTCTATATGCGTTGTTACCAAAACTATTCCTACCAACAAAATTCACATCCATAGATTCATTATTATTCTCAAGCAAAGTAGATAAAGGCATATTATTGGGATCAGAAGAAACACTCTTAACAAATAAATTCCTAAGTTCATCCATCTTTTCACTCAAAACATTGATTTCTTCTATAGCATGCACCTTTTTATTAGTAGATCTTTCAGTATGCCATTGAGAATAATTGACCATAATATTATCTAGGAGTTTAGTAGCATCTCCTAAAGTGATTTCCATAAAAGTGCCTCCATGTCGAATCTAAAAGATTTCTAGAAGCAAAATTCAATCCAGCATAAATTTTTTGTATAATCATCCATAAGTTCAAACCATGAGTAGGACAATTACGTAGCATTAATTTCATTCTCTCCCAAGCTTGTGCAACATGTTCATGATCAAGTTGTTTAAAATTCATAATATCGTTTCTAAGAGAGATAATCTTAGCTGGAGGAAAATACTTAGAGATAAAAGCATCTTTGCACTTGTTCTAAGAATCAATACTATTTTTAGGCAAAGATGAAAACCACGCTTTAGCACGATCTCTAAGTGAAAAAGGAAATAGCTTCAATTTAACGACATCATTATCGACATCTTTTTTCTTTTGCATATCACATAAATCAACGAAGCCATTCAGATGAGTAGCGGCATCTTCACTAGGAAGGCCGGCGAATTGATCTTTCATAACAAGATTCAACAAAGCAGTATTGATTTCACAAGATTCAGTATTGGCAAGAGGAGCAATCAGATTGCTAAGGAAATCATTATTATTGGTATTGGTGAAGTCACACAATTTGGTAGCATCTTGAGCCATCACGACAAGCAAGCAAACTAACATACGAGCAAACAAAAGGCAAAGGGAAAAACAAGAGGAGATTGGGAAAGAGAGGGCGAATAAAACGGCAAGGGTGAAGTGGGGGAGAGGAAAACGAGAGGCAAATGGCAAATAATGTAATGCGAGAGATAGGGATTGTGATGGGTACTTGGTATGTTGACTTTTGCGTAGGCCTCCCCGGCAACGGCGCCAGAAATCCTTCTTGCTACGTCTCGAGTTAGCGTTGGTTTTCCCCGAAGAGGAGGGGGTGATGCAGCACAGTAGCGTAAGTATTTCCCTCAGTTTTTGAGAACCAAGGTATCAATCCAGTAGGAGGTCACGCGCAAGTCCCTCGTACCTGCACAAAACGGTAGCAACTCGCAACCAACGCTTAGGGGTTGTCAATCCCTTCACGGTTACTTACAAGAGTGAGATCTGATACAGATAATATTTTTGGTATTTTTTATATAAAGATGCAAAGTAAAAAGTAAAAGCAAAACAAGTAAAATAAAGTGATGGAGATTGATATGATGAGAATAGACCCGGGGGCCATAGGTTTCACTAGTGGCTTCTCTCAAGAGCATAGATATTCTACGGTGGGTGAACAAATTACTGTTGAGCAATTGATAGAATTGAGCATAGTTATGAGGTTATCTAGGTATGATCATGTATATAGGCATCACGTCCATGACAAGTAGATCGAAACGATTCTGCATCTACTACTATTACTCCACTCATCGACCGCTATCCAGCATGCATCTAGAGTATTAAGTTAAAAACAGAGTAACGCCTTAAGCAAGATGACATGATGTAGAGGAATAAATTCATGCAATATGATAAATACCCCATCTTGTTATCCTCGATGGCAACAATACAATACGTGCCTTGCAACTCTTTCTGTCACTGAGTAAGGACACCGCAAGATTGAACCCAAAGCTAAGCACTTCTCCCATTGCAAGAACTACCAATCTAGTTGGCCAAGCCAAACGGATAATTCGAAGAGACTTGCAAAGATAACTCAATCATACATAAAAGAATTCAGAGAAGATTCAAATATTATTCATAGATAAGCTGGATCATAAACCCACAATTCATCGGTCTCAACAAACACACCGCAAAAAGAAGATTACATCGAATAGATCTCCACGAGAGAGGGGAGAACATTGTATTGAGATCCAAAAGAGAGAAGAAGCCATCTAGCTACTAGCTATGGACCCAAGGTCTGAAGTAAACTACTCACACTTCATCGGAGGGGCTATGGTGTTGATGTAGAAGCCCTCCATGGTGGATGCCCTCTCCGTGAGCTCCTAACAGGCCCCAAGATGGGATCTCGTGGATCTGAAGTTTGGCGGTGGAATTAGGTTTTTGGCTCCGTATCTGGTCTAATGGGGGTACGTAGGTATATATAGGAGGAAGGAGTACGTCGGTGGAGCTCCGAGGGGCCCACGAGGCAGGGGGTGCGCCCTCCACCCTCGTGACCTCCCCGGAAACTTCTTGGAGTAGGGTCCAAGTCTCCTGGATCACGTTCGGTGAGAAGATCACGTTCCCGAAGGTTTCATTCCGTTTGGACTCCGTTTGATATTCTGTTTTCTCAAAATACTGAAATAGGCAAAAAAACAGCAATTCTGGGCTGGGCCTCCAGTTAATAGGTTAGTCCCAAAAATAATATAAAAGTGGAAAATAAAGCCCAATATAGTCCAAAACAGTAGATAAAGTAGCATGGAGCAATCAAAATTATAGATACGTTGGAGACGATCGTGGGTGTCTTGTCGGTGTCGGGGTGTGGTGTCGGGTGTCGGGTCGGGGTGAGGTGGGGGGGGGGTCGGGGTGTCGATTGTCGGGTCTCGTGGTGTCGGGTCGGGGTGTCGGTTGTCGGGTGTCGGTGTCGGGTTGTCGGTGGTCGGGTCGTGGTCGAGGTGTGGTGTCAGGTGTCGGGGTGTCGGGTCGGGGTGTCTTGTCGGGGTCGGGGTGTCGTGGGTGTCGGGGTCGGGTCGGGGTGTGGGTCGGGGTGTGGTGTCAGGGTGTCGGGGGTCGGGGGTCGGGGTGGGGGGGGGGTCGGGGTGTCGATTGTCGGGGTCTCAGGGTGTCGGGGTCGGGGTCGGGGTGTCGGTGGTCGGGGTCGGGGTGTCGGTGGTCTTCTCCTCCTCCTCCTCTCCTCTAGCTTTCTTCTTCTTCTTCTTCTCATCCTCTCCTCTTTCTTCTTCTTCTTCTTCTTCTTCTTCTTCTTCTTCTTCTTCTTCTTCTTCTTCTTCTTCTTCTTTCTCCTCCTCCTCCTCCTCCTCCTCCTCCTCCTCCTCCTCCTCTTCTTCTTCTTCTTCTTCTTCTTCTTCTTCTTCTTCTTCTTCTTCTTCTTCTTCTTCTTCTTCTTCTTCTTAAACCTAGCACTAATTAACCTAAAACAAAACAGGAAAAAACTACACCTAAACCTAGCTATTCCTCTTCTCCTCCTCTTCTTCTAATTATTCTTAGTTTTTTCATGACTAAACATAAACCTAAAACTAAACTAAACCTAAGACCAAACTAAAGGTAATCTAAACTAAACTAAAATAAAACCAAACTAAAAGTAATCTGAACTAAACTAAATCTAAAACAAAACTAAAAGTAATCTAAACTAAAAAAACAGAAAAAACCGAAAAAAGAGGAGAAGAGGGTGCGGCTGGGCTCACCCACAGCAAGGATGGGACTGACTCATGGCAGGCCAGGGTCCAGGCGGGCGGCGGGTTCTCTCATGGCGGAGCTTGCTTCGGGCGGGGGGCCTGGTGGTGGTGGCGGGTCGCGAGACTCTGGGCGGCGGGTGGCGCTGGTGGCGGAGGGGAGGCGGTGGTGGCACGACGGACGCGAGGGCTCTGGGCGGTGGGGTGGCCAGGCGAGGGGCGAGTGGTGGTGGCGGCGAGGGGCATGGCTGGTCGGGATGAGTGGGGCTGTCGGGCGGGGGATGGGGCGGCAAGACGTGGCGACGGCTCAGAGGGCTGGGCGACGCAAAGGGCGGGCGGCAAGGCCCAGCAGGGCGGGCGCCGGCGGGCGCCAAGGAGGGCGGTGGTGGCGACGGGCACATAGGCTCGGCGGCAGTGGGTTTTGACGGGCGAAGGCTTCGGCGGCGGCAAGGGCGCGGGCCTGGCTGGGTGGAGAGAGGGGTGAAAGAGAGGGGAGAGAAAGAGGGATGGGGCCGGAGAGACAGAGAGGGGGCGGCTGTTACTAAGTGGGGGCACGTTCTTTGCCGTCCACTAGCAGATGGCAAAGGGCGTGCATAGCAGAAGGGGGAGACGACCGTTAGCTGGGCCCTTTCTTTGCCGTCCGCCAGTGGACGACAAAGGTCCAGCAGGCAGACGGCAAAGATTAGGCAGACAGACGACAAAGAATTTGACCTAGCCACGCCGTGCCATGTGGGGCCCACTTGGCTCTTTGTCGTCTGCCTTCTAGCTCTTTGCCATTAGCTGGCTGACGGCAAAGAAGCAGCTGACGGCAAATAACATTTTTGCTATCTGCCCTTTCTTTGTCGTCCGCTTTGTGGAAGCGGACGGTAAAAAGCCTCTTTGCCGTCAGCTGGCAGATGGCAAAGACGGCAAAATGCCAGATTCCGATAGTGATACTAGGGACACTTTGTTTTGTCTATGTATTCACACATGTATGAAGTTTTTGATTAATGCAACTCTAGCATGAATAATAAACATTTATCAATGATATAATGAAATATAAATAACAACTTTATTATTGCCTCTGGGGCATATTTCCTTCATGGCCTTGTCGCACGGTTCCATTAAAAAAGACGAACACGCGACCCTTCCACACACTGCCAGGCGGCCCCTGGGTAGGTGGCCAAGTTAATTACAACCGCATGCGGTAGTTGGCCGGTCGACAAGTAGGGCCGCGGCGTATATTGAGGGGACCCGCAACACGTTCGCTTCATGTTCGAGCCGAAGGCCTGAAATGCTTCGGCTCAAACATGAAGCGAACACATTTGAGTTTGGGTCGCTATGTTGGTCCGTCGTTTATGTCCGCTGCGACCAAACGAACATAAAAGAACGAAATGAGTCGTTCGATTAGAGTTTTGCTCTTAGAGCCGCGATGCGAGGAAAACACATGACACCATTGAAGACACTTGGCCCAAGGCGTGCGAGACGTGGTCAATATCGTGTGACCAATGGGGAAATGAGCAAAACACACTCCGGATTGCTGCAGGCTCTTGAGTTTTTTTTTTTGCCCTGAATCTACTCATATCGCTCCACAATGCAAGTAAGCAACCACTTATTAACGGCCCCACCTATCAAATTACTTCATACTCTTTCTGTCCGATAAAAAGTGTACATTTAGAAATTTTAGGATAAATTATGAGGTGGAGTAAAAAATGTATTGAAAAGCTACAAGCCATCATCTCTTGCCTCTTTAATTACCCAACCCTCAATGAGCTAAGGGCATCTCCAATGGTTGTAAGATAGTTGTTGGTAGACTTTGCCACATAGGATTTGTGATATGTCATACAATAAATGAGGAAAGAGAGGAAGGTTGTAATGTACTACCTCTCTCTCAGTTTACAGGGCGGGAGCGTACCCCTAGGTCGTCAATTTGACCAACCTAATACAAGTCATATATTACAAAAAATATACCAACATAAACTTCGAAGTTTCTACTTTCAAAAGGTATAATTTTTGTGTTATATAGTTTATATTAGGGTGATAAAATTGGCAACCTAGGTATATATGCAGGACTTATAAACTGAAACGGAGGTAGTACATGAACCAACACCTCTTGCACAAACTCCAATGTAGAATGAGAGAGCACCTTATTTATTATCTCATATCTTATTAGGCAAACTAGATATAACCCATTAAAGTTGTTGTATGTTAAGGTGTTGGTTGATGACATGACATATTTTACCAATAAATTAACATACAAACTGTTGGAGATGCCTTAAGTGCATGTAGAAATTAAGAAGACTATGTATAGAATGCTATTGGTCTTGATTACCGTGTGATGAGAGAAAATATTTTAAAGTGCATTGAAAAGATAGAAGTACACTCTTTTGTATACAAATTTTAAACCCAAACATACACTATTCACTAGACGTAGGGAGTAAAGTGCAGCCCATTGACCAAGTCAAACCGTGAACCAAATCTCAAATTGAAGACCCGAGAGCTATAAAACGTAGCTACGGAGGAACATCCTCTCGGTTGAGTGGAGTTGTGGCTTATGGGCTCAGCCCATGTTTAAATTACACTTGTTTCAACAAAAGCCTTGCGAATAACAAAATAATAAATAAGAGAAGGTCTTTCAAAAGAAAAAGAGAGAAGGTAATCTGCAATTTTGGCATGAGAGAAATGCGCCTTGCGGATAACAAATAATGAATAAGAAAAATGAGGCAACATTAATCACTGACACGATACTTACCACTCCCAGTCACTCTCATACACAATATCTAGACTGCACGCACATGTGAATTTTCTCTTAATAGTGTGTCACAGAGTACTACTCCTAATAAGTATCTAAATTCCTAGCAGATTACTATGAACTACTCCCTCCGTCCCATAATGTAAGATGTTCATAATGTAAGATGTTTTTTGACACTCATGTCAACACAAACTTAGTAGCATCAGTGTCCAACCATCTAATTGTACAATTTGCTGAATCCAGCTGCAAGTTCCCTTGAGACGTGCATGACCTCCTTCCTGGAGCCCCATTTGCCAAACTTCACCAGCTGCAGGAGCTGCAGGACATCACATCAGAGCTTTGTACCATCCCAAAACCTCTCTACTTATCTTCTGGAGCATCCAACTCAATTTGTCCTTGGCCTTATGCTTGTAGTCATTAAATTGCACCAACAACCTCGCTAATTCTGAAAAAAATTGATTTTCTAGGTCAGAGCAGATTAGCATGCACTAGGCAAACTGGTGACATCAGGTGGATGTAGGGTGGGGCAGTGGTGTTGTAAATTACCAAAGAGTATCCTCAGATGGAGATAGCTAATGCTTGTTTTGATTTGCAACGTTATACGGTTGATTGCACCTATATTAGAGAAATTAGAATATCGGACTAACTAGGATGTCCCCGCAAAAAAAAAAGAAAAGAAAAAAGACAACTAGGATGTTGGCAAGAGCCAAGGGCTCAACCAGTTTTCTCTAAAAAAAAGGGCTCAGCCAGTTTTGATAAGCATACAAAGTTGATTGAGACATACCGGACTCCAATCTGGACTGTTCCTCATGGCCGTATATGGCACACTTTGCATAAGCAAGAAGTCGAACATGACGTGGCGCCCCTAGATTCCCTAAAATGGACCTCAATAGTCCACTGAATTGAGATCACAAATAGCATTATGAACACAATAATGAGTGACAAAATAGTAACAAGGTTATGCTCTCTACAAAGATTTGCCTTACTCTGTTCGAAGTATGACCAGAAAATCAGGCGGCAAGGATTCCATAAATGAAGATATATCATCCATTCCAAGAGAGTTCAAGTCCTGCTTTATACGTGTCTTCTCTTCACCAGATATTTGTGTTCCAAGAGCTGATTTGCTGGTGAGTACATGAGAGGCAGTTTAATAAAGAGTAACTTATTGCGGCAAGGATTCCATAAATGAAGATATATCATCCATTCCAAGAGAGTTCAAGTCCTGCTTTATACGTGTCTTCTCTTCACCAGATATTTGTGTTCCAAGAGCTGATTTGCTGGTGAGTACATGAGAGGCAGTTTAATAAAGAGTAACTTATTGCACGTCAGTGCCTAGCCCGTAAAGTAAAAACTGTAACAACTGAGCTCAGTACAATATGTTTTAAGCAATGGGCCGGGATTCTAGAACTTAAATCGACTCTCTGGAAAAGGTTAGACTTTACTATTTAGCCCACTAGTTATTCCATTGGTAATCACTGAACTTTAGAACTGCTGCAAACCAGAACATGGATATGTAATAAATTTTACGGTATAGAACAAACACCTAGCTGGTTTTGTTCCTCAGGATCAAATCCAAAGCAATGCACTGGATTATCAAAGGTGGAAAGCAATTGCTACTGTTTTTTCTGGTTTTCTCTCACCCACTTGGAATTGTACATTAACTTCTTCTAGCTCTATAGAATACAATGAGGTGCCATGTTTTTTGCATTTTCTTGAGAAATGAGAAATACCAAGCTGGCTTTACTCAATGCACGGCTGATGTACTAAGCGTATGTAACGAATGCATGGCTGAAGTCTAGCAATACGAGCTAATGCATTGCAGAAGTACTAAGCAAATATGAAGCCAATGCATGGCTGATGTAAATAAATACAAAGCCAACAGTTTTGCCTATTCTTGATTGCCATAACAAAAAAAGACTTAATGTCTTTGTATGAACCACCTGATCAGAAATAATTTCCGAAGTTTCAAGTGTGGACTTGTATGCATCCAGTTGCTTAAGAAAATTGGTGTATTATAAGCATTATCCCTATTAACGTCGAACATGAGTTCTGTCATGGTTTTTACCCCATAATGAGAGAAGTCCGCAGAACATTACAATATTTGAGCATTATAGTGGAAGTGAAAAAAGGTTTACCTGTCTATAGTCCTTCCAGTGAATATTAAAGGAAAGTACTTCGCATATTTCCCGACACCAAACTGTTCACCTAACTCCAGAATTTTTTGCACATCCAGCGATATCAATGCTTTCCACAGCTTACAGTAGTCCAGTCTAAACTTTGGGTCCAATTCTTTATAAATACCATGATCCAACAAAACTGTAAAAGTATGCACCATTTTACCAATTAAAAACAATTCAAGCTCATTCTGTCAAATAGGAAGAGCTGAATAGGGATCTAGTAATAATTGAAACATTAAAGCATAAGGTTCTTAACAGAATGTTTCCGAGGCATACAATATACTAAACCCGGCCATTATGATATATTAATGAATATAGACAAGCAGAAAATATCATGTTACAAAACAAAAGGAGCACCTAATGAAAATCTCCCTTGGCCTCGAGGAGAAACCAATATGTTTCCAGGATGAGGATCACCATGAACAAAACCATGTATAAATATCATTTCACCAAACAGTTCGATTAATGCTTTAGCTACCTGGAAGAAGGTACATATAGAGGTAAGAGAACACCCGCATACAAAATAGCAGGTCAGTGAGAAAAAATCAAATAAATGAGCATGAAGGGGTAAGCAGAATAGATGTTAGTAGAAGAAGCATTATTTTGCATCCTTTAGGAAATTTAATCTTGTTTTTATAATTCCTTTTTAGCTAATTTTGTAACTAATAAGAAGTGTCAACTATACAGAGGTACAAGAATACAAATGAGCACCCCCATTTTCCGTTGCAAGGCATGGAACAAAGAACAGACATACAAAGCATAGTGAACGAAAATGATGATACATGAGAACTATCGAAATCGGGGAACACTTGTTTGTTGGTGGTGTGTTTGTGCGTCTGAAGTTTGCTTCTAGTTATTGTCAAAGCATGTGCGCAAGAACATTACTTGGACAATAAATACATTCATTTTAGCTATGGGTCTTAAGACAACCTTTGTAGGGCTGATATCGGCTTTCCTTAGGAAGTCCAAGTCATCAACCTGTCACAGCAGTAACACAAGAGGTTATGCAAATGTACTTCATTATTAGTCACTTCAGATATTCCATTAACTAGAGGTAATGCTCTCCTCTCTCTTATGTTTGGATGCCACCCCCCTCTTTCTTTTCCAGTATATTCAATGCAGTTCAAGGATTATTTGTCAATAATAGACGGTATCCAACGATTTGTAAATTAAGCCCCAAAACAGCCCGTAAGATTTAGCCAAGGAGTAAGCATCTACCTTGTGCCCAGTACAAAATTCCATTGTCAAGACCTCCTTGGTTGTCAGTTCCTGCAACAGCTTCAACTAGTCACAAACTGCTATACACAAACCTAAACAGTTAACATCTTATGCACCAGCAAACTCAAATAAAAGAAGTCACAAGTGAGGCATCTAAACTATCAGCATGAGGTTGAATGACTGCCAACTGTCAAATACTCCCTGCGTAATAAAAATATAAGAGCGTTTAGATCACTACTCTATTGATCTAAACACTCATATATTTTTTTACGGAGAGAGTACAACCTTACTTCAGTCAGTATATGTTTTGACCATGCAACGTGGTGAACAAATTAATGATGTGCAACACTTCTTAGAGAGGCTCTACCAGCTTAATTAAACACTGGCTGGGCTTTGTGTCAACAACAGACTACAGTCTACTTGCGTAAGGTTTGTTTTTTTGGTTCCTTGACTTATAGTTGATTGAATAAAATAGTAAGGATCACAGTTGGACGCTTGATACCCAAAAAACATGAGGTACTTTGACAACATCATTTTTCCTGAAGCAGCTTGCAGTTCTCTCGGAATTCTTAGCCTCTTGGGTAAAATCTGCAAAGCATCAATGCACGTGCTATAATGTCTGTAAGCTCCAAAGTCCCAGATGACCAAAAATCATCTTAACATGCTGCATTTAAAGAATTGAAAGGAGAAACTTGTGGGGACTAGGCGAGGGACGAGGATGCATCTTAACATTCCAACTTTTAATCTATCATGCTGCAGTTAAAGAATTGAAAGGAGAAACTTGTAATGCAGTTAACCGAGGTAACTCATGTTATATAACATGAATGTTTCCTTTTTTAACTCATGTTATATACCATGAAATTTTCCTTTTTATGTAAGTAGGCCCACTTATGTAGAAACTAGACTATTGTTCTTTGATTCAATGAGAGGAATCGAGAACTAACGGATAGACAACAGTAGCTATTTTTAATGAATGCAATATTTGATGGTTCTACAACAATGCCCCCACAGAACTGTGAGCGAGGAAATGTTCAAGCACTTACCCAGTTCCATTGACATGGTTCTCTCAAATTCAAGCAATATTTTCTCAAACCTATAATCAGGAAAGATCTGCCAAAAAAAAGCTCAAATTTAGACTTCAACAACGAGACACTAATAAAGTATTTCAAGGAAGTTCAAACACATTGTTCTAAATACGTGAACAAAACAGACAAGCATGATAATTAAATCCGATCATAATGGAGAGCACAATGATGGTGCCAACAATAATCATTCAACCATTTCCTTATTAAGTTGTCCAGTTATGGCAAACCACCAACGGTTCAATGATGCCTAATGCATAATAACGGCATCATAACAAGGTAAAAGCAATGACTTGATTTGAATAGAAGAATATATTTGTCTTTTATTTCATCAATGATGCCACAAAAGAAACTGATGCATACATCCCTCCTTATAACATGCAGCAGAACATGTCAGGCCTAAAACATGCAGCGGCACATGTCTTTCTTCATCAATGAGCTTTTAAGTTATCCAATTGTGGCAACTACCCTCTGAAACAGTTAATGAAATACTAGCATAAAGCTAGTCGGCGAAGATCAAGGACTTCACTGGAGTGCAAACTATGTTAAGTCCCGCTTCCATTACAAGAACTTTGCTACACGGAGCAGCACTTTAAGTAAGGTTGCTTTTTAACAACAATCTTGATCGTTAACAAACCCAGCTGTTGAATTACAATTCTGGATGAAATGTATCCAGAGGCAGGGCCCAGGCCTTCTTTAACACTAGGTACAAACAGAAGTGAATAAACTAAGCCAGTCAAATACAGGGCCCCAACTAGGAAATATTCTCTTTGCCATAATAAACTGAAAGCCCAAAGTTGATATCTGTAACATACCAAAGAGACATATTTTGACAAGAGGGACATAGTCATTATGTCTAGCTTCATTCGCCGCTCCAACCCAGGATACTGAACCTAGATGTCAAAATTAGGATGAAATTCCTCAAACATACTAATACACATGTAATCAACCAAGATAACTTTTTAGATCGATGCAGGCTTTACAGCTTCTACAGGGCAAGTTCGAAATCAACTAAAAATGGCATATAGTAATAGCAGGATATGTCTAAAAAAGAGGACAAATATTTGATGCAGCATATTTCGTCATTCCATTATAAAACTATGTTAGGTTGTTATGCTTACTGACTTGTTAAAACAAAAACAAAAAACTCTTTTTGTTTTGCAAGAAATCAGCATACCACACTTATCTTTTGACTAAAAAAGAACTGTGACAACTAACAAATATTCATGTTTATACCATTGGATGCCCTTAGCTGCTTACATAGAAAACCAGCTCATAAAAGTTTCATAGAGGTAAAGGTTAGAAATTATGACCTAATGTAACAATTATAGTTTTGACTTGACACATCTGATCATCATTATTATACTTTTAAATGTGAGAAATTTGAAAGCATGAATTTAAGCTTAGATAAACGTTGGATAAATGACTACAATATGAATACTGCAGATTCAAAAAAATACAATATGTAAGCTGCCACTTCCTGATGAAAGTGAGAAGTTGTTAATTAGTTGGCTGTCGTTGCAGCGATTTCATGTTCAGAATTTCGTACGCATCAACACATCTAAATATGGTAGGTGCCTCAGCAAGAAAGAAATCTTGCTGGCGGACATAAACTTGGCAGGTTCATACACAAGCTAGAACTCTGGATGGTGGGCATGTTGCACAAATGCTATGTCTCTACTTAGTTACTGTTGGAACCATGAGAATGACAGTGTGATGATGTCTTTCTGGACATAGCTCACCTGTTTACATAACTGGTATTTCATGTGGACGACAGGGCATTACACTGAACTTCATTTGGAAGGAAAATACACCAATTGTAAGACCTAAAATAAACTACACAGTTCAAACAAAACAAAAGCAAAACAGGAAAGAAGTGCAGTGTCAACAGTAATCTAACCTTTACAGCTACTTCCTGATTATTATTCAACCGACCTCGATGAACCTGAGCAATTGATGCAGCAGCGATCGGATGTTCATCAAATTCCAGGAATCTGGTACTCACATATTAACTTTTAAGCATTTTTCGTAAAAATTAAGTGCTAAATAAACAGAATATGTCAGTCAAACATGAGCTAGAGCTGGTGTCGTTGGAAGCCCAGGGGAAATCTAGATTGTACAATTACACAAGCTTATCCTAAAAGATTAATCGTCCGTATGGACGGTTCACTAAACTCAACATCACTAATTTAAACACGGCCAAATTGGCCGACTGCACTGTATAAATTCAGTGCATTTTGCAGTCATCAAATGATGCAAATGGCACGAAGCTGATACTGACACTAAATTAATGTAAACACTAGGCATACTTATCGCTGTCTGAGCATCTGAATTATGATTGTACACAAGCTAGAAACAATCAATCAACAACACAGGCTGGCCAAAAGGCAGTAAGTGAACAGTAGAACTCCCAGCATGGCTAGATTCGAACAGGCAAATCACACAGTGGCAAGCACATGCACATTCTATCCTGATTACAGAGACCCACAACAGAGTAGCCAGCTAGTCATCACAGGTTACATTGAAAGGATGTGAAACCCTTTCTGCTCAAGTGTGTTTTCAGCTATGCATAATGCATACAAGAATTCTTGAGCCTGCATAATCATTCTAAATAGACAACTGAATAACAATGTGAGCAAATACAACCTTTTTTCTTCTGAAGTAAAACAGATCACAACGCAATTTCCAATGATCACAGCACTGACGACTAAAAAAGCATGAAATTTATGTACTTACATGCCATGTAAATCCCTGCCCAAATTTTGTTCAATCACTATTTTGATATCTTGATATTTGCATGGAGTTGCCTGAGTTATTAAAAATAATGTAAATATAAAAGTGAATATATATGACCGTGCACCAACAATAAGGTGGGTAGAAGTTATAGTAAACCTGATCCTGCAGGCAGGATAGAGTTGATATGTACTCCTTTGGTACTTGTCTTAGTGATGAAACAAACTGACCAGCTTTTACATAAAAGCCTCTATTCGCTTCACATAGTCTAAGCAGCTTCTTTGCTGACCTCAAGTGAACCTACAACAGGCAAGGAAAATACAGTACATCACGTAACTTTAATCTGACAAAACTCGAGTACTACAATACATGGTCTACTCATATGGGCGTCGGTGCACCATATTATGCAACTTGGTTTCCAAAATTGAGTGAGATAAGGAAGAGGTCTACACATATAGCACAATACTAGATGCAATTACACATTTCCGTAAGAAAAAACTAAAATTGTGTCATGATAGCTCATCCAAAACCAAGGGAAAATAAGCGATGACATTTGAAATGACCCATGGCTACCTCATGATGTCGCCTGGCACAAGTGATATTTTTGAATTCGTGGCCCAAATAGGCAAGTGGTGCACAAACAGCTCATATGATGTGGGTATCTAGCGCAATTAAGCGGCAACACATATTTTGCCCACAAAACCATCTTAAGTCGCCTTCCTTTACCAACCAAGTGGGCTCAAGGGCCCGCTGAACAGCAGCAGCGGTAACATTCATATGGTGAATTGCTAGTCCAAAGTATTATGTCGTATCAGAATGAAATGGGGTCCTGTTCTCAACAATATAACCAGAATGATTTGGCTGGGAGATTGAAGAAATGTAATCACTGTAGTAGCCTACCATCTAACGCAAACGTACCAATCCTAAATCATTTTCTTTTCCTATAATAAGAAAACCATAGCATGAGAACCAACAAACGAAATTGCACATGCCCTTCGCCTGGAACAAGCTTGCAGGCAGGCGGCACAACACCATCCCGTGCAGAATACATACCTCGGACAGCTTACCCCGGTAATCTGCCGACCCAGGAACCAGCCCCCGCAGCGAGTATTTGTAGTCCACGACCACGAAGCCAATCTGAAGCAACCAGTCAATCGGCAAAAGTGAGCATGGGCAGCCACTGGCAGTTCCAGAGCAATCGTGGCACTTCGCAAACCGTGTAAATGGCGCGGGAGGAGCGGGCGACGCCGTGGAGCGTGGAGGCGACGCCGAGACCGTCGGCGGAAGGGGAGGTGGCGGACGTGGCCGCCAGGGCAGCGCCCGCAGCGGCCGCGAGGAGGAGAGGGGCACGGCGGCGGCGGAGCATCGGGCGAGCAGTAGGATTTACTATTATGGTTTTGCCCCTTTTGGGCGGGTTGCTTGGATTCGAGAACGTTGGAGAAAGAGGAGGCCCAGGGATGGAGCGTTTTGGATCCAAGCTAGCTTTGGTAAAGGTCAGAGCAACAGGTTGCCTCCAAAAAAAAGAAAACCTAGCAGGTGTGATTCCATCTAGGAGTACTTCATATGGGCATCCTCAGCGTAGCTCTTTGCCGCGACAATTGGGGGAGGTGTTGGCGGGGTAGCTCCTGCGGTGGGCTTCTTGCGTTTCACACCCGAAACCTCCCCTTCTTCGCCAGCGCGGGCCGGACCAGATTTGCAGCAGCGGCAATGGCGGGCGTGCATGCCTTTCCGGCGGGGCCTACGGGAGCGCCGCCCTGAACGATGATGTTGCCCTGCGCTTGCGGGGTGGAGCGGTGGAGCCCTGAACGACGACTGGCGCGACATTGCCGGCGACGAGATCTGCCGGGGGATTGGCGTTTGGATGACTTCAACGGCGACGGGCGACGGTTGGCATGCTTCCATGGCGGCAATACAATGCCGGGGAAGGTGGTCCAGAGCGGGCGAAGGGAGGTCGATGGCGGCGGAGGGAAGGGGAAGCGGTAATAGCCGCGCAAAAATGTTCGTCCCGCCAAAAATCGTTGCCGATAGAGGTCAAGCTCGGGTCGGCCTCCCACCCCGTGTATCTAAAGGTTGAGGGCGAAAATTTGCGCGCCCCGCAATTTTCTTTACAGGCCGCGGTCCGATATGGTGTCAGTTCGGACCACTTTTTTCATTCAAAAACCGTAAACTGGCGGTTACTTCACAGGTCGACGCGGTAATCCTAAATCCCAATCCGGGCCGCCTCCCCCTTCCTTCCTTCCTTCCTCTCGCCGCCGTGCCGGAGCCGCTCCGCCCCGACTGCACGGAGGAGGCCACAACCCGCACGACAGAGCCACTGACCCCGCGCCGCGCCGCGCCTTATATATAATTGACGCCGACGAGCCACCAAAGCCCACAACCAAGCGCATCCGCCTCCCACTGCTACCACTACACGTCTAGCTAGGGTTTTCGGTTTGCTAGCTGAATCGATTCGAGCTAGCTAGCTCTGGATTGATTCGGTTTCGTGCGCTGTATTTGGTTGTCGACGGCTTCATATTTGGTCACTTCGAGCTAGCTGGATGCTGGCAGCTTCGTATTTGGCCGCTTTGTGCGCTGTCCGCCGGTTTTGTAGGAGCGAGCTAGCTGAAGGACACGAGCGAGAGGAAGAAGAAGACGTGGGAGAAAATATATGCGAATATTTGGTTTTACAGTTTAAGTTTAAAGAGTCTGTTCGTTTTTCCGTAAACTGAAAACCGCGAAAACCGCGTTTTCAGTTTTGTGGTTTAAGGGGTCTGCTAGAGATGCTCTTATAAGGGCTAGCCTTATAAAGGGTCTGCTAGAGATGCTCTAATAACTTAACAAAACCGATGGCATTTCGTCATGAAATTTTACACGCAAACAAAATACCAAGCATTATTTATTAGTAAAATAATTGCACAAGATAATATGGGCGATTATTTATATGATGCACGAATGGTCCCATTTTTCTTCTTCTGAAATTTGGGTGGTATACAAAATCCGCACTTATCTCGTTTCATCCACTGCCGCACACGCCAAAAACGAGGTAAAATAAACCGATTTTTTAACAGCACTCCAGCAATGGAAAGGAGGAAAACAAGAAGCCAGGAATGGAGTTTCATCCAAATCAAAATAGAAAAAATAAGTAAGCAAAAGAAAAGAAAAAACGTTTTGGACTGGGAAAAAAGCCGACCCCTCCCTCCCACAGTAGCAGGAGAGGAGCTGCCCCCACCACCTGCGGCCAACGACACCAAGCCCTCACCGAACCCCTTGGCTTTGTGTTCCCATCTCGCCTCGGTCCTCCGCCAAATCCCCAAATCGCAGCCCCCGATCCGCCGCCGTCCTCGATTCGCCGCCGCCGTTGACCCGCGCAAATGACCTCCGGCCCGCCGTCGCCTTCCGGCAAGGCTTACTCCCGCAAATCTCACGGCCCCGGGCCCAAATCCTCCAAGGCCCGCTCCTTCGACGCTCACAATGGCCCGCTGATCCCCACCGTCACCTTCTCGCTCCCCTCGACGCCGGCCACGCGACGAGAGCTACGGCGCCGCCTCTCCGCGGAGCTCGCACAGGTGCGCGCCGCCTACAAGCGCATAAGCTCCCTCCCCGCTCCCGCCCCCTCCTCCGCGCTCTCCGCCACTGACCCCTCCACCCCGCTCCCGCCGCACCCGTCCGTCTCCAAGCACAAGTCCAAGAAGGGCCCCCCGAACCCGTCCGGCTCGGCGGAGGCGCGGCGCAAGCTCTACGCTCCCGTCTTCAGGAGCTGCGCCGTGGTGCTTGCGAGGCTGATGAAGCACAAGCACGGCTGGGTGTTCAACGTGCCGGTCGACGCCAGCGCGCTTGGCCTGCACGATTACCACACCATCATCACCAAGCCCATGGACCTCGGCACCGTCAAGTCACGGCTGGCCGCCGGGCAATACAAATCCCCGCGGGAGTTCGCAACCGAAGTCCGTCTGACTTTTCAGAACGCCATGAAGTACAACCCCAAGGGGCAGGATGTGTATTTCATGGCCGAGCAGCTTCTAAATATGTTCGAGGAGAAGTGGCCAGAGATTGAAGCTGAGATGGCACAGCTGTCACCACAGCCACCTACACCATCATCTGCCCCACCCAAGAAGCAGAAGCAGAGGGAGAGGGAGAGAGAGAGGGAGATGGATAATGCTAGAGTACTAGAGAGGTCTGACTCCACAGCGCATGCTGCAGCATTGGAGGCTCCCCCGAAGCCGCATGCTGGTACCGCCAGACCCCCAGTTTTAAAGAAGCCAAAGGCAAGGGATCCTAATAAGAGAGAGATGACGTTTTGGGAGAAGCAGCGGCTTAGTAACGACCTCCAGGACTTGCCAGCTGAGAAGCTCGATAATGTTGTACAGATCATAAAGAAGAGGAACTCATCACTCAATCAGCATGACGATGAGATTGAGGTTGATATAGATAGCTTTGATGTCGAGACATTATGGGAGCTTGATAGGTTTGTGACAAACTACAAGAAAAGTATTACCAAGAATAAGCGGAAGGCCGAGCTTTCCGTAGTAAGGCAGGATGAGTCCGACCATGAGCCGGATTTGGAGAAGATTGAGCATGCAAGGCATGATGAGGGAGAGCAGGATCAGATGCGCACAGTACACAATACGGTATGTTTTTTATAGGTAGTATAATAGGTGTTTGTGAATTGCTAAGCAATATGGGTACTTACTAGTGTCCTGCAATTACAGATCCCAGAACCAGAAGCAGTTGATGTAGTTGATGTCGTTGATGTTGAACCACCTATGGTTGAAGCTGAACCACATAAGGAAATTGCAGCAGGCAAGACTAAACACACACCCTTAGAGCATTTTTGTAACTATTATTGTTGCCTTCCAGATCAGAACAAATGTGGCGGCTATTACCATAAATGTTATGGTTACTTGTTTGTAGCATATTTTTGTGCAGTGTAAGTGTAACACATAAGTTTTCTCACCTATCAGATGACAATGGGAGATATATGGGTTCATCATCACCTGCTCACTTGGAAGATCAGAAAGGAGACAATGTCGGTAGATCAAGTAGTTCTGGAAGCTCTAGCAGTGAATCAGGGTCTTCCTCCAGTGGTAAACACTCTCGTTTGGCAGAATTTATAACAAGAATAATAAACTGTGCAAGATTCTATACAAGGTATTCTTTAGAAGTATATGCAAAACACATGGTATTTACCTTGAGAAGCATGTGCAGATACGGATTCTGATAGTTCATCAGCAGATGGATCTGATGCTGCACAGTCACCCAAATCGTAACATCTATAGGCCAGGTATATTTTATATTCCTCACGTTTGTTTTCCAATAATTTTGTTTTTGTATTTGGTCTTGAAATGCATGCAAAGCATACCCAGCCCCAGGACACAAAGCATTAACAAGCATAATGAGAAAATCCATGTTTTGGCAAGTTGCTTAGCTTTTGAACCTTCAGTTTTGTAGGAAACACTATATTGACTTAGATTTGTTACTACCTCCGTCCTGGTTTATTGGTCCCCATTGTATTCTGTACCAAAATTTGACCAAAGATTTTTGGTGACATGCATGAACATTTTGTTAGTTAAATTTATGGTCAAAATTTGGCACAAATTACGAAGGGGACCAATATACCAGGACGGAGGTAGTACCTGATATGCCATTCAATATACAACTAAGACAGAAAATTAATGAGAAAGAGACCATAATAGAGAATAGTGCCCCATTTGGTGTCTCTTTTATCAAGTGATGATTGATTGCTCCTCATCCCCCCATGTCATGTTGTCATTGCAAGCTGCATCCATCTTGCAAAACACATCAAACACAAACAGTACAGAAGATTAGAAGACAAGACGTAATTGGAAGACAATGCAAGCATGAGCAGCAGCACCACCAGCATAAGCGGTAGCACAATCAAGCAGCAAGCCAGCAAGCAACATCCAGCAGCATAAGCAAATCTGAAAAATAGAAGAGGAAGAGGTTGAGGAAAGAGGAGAGGGGAGAGGCTACTGGGTTACCTGCGAGGCTGGGAGTAGCACCAGCGGTCGCCGGTCGAATCCAGGCGTCGCCGCCAGCAGCGACGAGTCCAGGCGGCGGCGGCTTCGATCCAGTAGGCTGGCGGCGCGTTCCAGTGCGACCTGGGAGGCTGGGAGGGAGCACCTCGTCCTTGAGACGAGAGCGTGCAGGAGTTCCTGCAAATAGGTTAGGTATACTGGGTTGGGCCGAGGCTGTTTTGGGCCAGGCTGTGTCCCAAACGTATTCCGCACGTGTCCCGGCGTATCCCTGTGTTTTTTTTCTATTTTTAAAATCAAAATTCGGGGGATACTGCAAAGTTCGCGTATCCCGGCATATCCCGCCGTATCAGAACGGCAGTTCGGCACTTCCAGCCGTGTCCGTGCTTTGTAGGTAAGCAGTAAGCAGGCTCCGGCCTCAGTCCTCCTTCCACCCCGACGCGGAAGTCTGGATGGTTCCGTCCCCACTTCCTCCCCAGCACAGGTGATCCTTCCTGAACGGCGAAGGTAGACGTGTCAAAGTGGTTGCAGCGCGTGCCGCAAGAGTTTATCACGTTCACGACGTTCGGGCCATGTGCACCTTTGAAACAAGTAAGAAGAACCAGAATGTGATGGTTTGTTGGCTGCAAAATTTACTATTTGAAACCACCTATGCCACAAACAGCAGGCATCATGCATACCAGTCTTGCATTATTGTTTTTAGCCTGTAGCTTAGAAATAAAATGGATATGCTAGAGCCTAGAGGATGACCTTGCTCTTGGTCATAGGTAAGACATGATGCAGTAACTTACCTTACATGCTCGTGGAGTAGGTAGGACCACAAGTATATTATTGGATTGCCATGCAATGATGCAGATTATTTAGCTGAGAAGGTTCATATATCTTGAATCATCTATGACACGTAATAATTTACGGTATATTAGTGAAAGAAATAATCATTCCTTTTCAATAAAAGAGGCATCTTGATAATTTCTAGAAAGTCGAAGAAGTTTGCGTATTGTCTTATGGCTTGTTTGGTTTGTGGGCTGGAATCCATGCAACTCCATGGCTGGTAAAAATAAGTGCCTAAAGGTAGCCCCAAAATCAAATGATTTTTGCTTAGTCCTGCGCTGTTGAAGCTGTGGTGTTCGATTAGAGTTCTTTCCTGAGAAAAACACGTAAAGAGCATAACTATGTGTTGTTGGTGAGGAAGCGTAACTATGCGAAGTGCATGTACAATAGATAGTGAAACCACATGACATGTTTCTTTCACGAAAGAAAGAAAGCTGTAGTTTAAATTGATATCTCCTGTGGTAGCGCTCCTCATCAGGTAGCTTCTCGACGCATCCGACATAGCGTTGGAGCATGGATCCCTCTCCTCTGCCCGCCTCTGGACAAAGCCAGCATGAGCGGGTGAGTACAACAAGACCGGCCACTGATATCTGCTTCACCAAGGATCACAGTCGTTTTCTTGCAGAGTTGCGACTCATGGCTCGTCAGTTGCAAACACAGATGCCTGATTTCGACCTGCAGTGGCTCCATTGCATCTGCACCGGCAGTGGGCCAGCGATTCTGATAGGGACTTCTTAACTCTGACGCCCCCTGAATTGCGTTTGCGACGACTCATTTTGGTGGGACTTTGGTGTTGGCATCTGCGACTAGTTCTGAAGGAGGAGAAAAGTTCATCCGTGTGATTAGCAGGAGGAAATGCCATCAGAAAAGAGGAGGGTGCATGCCCCCAGGTGTCAGTTATTGGTGGCCTGCGCCTGGTGGGGAGCAAACTAGGGTGGTAACCAAACATGCTCCAGGCTCGCTCCTGGCAACGTTCCGGCAAGGCTAGTGTGGCCTAGGGCACAATCCCCAAACACCCATTGAAAATGGGGATATTTGGTGTGAATCACTTGCCTTGAATAGTGGTGTCATGTGTGAAGTCCATCACATGATTTTAAGTATAGATTGTATTTAAAGTTATAATTCATTTCCCATGTGTTTCTGCTGTAATATACTGCTATGGACTCTTTGCTTTTCCAAGTAGAAATGTTTGAAAATGATTTAATTTTTACAACAAAAAATATGGCACTCTTTTTTCTACAAGTTGGATTTTAGTACTTCTACAATGCTTATTTGGGATGAGTTTGTCCAAGTTATACATTACAGTGGTCACATATTACAATGCTTATACTCGAACATGTATCAGCCTTTAACTATTCTGTTAAACTTTGTTAGCAGTTATCTTCTGGGGCTCCAGTTCATTTGTTTGTTAAACTCTAAACTACTATAAAATGTCCTCATTGGAAATTGCAAGATACAGTTTAAATACTTAATATTGAGTTCATTTAACATTACCAGCTTTGCTGATTATGGATAACGGCTTTCGAAATAACATAGAGATAGCTACGTGTTTTTTCCCCTATTCTCACAAGCTTTCTATAAATGGTCGTGTTGGTCCAGCCTATTGTTACTAGTATAGTTGTAGTGGCTGTCACCAATATCATCCAAGTGGCAGTTAGTTTTGCACTGTGGACCGAGAATATAAATTTACTCGTAAACTTTGACTAAACTGTTATGAATCCAGCTGTAGTGTTTGTGGCGATGTTTGTCTTGAGTAGCAACCGAAAGAAACATGCTGTGATATTCACACTGCAGATTCACTAATTAGTATTTACTGTCACAAGCGCATCAGTGCAATGGAAATCTGATCATTGAATACTGGTATTGGACTACTGCAATAAAACATTCCTAATTTGCGGGTGAACTTTTGAGAAGCTGCCCAAATTATTGAAAGTAGACAGGGATGATTTTCATACTATCTGAATCTTCTTGAGCTAGGGCTGCTACATTTTCTTTCGTTCGGCTTGTTTCTATATTGGACTAGATCGAGAGCCTAGATGCATTAGAATAACTAATGTATCCAAATTTGCCTGTATATGATTTGTTAAAATCATTAGACCTGGCATCAAAAGGCGACGCCTAGTCGTCGCGTAAGCGTCGAGGCGCCCCATGATGGCAAGGCGTCTACCCCGCCTTAGACAGACATGAAGTGTACGGCTGTGGCTGCCCTAGTTGTGGCTGCTCCTGGGGCTTGGAGATGACGGCCCCGCTGTCTCCCGGCACCATGAAGAGGAGGGAGGACTGGAGGCTCCTGGCTGCCCTAGTTGTGGCTGCTCCTGGGGCTTGCTGCTGTGAGGGAGAAGGGTGGGGCCATGAAGAGGAGGGGGGACTGGAGGAGGGAGGACCAGAAGGGTGTGGCGCCGTGGCCGCTGTTGTGGGAAAGAAGGGAAGGAGATAGTGGAATTAGGTCACAGGGGTGTATATGGCCACTAGATGGGCTTTTGGGCCACTGGGAGGTGCATAAGTAGTGGCCCATCTCTCAGCCATTGCTCTTTTTCTAGTATTAATATGTGCAGACCTATTGATAACTCTTTTCCTGCAATGTTTAAGGCGTCACCTTGCCTCGCCTTACCGCCTCGCCTTGGCGCTTAGGCGTCAGAGCGGCCCTCCTCCGCCTTATGATGCTTTACCGCCTTAAAAACATAGATCAAAACTAAGTGCAACAATTTTGGTGTGTGCCTACTTCATTTGATAAAAAGCATGTGCCATGGAACACACTATTTTCAATCCATATGTAAATATATAATATGCTCTCTGCGTCCCATAATATAAGAGCATTTTTGATACTATATTATGGGATGGAGGGAGTAGATGATTTGCATACTTTTTGAGATTTTCATTATCCTATATAAAATACTCCCTCCGTCCCATAATATAAGAGCGTTTTTGACACTACAACGCTCTTATATTATGGGACGGAGGGAGTACCTAAATATAAGATGTTTTGGCAGTTCAATTGAACTGCCAAACTTACTTAGTTACTTACGAAGCCTTTTATCCCAAACAAGTTGGGTTAGGCTAGATATGAAACCCTTTCACGAGGACTTCCCAGGAGGTCACCCATCCTAGTACTACTCTCGCCCAAATGGGTTTCATACCCAAAAGACTGGCTAGTTTTTACGTTGGCTTGCCAAGCCTATCACAACCCTTAGATATGAAACCCTTTCACGAGGACTTCCCAGGAGGTCACCCATCCTAGTACTACTCGCTCAAATGGGTTTCATACCTATGGGACTGGCTAGTTTTTACATTGGCTCGCCAAGCCTATCACAACCCTCCTCCTTTACCCGGGCTTGGGACCGGCTATGCCTAGAAGACATAGGCGGAGTTTCAATTGAACTGCCAACATGTCTTATATTTACTCCCTCCATTCATTAATATAAGATGTTTTGGATATTTCAGTATGGACTACCTACGGACTGAAATGAGTGAACAAACACACTAAAACGTGTCTATATACATCCGATTCACAAAAATGTTACAGCATACTATTATATTTGTGAACTGAGGGAGTAAAATTTGGAACTGTGGCATTGACGTACTTGTGCTGTCCAAAATGACACCTAAATTTTGCTTTTTGAGATTTTTGTATGAAATTATCACGACATGGTTGTCACAAATTCATCTCACAACAAATATTCTTGGCAATTAGTGTTACTTCTTCATATCTATTTCATATTTCAACCCTTTTGTCGAGATTAATGTCCAAAAATACATTTGAGCAGAGCATTTTTGTTGAATATATGTTGTGACGCAAGCACAACAAAGTGCAAGCGGTTTGTTATCTAAAATGTATCTAGCCCTATGTGCAGTCTTTAGAACGATAGAAATCTTATGGTCCAAAATGATGAACCTAACATCTCCGATTTCCTTATGTTTGCAGATCTTAACGTCAGACAGAAGATGATGATAACCTGTAAGTTCACCAAAGATTCTGGCATGATATTTGCCGACACGATTCAATGTTGCCGTCTGTAAATTTTGGTCATGTAGGGAAGCCTAACAACAACTGCTGCTGTCCGTGTTGCTGTTAGGTCTTTTTAGCCTCATAGTGGATGCCGGAGATCACGCATGCATTTCATGCGTCTGTACCATTATTTGCAGTTATGTAACTATTGTAGAGTGCTGCGTTTACTTAGTCATTCGCTGGAAGTTATCTGACAACTGGATAGAAGACACCTGCAAATTGGGCAAGTAAAGACAGCCGGTGAAGACCAGGAACCTGGAGACCTCGCCCTGTTGTAAGATTGTAAAATTGTTATAGTTGGTTAATTCCTTTTGTTTTATTTTGGAACTAGCTAGCCTGTAATTTATGTTGTGTCGGAATAGCATGGATAATTCATTTTCCCCATTGCTCTAGTTGCTCTAATCTGAAACATTTTACCTCAATGTGGAGGCAGTAAAAAAGTAGCACCGTCGTTTTGCTTTCCTGAAGCCTACACGTCAGTGGACCAGTGATCCGAGTAACTGGTTCTTTACTGTTGGCTCTCAACATCAACCGTCCAGGATGATCTCATGGTTCTGAGTTGTGGCATCACCGCATCAGTCACTTTTCTTTGTGAAGCGTGAGGCCGAAGGCAGGGGCGACCTGATCTCATGATTCTGAGTTTGTCTCCCCACATTTCCAATTGATTTCACTTTATGCGGTGAATAAGTTGTTTATGCAAACCAATTTTAGTTTGTTTCCCTGCAAAATAGTCCAACTCACAGGGTTGGTCCTAGCCTTTGACCTGGTCTTTTGTGTTCATCCATCTCATTATCCTAGCCGTAAACCTCCCACACCACACCTCCAAAGCTCGAAACTGCTCCACCGGCCAAATGGTCCCGCTTCGGCGCCTTCCGGCGCTGCCGCTAGCGCGTGGCTCCACGCGCCGCCGCCTCCTCGCCGCCGGGGCCTCCGCCGCCTCACCGCTCCCATGGCCGGGCCTTCACACCTGGCGCCGGGTCCCTCCCAGCGACCTCCGCTCGTGGGGCCCCAACGGGCCCTGCGCCCCGAACACTGACAACGCGGGACCTCCAGAAGCCGCCGCCGGAGTCGGCCACGGCTCGTCCTTGGCCGAGATGGGCGCCCTCGTGCTGTCCACCGCCGACCCCCTCGCCAAGGCGCACCTCACCCACGCCGCCTTCTCCCGGTGGGCGGCAGGCGGGCTCCCCGTGGGCGTCGCCCGGGCCCCGGACCACCCCGCCAGGCCGGAAAAGCCCCTCGCGGTAAATGCTCCATCCACCTCCGTCGCTCTCTTCGTCGAGGCATTTCATCGAGCAGGTCGGGCGTGTGGTGCTCTTGTTGCTGCAGGTGACTCAGAAGGAGGTCCCCACGCACAAGGCGATGGGGGTGCCGCTAAACGCGTACATGCTCCACAACCTGGCGCACGTCGAGCTCAATGCCATCGACCTTGCTTGGGATACTGTGGTGCGGTTCTCGCCGCTCCGGGACACCCTGGGAGATGGCTTCTTTGCGGACTTTGCGCGTGTGGCTGACGATGAGAGCCGGCATTTTCGGTGGTATTCACAGCGGCTTGCCGAGCTTGGGTTCAGGTGAGTGCCCGAAGAACGCGGCAGTGTGAATATTGAATTGATGCGAAATCTCTGTCCACTGATAGTTCTGCCTCTTGTCTACTTGTCATATGTCGTAGTGTTCTTTATGTGCTATGTCAGATTGTTGTAAATCTGTAACAGTTTTTTGTGGACAGATATGGTGATATGCCTGTCCACAATCTTTTGTGGAGGGAGTGTGCAAAATCCTCAACTGATGTTTCTGCACGGATGGCAGTTATACCTCTAGTACAGGTGCCAGATCATCTTCCTTCTCTGTTACACTGCCAAAAATACATTGTCATAACATGCTCAATTTGAACCATGAGTCTCCGAATCTTTTTAGATGACAGTATGTGGTGAAGAATTTCGATTTAGTATATACTTGACGAATATGTTGATGATTAGAACCTTAATAGGAAGCCAGAGGCCTTGATGCTGGACCAAGACTAGTCCAAAAGTTAATTGGCTTTGCGGACCATAGATCTGCAGACATTGTGGCAAAAGTAGCAGAGGAAGAGCTTGCACATGTTTCTGTAGGTTTATATTGGTTCCTGACAGTATGCGAAATGATGGGCCGTGTCCCTGGTGCTGCTTTTAGAGGTTAGGCTGGTTCTTTATGATTCACTAAATACAATCTCATGAAATTATGTTGATTCATGGATTGTTCTCTTTAACATCCCAGATCTGATAAAGGAGCATGATGTTGTAATGAGGGGTCCATTTAACTATAAGTCTCGTGATGAAGCTGGTATACCTCGAGAATGGTAAGCTTTGACTAAACTGTGACTGAATCTTGAAGTATTGCATGCATATATGAATAAGTCGTATTGTTGATGTTTTTCAGGTATGACGAGGCGCTTAAACCTGAAGTTGCAAGCAATCTTTCAGAGGTGAGGGACCATTTATTGTTTATCCGGTGTGTTTTGATGTATCTAACTTGTGGTATGTACCTCACAGGTGCATGATAGGCTAGCATGTGTTGTTGAGATGGAGAAAGAGAATGCTAGTTTGAATGGCTAAAATCTCACCTGATGAATACTTGAGAGACTTGGTAGGTACTACACAGATATTCTAGCACACTGATACCTTTTTCTTGGTTTATTTTGATGCTAACCACCACCAAGCTACTTACATCCCTGGCTAACCTTGGTTAGGTTGGTCACCTTGTCCTTCATCTATATTCTACTTATTGGACCTTTTCAATTTGACATGCATGATCACATCTATTATGTCGTATTATCATTATGGAAATTATGGAAAAGATAAGAAACTTTTTCTTTTGTTATGCTAGTATGCATCAGCTAATTGAGCTATATGTGCACTTTGAATGATTGTAGGGAAAAACCTCACTAAGTGTTCAAGTTGTTGACAGTGGGGTCCTGCCTGCCAGTTGGCTTCACAAGCCAGGGATTAGGGACGCACAAAGTTTCCTTTGCCTCAAAGTTTTTGATGGGCTACAACCCATAATTAGGAATGCAAGTTCGGCAGGGGTATCCCCTGCCCCATCCTAGTTATTTTGCTTCACAACTAATACAAGGACTATGGACAACAATTAGCAGGAAGTAAACCACCAATTGAATGAAATGGATGGATGCATTGATTGAGCCACTTTCATCCCCTTTGCCAGAATAGCGATCCTGAAAAAATTACAGTCTAATATACACCTGCTCAAACATCAAGGACAAAATGTACCTGTATATTCTTTTTTATGTATGTGCATTCCACAACACGCAACATGCAGACCTCATGTAGTAATTTTCCTTATTTTTTTTACTCAATATAGGTTTGAATCTTCACTGAAGTTTCATTTGTTGGCTTCGTTCTCAAATGGGACGTGCATCTTTTGCCCTTATATTTTGATCGGTTAACTAAAGTAAGAAAGCATTTGCAGTAGGAAACTCTCCTAATGTTTTCATGGTAAAAATAGAAAGCATTAGCTCAATACCATCCAATGTAAGGATGTCATGTGGGGCTTGAGGCCACATGCTAGTGACACCATGGATGATATTCTCTTCCGTGATCTTTGTAATGATACCGAGCAATATTGCCCTTTAAAGCAAGCTTCTGGTATCAGGATGAACACAAATCCAGTTTTGTTGTTTCCTTGTCACGTACACATCTGTTTCTCCAATGAGTTGATGACACGACACGCAATTGAACAAATCATCGTAGACTTCTGCTGCTAAACACCAATTGCTGTCTTCAGTTCGGAATAATGATGATTCAGTTGTGTATTTACTTTCGTGAATCGTGAATGCTCAGGCTAGCCGGAGTGGTGTTTGCCAAGTTGCCGCCCCAAGGCAACAGATGCGGAAACGCCTCAAATTTGCACGGTCCGTGACCTGTACAGTAGTCATCAAGACTCTGACCAGCTGGAGACATAATTTGCTGCTGGGAGGCGAGGTGTTGTTGGCCTGAACTGCAATAGTTGAAGAACAATGGACAGCATGGTGACCAGCTCATGTCAGTTACAGTTCAGCCAAACGTTTCACATTCTGTGATGTATCAGCGGATATGTGTTACAGTTGACCACGATGCTATTTAAATCAATATATACAGTTCTGAAGTTCTGTCTCACTGAGCTTTCCTCCGCCATTTTCTAGTGTTCCGATTTTGCCAGGGAGTTTGTTGAGTATCTGTCTGGAAAGGAAGTGGAATAATCGAGTTGGGATGATCTGGCCAGCAGCCGTGTGTACCGGCTGACGGCTGGAGAGCCGGTGGCGCAACCGCCACGGCCGATCGCACGCCGCCCACTTCCAACCCCGCCCGCCGTGTCATACTATGATTAGTCCAATGTCCCCAGACTAAACCCACCCGGTCGCGCGCCGGCACGCGTCTCCGGTCGCCGGCGTCGTCACGCATCCCCCAAAATACAGCCGCCTCAGCGGTCAAACACTGACGTCGCACCAACACGTCTCGTCACCGGGCCGTTGCAGCTGCCCACGGGGTCCTTCCGGGCAGCTTCCCTGGCCATCTCGGCCGTCCGTTTGCCTACCGACGGCCCGGGATCGCCCTTGCCGGATTTCCTCGCTGCCGCCTGCCCACCGCGGCGCATTATAGCTACTCGTACTGTGCTTCCCACGCCTAACCACTCCGACGCGTGACAGCCGCCGGCGCCGATCTGACCAGCCTCGCTTCGCCTGCCTCGTACGCGCGCCGGGGAAAGGGAAAGTGAAAAGGGAAGAGGATCAGGGGAAGATGTGCTGCTGTTGCGGCGGCGGCGGCGACCGCGACCACGACCACGGCTGCCGGCCGCTCGGGTTCCTGCTCGGCCTGCCCTTCGCGCTCCTCGCCGTCCTCGTCTCCATCGTCGGCGCCATCATCTGGATCATCGGGTACAGAACCTTTTTTTTGCTTCCTCGTTCTGCGATTTTGCCACCGACATGGCTGTTGGTCTGATGTGTGTGATCCGCTGGTGCGTGCTGACAGGCTGCCCATCTCGTGCATCTGCCCGTGCTGCCTGTGCGTGACGCTGCTGCTGGAGGCGGCGGTGGAGCTCGTCAAGGCTCCGCTCCACGTCATGACGTGGTTCACCTCCAAGATACCCTGCTGATTCCTCGGTGACCAGGGATTGCTCGCCCGCCCCCCTCGCTCATGTCTTAGCCGTCGTTGCACATGCCCGCAGATTCTTGTTTTTTTTTAACTTCCCTCGAAACATATGTTCGCGGATTGATCGGCGTATATTCGTACCATGGCTGATGATTCCTGCCCCTTTGGTTCGATCGTTCCTGTGATCTCTTCCGGGATGTTTGATGATTGTGACTTTACTTTTCGTGACTGTTAGCGACTGCCTGTAGTTCTGTTTCCGTCAGATTCTTCGGCTGTTATTTGTCGGCGATTGCTATCAATAATGTGCTTGGTTATGAATTAAACTAGACCATGATGGCGCGCGTTGCTGCGCCCGTCCATTTTTATCGTATAATGATAGTGAATTGAGAAATATATGGATACATAGAAATGTATGTTATTATGTGTTATCAAAAGTAAACACAAATCTTAAGTATAAGGGTCACTTGTTTTTACCAATCACCATGATGAGTATATACACTCTTGATTTCAGACCGGTAAAATGGCATAACAGCTATATTAGTTAGTTAACTACAAAAATCTAATGGATCATCTTGCAGAGAATCTTTTTCTGAAGATCTGGAACTTACGATTACTTCATGATCTCGCTAATTCGCACCGCCGTGACAAATTCTGGAAACAAAATAGCTTAGCAACACCAAAGCACATAGTGATGATGGTGATAAATAGCATGTTGTAATTGTTGCTACGTGTTGCAGGCGAGCATCACATATGTTAAAATTAGATATTATACATAGCTGAGCGCATGGAGGAAAAATAAATAACGAAAATGTTAGTAATAACATACGAATCAAAAAATATGTGACGATTGATATATACCCCCTAATAGCATATATCAGTCGAGACTTAAACAGAGTAACACGGTCATATGATTAATTTACTTCTCAAGTTAGAAAAAAAGTGCAATGTATCCTTGAATATTAACTTGAATTTATGTAAACGCGACAAATCATGCGGATCGCTATACATTACATTAAGTATGAGCATATATACATATAGTCCATCTAAGAAGACAGGGGCTTGTATGCCTGTCTCAAATTATGGCACTGCCGTGCTAGCAAGCAGAATAAAAACTTTTGAAATCCACGCATGGGTGAGAGAGTTAGGGAATATAGCACATGAGACTGAAAAATATATTTTTCTTTAATTCAGTTATTTTGATCCCATCTTAGATGCTACTACACTACAAAAACTATAAATTGATTATTCAGAAATTCACAATGAAAAGAACAAATCAGGCCAAATAAGGTAAGTGTGCATCATCTTAGTAACATACAAGTCTGGGTAACATTGCCATTAGATAATATGCTTATGCTATTTGTCAAAATCATATGGGTCTAGATAAACAAATTTATATTTTACTTCAGTAAGAGCATAGTTATATGACAATTTTCAGTATAGGAAAAGCCAAAGCCATCGAGAAAACTTTCTTTTCTCGTTGTAGAGGACAACAATGGTGGAATGCAATGAAACAAGAAAGAATTGCTTATTTAACATTGTATTAAATTTTGTTTCCCTATTAACACATAAACTTTTTTCTTCCCTTTCTAACAAGTTTTCAGTGTTAAATCTTAAGGAATTCTCTCATGAAACAAAGACTTGCTAGTCCTATGGACAAGTTCTTATACATAGCAAATAAGTTGAATGCTTTTGATGGTTGTGGTCCTTCATTGTTTGCTTGATCCAACTATCTCGTAAAATCTATACATTGTTTTTACTCTTCATAACTACACAAACACAAACACAATCAGTCACAAATTTAATCAAAATGATAGAATCAGCATGTCATGTCTAATTTGTGGTATCATTTTGTGAGGATAAAACAAGAGATTGCTGCCCCTAACTAATCCCATCTATATCAAGAAATTGCTGCAGCCTAAATCCTAGTGCGGACTCATATTATCACATAGAATAAATCAACGATGGGCCGACTAACCCAAAAAATTCTTGCCCATTGTCGTGTCATCGGGCGTCGATGGCGACTCATATTATCACATAGAATAAATCAACGATGGGCCGACTAACCCAAAAAATTCTTGCCCATTGTCGTGTCATCGGGCATCGATGGCCGGCTCGACCGTCGGTGTGATATAGCAAACATGGAACTGTATGTCGATATGTATCAAATTGGCAAGCAATGCATCAAAACCAACCTGTGCTGACATTTTTACTATTTTTCAGCTTCCTCTGAGCTCCGACCATAAATTCACAAGGTACCTATATACATAATAACAGAAAAAAAAAGTAATAGGTTTAATAATCTGATAACTTACTAAGAGAGCTCCGACCATAAATTCACAAGGTACCTATATACATAATAACAGAAAAACCTTAATAGGTTTAATAATCTGATAACTTACTAAGAGAATTAGTCCTCTATATTTTATGGTCTAACTTTCAACAGAGCAAGCATCAAAATTGATCTATTGACATCAAATTGCAGGAAAAGAACATTGCAGGTTGAGATCCGGACATTATTTTTGTGCGCTGCACAATTTGTTGAATGAATGGCATGATAAAGAATATGTCAGCTGCACTAAAGCCAGTAGAATTATACATACAGGTAGCGTGGAAGTTAATAGATCCATTTTGCATGGGCTCCATCGTCCAGTTCTCCTTCCTCATTCGCCTCCTTACTTCCGCAAATCCTTTACTGGCAGGCATGGTTGACACTAAGTCGATAATTCATCTTCCCGCCTTTTGCAAGTGTTCCCTCCTTCCTACCTACACTCTTTCCCTAATTCTGCATCGAGTTATAGATTTTTTTATCGATGCTATTCTTTGCACCCTCAAAATTAAAGCAGGTTCTCTGGATCAATCGACTGAACTTCGGTTTCAGTTGGCTTATTCTGCTGTATCAGAAGTTTTGTGAAAGTGATCTGATAAGCACAATATGTTCATATCCAGAATGTGATCTGGAGGCATCAGCACCTTGAACAATATTCCTATTTCGTTTGTGTGTTTTAACTTCCTAACTAACCTGCTACATGGGGCAAAACAACAGCCAGTACATACGGAGTGGCATCATATTGTACGAAT
Source organism: Aegilops longissima (assembly GCA_021605205.1). NCBI lineage: Eukaryota > Viridiplantae > Streptophyta > Magnoliopsida > Poales > Poaceae > Aegilops > Aegilops longissima. Next base: position 156,682,043 of record CM038678.1, on the reverse strand, counting down.
AGAAAGGTAAATATAATACGCATAGATAGTGAGATGGGGTACAAGTTAAATGAGGCATAACATCATACGAGCATACTGATACTAACCTGGTCTGGATATTGGCAGATTCAGTTGCAAGAAAGAAAGAAATCCATCCTTCTAGAGAACCTGCAATCATTTCGAATCATTTTCCAACACATCCGTAAAAGGGATAACATTGCAGCAAATTCCAAAAACTCAGATGATTACCCTAAGTGCACTGTGCACTTGGTCAAAGAATAATGCGAGCAACAAGGGATAATCTGTAGATGTCTCTAAACTGTTTAATTCGTTTAATCCAGCATAATGAGCTAACCTAGCAGAACAGACCTGCGTTATTTGTGAACAGAAAGAACAACATCAATGAAACAAATTCTGAAAATGGGGTAGGAAGGAGGAGGATTAGAATAAATTAGAGACCTAAGCATCACCAATCGTTGTCGCAGAATAGTTTGGGAAAGTGAGGAAACTGGGGAAGGAGCAGCGGCCAGGTTGGGATTATATGTGCGCCCATGACTTAAAATAGATATGAATGGACAAACGATACTGACCTGTTTTTAATGGCCATTAACCAATCAATCAACGCTGGTGAAAGAACTCCAATCGACATACTGCTATTCGCTGCATCGTCCCGTCGCGCTGCGCAATTGCAACCGAGCGGACCCGTGCCGTCGCTCGGCAAGGCCGTTCGTCGCGTCGGTCAGAACCCAGCGTGGTGGGCATGGGAGTCGTCGCTCCCGCATCGATCGGATCCCAACATCGTCGCGAGGATCGAGGAGCCGCCGAGCCGCCACACGAATGAGGAAGGCTGCGACCTTGTGTGAACCAAACGAGGGTTGCGAGAGTCATGTTCTTTTTTTCCCTTCGGCTGCACGGATGGGAGGCTGGTAGAAGCCCATTAAGCCCAATTTAGTGACAGAGTCCCAAAAAAGTCACCGGAGCAGCGGCCCAGGACGATTAGCGCTCAACTGTAAGGGAACGAGGCGAGCGTGATCCCAGGTCAATCCGACGGCCGAAAATGGTAAAAGCGGATGATCAGACGGCTGTGAATGTTGATGGTCTGGGATGGCTCCAAAGATGCGCAGTTATAATGATTTTAAATTACCTCCGTATGTGTCATGTTCTTGAGAGGTACTGCTTCAGACCATTTAGTGAAATAATCAGTTGCCACCAATACAAACCGATGCCCTTTTGAGGAAGATGGATGAATTTGCCCAATAAAGTCTAAACCCCATCCTCTGAAAGGCCACAGCTTGATAATAGGATGTAACATAGCAGCAGGAGCTAATTGAATATCACCAAACTTTTGACAACCTTCACACCCCTTATAATATCTGAAACAATCATTAATCATAGTCGGCCAATAAAACCCAGCACGTCGCAATAACCATTTCATCTTGGGAGCCGACTGGTGAGTGCCACAAATACCTTCATGTACTTCTCCCATAACAACTCTTGCCTGGTCCTCGTCCAAACACTTTGGAAGAACATTATCGACTGTTCGGCGATAAAGACCATCATCTCTCATTGTATACTTGAAAGCCATACGCCGAACAGCCCTGTCCACCCTTTCACTCGGATTGCACAAGTAATCAACAATGGGCTTCCCCCAGTCGGGATTATCACCTGCACTAGATTTTTCGTTAATGGCCGAATCAATGGGTTCAGGTTCGGCCTCTCCCATATTGGCAAGACAAGACATCGGTCTTTGAGAGATATGAAACATGCAATGATGAACATGATATCCAGATGCTTGCTGTGCCAACTCATTTGCTTTCCAATTGTCATGTCTGGATATATGTGCAATGCTAAAACAATCCAAAGTAGAAATTACATCTAGACATTTATCAAGATAAATATTAAGTGATTCGTCCAAACACTGAAAGACTCTGGATATTTGCTGCACCACTAGTAACGAATCACCGTAAGCCTCAATATGTGTAACACCTATAGCAAGTAACCTCTCTAGGCCGAATAACAATGCTTCATATTCGGCTTGATTGTTTGTGCAAAAATATTCTAAGCGGCATGAGGCCTCAAAAATAGCACCATGAGGAGATATATAAACAATACCAACACCTTGGCCATTGCCACAAACTGAACCATCAAAGTATAATCTCCATGGTACTAATGAAACAAGGTTCATATCAACATCATGCTTGTCATTAATCCGATGTTCAACAATGAAATTAGCAACAATTTGGCCTTTCATGGATTTTAGAGATTCATAAGCCAAATCATATTCAATCAAAGCATAAGCCCATTTGCCAATTCTACCACTAAGAATTGGCCTATGCAACATGTATTTAATGACATCGGTTTGACAAGCTACTATACAAGCACTCGGCACTAAATAATGTCTCAATTTTGTGCAAGCATAATATAAGCATAGACATAATTTCTCAATAAATGTATACCTTGTCTCTGCGTCCAATAAGCGGCGGCTCAAATAAGTGATGGCATGCTCTTTTCCTTCGGTCTCTTGAGTTAGAACAACACCAATAACTCCTTCCTCTGCTGCAATGTAAAGTCTGAAGGGTTCCCTATGCTTGGGTGCTTTCATCACCGGAGGAGTGCACAAATAACTCTTGATCATATCAAATGCTTCTTGCTGTTTTGCCCCCCAAGTGAAATCAACATCATTCTTCAACCGAAGGATAGTAGTAAATGCATCAACTTTCCCTGATAGATTAGCTATGAACCTTCTCAAATAATTGACCTTTCCAAGGAACTTTTGCATATCTTTCTTGCATGTTGGAGCCTCCACTTTATGTATGGCCTCTATCTTTTTGGGATCAATCTCTATGCCATCTTCATGAATAATGAAACCCAAAAACTTGCCAGCTAATACGCCGAATGCACACTTTAAAGGATTCATCTTCAGTCCATACTTTTTCATTCTTTCGAAAGCTAAACGCAAATCGGCCAAGTGAGATTCAAAAGCATCCGATTTAACAACAATATCATCAATATAAACTTCAAGTATGATACCGAGTAAATCATGAAAAATCAAATTCATAGCCCTTTGATATGTGGCTCCAGCATTTTTTAATCCGAATGTCATCACTGTCCACTTGAATAAACCAAGGAAACCAGGACATCGGAAAGCCGTTTTGTACATGTCCTCTTCGGCCATAAAAATTTGATTGTATCCGGCATTATCATCTAGAAAGCTAATAACCTTATGTCCAGAAGCATCATTAATAAGCATATCGGCTATTGGCATGGGATACTCATCTTTGGGTGTAGCCCTATTCAAATCTCTAAAGTCAATGCACACCCTCAACTTGCCGGATCCCTTCTTCTCCACTGAGACAATGTTAGAAATCCACTCGGCATACCTGCAAGGTCGAATGAAATTAGCTTCAAGCAGTTGACTAATCTCTTCCTTGATCCGGTCATATGTTTTTGGATTAAACTTTCTGGCCGACTGTTTATATGGTCTAAAACCGGCCTTTATAGGTAACCGATGCTCCACTAGCTCTCGGCTTAACCCTGGCATCTCATGATATTCCCATGCAAAGCAACAAACATACTCTTTCAATAGCTCGATTAACTTAGTTTTACAATCGGCTCTCAAATTTTTGTTTCCAATATCTACCTCTTCTAATGGATCAGCCGATGTAAAACCTTGTCCAAGTTTATCCATGTCATCCAACTCCTCTATAGACTCATACATATCGTTCCCACTGGACCGATACTTTACAAGACGTTTTTGTAACCACTCGGAGTTAGAATCCATTTAAACATATCATACCTTGGAGCCGATTGCATTCAGTCGGCTTTAAAGAGACATGCACAAAACCATTCTTGGTCGCGCTGAGAAAATCAAACTCTGATAAGTCACGCCCCGTTAAGCAAGTAGCATTAGGATGTTGCCAATCCACCGATGCATCGGGCAAAGCAACACAGGCCGAGTTATCCGCATGAATGACTTCCACTTCATCATCAACCCACTGAATCAAAAATTGGTGCATAGTGGATGGCACGCACTGGTTTGCATGGACCCAATCACGGCCTAGTATGACGTTGTAATTACCTTGCACCTCAGCGACAAAGAATGCAGTAGCCAAAGTTTTGCTTCCGACTGTAAGCTCCACACACATTACACCTTTGGCTTCAATTTTCTCTTTGCCTTCAAATCCATTGAGCACCATATTCGTCTTCATCGGCTCTTCATCGGGCAAACCCAATTTCTTGAAGACCGAATAGGGCATAAGATTTACCACAACACCACCATCAACAAGCATTCGACTGAGTGGCGATCCATTGATATGACCTCTGAGATACAACGGTTTCAAATGTGTTACTGGTTCTTTTGGCTTCTCGAATATTGCGTTTTAAGGGCCAAAATCCAGCTGAGCTACCTCCCCTTCCTCATCTACAGCACGAAACTCAGCAGGTAAGTAATATACCATATTGATATCCATACCTTCATGAACCGGCGTAGACTCATAGTCCAACATATCAGCCTCCTCCTCGAGTGCATCCACCGATTCTGAAATCTGTCCGAGTGAAGGAGAATTAAGAAGTGTTGCAGACGATGTAATAACTGTCGCATCGTCCTCCTTGGGTGGTGTAGGTACTTCTGTGATAGATGTAGAAGCTGTTGTATCTTGTATTTGTTTAGGCCTCCACACTTGTTTTGCTGGAACCATGGGCCGAGTGTCATTGAACAACTTATCCCTTTGCTTCTCGGCCTCCTGCACTGCCATCTCTTGATTCCTTAGCCCTGGAGGACACCACTTTGGTCGAGTGTATTTAGGATCACTCACCTTTACTTGGCTGGTGCTTGCTTCATGGTCATTAGCCGAGTGTTTTGGCGCGATAGTAAGTATCGGCTTAGTCGAGCGGTTATGCTCAGTCGGCTGCTGTATGGGGAATGTTTCGGTGCCCAAGATAAGTGAGTCGACATCCACTTTCTCCTTGCCTTTTCCTGACTCAACTACTGCAACACTTGGTGACTTAACACGCCATTCCTTTCGATTTTCCAGATGCATGAAATTTCCACTCGGGCGCACCTTTTTACTTGGATGGAATCCACTCGGATTGATGTCACTCGGATGGTATCCACTCGGATGGAATTCACTCGGATGATACTCACTCGGATGAAATCTACCCATCCACATTTTTCACTTGAATAGCTTCCACAGGTGCATTCTTACACTAGGATATTTTCCACTCGGTCGCATATTTTGACCAGCCGAGTGATAGTCACCGATGTTCAGTCGGCCATTATATGAGTAATCAAGTCGATCCCACACAGATTCTCTGCTCTTCTGAAAACTGCGCCCTTGGTCCACTCGGTTTCATATACCGACTGAACATATCATCTGATGGTGACCTTGGTCGCTTCAAGTCTGATGGCCGGTTAGAGCTGGGACCAGCCGACTGGTTAGCGTACTTGGACAACATGTCAAAAGTTGGTTTGATTCGTTTGCGCTGCACTTTAGCTTTGTTCATCTTCCACTTGCCAACTTCAGGACTCTTGGGTTTAACAAATTTAACTCGAGCGTCTTGTTGTACCTGCGCTTGCCCCCCGAGTGTAGGATTCTTGATGGTGATTTTGATCACTTCCTTGCCATTGAGTTGTTTATCAAGCACAACCTGTCTCCCCAAGACCTTGTTGTCCTCCTTGTCTTTCCTGGGCTCCCCAACAATGACATTAGCTTTATTAGCAGATTCGGCTACCTCCGGCCGAATAAGTAGCTTCTTCCCCTCCAAATCCATGGTATTCATTGGAAAAGGCTGTTTATCGACTTGCATCTCAGAAAAGTTCAATCGTCCATCATTAATGGCCGATTGTATCTGTCGCCGAAAAACGTTGCAATCGTTAGTAGCATGAGAAAAAGAATTATGATACTTGCAATACGCACGCCGTTTTAGCTCTTCAAACGGTGGTAAAGTATGAGATATTTTAATAATTTTAGCCTGCAGCAAAGCATCAAATATTCTATCACACTTAGCAATGTTAAAAGTAAACTTCATCTCTTCATCATGATTCTTGTAAATCGGTTTCAAATCATTGCAAGTAAAGGGTTTGGCCTTAGATGGCCAAACAAATTCAGTAGCAAAAACATCACCCTCATCGTCCGAGTGATCACTATCATATTCCACCATATTCATCTTTGGATGATCGGCTTTGTATCTATGCACTTCTTTGAGATCTTTGCTTCGGTTTTCCTGAGCCAAAGCCCTTTGTAAGACTTGGTTGATATTTAAGAACTCATAGCTTTCTAGCTTTTCTCTAATGGGAGTTCTCAAACCACTCAGCACTAGGTCCGCCAAGTCCCTCTCGGTTATCACCAAACTAAAACACCGGTTTTTTGTTTCTCTGAATCTCTTGACGTAATCGGAAACCGATTCATCATGCTTTTGTCTAACCGATGTTAGATGTGACAACTTGAGTTCATTGTCACCGCTATAAAAGTGATCATGAAATTTCTGCTCTAGCTGTGACCAAACCCGAATGGAACCATGTGGTAAAGAAGAAAACCATGAAAATGCGGTACCAGTTAATGACAAAGGAAATAAACGCACTTTCAACTCATTTAGTGAGCCTGCTTCACCTAGTTGTGCTAAGTATTGACTAACATGCTCCCATGTGGTTTTTGTGCCTTCTCCATTAAACTTAACAAAATCAGGAATTTTATATCCTAGAGGGCACTGGATGGCATGAAAGTACTCGGGGTACAAATTTTGGTAAATCCGATTCCGAGGTAACTCAACTCCAAAATTCACTCGAAGCATCTTAGCCATCTCCTCTCTAAGATTAGCTAAACCATCATCCATAGTGGACGATGAAGCTTGTGGCAGTGGCATAGGAGGATTAGGTTTACTAGCTGTAGGTAGGAATTGTGGCAGGTATGTCGACCCATAATTTGGTAGTGGTCGAGTGGTTGTAGCTGTAGGTAGGGTTTGGTTCGGCGTTGCCACCGAACCTGGCATGCTCATAATAGGGTTGATGGGTGCAGTCACAATCTGATTTGTTTGGGTAGGATAATAAGCCATCGGCACGGGAGGCGCCGATGCAATAGGTAAAGCCAGATTAGGGTTTTGCACACTAGCAGCTACACCATCATTACCACTAGACGATTGAGATGTATTCTTCTGAGCATTAGTATTTTCTATGAAAGTTTGATAGACTAGATTGTTACCATCAGCAATACGACTTTCAATCTCAGCCCACTGCTCAGGAGAAAAGGCAGTACTTACAGAGGGTTTAACCTGCTCGGCTTGAAGAGGAGGGAACTTGATTTCTTCAATCGGAGTGATGTTGCCTTGGCGATCCTTCTTGAACTTTGCGAGGAACTCCTGCAAGTCCTTCTCCTCGCGTGCCTTCTTGTACTCCTCATAGACTTGGCGATGATCGACCGATATCTCATCAAGGCTGGGCTTGATGATGTTATCGGCGTCTACCTCAGATGGCTTGGGAATATCAGACATGGTGGATGATGACGATTGATCCTCGTGATCCCCAGCGGAGTCGCCAAAAAGTGTGTTGACACACGAACACATCACGTGTACCCTCGACGCCGGGGGTGATGCACCGCAGCTCACGTCGAAGGGGACCCGACCGACAACGCGATACGCAAGACAGTCGACGGGCGCTTTTGCAGACCCGAAAACCCCACACCCCCGGGAGGGACCCCGTCAGGGAGTGCGGCAGCTATGGGCTGCCCTAGGTCGATTCGCTCGCCCCTAGAGCCTCGAGATTCGTAGCTCTCAAACACGAAGAACAGCGAAGAACGAGAGAGAAAAACGGTGGAGAGATAAAACGTAGATGAAAAAGTAGTATATTGATTTGTTCGATTGTGTGTTGTTCAATCGGCCATCACCCCCAACATATATAAGAGGTGGCTGGACTTCCCGTACAAGTAAAGGATTCATCTAGGCTTTCCTTACAAGAAATTACATCAATTCACGTCCTAGAGTCCTAGTTCTATTCCAACTCGGATTCAGTCTGAATCTGGCCCAACTTCTATCTTCCTCCTTGCATGGGCCGTCGAGCTTGCATATGATCTCCTATCAAGACGGCTCAAATATCAAACTTATGTGCCCTGACGAGACGAACAACTCTTATGTTGATCACCTTTTCAAATAAGGCCATCTTGAATACTCTTCGAGGTCATCTTTACCTTCCAGTCGGACTTGGTCTTGCAGCGGACTGGATTGTCTGAGTCTTGTAGTGAATTTGCAGGCCACATACTATCTCTGATGATGATGACTCCAAAACCAAAGTTTACCGTTTTGATGATACGCACAACTTCCGTATTGAACACTTCTCTATCCGAGGTCATCTTAATAAACTTTCAGGCACATGCTCAGTTTCACTCGGATTTGAGCTCATCCACTCGGATATTAGAGTCACTCGGATCGTCCGACTGGACTTTTCATTCGGATGTTAGAATCTTGCACTCGGAAGATAATATTCCACTCGGATGACTATATTTTCACTCGGAAGGCAATCTCTTACTCGATCGGCAAGTTTTCATTCCGACTGTAATATCTTCACTCGAATGATAATAAGTTCACTCGGATGGCAAACTTTTACTCGACCGGTAAGTTTTTACTCGAAAGTTAAGCTTTCACTTGACCGGTAAGTTTTCACTCGGACGGCAAGCTTTTCACTCGACCGAAAACATAGCCTGATCTTGATTTGTCTCCTCAGGTCTCATACGACCACGGATTGAGACGAATTATATATGAAAATCGATCGGCTCGACGAGACGAAACTTTCTCGTGTTGAAGTTTTTCCTATCAAGGCCTTCTTATGGGCCGAATCGCTCGCGCGACCCATCAGACATGATGTCTGGTACCTCGCGCCATATTTCCATTCAGCTTCAGTCTGCAGTATATTGCCTCTAACTTTTGCATATGAACTCGGATTGAGATGATTTATATATTAAAATCGATTGCCTTGACGAGACGAAGACAATTCCTTTAGAGTGCTCCTTCATTCGAGGTCGTATTGGAGGAATGATCGGCTGAAAACCACTCGGAATATTGAATTCTGCCATTCGGAATACAATTTCGTCCCATAAGATGGAGTCGGACGATGATAACCTAAACATCAAAGTTGTTCCACTCGGTGATGTGAAACTTTTCATGCTGAAAACCCTTTCACTCGAAGCCATCTCATTTTCTTTCTATGTCGTGCCAAAATCTGATGTCAATAGGTGCGTCCTCGATATGTTATATGAGGACGTGTAGTCAGACTAGTTGTAGCCACACACATCACATTGGCTTTTACTGTATATTTCGTGTAATTACATTTGGCATATCGAGATCTAAGCAATCTACAATAGAATGAAAGACTAGCATCCTTCACATTATTGGCGAACTCAGTTCATAGAAACAAGCAATATAACCATTCTGTGGGTAAATCAAAAGCGTCGCTGGAATATTTTCACTACCCCAATCATACACGCAAAAGGGGCGACACCATCGTAGGGGCTGGTATGGGCGGCCGCCTTGGGTGGCTGGAAAGTGTGCACCTAGTTTGAGTCATCTAGGTTGGCCCAGGCTAGTTATGTTCGTCCCAACGCACGAGTAGGCAACGCAAAAAATGAAGAAAAACGTTTCAATTTGGATGGGCCAATAACGTAAGTGCAAGGCAGGCCCTATAGCAGGCTCGCGGCCCAAACGAGCGCCTCCCATATCGATCAACAACAGGAAAAATCCCAATTCGTTCCTGAGGGAGTCCTGGATTAGGGGGTATCCGGACAGCCGGACTATATACTTTGTCCGGACTATTGGAGCGTGAAGATACAAGACTCAAGACTCTGTCCCGTGTCCGGATGGGACTCTCCTTTGTGTGGAAGACAAGATTGGCGATCCAGATAATATATTTCCTTCCTTGTAACCGACTCCATGTAAACCCTAGCCCTCTCCGGTGTCTATATAAACCGAAGAGGTTGGTCCTTAGAAGGCCGATCACGATCACAATCATAATCATCATAGGCTAGCTTCTAGGGTTTAGCCTCTACGATCTCGTGGTAGATCTACTCTTGTACTAATCATATCATCAATATTAATCAAGCAGGAAGTAGGGTTTTACCTCCATCGAGAGGGCCGAACACAGGTAAACATTGTGTCCCCGCTTCTGTTACCATCAGCCTAAGACGCACAGATCGGGACCCCCTACCCGAGATCTGCTGGTTTTGACACCGACATTGGTGCTTTCATTGAGAGTTCCTCTGTGTCGCTGCTGCAAGGCTTGATGGCGCCTTCAATAAATCAACAACACGGTCCAGGTGAGACTTTTCTCCCGGACGGATCTTCGTGTTGGCGGCTTGGCTGCGAATAATTCGCAGCTAAGCGGAGCAGATCGGCAGCTACGCCCCAGCCACCGGTCAGGTTCGAAAACCTGAACTACGGCCGATATCCGCGGAGACTTGATCTTGACGGAATCGGGCTGTGCCGAGCGCTGGGCGACCACGATGAGCACGGCTTAGACCTGCTGTCGGACAATGCTCGGGAAATCACCCCTGCAGTAGCCCCAGACCTAAATCTGGAGCAGACTGCGTGGCCCAAGGACGGGTGGATAGACCCCGCCCGCACACTCATCGGCGGTAGAGCCGAACCCAGGCCTTACCTCTAAGGAAGCCTGCAACACCGGACCCCCGGACTCGTATCCGGCTGTAGGTTCCAGTCCGCGCGCTCCCGAGCCTGGTTGGGCTCCGGTAATGGAGTTTACCGCCGCGGATATCTTCCAGCACTCGCCCTTTGGAAACATGCTGAACTCGTTAAAATCTCTCTCTTTGACAGAAGACTCTCGGCCGAACTATGTCCGGCTCGAGTGGGAAGCAGGCGACGAAGGAATTCGTTGCCCACCCACCACCCATTTCATTGCCACGGTCGATGAATTAACCGACGTGCTTGACTTCAACTTCGAAGACATCGACGGTATGGACGACGATGCAGGAGAAGAACAGGAACCACCGCTGGCTGGGCAGTGGACAACCACCCCTTCATACGATATATACATGGTGGATACGCCTAAGGAGGACGACGGTGACAATCCGGAAGATAAAACCCCCGGGCAAAAACCAAAACGACGGCGCAGACGCCGCTCCAAGTCCAGCAACCGTAAAAATAGCGACAAGAGCGCCAGAAAGATCGACACCCCAGTCAACTCCGAACGGCAACAACGACCAGATGGACCTAGCGATGGAGCAGGATGAGCCAGGTCACGCCAAACGCAGTCCGGAGCAGACGCCCGATCACAATGATCCCGAGGGACGAGTTCATCAAACCGCCCCAGGACAAGAACACAGTCCGGATGACGATGCATTCATCATCCCGGAAACATGCGCAGAACGAGATAACCTCCACAGAAGGCTCATGGCCACCGCGAGAAGTCTAAAGAAGCAGAAGCAACGGCTAAAGGCCGCACAGGACACGCTCAATCTCAGATGGAATAAAGTGCTAGACACTGAAGAAAGGTACGGCGACGATCGCCATACAAAGAGCTACCCAAAACGCAAGCTGCTGCTAGAATTCAACGACGAGGCCGTTCCACCAAAGAACAACACGGCCAGGAAGCCGGACAAACCACTTCATAACAACAACAGAGCAGCCACCGACGCCGCGCACGATTTACGCGAGTTCCTGGATAAGAAGGCCGGCGCAGCTAGGTCCATCTATGGATCAAAAGGGCACACCCCGGCGCGGGACTATGGTCACCAAAACGATCATACCGATCGGATACCAGTTCGGAACAAACACCGGACACAACAACAGCCGACGGCATGCCACAACACATCCAGATACAGAGGGGCTGCTCACCCCCTGTGCTTCACCAAAGAAGTACCGGACCATGAATTTCCACAGGGTTTTAAACCTGTGAACATAGAAACATCGATGGAATAGCAGACCTGTGGGTGCGGATCGAGGATTTTATCCTGCATATACACATGGCTCGTGGGGATGACCTCCACGCCATCAAATACCTTCCCCTTAGGCTGAAGGGACCAGCTCGACACTGGTTGAAAAGCCTCTCCGAAAATTCAATTGGGAGTTGGGAGGAACTCGAGGACGCTTTCAGGGCCAATTTTCAAGGGACTTATGTCCGGCCTCTGGATGCGGACGATTTAAGTCACATAATCCAACAACCTGGAGAGTCCGCCTGCAAGCTATGGAACAGATTCCTCACTAAGAAGAATCAAATTGTCAATTGTCCGGACGCCGAAGCCTTAGCGGCATTCAAGCACAACATCCGCGACGAGTGGCTCGCCAGACACCTCGGCCAAGAAAAGCCAAGGACAATGGCAGCCTTAACAAGCCTTATGACCCGCTTTTGCGCGGGTGAAGATAGCTGGTTGGCCCGTAAAGGCACCAGCGACCCAAGCACATCCGAAATAAGGGATGGCAACGGGAAGCCACGGCGTAATAAAAACAAACGTCAACACAAGGAAGAGAGCCCGAACAACACAACGGTCAACGCCGGATTCAGGGGCTCTCGACTCGATCAACAAAAGAAGCAATTTAAAGGCAGAAAAGAGGGACCGTCCGGGCTGAACAGAGTCCTGGATAGACTGTGCCAAATTCATGGCACCCCCGACAAACCCGCAAACCACACTCACAGAGAGTGCTGGGTCTTCAAGCAGTCCGGCAAATTAAATGCCAAACACAAGGGAAGGGAAACACCAAGTGAAGACCAGGATGAACCTCGCCAGCCAAACACTGGGGAACAGAAAAAATCCCCACCAGAGGTTAAACCAGTAAACATGATCCACGCGACTCACACATCCACGAGAAGGCACGAACGCGCGCTCAGAGACGCGTACGCTATAGAGCTCATCGTACCCACACCTAACTACTGGTTGACTTGTCCGATCACCTTCGATCACACGGACTACCTGACTAGTATTCGGCGTGGAGGATCAGAGGCCTTGGTGCTTGACCCAATAATCGATGGATACCATCTTACCCACGTCCTCATGGACGGCGGAAGTAGTCTCAATTTAATATACCATGACACTGTCCGCAGGATGGGGATAGACCCATCCAGAATTATCCAAAGCAACACCATCTTTGAAGGGGTAATACCAGGCGTTGAAGCCTACGGTAGGGGCTCGGTCGTATTGGAGGTAACATTCGGCTCCCCAGGCAACTCCAGAAGCAAAGAACTACTCTTCACCATCGCACCCTTCCAAAGCGGCTATCACGCATTGCTTGGAAGAACGGCCTTCGCCCGCTTCAACGCAGTACCTCACTATGCCTACCTTACACTCAAGATGCCCAGTTCACGTGGCGTCATCACCGTTAACGGAAACACAGAGCGCTCTTCACGAGCGAAGGAATACGCGACAACTCTAGCAGCCGGATCCTAAGCGGCCTCCAATACCAGAAAGCATGACTGGTCGTTAAGACCACGAACACGGTTAGACGAGTCCGGCAGTCCGGATGAAACTGATCCAGGGCGCATGTACGTAATCCCATAGAGGACACCAGGGGCTATAGATATTTAATACAGCCCCACCCTTGGCTAAACCTTATTGGCAGGCCAATGTTTTACACTTCTACTATCAATCGCATGCTTACATTGTACTCTTCTACACGAGTTTTCTTTTTTACAGACAACATTCGTGCGATACCCTTCCAGGACACGGCACAACGGAGATAAAGGCGCAGACGTGCAGCAGGGCCCCGCTCAAAGGTTTCTCTTTAGATTAAGCCCCTGTGTAAACCTTTTCTATTGCCTCTTGTTGTTTACACATCCCATGGGTGCTATACCCACAGAGGATACTGCCGTTATTGGCATTTCGCCACGACAGACTAATGCACGCACTGAAATACAGGGTTTATAACGAAATGGCATTCTTCAGCCTATTTTCTGTCATAAAGTCCGAATACCTTCGGGAGTGTTCGGCGTCACGAGTTTGTCCTTATATGCATCAGCTCCGAATCATGTCTTTGGTTAAATGTTGGGTTTGCCCGGCTCTTAGGTTTGCCGCCTTATGTTCCGTTCTTATCGGCTAAGGCGGCCAAAGGAGAACTACTGCGATTGTGCCCTGGTTATTCCGGATGAGCACCTCAGTAGAGAAAGCCTAAAATTGACTGTCATGATACAGCGAGAGACTGTTCAACCACTCGAAGACTTACCGGAATCTTTAGGATTCCTCCGCATTAACGAAGGGCCGTTTCTCGGTCAGGTACACACGCGCCCGTATTCGGATGCACGCAAAAGTACTAGGGGCTACACAGTAGCCCCACCGTCAAACTCCTATGGCTAAGTGAAAGTGTTACAACTATATAGTCCGGTTGCCTAGTTCGACGTGCGATCACCTCCTTAATGGACCAAGACGTTGGATCAAGTGTGACTATGCAAACTTTTTCGCGAACACCCCCGCATTGTATGCGTGGGGGCTGAAGCCAATGACTGCTAACTTTCGGAATTACATATATACATAAAAACGACCGCACAGGAGGCACAAATAGTACTTTCGGGCACAAAGTATAAATATAGCCTCATAATCAAAATAACATTGTTTTTACAATGAAATGGTTTGTCATTCGAAGATGACATATTTCGAGCACTGAGCCTCTATTAAGCGAGCACCTTCTGTTACCTGCTCCAAGTAGTGCTCGGCCGGATCCTGGCGTCCCGCCGGATTCTGGGTCGCAATGAGGGTGGCCTCCATATCTGTCCAATATGCTTTAACGTGGGCAAGTGCCATCCGTGCACCCTCTATACACTCTGACCTCCCCATGGCATCGATTTGAGATACGACACCGAGGAATTGTTGCACCAAACCAAAATAACTGTCCGGCTTCGGCTCCTTTGGCCAAAGATGGTCTATTACAGACCGCATGGCAAGCCCGGACAACCTATGAAGCTCCGCCAAAGCAGCCATCTTCTCACTCAACGGCAATGGACGCGCGGGAGCATTGAATTGGGACCAGAATAGCTTCTCCACTTCTTTATCACCTTGATCCTCGAAAAACTTGGCGTCATCAGCTGTACTCTTCGCCAAGTCCGCATAAGCATCTGCAGGACTCCAGCGTCGATCCAGGAGAGCATACTTCGGATCCAAAAACTTCATCCACAACAAGTAGAGGCTCCCAGCCGCGATTTTTTTGGCCTGTCGAAGCTCCTCCCGCACATCCCTGACTTCGGTCCGCATCTCCTTGGCCACATTAAGTGCCTTGTTCAGATCAGCCGAATTAACCTGATTCTCCTTTTCAAGGAGCTCATACCGGTCGGCGGCATTTTTCAACTCCACAGCCATTTCGGCTATCTTGTCTTTGCTTCGGCGATGAGCAACCTGTTCGGCTCTCAACTCTTCGGCCGCCTTTAGGGCAGCCGCATTGCTTGCCCGAGCTTGTTCCTTGGCCTGGGCAAGCTCTGCCCTCAGGGCTTCCACGGCAGCAGCGCCATCTGCAGTCCAAGTATGACGCATTAATATTATGCCCCTCTCAAATTTTCCTACACAACATAATAAGGAAAGCAGAGCACATACCTTGTGACTCGTTCAGCCGCTCGTTCACCAGCGTGATATCGGCATCAATAACTCCAATCTGCCTCCTCAGTCTGGCAACTTCAACAGACTGGCCAACTGCCGGATCCTTAGACACCTGCGCATATATACATCGCAATCATTATTTACACATTACGATCCTCCATTTGCCTCCTAGGGCGGGCAACCAGAGTCTCAGGGGCTACTATCCATATGGAGCACACCTAGCGCGTGCCTCACAACCAAAAAATTGTTTATTTTTCACTACATACCTCAAAGCCTCTGAGCAGGCTCGTAAATGCTTCATTCAAACCGCTTGTGGCGGATGAAATCTTCTTGAGCACCGTGCTCATTAATGAGCGATGCTCCTCCGAGAGCACAGCTCACTCCAGAAGGCCCGTCAGTATGTCCGACCGGACACCGAACTGTGCCAGACCCTTCTCGTCGCCCCCCGTGGGAGCCGAACGCTCCGGGCTCAGGGTGGCGGACGGATTAGCCTCTGGCTTCGGCAAATCCGGACTCCTCTGTGATGACACCTCGGTGTCGCCCGCCTCAGGAGACGGAGAGGCTGGTGGGGTCTCACTCTCCATCATCTCCGGAGGAAGATCCCCCGAAGACGAACTCTGTTGAGAAGAGCTGCTAGCCGGACTGCAAAGAATGGATCCTGGTTAGTGTACTCGGAGAAAGGTAGTACCTTCGAATTTACGGTTGACTTACAACTCGTTGGAGGGCTGGCCCGTTGGCGGGCATGACGCGGTGAGGGTGCCCGTCGGGGCAGAGCCCCCTAATGATACCTTTTTCCCTTGCTTGGGCATCTCCGTCTCCAAGTCTTCGGAGGCGGCCCTCTTCTTCCCGTGTGGGGAGGAGGCTTTAGACTCTCCTTACCGACTATCCTCCTTAGGGGAGGTAGCAATTCCCCCAGTTTGGATGCGCAGTGTGTGAAGTTTGGCTTCTCTGTTCTTCCCTTCGTCTTTCCCTGAGGGCATTTTGCTGAGCACCCGGCCAAGCATCTTGGTGATGGTTGGACTAGGTGAGCCTTTAGGAAGTGGCGACGGACACCTGATTCTCTCCGCTTTGCTGAGCTGTTCCTGGCCACGGAGGATTTTCAGAACAATTATGATAAACATAACAAAGTGTCCGGTTTCGGGGTTACTTACTTGGGTATCTAGGCGATTGCAGCTTAGGCCCGCATCCTCGGTGGTGTCCGGACACTTCACTTGTGGTCCGAAGAATAATTTACACATCCCTTCGAGCTTCAGGCCGAAGAAGTGCTTAATAGTCCGCGGACCCTCTGGATTGAACTCCCACATCCGGAGAGGCCGGCGTTTGCACGGCAACATCCGTCGGATTAGCATTACTTGAATTATGCTGACAAGGTTAATGTCCCTCTCAAGAAGCTCCCGGATGTGGCTCTGCAATATTGGTACATCGCTAGCGGGCCCCCAATTCCGTCCTACGTCGGTCCATGACGCCAGTTGTGATGGAGGGCCCGACCAGAAGTCGGGGCGGCCACCCACTTTGTGCCTCTGAGAGCCGTGACGTAAAACCATCTCCGCTGCCATACATCGGATACTTCTGGGAAAGAACCCTCTGGCCAGGGGCATCGACGTTCCTTCTTATTATGGCATGTCCGCACTCCACATGTCGCCCCTCGATCATCTTCAGCTTCACATTGAAGGTCTTGAGCCGTAAGCCGAAGTGTGGAGTGACGTGGAGAAAGTCCTCACACACAATGATGAACGACGAGATATGGAGGATAGTGTCCAGAGCTAGATCCTGAAAGTCTAACCCGTAATAGAACATGAGCCCCCTCACAAAGGGATCAAGGGTGAGGCCCAGGCCGTGAATAAAGTGAGGAACAAATACGACACTCTCATTGGGCTCGGGTGTCTGGATGACCTGCCCTGGAGCAGGGAGCCTGTGCTGTATGTCGACAGTCAAATATCCAACCTCCCTAAGCCTCGCAATGTCCTTCTCTTTGATCGAGGAGGCCACCCACCGGCCTTGAGGGTTGGATTCGGACATATTGGAGGATCTGGGGTGTTTGAGTTTGAGCCTCGGGTGTTAGAACTCGAGATGCAAAAGGGCGAAAGGGTGGTGGAAAAGAGGTGTAGGCCTCGGCTCATTTATAAAGGGGGTGAATATCAAGAGTCCTCACTGTGACCGCTCGAGACTTATCTAAAAATTTGGAGTCATACCAACAGTCGTCGTGGGGTGGCGCATGCCCGTTTTGATGGAAGATCCCGTAATAAGGGAAACACGATCTCTGCTTTGGCAGGGCGTGCCAATAAAACCGCCTCGCAACACGAGTTGAGGTGGGCCAAGAAACACCAGTTCATGTTGGGCCGGGCCACGATGCAGGGGCACGACGTACGAAAATTGCCAACAGATCAGGTTTATGTTATGCCCCCTATGGTGGCGTATGAAGATCATTTTGCAGATCCGGAAACGTTTCCAGTGTTCGATAATTACTTTGGAGTATTCGGAGATGGAACCCGCCTTGCAATGCCGAAGACAAGACTGCGCGCCGGACTCATCGTCATTGAATCCTGGTTCAGGGGCTACCGAGGGAGTCCTGGATTAGGGGGTATCCGGACAGCCGAACTATATACTTTGTCCGGACTATTGGAGCGTGAAGATACAAGACTCAAGACTCCGTCCCGTGTCCGGATGGGACTCTGCTTTGCGTGGAAGACAAGCTTGGCGATCCGGATAATATATTTCCTTCCTTGTAACCGACTCCATGTAAACCCTAGCCCTCTCCGGTGTCTATATAAACCGGAGAGGTTGGTCCTTAGAAGGCCGATCACGATCACAATCATAATCATCATAGGCTAGCTTCTAGGGTTTAGCCTCTATGATCTCGTGGTAGATCTACTCTTGTACTACTCATATCATCAATATTAATCAAGCAGGAAGTAGGGTTTTACCTCCATTGAGAGGGCCCGAACCTGGGTAAACATTGTGTCCCTCGCTTCCTGTTACCATCAGCCTAAGACGCACAGATTAGGACCCCCTACCCGAGATCCGCCGGTTTTGACACCGACAGTTTCCTCCAGCCTCCAGTCTAGTTGGCTCCTAACCTAGCCGCCGCTGGACAGACCAACACATCACTTCCTCGCGCCCTCGTTGGAGGGCGGTCGCCGGGCTTCAAGCGAATGGAAGGACAAGAAGACGAAGATCCAGCCCTGGGTGTAGCCTGCGTGGGAGGCAGTGGCGGCAGCACGGGCATGGCACTGATCTTGCACAAACGGACAGTCGCAGCTTGCGAAAGCAGCATGTGCAACGAGCAGGTACATCACATCCTTGATTATACCTAATTCAACTGTTCAATTTCTGGCCAATAGTTAAACCCGACGGTGTTGTGAAACTGCTTGTATGTAGGGAATCTATGAGAAAATGAAACCAATTTCTGCTTATTTTATAACTCCCTCAATCAATACTGAACTAACTGAATCTGATGTATCTAATCAAGTTTCCGGTGCAAACATACAAGCTCATGTTGTTCTTGAGCTGAAGTATCTAATGAGCAATCGCTAATGAAGGATTTGATGCAAACATTTTACATGCTCCTGGTGATGAACATATAGTGTCTAATGAGGGATCTAATGCAAGCATTTTGCAAGCTCCCATTGAAGGATTTGGTGTCTAATGATGATCTGCTATGTTGAGAGAGACATAGAGATTTGCAGGCATTGATGACAAGCAAATTATAGTACATTTTCATGGCTTCAGGAAACGTCGAGGCCATCTACCAGAAAGTCCCCGTATTATGACAACGTAGCATAAATACTTTTCTAATATGTTTTTTGAAACTATTGGCATACTTATGCAAGATAGATATATTGATATGCAGTTTGTGCACTGGTTATAGGTGCAATTACACTTCGATATTTTCAGCCAGAGAACGAATAATTCAAGCAGGTACAGACCATGTTAGTAGTCCTTGTACACCATGTTGCATTTTGTGTTTTTTGGTGCTTGCATCATTTAGTGTTTTATAATCTGAACTACTTTGGATCATTAGCTGGTTTTCAAAGTGCATGTAGATTCACATTTCTCAAGTTATGTTGATTTCCGGAGTGCAAGTGCCTTCGTATTTTTTAAGTTAAATGTTCGCCCCTGGTAAATTGAATTCATGGATCCACCACTGCACACAAATCATACACGCAGGACAATACGAATTAAATGAAATGCAGGGACTTACGCTAGCTCATTGTACAGGCTCACTGCAACTCTGCTTCCGCTTGGGATGTTCCATGTACAAGTCCATGTTACCACTTGCTTGAATGTGCAGGACTTGTGCTCCTTGCATCCCCCTCTGCATTTTTGACACGGCTAATGGTTGATCAAATAAGAGGAATCGAACCTTGCTGTTGTACCAGAGGATAGATACTTGAAGCAGAGGGACTTCGGTGGTGTTTAGGCGTCCTCTGCATGGGCATGTCCATGTCTCGGTGCAACATGACCGTTGGATCAAACTCAGACGGTGCAGATCAATCACTATAGCACAAAGCGTGTGGGTGTGTTTGGTTGCATTCTCATCTCAATATAGCTGTTCCCTCTTCGTGTATTTGTGTTAACCTACTAGTGTGGACTCATGCACCCTTCATGCACTCTGCCAAACACCCAAAAGTGGGTCAAAAAGGGAACTTTTGCTCCCATCTCGTGCACCCTTCATACACCCTGCCTAACACTGAGTCGCCGTGCTTCATATGGTTCATTTTTCGTGGAATACTGTAGCACCGTACCCTCCATCTTATTTGTAGACCTAGTTACATTAACATTGATCTCCTTTGTTCGTTCTCGACGGACGGTCGAAAAAGCGGTACTATGTTATATTGCTGTTCATATAGTTGACATGCGCACAACATCATTTGTTATCGTCATATCTTACTACACTAGCAACAAGATTATGTAGTACTGACGTATGAACCACTGCATATGCCTAGTAATAGGAGCACTGTGTATGTTCAAGTGGCTACCGTGTTTCACACTCATCCGTCGTAAGAGTGGAAACGCTTGCTGTATTCATTTTTTTTCTTCAGAAGAAACAGTGGACTCGCTCTACCGTGCGGATCCTCCTCGACGGTCGTCGAGAACTTTGCTACTCACTTTCGCCGACGTGTGGGACAGCCATCATCAGGGTCCACTAGCCATGCACTAAATTAATCCGTAGTAGAGTGCCCAACTGCATGGTAGACTACCCCGATCAAAGCGCTGTAGTAATGCCCAATGAGCTGTCAAATCACAAAACCCCCTCCTTTCCAGAAGTAAGTTGGACGGACGAAGCAACATCATTTCACTCTTCTCTCTCAGCTTCCTCTCTACCCAACACTCGCTTCTCTCTCATCTTGTTCCTCATTTCTTCAAGAAAACCCCAACCTGCTTCTGCCATTGTTCTTATCTCCCAAAGAAGGAAAGGTGAGCGCATCAATGGTGTTGATTCTGGCCAAGGCCCGGTCTTGCAACCCCAAGACTGATCCTATAACTCCCTCTCTGTTCTTATTTTGGGTTTGTGATTATGGTTTCTTTTCTTTTATTTCTATTTGACAGTTTCTTGATGGACGCTGGAGCACCGGCCGAAGTGATGTCTATGGCTCTAGCAAAAACCGTCGAGTCTCATGGTACGAAGAAGCGCAAGCACCCCGTCAAGACTACCGCAGACAAGCTCAAAGCCATCACCCTGTCCAAGCCCCCCTCTCCGGGATCCCTCATTAAGCAAGTCTAGGTAATATCTCTTCTTGAAGATCTTTTTCTCGATCTTGATCGTGTTTTTCATCTAACACGCAGTACTAGTACCAGTAGTACAACTTTCTGGGTGATCTTGCATGTGATTTTTGTGTGCCAAATGGCGGTTCTAAATTCCTCTTTTGACCAAAACATGCGAGAGGTTGACACTGATTTCTTATAGATTACTTTCAACTACTTTATGAACATCAATGCTACCTTTGAAGAGGGTATAATTGTATGAGTAACTTGTGTTATGGATATTGCAAGTAATCCCTCTACTCTCATGCCTTTGAAGACATGTTCTAGTGTCTTTGTTCACTCATTTCTGTGCGTATATGTAGTCATATATGGAGTAAAATATCGAATATCATCTTATATTTCTGAACGGAGGTAGTAATAAAATATTTGGTTTCTGTTTGAATTACAACCAGGTCCACGGTGGAGATGAAGTTCTCAAAGTCATGTCGTGTGAACTGGAAGACCCGAGGATGAGTTCTACTGCTAAACTATCCAGCTGTTGTGTCCTTGTCGCCATGTGTCCTGAACTAGTGTTTTCCTATAGCATTGTTGTCAGGCGTGTTCTCGAGGCTGTACTTGACCACAACAATTTCCTGGCTATGCCTTCGATTACGAAGGGTGTGGTTCTTGTAAAGCTTCCCGACAAATCTGATGCTGCCTGTCTTCATCGTCATGTTTGTGAGTGGAAAGACCACTCTGTTAGGTTCTCCAAGGTTGAGGAGATGGTGATGGTGCTGGTAGACATCTCTCACGAAGTCCATGGCCTAGTGAGTTATGCGGGGTTCATCCCGTAGGTCGGTGGCAAGAAATAGTCTGTAGAGTTTAACTAGTGCAACTTTGCTTGTCTGTAGTACATACTATTTTTCACTACTTGATTTGTGTCTGTTAACCCTGTATTGTTTAGTACTGCCGCTTTTGGTGTGTGGTGAGTCCTGAGAACAGTCTATGTTAATGTCTGTCCACTCAATTTAGTCTATATATTTTGAAGTATCCAGATCATCTTTTTTGTGAGGACAGTTTATCAATTATGGTTACACTCCAATATCTGTATGCATTGCAGGGTTTATTGCACCCACCCGGATTTCCAGTCCCATGGATGTTCGGTCCATACGATTTGTCATGACCTTTGGACTGTCTTGCTTGTGGGAGTAGGCGGGGGCCCTGCATGCCACAAGTAGTTGGACGACCAATCTTCTATTTAGTACTTCAACATAGTGATTTCCTAGTAAGGATTCACTCGTGTCACATCAAGTAAATCTTATTGATTTACTGTCTAAATCTTATTGATTTAATGTCATGTTTTCTTTCTTTTGCTGCAGTTTTACGATGCAGGTTTTTCCATGTGACATTCATCACAGAATAAACCGTTTGGTTTGCTCTATGGTGGATATTTTTGCAGGTTTCACTTATTATGTCGTGTCAGTAACGAAGGCACTATCCATCACTTATATTATTGGAAAAAATTGGATCAATCTGTTGTCTGAGTACAAGCTAAATCCCTATGATGAACTGCAGTTTGGTTTAACAAACATGCCACAATTAGTCCTTCTCGCGTTTGAAAGAAATGAAGAAAAAGACTGGATCACGGTCACGGAGCCTAGTCAAGTTAGAAAGCTGATCATAGCAGATCAGACACGATCGCCGCTGTCTCGCACATCGGTACCACCTTCAGCAACGGATTGAGCACCAACACTTGCTCTTGCACTGACAGCGGCAGCAGCTCAGTTTGATCCAGCTGAGGATTGGGCACCGACCGCGTCAGCATATCAGGCTGATCTACCGGAGGATCGGGCATCGACACCTGCTCCGACACCGACACCAGCTCTACAAGGAGCACCCTCTCCGGCAGCAACAGCGGCACTACCAGTCGCACCGGCATGGGCACCAGCAACGGCTTCGGCACCTGCACCAGCACTTGCACTTGCATCTGCTCCGACCTATGCAGCGGCAACGGAACCAGCAGTTGCACCGGCAACTGACCGGGCTACAGTTCGCACTTCATATACCAAAGTCCTTACAAAAACCGACATGTCCACCTTCTTGGTAAGCATTGGCCTCCCAAGTGCTTCGTTCTTTTTTCTTTCCATGTTGTTTCACATGATTCACTGTGTTGATCTAACTATTTGTGTATGTCTTCTTGTTTGCAAACAAAGAATTCCTAGAGCAACGAGGGAGTCGTTCAACAATCCGGGCGACCGTGGCCAAGTTTCTCTTACCATGCGTAGCCTTGGTGTGAATGAACCTGCTCAATATACCGTAAGTACAAAGGATGGTCGCATGATGATTGATGCTAAAGGATGGTCAAGGTTCAAATCTAAATCATATCTTGCGGTAGGGGATGATGGCAAAATCGAAGTTTCTCGGCAAGGAGAGTTGGTCCAAATCAACTTTGAAATTCTTTAGTAGCAGCACGCAACTGCCGAACTGATCTATCCTCCGAGAGATTTTGATGTAATCCTCTAGCATGGTGAAACAAGTGTCCTGTGTGTATAAGTAGTACGACAGTATCGTTGATAGAATTGCAACTCTGATTGCTTGTTAGGAACTGTCATTTGATTTCATTCCAATAGCTGTCGTGCTTTATTCAATTTTGTGTATTCGCCTTGCGGTAGCATCTAAAACCAGCGCCGTACCGACCGCTTGCAATATGAAAAGCGCTGAGGCAGAACACATGGGCCCCCAAACATGCAATCCCACCGACCTGTGGCCCAAAGTCTTGAATCATGAGCCTGTCTGAGTATTTCTCAGCTGAACCCCCATAATGCCCGTGCGTTGCACGTAACATCAAGATGAATTTGTATGAGTATTTTATCTTGTGAGAGAAAGGGATGAACGAGGGAAGGCCTTATTTGGAAATGTGGAGAGGTGTGTGGGTACCTTTTTGCAAAATTGCCATAGTATCCTTCCTATCCGTCAGATATAAATCGAACGACCTATATTGCAGGATGGCAGGCACACCATCATCACCAACTCGTCTATACCGTGTTAAAAAAAACTCTATTTTTTTAATTATATATGTTATATATATTCCCCTTGATTTTTCTTATGTATAAAGTTGTGATATAAAAGATCTTTATATTTCTTTACAGAGGGAGTATATCTCTGTCAAAAATATATTTATGTGTAACTAGTTACTCCTGTCTTTCTACTTCCTTTCGCTGATATGTGGGGCATACGGCAACGGGGTCCATGTGCCATATGCACCAAATTAGAGTGCACAACTGCAAGGTAGACACACCCCGGCCGTAGGCCGCAGTAATGCCAATGAGCCGTCAAATCACAAAACCCCCACCTTTCCAGCTTTAGCAGTAAGCTGGACGGACGAAGCGGCAATATTTCACTCGGCCTGAATCCCCTTCTCCCTCATCTGCTTGTTCAGAGAAAACCCCTGCTCGGCGATTGCATAGAGTTTTCTCATGGAGAACCTAGTACGAATTCTTCATCCAACCCCAATAAATCCAAGTCCCTTGGTCGGGGGTACTCCTAGGAAGGCAACCGCCGCCGTTGATGCATTTTTTCTTCCTACTGAATTTAGTGTGTTTCATTTGCAGTGCCCAAAGTGCGAGGACCCTACATGTTTTTGCACCCTCGACGAGATGCCACACCTGTTCCTTCTCATCCTAACACATGATTTTAAAACGCGCACAGTGTGTTCCTAGAATCCTCTTTTCTATCCGGGAGGGTGGGGTTTTTTGAACATGCCATCGACTAATTTGGAAATTTGGATTGCTATATTTGGGTAAAAGGTACTAGTACCATGGTCAACACTGATGTGAAGGAGGAAATTATTTCTAGACTTGGATATAGGGAATACATTGTGTTCTCATATAAATTTTCCTGCAGTGCATTCCTTGCTCTGCCAGAACACATGTACTCAAGATGCTCGGCCTTGCCATAACTGAATACACCAGTTTAATGGTCACCGTGAAGACAAGCCATGGATATAAGTTTCGAGTTGGGTTCATGAACCAAGAAGATCACTGCTTTTTTTATGGCCGAACTTGGATAAACTTTCTCAAGTGTTACAGACTGAAAGTTGGCGCACGGATGTTGATGGAAATAGAAGAACCTGGTCTCATCTTCACTGCGATCTTCCACCCCGACGTCGTTCCAATTGTTCATCCATGCTAGTTTTGTATCCGGTTCTTGCTTCTTGCCTCAATTACTTCTTAATCCACCTATTCTGTCTAACTAATCACAATTTAACTTTAGAAGTAGCAACGAATCTGTCACGAAGATGCTACTTCTAACTAATATTTTCTTATAATTGGTGGCACATGTAGGTTTTTTCAGAGTTAAGAGGTTACTCGTTTGTTATTCTATAAGAACTCGGTTGTTACTCATGACACTGAAGTTTACTTGGACGACATCCACAAGTTCCTACACTTTATTGATCGTCTTGAGGTACTTGTGGGGCATTTCAATGGTGGAAGGCCACGTGGTATATGTGTGCCATTGTTGCACTCGTTGAATAGGTCCAACTGTGTTGAGAAACTTATGGTACGAGCTGTTTTCTGTTATATATGTTGTTCATAAACTCTTGCTTATGCACAGTTACATCTGTGATCTTCTTGAAACGGGAATTGCCCAGGTCTATTGTTCCTATACAGATGCTTGACCATGGTCGGGTCAGACTTGCGCTTGGTCACAACATGATGTTTATGTCGACCTACTCCATTCCCCTTGGAGGTGAAAAGATACTTATTCATGGGTGGTCTCAAATAATGAAGGCTCGTCCATCTTGGAGAATAGGACAGAAGATTATGTTCCTGCTTTTCCATGGCTCTAAAGCGAATATCATGTTTATTGACCATATTGCGAGATGAAGCCGCTTTCAGAAGGTTGTGGATGCACGGGGTGGCGCCTGGGCCTTGTCCTGGGGCTTGGCGGCCTCACCCTTTGGTTAACTGTAGGCAAAGTAGCACTGTTCGAGGCGTGCTTTGTACGGTTGAACCTGTATAAGTACTCATACTGCTTTGAGCTATGGTTGTTAAGTGCCCCAGCTGGTTTCAGTTAAGGTTTCTAAGTACTCCTGCTGCTTTTACAGTCTGTCGTGTTTCTTCAGTCCTGTCTTCCTCCAGCCGCTAAAACCAAACTAGCGCCGGCGGGGCCGCCTGCTTCCGCCTCCCACGGCTGCC
This sequence comes from Aegilops longissima, assembly GCA_021605205.1. Lineage (NCBI taxonomy): Eukaryota > Viridiplantae > Streptophyta > Magnoliopsida > Poales > Poaceae > Aegilops > Aegilops longissima. Next base: position 156,655,672 of record CM038678.1, on the reverse strand, counting down.
TGCGCCTCAGCGCACACATCGCCGCCCCACCGTCTCCTAAATCATCAACACCGACCTCCGAGGCCTCGCCTCGTCCTCCGTGCGTTTTGCTGCGCTCGCTGCGGCGCCGCCCTCTTGCGTTGTCAACATGGTCAACAAACAAGAGGAATCAGCAGAGGACTGTACGTGGAGAGGATGACAGTAGGGGCCTACCATGTCCATGGCTGGACGCAAGGAAGTTCCTCATTTTTTGTTATATATATACTCCATTGTCAGCGTATGGAAAAAGAAAATGCTTCCTGCTAGTGGTTTCCTAAAATCTGGGACCCACGACATTGTCAGCGTATATAGTCAATAGACAAGAGAACAGCACAAGATCGGCTGACACCTGGGACGTAGCTACTCGAGCAGTATTGTTTTTTGTTATTGTTGAGACGGAGCAGGGTTTCAACTAGGCCGTGGCCCGTCTAGCCCAGGCTTATATTTTATGTTCACCACATGACCAGCCCAGCTATTTTTTGTTTGTGAAAGTGAGCCTAGTTTATTTTTTCTAAAGAATACCCAATCCAGGCCTACTTACTTTTCTACGCCCTGATTGGCTGCAACTCTTTCAAGACGCCTGCAAATCTTGAAAGTAATATGAAATGGGCTGTAAATATAAAAAACAGATGAAAAATTGGCAATTACTTTATAATTTCTGAATTTTTTCACATTTTCAGAATCCAATTTCACTGGGCTTTAACCTAATTCAAATGTATATTTTCAAAGTACTTTAAATCTGGCTCGACATTTTGGTATTAAAAATAGTTTGGAACCCACAGAAATATGCAAAATTTTGTTTAAATTCTTAACCCTGGTCCTGGCCAACAAAAAAACGGACTGCAATAAATTGCATAAGAAGTTGCAATGAGCTATATATAAATTATTAAAAAAATAAGGAATGGTCTGACTTGTGGGCCTATTAAGTTGACGCGTATGCAAGTTTTTCTTACTTATTATATACGACAACAAATGATTCTAGCAGACGTAACCGTTGGATGTCAATCCAACAGCCGTCGTGTTTCTTCAATCTCTGATCTTTTTGCTCCAGCCACCAAATCCGGTAGCGGGACCGTCTTCTCCACCCCGTGGCGGTTGTCTTGCCCACATGCCTCACCGCCCTACTACTCCCACCGCTGGCGGGCCATCCCTCTACTCACCCACATCCCTCCATTGCTGTGGCTTCGCCGCCCGGGTCATTCCTTCACAGGTCTCGCCGTCGTCCATCGCTGGTGTTCTCGGCACGCCATGGTCAGCGTTGTCAACAAGCGACAACATCGAAGAGGGGCGATACATGGAGAGGTGACAGTTAGGACCCACATGGTCCATGGCCGCACGCAAGAAAGTACCTCCTTATTACGCCAAAAAAGAATGACTACTCCCGCTGACAGCTCGGACCCACCAGCTATATCTTCGCACGCAAGGAAGTGCCTCCTTATTACACACAAAAAATGAATACTCCCCTTGCTAGCTGGGACCCACCATCATGGGAGGCTGACTTGTGGGCCTACTAAGTTGACGCGGATGGAGGGCTTTGTCAACTTAGTCAACAAACGATTCTATCACCAGTGACCGTTGGATTGTTAACATCCAACAGTCGTCCTGCTTCTTCAACCTCTGATTTCTTGCTCCACCCGTCCAAACCACCGCGTACTCTTGCCTCCCGTGGCCGGCTGTGCTGCCGCGGAGGCCTCACCGCCCCCTACTACTCCCACCGCTGGCGAGGCCCTGCGGTGACGGCAGCCTCACACCGCAGCCGAACCAGTGAACCCTCGTACTCCTCTCCACGTGGGCATCCACTGCTGCGTCTTCCCCGGCTCCGCGTCGTTCCCTTTCTAGGCCTCGTCGTCATCCACCGCTTTGGTGCTCTTGGCGCGGCGTGGTCAATGTGGTCAACAAACGATTTCCATCGGAAGAGTACTATATGTTGAGAGGCTGACAGCTGGGTCCACGACCGTGGCAAGGAAGTGCCTCCTTATTACACGCAAATTATTCCTCCACCTGACAGCAGGGACCCACCGGACAGGCCACCGTATTTCGTGAGAAGAAACATTTCCCCCTGACAGCTGGGACCCACTGACTACATCTTCGCATGCAAGGAAGTGCGTCCATATTACGGGCAAAAAAATGATTCGCCCCCCTGACTGCCGGGACCCACCAGATACATCTTCGCACACAAGGAAGTTCCTGATAGTCGGGACCCACCTGGTCGAAGCGTACGCAGCATTGTCATTCTGGTCACGAACATGTATGTACATACTGGTTGATGTAGAGGCGTGCACGTGTCATAGTAAAGGCGCACACGTAGCATGTACACGTATGTACAATGGCCAGGGTGCAATAAAGAAAATACGGCCACGTATGTACATACGGGCGGGGTCTCGAACGCCTACTCGCGCATACGTACGACCAGGGCTCGTGTACATGGCTGGGTTGGAACGGAGAAGCTGCGCCGTCGTCGTGTTCATGGGCAGGCAACCGGCTGGGTCGGAACGGAATGCGTCATCGTGTTCATCAAGAGCCAACCGGCTTGGACGGAACAACTGATGGAAACGAGGTCTAGCGTGCCGCAGAACGGAGGAAACGGCCTTGTGTTCAACCGGCCATGGTCGAAACGGGATCCTGTTCATCGGGAGGGGTGTGGCGTACCGCAAAACGGAGGAAACGGACTTGTGTTGGAGCTCTATGGTCGAACAGGGGGTCCTGTTCATCAGGAGGGGTGTGGCGTACAGCAAAATGGGACTCCACGAGATACTGTTCATCTCCACCATTGACTGCCTCCACGGGCTACTATTCATCCACCATCGACTACCACCACGGGCTCATGTTCATCCACCATCGACCTCCTCCAGCCTCCACCTGCGACTGTTCATCCACGAGCTCCTGTTCATCCAGCCTCCACTGCTCCTCCACCAGCTACTATTTAGCCAGCCCTCTCCACGGGGTCCTGTTCAATCACCCCTCAACGAGCTACTGTTCATCCAGCCCTCCACTGGCTACTGTTCAACCAGCCCTCCACCGGCTACTGTTCAACCAGCCCTCCACGGGGTCCTGTTCATCCAGCCCTACACGGGGTCCTGTTCATCCACCGGCTCGATCGATCGGGGTACTGTTCATCCAGCGGCAACGGCCTCTACTACCATGGGGTCCTGTTCATCCAAACCCCCACTGGGAACTGTTCATCAAAACCCCCTCAACAACGCTCACTGTTCATCTAGGGAAGGAGGCAGCAGTGTTTGATTGGCTTCAGTTAGCAGCAGTAACAAAGGAATCACTCGGGTTGAGTTAACAGCAAGGGATCGATCGATCGCTCGGGTTCAGTAGCGCGTAGCCTGCAGTGCAATAGCTCGAGTTCAGTTAGAGCCCAACGCCTCGGGTTCAGTTAGAGCCCAACGCCTCGGGTTCAGTTAGAGCCCAATGCCTCGCACACACGCGTGTACGTACGAGAGAAACGCGCATCGCTCGGCCCCTATCCACCCACCGTAACGGGGAACTCCCCGATATTTTCCTCGCCCTTGCTTCTACCACGGTTTTTTCCGTCATGGACGGCCCAAAGAATGTCATGCAGCTGCGTCTCCGGCCCGCCTAGGACGAATAGCCCATTTTTTGTCATGATTTTTTGTCATAGAAGTAGGACCCCACCACATCTATGATGATACCAGGTTTTGTCACAATTATCGTCATAGAAGTGTCATAAGTATGACAGAAAAAAGTTTCATTCGGCCCAAAATGTCACGGATGTGTCTTTTTTTGTAGTGCACCCCCTTCCATTAATGCCTTCCCTCTTCTCCTCTCCCTCTCCTCCCACTCTCTCCCTAGCTAGCTAGCAAGCTAGTTAGAGCTATATATCTAGAGGTACTAGGTAATTAAGAAGGAAGGTGCTCGATATCCCTCTCGACACATAGGTGAGCAAAAAAAGTGTTTGTGTGGATAGGACCGAAACTATATATATGCCGCCGAAGGAGGGTGGGTCCATTATGATAACACCCCTTAAGAGTCTTATTCTAATAACACCAGCCTTATCGCATCCCCACCGGATCGCCGCCGCCCTCCCTCCCGGCCTTCTACAGTGGTGGCGGACTGGGGCGCCGCCGCCCTCCCTCCCGGCCTTCTACATGGCGGCTTTGGGGCGCCGCCCTCCCTCCCGGCCTCCTTCATGGCGGCCTTCCAGGGAGCCGCGCCGCCCCTCTACTCCCGGCCTTCTTCCGCGGCGGCAGCCTAGGAGCGATGTAGCCCCTCCCCTCCCCACTTTCTCCCGCGACGGCAGCCTGGGAGCACCACCGCCCCTTCCCTCACGGCCTTCTTCCACGGTGGCGGCCGGCAGCGACGCCACCCCTGCGCTCCCAGCTTTCTTCCATGGCAGCGGCCAAGCAGCGACGCCGGACGTCACCACTCAGCCTTCTTTCGCGGCAGCACCCGAGAAACACCTCCCCCGCTGTAGCGCCGCCGCCGAACTCCTCCGAGCCTTCAATTAGCTGTACTTCATCAGATGTGGATTGGTGCTGCCTCGACATCAAACCAATTCAAGCAAGGAGGATTGTGCGTAAGGTTCCTTCATCCACGACAGCTTCTTGGATTAAGTCTGCAACGACCTTCAGAGCAAATCCTCCGTCACCCCTCACCTTGAGCAACGTCCAGACCGCTCATGAACTTCTGAAGGGCAAGTGGACTGCACGGGTGAACGCAAAAGTTCTGCAGACGGACGAGAAGGGAACTTCTTCCTGCAAACACAAGAAAGCACCGCAACACGAGGTAAGCAGTACACTCCCTCAACTATCTCAGTTTACTTATTCCATACAAAGCAGTACATGCAGTACATTACGCCTCCAAAAACGATGCAATGCGGTTGCTTCAGTTTGTTGTGGGAAAAAATGCAGTGCACTTGCTCGGTTATGTAGTACGCTTGCTAGGTTATGTAGTACGCTTGTATAGGTTCGTTACGGATAACGATGTAGTGCGGTTGCTTCAGTTCACCTTGCGGGGTGATGCAGCCAGCGTGCAATACTTCGCAGTACCCTTTCAAACACATTGCAGTTTGCATGATTTAGTTCATTTAACCTGACAATGCAACTTGGTCATTTTGTGTGCAGGAAATGATGTTCAGCAGATACAAAATGCCACGCATAATTGACAACACCGAGAACAACAACTTTCAAAAGATTAAAGCTTCTTCTGAAAGAGATACTGGTTGGGTTACCCCTGAGGTTCCTCGAGGATTCTTCACGACAACAAACAGGGTGCAATACTATCCGGAAGAGGATTTTTTTCCAGGAAGAAGAGTTAGTCGAAGATGATGATGATGTCACCTTCATCTGGGAGGGCACTCACCGACGGGATGATGAAGATGACGACGATGAAGATGAGCCAATAACAATTCTCAACCCAGAGTATAAGCACGACTTCACCATGTTTGGACAGCATGTCCGAACAGACAATGATGATGCAGTTGAACATGATGTTGCAGCAGATGATGATTATGACTATGATGATGTGCCGCCGCTCCAAAATTTTCAAACCAATCCACTGAGACGTTTTCACAACACTGGATTACCACCATGTCCACCTACTGCACCCCAAAACAGAGCTCTGTGTCCACCTGCTGCACCGAAAAACAGAGCTCCAAGCAGGCCTGCTGCAAACTTCGACACTGCGACCACCAATGGTGCCTCGGTCAAAAGTCAATGGCAGGTACAAATCCTCCTCACTATTGCCGCCGTGAGATCCTCAACTACACAGATCTGCTATAACCCCGCCATGTCCAATACAACCTGGCGAGCTGCAAACACCATCGGGTGAATGACTCTACACACATGTAAGTTTATGTTATGAAAAAATAATAATAGTTGCAGTCCATTCAGATAACATTGCAGTGCACACTGATATTTCTTGTGAGGTTTGACCTAACATCTAATATAGTCGATTCTTCTGAAAACTTAGGAACATTGCAATGCTTTATTAAACTCGTATGCACTCCTCGTATTTAAAAACAGAACATAAAAAATTATCTCATAGAGCATTGCACTTAATGCAGGATAAAACATGTCATTGAACCTCATACATCATTTGGAATGAAGTTCACCACGTCACGACAAGGCATGGGACTTTTACAACAATTATGCAAGATGTGCGGGGTTTGGCATACGCAGAGAGGAAAAACACATGACAAATGCCTACATAAATACGCTCAAGAGAAGGGCGCACAAGCGGACCGTGTCGATTATCACGGAAATGTCGAGAAGACATCAAAAGGATTGACTGCAAGGAAAAAATTAGAGTCAAAAAGAGGAAGGATGGCAAATTTGTGATAGAAATGGTTGAACTCAACCACAATCACAAGATGCTGGAAAGCTTCAGGATGCTTTTGCACATGCGATCGCACAAAAAAGACGATTCTTTGATAGACCAGTTAGTGAAAGACATGCAACTGGACAACCACACACACGCTCAGATGATGTCAATGCTGTCATGTATGCCCGGTGGTCTGCAGTACATGGGACATACTAGCCGCGACTGGGTAAACAAGTAAGCACGTCACAGAGCATATCACTTGAGCATTCTGTCGGTAATTATTTCTTGCTTGATGAGATGAGTTTGCATTGCATTTGAAAATGCAGGAAACAAAAGTTTGCCAGAGAAGAGTCCCAAGATGACGTCAAGAAACTTCTGGATTTCTTCGAGAAGATGCAGAAGATAAACCCATAGTTCTTCTATGACTGACATTGATGCAGATAACCGTGTAAGAAACGTTTTTTGGGCCAACACAAGTTGCAAAGGATCGTATGAAGATTTTGGAGACTGCGTTACATTTGACACGACATATAAAACTAACAAATTCCACATGCCGTTGGGAGTCTTCGTGGGAGTGAACCATCATCTACAGAGCACCATATTTGCTGTTTCCCTCGTGCGAGATGAAACAATACCGTCGGTCAAGTGGGTTTTCAAAACATTTCTGAGGTGTATGAACAACAAGCCGCCAATCTGCATGCACACAGGTACAAAAAAAACAACACCCATATACTTACGTTTGTTTGGTACACTTATATTTCTTCCATCTATCTTACACACACACAAACAACTTAATAAAAAAACACTATTTGTGCCTTCTCATACCAGTGTTCTTCGATGAAGGCAGCATTAAAAACTATCCTCCCAGATACACTACATAAGTTGTGTCGGTGGCATATCATGAAGAAGTACAAAGACCACCTCGCCTTGCTGTATAAGGCGCACGAGAAACTCAAGGATGAACTCAATGCGGTGCTGAACCACCCACTAATGCCGTCAGAATTTGAACGAGCATGGAAGGACCTCATTCAGAGATACAACTTGCAAAACAACGAAGTGATGAATTCACTGTGGGATGACAAGCATGAGTGGATCTTGGCTTACTACCAGGAAATTTTCTGTGCTCGGATGACTTCCACGCAGAGAAGCGAGAGCATTACTGAAGAAAAACTTTGTCAAAGAGAAGCATGATGTCCATCTATTTGCTCAGCAGGTGGACAAGTGCATTCAGACCAGGAAGGCTGTCGAGCATGCAGAGACAGTAGCAAATGAGGTAAACAAAATGTCCATAAAAACTGCTAAAATATAAGTACAAAAACAAACAAAATTTTCATTTCTCTGGTTCGTAACACTGCATTTCTGATCATGCAGTCAGAGGTAAAAACAACAACAAAGTTTGGGTTCAAAGTTCAGCTATCAAAAGTGTATACAAGGGCAGCGTTTGCAGATTTCAAAGAAACACTCTACCGCAGCACTGCATTCAGAGCAGAACGGTGCCCTGAGAACCTGACAAAGTATCTTGTACACCACTACAACAGATCGGATGCCTTTGATTGGGCAAGACATAATTTCCAAGTGGTCGCCGATGAACAGAAAGGTGTCTACGAATGTGAGTGCAAACTCTGGACACACACAGGTGCGACTCGCTAGCAAAAAAAAAATCCTAATTTCTGATAGTCATGCACGAAAGCTCACTTACTAAACTTTAAAAGTCCACATGCATAAGTAATTAACAAAACCAAAGTGAAGTTCACTTACTTAAAATGAACAAATAATGAAAAAATGACATGTGTTTATTAATTTCATGCAGTTCACTTACAAAACAAAGAAATCATGTGTTGTCTGCTGGGCTCTTTTGCATCCATGTGTTATGCATGCTTTCTCATTTGAGAGTACTCAAGATTCATGAGGTGTACATCATGAAAAGATACATCCGGAATGCAAGATCAAATGCAACGTTTGATAGAAGAGACTACGAACAAACATCATCAGATGGAAGCTCGCTTTTTTTGCCGTAGAAAATTGCTGACAGAAACAACAATGGACCTTGCAAACAAAGCGACAAGGTCCGAGGCTGGGTGCCACAGAGCGTTGTCCGGTATGAGGGCACTGATCAAGGAAGTTGATGTGCTCAACAAAGAAGAAGAAGAAGAAGAAGAAGAAGCAAAACTAAAGCAGGCAGAGAAATCCCAACATGACAATAATATCGAGCAAGTAGAAAATACCAAACATTGCGCAACTGGTGCTATCAGAAAAGAAACAATTCTTCCACCCCTTGTTTCAAACACAAGAGGAAGGAAGAAAGGGGCCGACGCAACCCAGAAAAAGGTTGCATGCAAGGAGAAAAATGATGAAAAAAACATTAAGCCACAGCCTGAGCTGGGCATTGATGGTCACCCACTAGGAATAAGAAGGTGCAAGACATGTAATGAAATCAGCGGCCACAATTCCAGGACATGTACAAAAAGAAATGAAAAAGAAAACCGAGGACATGGCGATGCACAAACAAACATATATTCCACTCACAACACTAAGAAATGGACGAAACCGAGACATTGTAGCATCTGCAAAAAGAGGAAGAGACACAATTCAAGAGCCTGCCCCAAAAAAGCAAGATCAGAAAACGAGGAAGATGAAGAAGATGAAATCAAAGATGGTGACACAACCGAAGAAGTGATGGCTTATGAAGAAGCACATGAAGAAGAGGAGGAAGAGGAAGAAGAGAGTGAAGAGGACGAAGAACATGAAGAAACTGAAGAAGGAGTGGCTTATGAAGAAGTAGATGAAGAAGAGGAGGAAGAGGAAGAATAGAGTGAAGAGAGCGAAGAGGACGAACAACATGAAGAAACAATGCCCACAAGACCACCACAAGGGAATGCTGCTGTACAGAAACAGCCGACAATGACACCACATTCAGAAAAAAGGTAGGAGCACGAAAGGATGCAGTTCACAGCGCTGGAAAACGAAAGCGGCCAACAATCAGCATGCGAGGAGCAAACAAGGATGCAGTTCATAGCGCTGGAAAACGAAAGCCGCCATCAACCAGCACGCGAGGAGCAAAGAAGGATGCAGTTCACAGCGCTGGAAAACGGAAGACGCCATCAACCAGCACGCGAGGGGCTACAAACACAACGGTGAAGAGACAAGAACCAGCAACACCACCACGGAAAACAAAAGAAAGTGCGACATTCGACACGCTCCAGTCACCGCGAAGAAGCAGCAGGTTAACGTCCAAATAGATGAACTTCAAGAAATTAATCATATACATAGCAGTTGCTTATCTTTACGACTTATGTATCAGTTTAAAATTTTGTGTAAACACAAATTTCTCGCTGACTATGAGTTACACAACTAAACCATCTAAAGAGAAATGATGTATAGAGTATACCATATATATAGCAGTCTAGAGTAAACATTGACACATTTTGATCCACAAACCCATGAAAAAATGCAGTTAGGTCACTGGCATCACGAAGTTCTGAATAATAATTGAAGCAGTTCAGATCACAAAAGTACTTATTACAAAACACATCAAAAGATGAAGCGTTCGACATGCAAAAGTACTTATTAAAAATCAACCTCATAACCTTAACCAATCACGTCAAACGTGATTCTAACCGTATGATCCTCGAGTTCAAAGAAGTTGAGGACAACAACTTGCTCAGACTTCAGGCCACTATCAATGATAAATTCCTTCCAGCCTTTCTGCAGACACAGCCGCCCGTCAACGCCTACACGGTACTTGGCTGGTTTCAGGTGTCCATTACCAAGAAAAACTTGGAGAATTGCCTTCTTCTTGAGCCGGAGATACCTAACAACTCGTTGGGGGATTTTGTGCAAAAAAAATTAAAACTGTTTGGTGACGATACTAGCAGTACAATTCTCGTACTTTGCACAAACCAGTAAAAACCTACACACAGTACAGACACGATCTAGATGAAGTGTACAACAGTCCAACAAGCAGTACAGATTAAATGCAATCTAATCTGTAGTACAGAACTTGCAAACAAGCAGTACACTTCTAACTATCATGAAGTTCTTGAGACTACCACATCGTATAAGCAGGGAAAATTGTGAAAACTAGTAGGGCTCATCTAATATCTAAGCAGTTCACATATTGTAACCATGCAAACTAAAACACGACCTCCATGCACACAAGCAAAAAAACGAAAACAAGATATAAGTACACAGTGCAGTACACTTCAATAAAACAAAATAAGTGCGTTCCTAAAAAACTAGAAGTTCAGACTAGTATGGAATTATACAAAAAAATAGAAAACAAAAAGAAAAAAATCAGATCAAGCAGAAAATACAATCTTGTAGTGAGTCTCCACATCTGTTGGCGTAAGCTGATGGACAAAAGGACTTGTGCGGCCAAGGCCACGGTGAAGCAGGGCGGAATAGAACGCAGCAACGTTGATGTGGCCCATATCCAATCCTTCCGTGAATACTGTGCCCAGCTCGGCACAAGACCTTGCCCCCACGACGAGCATGACGGGCCTGCGAGCAAGATGAGCAATCGCAGTGCATCGGCACACCACAACCATGGCCGCAGCAGGAGAGATTCGTGCAGGGGCCTGGAGCCATCGAACAAAAACCTAGAAAAGGAAAAAAAATAAAGAGAGGCTGGAGAAAGGAGAGAAGTTGCGGCTAGAGGAGAAATGAACTGCAAAGGAAGGGTAGAAGTTGGCCTACATTTATAGAAGAGGAATGCAAAAAGGTCAAAACTGAAAGTTAAAGGGCACTTAACGAAAATGATGTTACCAAGAATGAAGGACAATCAATAAAGGCTTACGTTACCAAAGAAAAAGGACAAAAAAAGGTGCACTTTGACTGCAGTATTTCCCACTAACTAACCACAGATCATTAAATAATTATTTCTAAAAAACTATAATCTGCAGACCATTCGAAATAAAAGTGAATGCAGTTCTCCAAAGTAATCTCAGGAAGTTCACAATATGTGTGCATGAAGTGCAGTACATGCTCAAAATGAAGCACAAGAGAAGCACTTCCGCGCAGTGCACAACGCAGAATTAGTGCACGTGATGTTGTCCTTAAATGTAAGTCATGCAGTTCGCAGCGTTGGTATAAGCAGTCACAACTTTGGCACAAAGAAGGATGCACGCAGTGCAAAATGTGTACACCTGCATCACAGGACTATGACGAGTGCAGTGCACACCCGTACAATAGAAAAAGGATACGTAAGAGGAAAAACAATAAAGAAAAATGCTACCCATGCAGTGCACAAAAATGAACGCAAACATGTGTAGTGCGGAATGCGTGCACATGCAGTACAGAACCCTGATCAATGCAGTGCATGAGTGATTTACTAAGCAGTGCACACCCATTTCAAAGAAAAAAACTTGAACACCTAGGTGCAGCCGGCCCCAGCCAGTCTCGTAGTAGGTCTGCACCCACAGAAGGCGAGTCGTTCTGAGCCACGATGCATGGGGCCGGGCACACATGGGCCCACAGGTCAGAGAGCATAGAGCAGCGAGCGCCATGTATAAGCGCCCAAATAAGTAACCAGAGGAGTTCGATAAGGATGCCTCGCCAGCGCTTATAAACAGGTCGAGCGCGCCCTCCGCAGGCGAGGTGGGACTAAACATTAGAGCGCACACACAGCGCACCGGGAACAAGCCGTGCTCACAGGCCGACTTGGTCCAAATGCGTATTCACTCCCCGAACACAGGCCCAACACGGCCCACTAAAAAAACAATAAGTACAAAAATAAAACATCAAAGAAAAATGAGAAACATTTTTTAAATGAATAACAACAACAAAAAAATGTGCGTGGGCACTGCCAAAAACTTCAGTTCGCTCTTAATAAATAAAACGCAGGAAGCCCGAAGTCAACGAACAAATGCAGTCCGTGACGTACAACAATGCAGTTGGCCACGTGGAAGCATGAAGTATTCTTTTTTCTGAAATGCAGTTCTCTTTCTACTGCAATGCAGTATGGCTAAAATGAAGAATGCAACCCTATTAATTAAGCAAAGCAGTCCGACACCCCTACCCACACTACCCTCCATCCACACAAAAGCTGCATTACCATCAAAAATAAAAAAAGAGAAAAAAGAAAGAACTCCATCAAAAAACTAAAATGTGCGTACATCTGTGTGAATCCTGATCCGATATAATTCAGTGTACGAAGAATAAATTTCACTTCCATGCAGTACACTATGTGGACATATGCAGTTCTTTTGTGATAGCAAAGAAGTGCACTTACTAGGAAAATTCACCGAAAACACAATCATCACATTTTCTGACAGTTGCGTGCATACCTGAACTAGTCACGAAAAAAGAGGCGACGACGTTCCGGATTTCCAACGCACTAACACAGCCTTCTCATAGCAGAACCTCTCTGCAGTTGCCACGTAACTAAAAATAAAGCCCCGCCACGCTACCACCCCGCTCCACCTCTCCCACATCCTGTCACAGAGAGCAAAGCAGAGCAGAGGAGAAAACACAACTGCTTCGTCCCCCCAAAAACCCCATTGCATCTTCTTCTCCACACTTCCTTTCACTAACCTCTCTCTCCAGAACAAACACTAGAGAGCAGAGGAGAGTCATGGCGGATGCATGATACGTCTCCGTCGTATCTACTTTTCCAAACACTTTTGCTCTTGTTTTGGACTCTAACTTGTATGATTTGAATGGAACTAACCCGGACTGACGCTGTTTTTAGCAGAATTGCCATGATGTTGTTTTATGTGCAGAAAACAAAAGTTCTCAGAATGACCTGAAACTCCACGGAACATTTTAGAAAAAATAATAAAAAATCCTTGCCAAAGATGAAGACCAGGGGGCCCACACCCTGTCCACGAGGGTGGGGGGCGCCCCCCCCTCTAGGGTGTGCCCCCTACCTCGTGGTCCCCCTGGAGCTCCTCCGACGCCAACTCCAACTCTATATATTTGCTTTCGGAGAGAAAAAATCAGAGAGAAGAAATCATCGCGTTTTACGATATAGAGCCGCCGCCAAGCCCTAAAAACCTCTCGGGAGGGCTGATCTGGAGTCCGTTCGGGGCTCCGGAGAGGGGGATTTGTCGCCGTCGTCATCATCAACCATCCTCCATCACCAATTTCATGATGCTAACCGCCGTGCGTGAGTAATTCCATCGTAGGCTTGCTGGACGGTGATGGGTTGGATGAGATTTATCATGTAATCGAGTTAGTTTTGTTAGGGTTTGATCCCTAGTATCCACTATGTTCTGAGATTGATGTTGCTATGACTTTGCTATGCTTAATGCTTGTCACTAGGGGCTGAGTGCCATGATTTCAAATCTGAACCTATTATGTTTTCATGAATATATGTGAGTTCTTGATCCTATCTTGCAAGTCTATAGTCACCTATTATGTGTTATGATCCGACAACCCCGAAGTGACAATAATCGGGATACTTCTCGGTGATGACCATAGTTTGAGGAGTTCATGTATTCACTATGTACTAATGCTTTGTTCCGGTTCTCTAGTAAAAGGAGGCCTTAATATCCCTTAGTTTCCATTAGGACCCCGCTGCCACGGGAGGGTAGGACAAAAGATGTCATGCAAGTTCTTTTCCATAAGCACGTATGACTATATTCGAAATACATGCCTACGTTACATTGATGAATTGGAGCTAGTTCTGTGTCACCCTATGTTATGATTGTTACATGATGAACCGCATCTGGCATATTTATCCATCATCGATCCAATGCCTACGAGTTTTCCATCTACTGGTTTACGCTTATTTACTTTCCCGTTGCTATTGTTACAATCACTACAAAATACCAAAAATATTACTTTTGCCTTCATTACTCTTTTGTTACCGTTACCACTACTATCATACTACTTTGCTACTAAATACCTTGTTGTAGATACTAAGTTATCCAGGTGTGGTTGAATTGACAACTCAGTTGCTAATACTTGAGAATATTCTTTGGCTCCCCTTGTGTCGAATCAATAAATTTGGGTTGAATACTTTACCCTCGAAAGCTGTTGCGATCCCCTACACTTGTGGGTTACAATGCACCACTGTACAAGCAGCGCCGCAGGTACACCAGGGAGCCCCACGACGTCGACCTCCACGGCAACCACAAGCTCCACGTCGGTTGCAGAAGCAAGGGTCAAGACGTGGACAAGATGCTGTCCACGCTCAGGAGGAAGCTCGGCGGAATGCCCGTCAAACTAGTCGGCATTGATGTCGAGTACACGCACTACATCAAGCCACAACGGGTAGCAGTGCTCCAGCTATGCGTAGAAAAAGAATGCCTTGTCTACCACATCTCTGCAGCTAAAGACAGGTCAGAATAACTATCAATCTGTACTATTGCTTGTCAATATTGATTTTAAATTTTCTTGCAATTGCCATTATTTAAACTTTGGTTCTCATTTTTAAAAAGCATGGCACAGGAATTCATTGACAGTTTGCATCTGGCTCCATGTAACTCATGAGTTCAATTCTTGAATTATATGATCTAGCAATACACGCAGTTTTATTTTGTTTTACCAAATACAAATTGTTTGACTGAACAATAGAAAACTTCAGGATTACTATATAAAACATGTATGAAATCAATTCAAGAATACAAACATGTACAAAACATGCATTGTTTATGCAATCTATTATCAGAATTAGTAGTTATGATGTACAAAGTATTAGCAGCTAATGACAGCAACAGATTCAAGTATTCATATTGCACTTCAGTTTCAGAAAAAACAAAAAAACATTGGTATTTCTAAGAAATAAACTATATTCAGTCTATAAAAACATCTTGCAGGCCAATGGAACTAGACAAATTCCTCATGAATGGCGAGCACACCTTCATCGGATTCGCCATTGAAGGAGACAAAAGCAAGTTGAAGCTATCTGGATTGGAGATCAACTCCGACAACTACATTGATATTCAGGTGGAATGGAGAGACCCATACAATAAAAAGGAATTTGACTCTTTGGCTGATGTTGCAGGCAGGATGATAGACATTCACTACCATGACATGAAGAAAAAAATTAACCGCAAGGAGGACCATACTCTGTGGGGATTTTGCCCGCTGCCAGACAAGCTTATCAAATATGCAGAAATAGATGCATTCGCAACATATGAGTCATGGATAATCATCTACGATGTCATAATGGGACTGGACAGGGCAAAAAGAGACAAAGAAGCAAAGAAGAAGCAGAACAAGGCTGTAATCCAATACAGCAACTAGAAATAATCAGGGCTATGTTTAGTTTCATTTTACTTTAGTGGTTGTGTTGTTCTTTGTTCCATGTTTGCAAGCTTTTGATTATATCCGTTGCTTCATATCGAATGTTTCTTTTGTAAAAACAATGTCGTTTTAGAATTATCATCAAAATTTCTTTCTGTTGTTTGCTTATGTATCGTCAGTTTGCATGTGATCATTTGCTTTTCCTGAACTTAGTTTGTATTAGAACAGGTGTCCAGACAACTTTGAAAAATTTAATGTGTGATACCAAAACATACTACACACATACAAAACATATTAAAAAACAACATTAAACAAAAAAATCAAGTAATTTGACTACAACTCATACCTAAAAAAGAAAGATTAATGCAGTTCACAATGGTAAAAATAAGCAGTACACAATGTCCACATGCAGTCCACAATAGTAATTATAGAAAAAGACCATTAATATTAATATTTCTAAAAAAGTATAATCCGCAGACCATTCTAAACAAACGTGAATACAGTTCACCGAAGAAATATAAGGCAACTCACAAAGTGTATACATGAAGTGCAGTACATGCTTAAATGTAGAACGAGAGGAGTTGCAGCAACTTTCCTGCAGTGCAGAACACACAGACTTCGTACGAGCAGTGCAGTCCTCAACGTTGGTGCAAGCAGTACAAATGACATCATTTGTACTACCACGAAATATATATACTCCAAAAGAAAAATGCTTCGGATAAGGAATTTTTTTTACCGCCCAGGTGCAACCAGGCCCCAGCCAGTCTCGTAATAGGTCTGTGCCCACAGTAGGCGAGTCGTTCTGAGCCACGTTGCATGGGGCCGGGCACACATGGGCCACAAGTCAGAGAATTAAGGGCAGCGAGCGCCGTGTATAAGCGCCCAAACAAGTAACCAGAGAAGTTCGATAGAGATGCCTCGCCAGCACTTATAAACAGGTCAAGGGTGCTCTCAGCAGGCGAGGTGGGACTAAACATTAGGGCGCACAGACAGCGCACCGGGAACTAACCGTGCTCACAGGCCGACTTAGGCCCAATGCGTCTTACACCCCAACGGACCCAACAAATTCTCACAACCCAAAACAAACACGCCCAACGACGCACAACTAGCAAGTAACTCCAGTACCCCCACCTAAAAAAATGCAGTCCGTTGTGCAATTCGGTATGGGACGAATGATGTGCTGTCAATAAAGCATTGTAGTCCGCTTAGACGGTTGTTTTTTCCAGCCAATCAAGAACACTACCACGGCTAGCCCGAGCCAAACCACCTCCTCCACTTGGTGAATCTTTTCACTTGGCTACAATGGCACAATCCCACGTCACACCCTGGCTTGGTTGACAGGCGCACGGGGTGTGACAGGGAGGCGACGGGGTGTGAAGGACTCGCCTACGCATGCGGCGTCATGGCAAGGCGCGTCGCCGCCTGCTCCGGCTCGTTCTAGGCTCAGCCTTTTAGGCGGGTGGGGAGGGGGGTCACGACCCCCTCCCACCCCGTGCTCGGCCTCGCGCCAACGCACGCAGTGCGCTTGGTTGACAGGCGCAGTGCAGACATTCTATTTTTCCATCCCTAGGATGCACGCAACCCAGAGCCACACTCCTAAGATAGACAGAGAGGCGATGGGGTGTGACGGATTCGCCTACGTATGCGGTGCCGCGGCACGCCGCGTCGCCGCCTGCTCCGGCTCGTTCCAGTCTCGGCCTCGCGGGGGTGGGGAGGGGGGTCACGACCCCCTCCCACCCCCCTGCTCGGCCTCGCGCTAACGCACGCAGTGCGCTTGGTTGACACGCGCAGTGCGGACATTCTGTTTTTCCAACCCTAGGACGCACACAACCCCAGAGCCACACCCCTAAGATAGACAGGGAGGCGACGGTGTAGCGGACTCGCGCCACGCATGCTGGCGCTATGGCACGCGCAGCGTCGCCGCCTGCTCCGGCTCGTTCCAGGCTCGGCCTCGCAGGGGGTGGGGAGGGGGTCCCAACCCCCACTCCCGCCCTCCTGTTCGGCCTCGCGCTAACGCACACAATGCGCTAAGTACAGGGAATACAGGTGCAATACAAACCTATAGACAACTAAAAAAAGGGGGCAGCCTCCTCACCCTACCGTACAAACAATTAAAAAAACAACTGCAGGACGCAACTTTAGACAATGAAGTGCATTTGGTTAGACAAAGCAGTGTAGTATCATAAAGCAATGCAGTTTCGGGATACACACATGAATACAGGGGCTGCAACAAGTGCAGCAAAAACATACAGGTGCATCACAAACCTGTAGACAGAATGCAGTGCTTTTTGTTGGACGAAGAAGTTCGACATCACATGCAATGCAGTTTCTGGGACACATCCGATACATATAAGCGTGGCAAATGCCAGTTTGCATAGAATGTAGTCGTCAACAAATAAAAATATATATATATATATATATATATATATATATATATACGGTATGAGTTGTTTATATAAAATACGCACACAAATTCGTCCATATGCGCTGCTGCAAAAAGCAGACGAAACACAACAACAAAAAAATGTCTTTTCATGCATTATCTACCTTAGACAGCACACAGTACACAGCATGAACCCCAGTTCTTGTCGATACACAGGCTTTTACCCAGGAAAAAGAAATGCCAAATGACTGTTACTGCATCTGCGATTGTGACATGGAAGCAAGCCCGAGGTTTGCAATCAGATCTCGTAGCTAAGGCGGCATGTCTTCATAGTACAACATGTTCGAAGGATTGAACAACAGCTCAAACATGTACTCCGCCTTCCAATCTTCAACAACATGCTGAAAAGAAAATAAAAAAATGCATACCAGTGATAAAAAAAGGTTTTCATAAGAACAAAAAAGTGAAAAAATCAAAAAAATAAAGGAGGTAACAAGAAAAGAAGAAATAGAGAAGGTATTACGTCGGATTTGACAATCTTCTCGACTAGACGTTGGCCGTCATACAACTGTGTCAACCTCAGAACATAGATTCTGCACTCGTTTGTTCCCTACGCTGGCATGATCGGGTAAGAGGGCTTCTCTGCCAATTTAACCCAGTCAGGGGGGTTCTTAGATTTATACAATTTTCACCATAAATTGCCTTTTCAGCACCCGAGTCATCCTCCTCATCTGGCAAAAAGAAGGAAGCGCAAAGTAAAATAACACACGTCATAGGTAAAATAACTATTCAGACGAACCGAAAAATACAAAGTTCTTCTCAACGTCTAGACAGTCCCTCTTTTAAATGCACGTGAGCTTATTTCCTTTTAGAACTTTTTTACACAGATTGAGGCTGTTTGAGAAAATGCAGTTCTGTCACGCATATGTTGTAGTGCACTATATAAACAAGTGTGGTGCTATGTGTGCTAACATTGCATGTGCAGTTTATAAAAAAATGCAGTAGGAGAAACACAAAAAAACTTTGCACTTGGCTAGAAAAAATGACATACCACTTCAGTGCAATCTGAGTGGTAGTCAGTCCTGCGGCACTTTGCTGTGACATCAGGATGGCTAGTATACTTCCTAGTGTCATGGATATCAATCGTCTGACGATGCTAGTTCATCGTTATAAGGAATAATGACCATCCTTGGAGCGCGGCATCATAATCTGTTCACATCAAAAAAACAAAAATGAGAAGTTCGTTCGACACGTAGCACTAGGACCACTGCTCCAAAAATAACTATAAAAAATGCAACAAACGAGAAAAAAAAATGACGAAAAACAATGGACTTACCAGTTTTGCGTCCAACAGGTTGTCGCCACTGCTCACAAAAACCTTGTACTGCTTAACTGTAGCTTCTAAAACAAACAGACTATGCACAACTGGTAACACAGGGTTTCCTTCATCATCTTTCTTCACAAAGGTTTCCATTTGAAGAACATACTGCACAGAAAAAGAACAAAAATAGGACATGAAAAAAAGAATAAAACATGGATGCACGCATGGACATGAAAAAACCAGTACAGGAGAAAAAATGACAGCACACGTTTACCGTGATAAATAAAGGTGAAAGTAGCACACGTTCACCAGACTGATAAACTAAACCCAATTCAGGATCTTGCTTCCAGTACTTGATGACAAAATCCATGAGATACGAGTCCATTAAAGCTCCTATGCCAAATGTATTATAGATATAGTCAACATTGTAATTGTGGACATCACCAAAAGGACTATTCACCATAAAGAACGCGTTCCTGCAGTAAACATACATAGATGGGATCAATAAAACTAAAATTAAAAACAAAACACACAAAAAGGATGAAGGGCACACACATAAAACTTACTCGTGATATTTGGTTACGAAATAATTGTTGAGAACGAGATTCTTTATTTTCCTCGCCTCATCAATATATTTGAACCTTGGAGGCTTTAATTTATCTATAGAGCATCTCAACTTAAAAGCCCTCTCACCCGCCCTCTTGTTCGAAAATAGTTCAGGCTCATCCACAAGAGGACGATTAATTGCTGCACTCCTCCTAGTGACGCGTGGCCACAACGTAACAAAATCATCATCATCAACATCAAATAAATCGTGTGGAGAGCTAGGCCAAGAAACACTTCCACCGTCAGGTCCAGGCGCCACATCTGTGTTCAAACCATCTCCAGCCAAAGAACCAGAATTATCTGGAGAGATTTCAATAGCACAATCCTCCATAACCACCTTAGAACCGTGGACTCAAACAGTGATGTACAACCTTCATGAAGCCCCCCATCAAAACCTAAAAATGTGTAGAAAAAAATGGAAACACTCAGCACAAAATACAAAATGAAGAAATGTAATACATCTCAATAATATAAAAAATGCAGTTCACTAAAGAAGAGAATGCAACCCACTTGTCTACAACAATGCAGCCCACTTGTCTACAACGATGCAGCCCACTTATAAAGAACAATGCAGCTCACTTGCCCCAAAATAAATGCAGCTAACTTGTCTACAACAAATGCAGCTCACTAACACAAGAAAAATACAGACATCCATTCTAAATCATGCATTTAACTAAACACACTAGTAAAAAAAGGCCTTAAGAAGCGGAAGCAAGCAGTAGACAAAAAATAAAAAAGGGAGATAAAGAAGTTCACTAAAACAACCTTTATCTGCAAAAATTAAAAGTGATCTTAAATCGAGGCAACACTTTCTTGATGTGAGCCAACTATAGAGCATGACCTTTCTGATGTAGCCAATGTGCTCCACTCCAAACTGAGAAACTCGAGCACCATCCCAAGTCTGCAAGAATTGAAACATATAAAATTCACAATCATGCCTGCAATAAATGAATAAAAAACATTAGTTTCAAAAAAATGAAAAAAGACTTGAGCAGTATGGTGGAGAGGGGCTGTACGGAACACACCCATTTGGCTAAATTGGGACAATGACATGTTTCAACACAAATCCATCAAGTGTAGGAGGATTTAGTGGCTCATCAGAACTTGAGCTACCTTCTTTCCATGCACGCTTGATATTTTTAACCAACCTCCTAAAAACCCTGATCACATCAAGGCTGCCAGGTTTATTGAGTGAGTCAAGAAATTCGAACCGCCTTTCTTTCACATTTAACGCAACTACACAATAATGACCAACGCCATCCCTCGCCTCTGGCGGATCAAAAGTTGCAAACGGGACCTGTTCGAAGCATGAAAAATAAATAAAATTATTATAAGAAGAAGAAACAGAACACTATAAAAACAAACACACAAAATATAGTTTTTGACACATACAAACGTCACTCACCATATCCTTTTTATTAACACGCTCCTCGCTTTTTAAGATAACATCATTTTAACACTCCTGCCTACAGTACCACCATTCCAAATACTTGTCTGCCAAAACAAAACCAAAAATGAAATAGTGCTCAAGAAAACAGGTTGTCGCACGAAATCAGAAAAGAAAATAAAAAAAATAAAAAAATTCTGCATTTTTACACAAATATGGCACGGGACATCCATCGTCGGAGATCCCTTAAACTTATCTACCAGCAAAGAAACCCCAAGATCTACAAGGCCTGTGGTGAGCATCCCTTTATCCCAAAAAGATTGACCAACTTCGCTAATGCTGATATCAGCCATCTCAGTTTTAAAAGCAATCATGTCCCTGCATTTTTTATGAAAAACCGAAACATAAGATACTAAAAAAAATAACAACAACGAAAAAGGGTAAAATACTGAAATTAGAAAATACATATGAACAAAACAATTTCTAAAAGGCGATACTTCTTCTTCCTGTCCTTCTGAGCCCTCGTAACAGCAGCGTACAACTCATTGTATCTTTTCAGAAGAGTTGGATCAATGCTCTACGGTGTCACAACAGGAAGTTCCTCATTTGTAATAAAAAGATGAAGTTCACTTATCCAAAAGAATGAAGTTCAAATATTAAGATAAGGAAATTCTCCTAGCTATTTTGAAAATCATCGACAAAAGATCAAGTTTCACTTATCATTAAACATCTAATACGGCTACCATGGTAATTAAACAAAATGAATGAGAAAAAATCAACTGCACTGTTTGAAACAAAACTCTTGCCTTCGTTGTCAGAGTCTTCATTCTGTTGTTCTTCAGAGCTGACCAAAACATTTTCTTGGCTAGGTTGCGACGAATCCACCACAACCTCACTGGACTGCCCTTCTAAAGCAACATCAGCATTCTCTGGATTTACAACAGTCTGGTCAACCACAATGTCCATAGATACTTCAGCTACATGAGGCTCCACTTTTGATACTTCAGGAACATTGTTGGCCGCCAAACAAACAGGGGAAGCAGCAACACTAATAGCAGGAACGACATTCTCCAGCGGCTTTTCAATGCCACAATCAGAATCTTCATGCCGACTAGGGGAAACAACACCATGGGATTCCTGAGCTACAGAAGGATCTGCACCGTCGACGGCAACCGATGCAGAAGCATCAACACTGCCACCACCAGCAACAGCACAACCCCCCTGGTTCAGATCATCTTGAACTTCTATTTTTTCTTCTCCAGGCTGTGGAAAGTTATAAAAAGACACAATAACACAAATGAGCGTGGGGATAATTAACACAACAACACAGAGGACACTTATGTCAAAGACTGTTGACAACATACGCAGAACAACTGCATTCCACATATGCAAAACAACTGCAAACCCACATGTGTCAATACAACTACAACTGCAACCCACATATACATAAAAAAGAATTGCAGTTCACTTTGTCAAACGCTGCAGTCCAGTTATGTTAAATACTGAAGCTTACATATGTAAAATACTATGAACCACGCATGCGAAAAGGACTGCAGTTCACTTCTGTCAAAGACTCAAGCTCACACATGTAAAACTATTGCAGCTCACATATGTAAATGAAATGCATATGAATGAACATAATAGCTTACATCAAGTTTATAACAACAACAAAAAATTAGATTACAACCCACTAACAGAAAAAGTAATTCAACTATACCTTATCAGCTACAACATCCGGAGGGGCGATGCATCCGCCAAGACCTCATCCTTCCCAGAGCCATCGTAGGACTCTTTGTGCACATCACAAGCAGCAACTCCAGTCTACATGCATAGAACAAACCAAAAACGAAAATAAGATGGTAACGACCAAAAAAGAAAAAAATTCAACTATGCACAAGCAGTACACACTTTACAATCGTCAAGTACACAAAAAATACAATAAAATGGAAAGCAAAAAATGCAAGTTCAAGAATAGGGACGTATGGCAGAATAGACATGGCAGAAGTACTTGTACCTGACCAATTCCATCGTCCCTAGATACATGGACACCAAAAGATTCCACTCTAGCCTATCACAAAAAACAAAAAATAGTTAACCAGTCCACATAATACACAAAAGAGGTTCAAAGGCACAAAAAACCTAGAACATACATTATCAGCGCCGACGCCAGCGTCCTGGTGGTTCATTTCATCCAAAATATGCTCAGCATCCTTCTCATACCGACCGCATTTTTCCTCCTGTGAATGTCTTAACTGAGCATTCGAAGACCGAATATTCATCACTGCAATCTTAACGCTTTCAATCACGCCGCAATCAAAATTGTGAGCAGCAACAATATCTTCATCTCGTGGGCCATGGACAACAGGGAAAAAACCAGCAACTGTTCTCAACCTGTCACTAGAGGTTGGCAAATCTTCAGTCAACTTCAAAACCTTCAGAAGAAGCTTATCAATCTCCTCGTGTTTTTTGCCGCCAACAAATGTCTGTTTAGAAGAGCTTCTATTATCAAACATCTGACGAGTTGTGAAACCACGAGTACACGACACCTCATCATCACAGGCAGGAAGTTGGCTACATATAGGCTCATAAAACCTAGCATGAGTGCTAAAGCCCCGCATCAGAGCTGCCACATAGAACTTCAGCAGGACAATTGTACACAATATCACCCGACTCCTTCCACTGCAAAAAAGACAAGAAGCGGAGAAAAGTACACATGTAAGTATTAGAAAGTTCAGATTTATAATGACTGCACCTTCTTAAAAAATCTGATATTAAAAACTCAGATGCACTAACCGGAAGCTTCCCAAATTTGTAAGTTTCCAAGTAAATCTTTCCCTTGACAAGCACATCCTCATTGTATAACTTCATCAGGTCCTTGGTCGTCAGGTATGACACACGTGGCATCAATGTGTGCATAACTGGAAATTTGTGAAGCTTCAAGCAATCAAGATAATAATCAGGGGGACAATGGCACAACCTGTGCACAATTCTGCTTGCTGCCTTCTGTTTGCCACCTCACCACAGCTGCATGCAACTCATCAACAACAAGCTAGCAAAAGATCATCTGCGCCATAGCCGCATAATCCAAGTTCTCTACCATTGCAGCAATTCTACCCAAACAAACTGTAGGACCGGGGCACACCAAATTCTGGTAAAGTATCAGGAAGAACACCTTCAAAGCAAGATCAACAGTCACATGATCATCTTCCTCCACCAACACCTTCAACTTCTCAAGCAAGTCCTTGACACCTATACTTTTTGAATGGTCAAAGCCAAGATCATCCTTGAGGGCAGTCAACGAGTCATGATGGCCGGTGGCAGCAGGCGTGGGTGCAGTGTGACGTACCATAGGTAAATAAAAAATGTGATCAACTGCATCACAATTGATTCGAAGAACCCTGCCATTCCCAAAGTCCATTATCATGGTGGCAGGGTCAATCACTCCCATCAGATAGCACATAAGAATGCGCGACACATTTTTCTTTACTGTCAGTTCAAAGACAACACCGAATCCAGCATCCCGAACACGACTACAGTGTGCCTCTACCAAAAAACCAGCAGCCTTGCAAACAGTGGGAATCGACAAACGTACGGTCTTGTTAAATGGAGAATCATCTCCCTCGGCATCATCTTCAGTTGCATTGCTCTTACTAGACTTCTTCCTCTGTGTAGAGGAAAATGCAGTCCACATTAGAAGATTAGCCATAAAAAAAGAAAAAGAGAAAACACAAATAGAATAACAATGAAGGAAACAAATGCAGTCCACTTCAACAAACCTTTGGAAAAACATCCGCCTCCTCGCTAGAGTCAGCACCAACATCTTCATCGACATCATCACGAGCACACTTGGGTAGACTCTTAGATGAACCACAGTCTTTGCGTCTACCAGTATGAACATCCCTCACAAAATCAGCAAGCACAAAGTCGTCATCGTCAGAGTTGGGACCTTCAGTGACATGTAGTCGCTTGCGCTGAGGATCCTTTCCACCAGCTTCAGTAGTTCTCTTGCCAAGATTCTTGTTCATGCCAGCAACACGTGGAGTCTGCCGAGGAGTACTACCTTCCTCATCAACAGTGCTTAGCCTCTTCTTCTGCAAACCAAGCTGCTTCACCTTGGCAAATTTGGCACCCTTGGCACCATCTGCAGCTCTCCTCTGCTTCTCCTTCTCCGCAAACTCTTTTTAGTCACTTTCAAACCTCAACTTCTTCTTGCTTTGCTTCAATTCATATGCACGGAGCTGATCCGAGACCATCCAATCCTGTGTAACTTCCCCTGTACCATCAACAGACTGCGATTGTGTTTCAGACAAGATGGGACGTCTCTGGTCAAAGCTCACACCCACATCACCCTCTGCAAAATAATGGTCAATCAATTGAGTAACCTCCTCAAACCCAGGCGCCCCAGCATGGAAAACAGACACTGCGTCAAAATGAAGTTTGACTATGGTCGTTAAAAAGTGCACAAAAAGAACAACTGCAGTACACTTAGACATATAAATGCAGTGCTCCAATCATAAGCTAAAATAAAAATTAATGCATTCTACAAAAAACTTGAATAAAACAACAATGCAGTTCGTACATGCATATAGTGGAGTTCACATATACAAATAAATGCAGTGCTACATACACTAACTTCACGTTTGTTCCCAACAAAATGCCGGACTAGATACAGCAAGGCAACGCCAATTTGTACAACATGAAGTAAGCAGCATACACAAAATAAACAAAGCGTTCACATACCAGAAGGAGGGGCCACACTTATGTGAGAAGATTCAATCGGTGAGTTCACTTGATGTCCTCCCTCACCACCATGATCCTTACCACTTGAACAACGAGAGCCAATTGGTGTATCATTATGAGCACTGCAATCACCTATTGGATTAAAAAAACCAGAAACAGAAACTACAAAACATCACATGACAAAATAATGCAGACGAACGCTGACAACTAACATAACATAAAAAAATGCAGGATGAATTAGGAAACTAGATAAAAATCAAACAAAATAAACAAAGCCAAAAAATAAGCACTCCACATACCCTAAACTCCTCCTCCCATTCTGCTTGGCGAAGACATGGCGTTTGCCCATAGCACAAGGACGAAGTGACATATATAAGCAACAAAATCGGCGAAATATGACAAAACCCTAGATCCACCTTGCTCTGCCTACAGAGCACACACGAGTATCGACTTCAAATCGAGATAAAATCGCCTGCCTACGAAAAAATTACACAAGCAAAAAACAGCGACAACAACTACGAGAATCACAAAACTAGACGAGGGGACGATCAAGACCGAGGCCAAGGGGAACGTACCACCAAAAAGGGGATGAAAAGCGGCGGCGGGGGAGGGGGGGGTGGGGGGCGGCGGCGAGAACGGACAGGAAAGGGCTATGGGAGCGCAGCAGCAAGGGCTTGCGGAGAGGACGACGACGCGGAATGTAGGAATAAGGACCTCTTGAGGGCGGCGGTTCCTCGGGTGACGGCGGTTGCTGCGGGTGACGACGGTTTTGCTCGGGGGAGAGATGCCTTGGGAGAAACTGCAAGAGAGGAGACGGGATTCTTCTCGGTCTCTCTCCCTATCAGCGGAGCGGTTGGGATCACCTGGGAGGGACACGTAGGAGGCCCGCGTGGCAAAGGGTCACATAAAATGGGCCGGCCCAAAAACGGCCCGGGTAAATAAGACAGACTACATCGAAACACACATGATGCAGTTCTCTACAAAGATCAATGAAGTTCATACGGTAAAGCAAAATAAAATACATCCAGTTCATAAAAAAAGTAAAATTCAAAAACAACGCGTGTGCTAAGAAAATGCATCCGAAAAAAGTCTACCTTCAAATAAGTACCACATCCAAAAAAAAGGGGCCCCCAAACCCCCCTACCCCTCCCATGCCAGGGACTGCAGCAAGTACACGGAAAAACAGATGCAGTATGCAGCTCTAGAAAAATGCAGTGCATTTGGTTAGATGAAGCAGAATGGTATAGCAATTCAGTTCCAGATTACCTACATGAATAAATACACGGTTTAGTCCACAGTGAAAAACTCGTAAAATTGCGGAATACATTGTACTTTTTTCAGGGGCTGCAGCAAGGACACGCAAAAAACGGTGTAGTACACACCTATAGACAAAATGCAGTTCTCTTTGATAGACGATGAAGTGCAGCACGATAACCGATGTAGTTCCGTGAACACATACTATACATATAAACGTGACAAATGCCCGTTCACACAGAAAATGGTGGTTAAAAAAAATTTACTGATCAAAAATAAAATAAAACCACGTTAAAAAACCACATTCGCATACAACCACCCAATCCGAGCGGTTCCATCGCCACAAACCCACGATCATATACGCAACACCAACCCACGATCTGCACAACCGCATCGTCAGCAAGACCGTGCAGTTCATCCGATGCGGCCATCCCACCCCGCGCCCTCCCCTTAAATCCAAACCCCTGCCAAAGGCCTTCTCATCCAAAACAACACAAGTATCCATTGCGCTGCCACAAAATTGCTCCATCACATCGATCTCCACAGAAAACACCAAGCCCTACTACCGGCGATGGCGTTCTCCGACGAGTACAAGGACGTGGAGGCCCACGGCAACACCAAGTTGCACGTCATCCACACCAACGACAAGAAGCAGATGGCGATCTCCCTCGTGCAGTACGAGCGCTACCTCAGGCTCCAGCGCCACAAGATCATCATGATTGATCTCGAGTACAACAACGAGCCTGAAGAGACGTAGAAACCCGCCCTCGTCCAACTCTCCGTCGACAAGACTCAGCCGGTGTTGCTCTTCCAACTGAGCGCCGCTGAAAGGTGCACCATCTTTGATAACTTCCTCGCCGACCCCAGGTACACCTTTGCTGGCTTCTCCATCGACGGCGACAAAACCAGGCTAGAGCGCATCAATCTGAAGGTCACCAACTTCGTCGACATCCAGAAGGAGTGGAGGGTGCCCGAGGCAACCAAGGAGTTGGACTCCCTTGGAAATGTCTCCGGCATGCTCATCGACGACTAGTACAACAACATGAAGAAGAAGATCACCGACGATAAACACAGGAGTTGGGCCACTCTGCCTCTGTCCATGAGGCACATCGAGTACGCGGCAAAGGACGCCTATGCAGCGTACGAGATATGGAACCGCATCACCTCACCCAGGACGGGCTTCACCGTGCAAAGATGGAGAAGGAGGAGCCCCCCAAGAAGCGCGCCAGGAGCAGCTGGGGATGGGGAGACGCTAACTGGTGAAGAAGTAGATGGTTCCGGCCAAGAGCCAACAATGCTAGCGTCGTTTTAGAATTATCATCAAGTTTTCTATATTTTGTTTGCTTATGTATTGTTAGTTTGCTTGTGATCATTTGCTTTTGCTGAACTTAGTTTGCTTGTCATGCAGAATCGCTTGTAATGATGAACTTTGATTATGTTAGATTGCTTTTTGTTGAACTTAGTTTGCTGATGATGAACTTGTCGTACAGAATGCTTGTGATAATTTGTTTTCTATTGTTTGCTTATGTATCATTAGATTCGGGCAGTGCACAAAATGGACGAAGATGCAGTGTGCAAATAGGATGCATGCAATGCAAAATATGTACGAATGCAGTATAGACTCTGTCGACTGAAGTTTACACATACCCAACAAAGCAGTGCACACCCCTACATTTGAAAAAAGAATACATAAGAGCAAAAACACGAAAAGAAAAATGTGACCTATATATGTAGTGCGGAATATGTGAAATGCAATATAGAAACATGATCGATGCAGTGCACGAATGATTTACTAAGTAGTGCACGCCCCTACAATTGAAAAAATAATACATAAGAGCAAAAACACGAAAAGAAAATGCGAACTGTACATGTAGTGCGGAATGCATTCACATGCAGTACAGAACCCTGATCAATGCAGTGCACGAGTGATTTACTCAGCAGTGCACACCCCTATATTTGAAAAAATACTTGAGAGAAAATACAAAGAAAAAAATTAACCACCCAGTTGCAGCCGGCCCTAGCCAGTCTCGTAGTAGGTCTGCGCCCATAGAAGGCGAGTCGTTCTGAGCCACGATGCATGGGGCCGGGCATACATGGGCCCACAGGTCAGAGAGCATGGAGGAGCGAGCACCGTGTATAAGCGCCCAAATAAGTAACCAGAGGAGTTCGATACGGTTGCCTCGCCAGCGCTTATAAACAGGTCGAGCGCGCCCTCCGCGGGCGAGGTGAAACTAAACATTAGTCCGCACACGCAGCGCACCGGGAACTAGACGTGCTCACAGGCCTTGGGCCCAATGCGTCTTCACTCCCCGAACACAGGCCCAACAGGCAAAATAGAGGCTACTGAATTTTTTTTAAAAATTCCCACATACCACTACACAAACACAGGCCCAACCACGCGTTCCGCAGTCCGTTGTGATATGACAATACAGTTCACTATATTCAAGTAAGCAGTCTTGTTGCTTCTCAAATGCATTCGCGTACACTGAATCAGAATCAATCCACCACCTAACACCAACCACAAAATTTATTACTTCAGTTGCTCAATTGGTTGCATAAAAACCTATCCATTCGTGCTCCAGACTGACACAACTCCTCCCTCCGTTCCTCTTTTTCTTCAAATCGTAGATCTAGGGTTCATCCCATCCCCACCTGTTCTCTGAAATTCCACTGAACCCGCCATGGACTGTAAGTGCGGGTGTTTGGCAAGGATGGCGCCGGTAGCGGACACATGCGTGTACGGGGAGGGTCTAGAGCTCACCAACACCGAGTGGTGCAGCATGCTTGGGTGCGTGATGATACCCAACAGGGGGTTTCGGGTGCCATTTCTTCATCACCTCACACATGCAGATCTGCAGGAAAGCTGGGTATGTTTTTTCCCTCACAATTTTCGACATAATCTAGGCTGCAAATCCACATCTGAATATATAGTTCCATCAATTTGTTCAGTAGTGTCAACAAATACAAAAAAAAATTGTATTGTTATTCAGATTTGTTAGCTATTAAGACTAGATGCTGGCACCTATTTTTGTTCAGTACCACACAGGGTATCGGCACTAGTTAGATCAGAACCCCAACACACGAACAAAAAGGAGGGTCAGTAGATCAGTGTTGCAGTTCTCTTAACATGCTAGCGAAGTACACTGTAAATGACGTTGCAGTACTAACATGTTACAATATAATATATATCATAGTAAAACTAGAGGTCAATTCTGTATATAAGTTTGTTCATACATTGCAACTACTTTACAAAAATAGTAGTTATATATATGTACATATTTAAGTCAACATAAACATATCATCCTAAGTATAAAGAAAAACATTTGCTGTTTACTAATAAACATTCTTTTTCCATACATTCCAAAATGCAGAAAATGCCATCCACAATAAAATTTCCTGCTCCGAGTTCAGGGAAGGTTACCTTGGAGACACAACACAAGAATGGGTATGCAGACATGCAAGCTGACTACCACATTGACTCTGAAGACTGCATAAACATAACTACTGGCTGGAATCATTTTGTCTCCCAGAATGGCTTTGAGGCTGGAGAAGTGGCCATGGTCTTTTTCTACAAAGAAGAAGACTCCCTCAAGTTTACAATATTTGCACTGTAGATTGGCTAGGATAAAAGCTAAAGCCATCAGTGGCATATTGTATGCTTTTAAAATTATGTCCATCAGAAGGCTTGCAGTGCTCATCATACAGAGGATGCAGTTCGCTTCTATTGAGCATGTAGTGCGGATGTGTTATTAGAATAGTTATTCTGCTAATATTAGCAAAATAGACCAGCTGTATATATATATAGAATATACCAAATAGTGTGTGGCATAATTTGAGTTGCCTACATTGTGTATCTGATGAAATAATGTGGGTGACATGAGTTGTCTATGTTTTGCCGAAATGTCGAACTCAATTCCATTTCGGCGAATTTCAGGCAAACTCAATATGTCCTATGTTTGGGGAAGGTCATGCCGAATTTTTGTATGAATTTGATCCATGCATGCATGCATATATACGTGGTTATAATATTTGCTCGGCGCGCAGGTGATCATGAAGGTCAATGGAAGGATGGTGGAAAGATACTGGCAATCCGTTGTGGACGACATGTATGAAAAAATACTGAAGGATGTTACATGTCTGTGTTGAAAATGCAAAGGAATAGTGAGGCTCGACCCCTTTGAGGGTCGTACATTCAAGGCGCACCTGCTCAAGCATGGTTTCATGGATGGCCATACTCGTTGGATAAGTGAAGAAGAAGATGATGATGAGGACGTTGACGGGGTAGGAAATAATGACATGGGGCAACATGACGAAGAGATGACCAATTATGTGCCCGAAGAGGAAGACGGCCTCGGAAATGTCGATGGCGAAGAGATAGTTCAAGGCGGAGAAGACGCGGACATGCCGCCGTCTTCGTCGCTACTAAGTTCAACCATGCGGGACCCGCATGTTCGAGACCTGCTTCGCAAGAAGACGATTAGCGACAGAGCTGCTTCTAGAGAGGAGGCCAAACTGGCACAACTGGAGGTAGTCTCGATGACTCCTTTGTATGATGGTTGCAATCCCGAGGTGACCCGCTTGAGTTTCACACTAGAACTTCTAAAGACGAAGGCAAAAAACAAATGGACAGATGCAAGCCTGGATGAGCTTCTGAAGTATCTAAAGAAGGTTCTTCCCGCGGGAAGCCTGTGTCCTACTAGTGTCGAGGAGGCAAAGAAAATCATGTGCCCTCTTGATCTGCCACACATTAGATATCACACATGCATCAATGGTTGCATCATATATCGGAACGAGCACGCGAAAAAAAACATATGTCCAAAGTGCAGTGCTTCACGATATAAAAAGGCCGGAATGAAAGCTCCATAGAAAGTTGTATGGTACTTTCCGATCACTCTGCGTCTACAGTGGTATTTAGTAGATCCTAAGGAAGCAAAGCTTATGCGCTGACACGCGGAGAGGGTGAAGCCAGATGATGGAGATGATCCGAAGCTGAGACACCTCGCTGATGCTAGCCAATGGAGAGCATTAAATGCTGAATTTGATTTTTCGCAAATGATCCAAGGAACATCGTGCTTGGTGCTAGTAGTGATGGCATGAATCCGTTTGGCAACCAGAACACCAATCATAGCACATGGCCCGTGTTTGTATGGATGTAGAACCTCCCCCTTGTTGTGCATGAAGGAAAAATACATACACATGGCTATGCTTATTCAAGGGCCGAGACAACCGGGAAATGATATAAATCTGTATCTCGGGTTACTGAAAGAGGAGCTACAGACCTTATGGACAACACCGACCAAGAAATGGGATGCAAGCAAAGGAGAGTATTCTACATGAGAGCCGCGCTGATCACGATGGTGCAGGACTATCTCGGTTATGGCTATCTCTCCGGCCAGGTGTGCCACAGGTACTGCGGATGAACGAGGTGCATGGATGATACAACTTCTCAGCAGCTATCAAAAGATGGCGGGTCTTTGAAAATCGTGTACATGGGGCATCGAAGATGGCTCGAGCAGGATGACCCGTGGAGAAAGCGTGGAGATCTATTCAATGGTAAGGCTGAGCATCGAGGTCCTCCACGTAAGCGTAGCGATCCAGAAATATATGAGTTATTGGAGAACTGGGAAGAGTGCCCCTCGCCGAGAAAGATGAAGAAAAAGGCGTCGGAGCCCCTGCTGAAGGTATGGAAGACGAGATCTGTTTTCTGGGACTTGGAATACTGGCCCAAACTCGACATGCCTCATAGCCTTGATCAAATGCATATCACAAAAAATATCCTTGGGAGTTTTCTTGGAACATTGATGAACATGCCGGAGAGGACCAAGGATGGGCCGAAGGCAAGAAAAGACTTGGAATTTTTGAATATCAGGAAAGATCTCCAAATGCCCGGTGAAAATTTGTCAGAGGAGACCGAGACTGTCGGATTTCGGGTTCAGGCAAAACCCTTGAGGTTCGAACACTGAGGTGCGCACGAAGATCTCTCTCTCTCTCCCTAGATTTCTCTCGCAACAATCACAAGGCCTAGCTCGACGAACCCAAAGAACGAGAGACACAAGAGTTTATACTAGTTCGGGACACCGATGTAGTGTAATAACCTACTCCAGTGTGGTGGGGTGGATTGCCTCGGGCTGAGGATGAACAGTTACAAGGGAAGAACAGCCTCCTGAGGAGAGGTGTTCTTGTGCTTGGTGAACTTGTGTGGTTGAGGATGGTCTGAATGATCTGTCCCCCTCTATGATGGTGGCTAGTCCTATTTATAGAGGCCCTGGTCCTCTCCCCAAATATTGAGCGGGAAGGGATCCAACAACGGCCAAATTCGAAGGGAGACAACTAGTACAAGTTATCCTGACTAAAGGTGGTCCTCGCCAGCCAAAGGCTCTGGTGGTGACGCCGTCTTGGGC
Source organism: Aegilops longissima (assembly GCA_021605205.1). NCBI lineage: Eukaryota > Viridiplantae > Streptophyta > Magnoliopsida > Poales > Poaceae > Aegilops > Aegilops longissima. The sequence goes on along the minus strand of CM038678.1, from coordinate 156,622,085 downwards.
TCCATGGTGACCTCTGTCATGCCGTCCTGCTGGTCTTGCTCTCGTTGCACCGATATGGAAACCTTTGCATGATGCCTCAAGACTCCTCACCTACGCTTGCCCCTTTAGCACCACAGAGGAAATGAGGACACTACACGCGCTAGCGCCCATCTGGCGCCCGCCTGGCCACGACCATCATGGCTTGCGTCACAGGAATCTCGCGAGGTGTCCCTTGCCTTGATCTCTCCGCCCCTCGCGAGCCGGTCAGGTGAGGCTGCCCCTGAGGAGGTATTGTGTCGTCTGCCTCACGAGGCTTGGCCCCTCGAGAGGGTCTTGAGTGTTTGCTGGTGAAGATGCGCCATACAGGGCCGCTGGTGGAGCCACACTATGGGCCACAGGCAGGCAAGTCTGGGGACCCCCGTTCCCAGGATGCCGACAGTAGCCCCTGGGCCAAAGGTGCGCTCGGACTTGGCTTCGAGGCGAAGCCAAAGGGCAAGTGCGGAGCACCGCGGGCCCCAACAGCCCGTGGTACCGCTTGATGCATGGCAATTGATTGGACGTGGGCGTCTCAGCTTCCCCACGCTGCCTCGTCAACTGCCCGTCTGACAAAAGGCTGGCACGGGCAATGCTTGCCTTCATTGCTTTCCTTCGTCTTGCTCCAGATCCCCTTTCTTGCCACTTGCTTCCGAAGTCTCCAGATCTGCTCCAATTCCCTTCCGAGCCAGCGACCAATGGCGCCCCGGAAGGTCAAGGCTTCTTCATCGCCCGCCTGGTACGAGCCGGCTCTGGACGCGCCCAATGTCTCGGAGAAGAACCTCGCCGCCCCTTGTCTGCTGACGGCGGGGGAGAACAACAAGAAGGGGAAGACCGAGCTCTGGGCTGACTCCGCCGAGCCGGAGGCTTCGAGGAGCACCTTCTACCCCTTTTTTATGAGCAGCGCATTGCGGGGCTGGTTCCCCCCTTCTCCGACTTCTTCTACGCCGTCCTCAGCCATTACAAGCTGCAAGCCCTTCATCTCCATCCCAACTCTGTTCTCCTCCTGTCGATCTTCGCCTTCTACTGCGAGGCGTACGTTGGGGTGATGCCGTCCGTGGCTCTGCTGCGCCACTTCTTCTTCCTCCGGATCAATGACGGCCACACCTCGGGGTGCGCCAACTTCGTCGCAGCCAGCAAGGCCAATGCAATCTCGAAGGCCGAAAAGAAGGCCGATGGCTTCAGTAGCAAGTGGGTCATGATGGATGCCAAGTCGTCCACCCACGGTTGATGCTGCCGTCGGAGGTGCCCCAGTCCGACGAGGGGTGGCTCTACACGAAGCTTACTAATGACCGGGTGAAGCCGGTGCTGGAGAAGATGAACGCCGACCTGAAGCTGGGCAACACGAAGGCGGCGAAGTTTACGGGGGCCATGCTCCTGAGGGAATTCCTGATGCTGCGTGTGGCTCCGCTCTTGGCGCGTTCACGCCCCTCGTGGACGCTTGGGGGCGAAGAAGACAAGCTTGAGTCTGGAGGCCTTGTCTGGAGAAGAGCTGGCTGTGGCTCTCCGCCTTCTGGTCGGGGATGACCAGGAATATCCGCCGAGTGCCTTCGTTCCCTTGTTCCTTCGCAAGGATGGGGCGCAGGTCGTGGCCGCAATGCCCACCTTCAGCGAGCGCGGGCTAGTGCCGTCGGCGCCTCCTGGGGTCCCGACGGCGCCGGCGCCGGTGGACGTGTCTTCTGCCGATTCCCGCAGGGAGGAGGAAGAGGAGGACGACGAGGAGCGCGACTCGGAGGTGACCCTCGAGGGGATGGGGGAGACCTCTCCCTTGTGCAAGGCCGACATCCTCCGCACCTTGCCCGACGATGATGACGAGGCCGCTGTCCCCCCAGAGAAAGGGGATCCACCCGTGGCTGGGGGCTCTTTGAGGTCCAAGGCCAGCCCCCATTAGAAACCACCGTCCGAGGTTCCGACGAGGGGCAGGTCAGCACTGATCTCCCACGATGACGCTTCTGCTCCGACACTGCCCGGAGCTGCTTCCGGGCCACCTGCTGCCCCTTCATCCGCTCCTGGAGCCCGCACAACTGCGCCTCAGGCTGCGAGGCTCTCATGCTTCAAGCTTAAGAAGCGGAGGGACTACGCGGCGGTGGACCAGTAAGTATTCTTGTCCTGCCTTGTTCTTGCTTCTGGTGCTCATCCTTGACGCTTCTCCATTGTGCAATTAGACCGACGCCCTCGGTGAAGAAGAGGATGGAGGACGAGGTGGTACTGCTCGAGACCTGATCACCTCCTGCGGCCACACCCATCTCCATGGATAAGGGCAGCGACGGCGCTCGTGCTTCCTCCAGCCCGATCATCCTCCTGAGGCTTGGGGGAGCATCCTCAGGAGGAGTCAGCCCCGTGGCCCTGCTGGCTCCGGAGGTGTCGACGCCCGGCCTGGCCGCTGAGGTTCCCAGAGCTTAGGAGCTTCCGGCCTCCCAGGCCATGGTGATGACATCGCCTCCTCCCCCTTCTGCCGCACTGCTATCTCCGGGCCCTTCCGCCTCTCCTGACGTCCTGGAGCATGCTCTTTCCACGATGACCCTGCTGCGAGAAGATCCAGGGCGCCGACCCCCGCCTGGTAGCCAGGCGCCTGGAGCTGGTTTCTGGCTGGCTTCATTCAGACGTGTCCGTTCGGGCGGCGCTGAGCCAGGCGGCAGCGACCTCCGAGAAGGACAAGCAGGTCGCTGCTCAGGCTTCGGCCGCTCGTGAGGTGGCGCTGAAGGATGTCGAGGCCGCCCAGGATCGCTGCCGGGTGCTGGAGGCCGAACTGAAGACTCTGTGCAGCGAGCGTGCGGAAGAAGCTCGAGGCTGCAAGGCGGAGGAGGAGGAGATGAAGGCCCGGGAGGATGCCATCAAGGGTCGCGACATCGAGCTGGAGTAGTTGGCGAAGGCGCAGGCCGCAGAGCGCAGCCGGCAGGAGAAGCTGGAGCAGAAGGTGGAAGCGGAGAAGGCCGAACTTGACGCCTAGGCAAAGGTCCTGGTCGAGGACCACGCGGCCTTCGAGCTCCTCGAGGAGAGGTCTCGCAAGGCGCTACTGTCACTCTATGAGAAGGGCTTGGAGGAGCTGCTGGCTACCGCCAACGAGGGCCCCGTCCAGCTTCTTCCTTATCTGGTCGAGGCGCTTGAGGAGGTCGTGAGCGGTATCGTCCCCTTGGCAGAGGCGGAAGCCCGTGTTCTTTCCTCGGTCGCGCTGATGCGCGTCTTCAGCCACCTTCATCTTCGCGATCCCACCGCCCGTCTTGACGAGCTGCTGGAGCCCGTGGACGCCGAGCGCTGTGCATCTGATGCTGAAGCCGTGAAGGGTCAGGTGGAAGCCTTGCTGAAGAAGTTTCGCGCCTTCGATCCTGCGCCCTCGACTGGCGGTGCTGCTGATCCTGCGACTCCGACGGGTGGCGCAGGTGAGGGAAACACCGTTAAAGAAGAAGCATCCCTTGTGGGCGACGGCGACGACGTCCGGGGGTGACGAGATGACTTGCTGGCGACTCCTTTCCTGTTTAGTTTCTGCAAAATGCACCATGCCTCGTGGAGGCGTTTAAACTTGCGTTTGGTATTGGGAGAACAATATGTCTTGTAATATTTGCTTGAGATTTTGCAATTTCCTTTCCATTTGCTTTATGTTCTATGTCGGCAGGGCCCGACCCAGCACATACCTCAGCCGCCGTTGGGTCGTCCGATCACCAGGACGAGACTAAGGGGTGAGGGGCTACGTGGCCAGTCAGGCTCCTGAGTCACGATGCTCAGGAGTCCCCCTTGATGCACAAATAGCTTATGGAAAGGAAATGCAGGAATAGGTCTAGTGTCCTACGTTGGCAGGGCCCGACCCCGCGCATACCTCGACCGCCGTTGGGTCGTCCGGATAACCAGGACGAGACCAAGGAGTGAGGGGCTATGTGGCCAGTTAGGCTCATGAGTCGTCATGCTCAAGAGTCCCCCTTGACGCTCAAACGACCTTAATACCTTTTCCCTCGCTGAGGCTCGGCTCGGGAGGGGAGCGCAACGACCAGGTCCAGGGGACCTGGTAGGGTGGCGTACGCTTGGGCGTGACCCGAGCGCAGCCCCTGTGCCCGGCCCCCTCGCGTGACTCTCCCGAGGGGATGTGGCGACCCGACCTCAGACGGTCAAGCCTCTGTGTATCTGTGCCATCCCTGGATCAGTATGCTGGCACACACAGTACATCAGTGTATATATCAAAGTGCAATCACATGTACAATTAACGTAAAACTGATATATACCTCATAAGTCACAGCGGAAACAAATAGTCGGGTGTGGAGTCCCATCAACGCCATCGGCAAGTTGAGTGTAGACCGTAAACCTGTACCGTAACTCTTACTGCCGAGGAAATATCTGCAACATGATACGTTGCAGCCGTGTAGGTCAAGACATTGAATGTACCGCAAGATCACAACATGAGAAAACAGACGATAAAACTATACTATATGCAATATGGCTTTATGGCTCAGATCTGAATTTTGTTTATGTAAAAGCTGGTTTTATTTTACCTACATCAAAGGAATAAAATGAAGCCTGTACTATGGAGTTTTTTTTTCGTCATGACATGGTTCCGCCAACCGATGTCTCATAGCCCAAAATCATCATAAGTTGCCCACAATTAAGTTATCAATCCGTGTTGAGAGTTCGAAATAGATCCAAGTCCAGATGCTCAAATTGTCCGTAATCGGGGACACGGCTAATCGATTAGGTTTTAACCCTCCGCAGAGGTTTGTAAACTTTACCCGCAAGATTCGATCCTCTCTTTACGCTCTCGCACTTCAGAGTGTTTGAGAACAAGATGACCAAACATGGTCTTCCAAAGAGTTCCTCCGACCACCGTCCGCACTCAACCCATCCTACCGTAGTTCTACATCTGCTAGTACCGCCCCAGCCAGAGTCACAACTAAGGTCAACCAAGCCGAGCCCATAATGACTTGCGGTTGCACATGTAAGCTTCCGGCGTGAAGTATTCTTCCGTCTCTTTGAGTCTGGGTGAAGCTTTCCGCAAGATGTCATGGCGCTTCTCCATGCATCCCGCCAACCACTGGTTTCTCCAGGTGCCCACAACCGCCCTTCACCCAAGAGTGTGTATTGAATTCTTGTCTTGAGTCTTGAAGTCTTGAGGCCTTGAAGATGCAGTCCTTGCAGATTCCGTCATGGAGTTGTCGCCATTGACGAGAGCCTCCATTCTCACACCACTCCCGAGTACTCATACTGACCCCGCCTACTATAGCGTAGCATTACAATAAATAACGCCCCGGCTTGGTAACAGGAATGATGGGTTCCTACCTCATGCATACTACTCAACTACAAGGATTCAATAACACTATCGAGGGGTGGTTGCAAAGATGTCACTAAATGCAATAAAACATAGGCAGGAAAGCATGGTCAAAGTGAACTTGCCTTGTTGACGATCTTCAAAAACTAGGGTTTCAGAGTAGCAATCTTCGACTCGGAAATTCTACCGAGGCAAACAATAACTATAATAAGCACATAGCATAACATAACATAACAAAGTAACACACCAAAACCAACAAAGCAAAACCCAAAGGAAAACTTAAAGAAAAAACAACTCAAAGTTTTCCTACTTCAAATAACAACAAAAATAGTTTCATATAACAAAATTTCTTAACATCACCTAATCATGGTTTTATGTTAACTAAACAGAAAATATTTCATTAAGCAACTAGGAGCAAAAAGAATTAAATAAAATCTATTATGAAACTCCCGAATAAGCAAAACAAGCTTTAATTCAAATCTGATTTAACTCAATTGTTTTAAATCCAAACATAGACAAATTATATATTTTTGAAACTACAAGAAAATTGTGATCTAACGCAAAAAGAATCAGCATCATTGGACTTCTAGATCAAAAGTTATAGGCTAAACAAGAACGGAACTAAATCTGTTACGGAAATAAGTCTGAAACGAAAACGGCGACGTGGCGAGATTTGATTGGTTGTCGGTGTGCGCGTTTTAGGCTATCTAGAGGACGGCCGCACATTTGAAGAAAACGGTTTGGCTATTAAGTGATCTATTTGGGGCCTTAGGATCAAGATCTAACGGTGGTACGGAATAGACAAAAGAAAGAGAAAAAAACAACAAGGAGTTACTCAGACGTGAGGCAGAGATGGCAGGAAGGAGACGGCGATGTGGAGGGCTGCTCAAGCGAGGGGGCGAGGTCGCCCGGCGAGGGTGGGGTGGCGGAGGAGGGGTCGGCGCTGGGGAGGTTCCAGGAGAGCTCCCGTGAGCGTTCTAGGCAGGAAAAGGAGGACGGTGGCGAGAAGGCTACGGGCAGGAGGAGGCGTGGTGATGGGAAAAATGGAACGAGGAGAGGGAGGGGTTTTATAGGCGGTCTCGGGAGGCGCTGGGATGGAAAGACGAGGGAGATCGAAGGTGGAGTTTCTGTCTCCATGGATATGGAAAGCTTCAGAACGTGAGAGGAAACAGAGGAAGGAGATGATCTCTTGTTGGGCTAGAATAGGTAAGTGCTTAATGGGCCAGGTTTTTCCTAATAAAAACGATTCCATTCCTATTTTTAAAATTAATAAACTAAAACAATAAAAAGGAAATCAAATCAATTCGAATAAAGAGTTTTTATATACTAAAATTATCAGAAAAATAAAATGTAGATGATGAGCATTATTCCACGGCCAAAATAAAACTTAAAAATATGTTTTTTCAGAAAATCCCTAAAGGCTTTATTTCTTTTTGCAAATAATTTTTAAATAAAAACTTTGGTTTTTCTTGGCTCAATATTTTCAAAATGCCCCTGATTTTGAGGGTCATTTTCCTCCGCTTTTCTTGCTTGCAAGAATTTATTTTTCGGGTATTTCTTGGGAAGAAAAATAGAGAAGCAAGTGCAAATATTTGAAAGAATTAAATTGCAAAACTCCGCTCAAATTCTTTATAGTTGAAGAAGTCATGTCATCTTCTCTCATTGATTTTAATAGGATGAATTTGAATTTACCGGAGAAGGGGAAAGTCATTTTATTCCCTCTCTTTCAAAAGTTTTTGAAAAGGTTCAAATTTCACTCAAGTTTAATTCACTCAAGCAAACAAACAAACAATTCAATTAATTATATTAACATTCCAAAATTTGGGATGTTACAGGGGAGGTGTTGCGATGAGGTCAGACACTGAGCTCAAGGGCTCCCTGAGGTTGATACGGCCAGGGGGCTGCCCTTAGTTGTTTTTCACTAGCGCGGAGCATAGCACTTCCGCACTTGCACGGGCATAACCGCTCCTCGGTCGTGTCGACTACCAGCATGGAGCATGGTGCTTCCACTGGTGAGTGGGTGAGGGCTCCCTCTGAGTGGAGCCCCCAGGGCGTGTACAGCCCCGCCTTGACACGTGGCTTGCACGGTAGGGCTAGACGAGGTGTGTCTGGGCACTCGTGAGCCAGCGCCGGACTCATGAGGCCCTACCTCAAGGCGGGTTGCACCTTGGCTTGGTTCTTGTTGACTGTGGTGGTCATGCGAGATGGTTAGACAACCTACATCGAACGAATCTCCTGAGGTTATAGCATGAGAAGGCCAAGCACCAACGACCCTAGGAGGTGACGTGAACGAGACCGGCCCGCCAGACAGAGCTCAGCGGTTGGATTTATCGATGCTGTGGGGACGGGCCTGAGCACAGACGCTGTGCCTAGCCTTCTTATGCGATGGATCCTGAACAAAGACGATCGACGCGCGGCTCCCATGGTGGGTGACAATCAAGAAGGTGATAACTATAGATAGATCATGCATGGAAAGAGAACTAGCGTAGGTAAATGCAAGAACGATACATGCCGCTGGGTCAGACCCGAGCGGCCTGGGGATGACACAGCCCGAGGGGCGCCCCCAGCAGAGTAAGCTAAAGACATAAAAGGATTCATGCCGCGGGGACATGCCCATGTGGCCTTGGAATGATGCAGCCCGTGGGGCGCTCCCAGCTAAATGAACTTAGAAAATGTCACCTCGTTCCGTCGTCAAGATGTTGGGGTAGCCGAAGGTGCATGGCGATGGGGTTGCTCCTCATGAGCCACCGGGGCTCTGAGCCTCCGGAGGCTCTGAGGGTCCAGGCAGCTCCTCAAGGACCGTCTCCATCTCCGCCAAGACTGCGTGATGCCTGGCTTCCTGACCCGCTAGGGTGCTCCGCAGGTTGCACTGGAAGGTTGCTGCCACGCTCGGCAGGCCGAATGGAATGCAAACATAGCTGTGAGGCGGTCCCTCGCAATGTCCCACTTGCGAAGGCCAGGAAAGCTCCTGAGATGCGGCCCTATTGAGCCCTGGGATGTCGACGCAGACGCGCAGCCCTCCATGCTCGCCTGGATGGGGAGCAGCGCCAGGTGGGCGGTGGTCGCCACGCATGGCCCTTGCATCCAGCAGCTCCTAAGTGGCCTTGGTGATGAACTCCTGAGCGCCAGGCGCTCCTCGCCCAGTGTCCTCCTGAGGGAAACATGCCGCAAAGGACGCCTCCATGTGGTGCCCGAGCGCCTCCCTCGTGATGTTGGCTAGGTCTGAGGCCCTCCAGAAGAGAGCCCCCGAGCCCTGCCCGAGGAGGGCGCCGGGCACGCCTTCCTAGGCGAGGGAGGGAGGCGCCCTGAGCGCGAGCACCGATCCTGATGTCGCACCGCCAGAGACACCGCTCCCCTGAGGCCCTGTGCGGAGTAGCTGATTCTTCTTCTTGGGGAAGGCCTCAGGAGGGTAATGTGATCCATCGTTGTCGGGTTCTTTGATCGCTGCGGCTTGGAAGGCGCGCTCGAGGGAGCACACTGCATCTCTTTCTTTGCAGGGGACGGTGATGATCCCGCCGCTTCCTGGCATCTTGAGGACGTTGTAGCCGTGGTGGGTCACCGCCATGAACTTGGCTAGGGCCGGATACCCGAGGATGGCATTGTACAGCAGGCGGATGTGAGCAACGTCGAATGCGATGAGCTCGGTGCGGTAGTTGTCGCGCTGTCCGAAGGTGACAGGGAGGCGGATCTGCCCTATCGGGGTGGTGGAGCCGTCGGTCACTCTTGAGAAGGGCTTGGTAGGCTGGAGCTGATCGTATGGCACTTGGAGGCTGTCGAACGTCTCGACGGACAGGACGTTAAGCCCTGCGCCGCCGTCGATGAGGGTCTTGGTGCCTTCTACGTTGCTGATGACGGGTGAGCAGAGCATCGGGAGGGCGCCAGCGGTGGCCGCGCACTTGAGCTGGTCCGTCGAGCTGAAAGTGATGGCGCACTTGGACCACTGATACGTCTTTGTCGTATCTACTTTTCCAAATACTTTTGCCCTTGTTTTGGACTCTAACTTGCATGATTTGAATGGAACTAACCCGGACTGACGCTGTTTTCAGCAGAATTGCCATGGTGTTATTTTCGTGCAGAAATAAAAGTTATCGGAATTACCTAAAAATCAACGGAGAATTATTTTGGAATTAATAAAAAATACTGGCGAAAGAATCAAGGCCAGGGGCCCCACCCCCTTTCCACGATGGTGGGGGGCGCACCCCCAGCCTCGTGGGCCCCCTGGTGCTCCATTGACCTCAACTCCAACTCTATATATTCACGTTCGGGGAGGAAAAAATTGAAGAGAAGGATTCATCGCGTTTTACGATACGGAGCCGGCGCCAAGCCCTAATCTCTCTCGGGAGGGCTGATCTGGAGTCCGTTCGGGGCTCCGGAGAGGGGAATCCGTCGCCATCGTCATCATCAACCATCCTCCATCACCAATTTCATGATGCTCACTACCGTGCGTGAGTAATTCCATCATAGGCTTGCTGGATGGTGATGGGTTGGATGAGATTTATCATGTAATCGAGTTAGTTTTGTTAGGGTTTGATCCCTCCACTATGTTCTGAGATTGATGTTGCTATGACTTTGCTATGCTTAATGCTTGTCCCTAGGGCCCGAGTGCCATGATTTCAGATCTGAACCTATTATGTTTTCATGAATATATGTGAGTTTTTGATCCTATCTTGCAAGTCTATAGTCACCTACTATGTGTTATGATCCGGCAACCCCTAAGTGACAATAATCGGGACCACTCCCGGTGATGACCGTAGTTTGAGGAGTTCATGTATTCACTATGTGTTAATGCTTTGGTCCGGTACTCTATTAAAAGGAGGCCTTAATATCCCTTAGTTTCCATTAGGACCCCGCTGCCACGGGAGGGTAGGACAAAAGATGTCATGCAAGTTCTTTTCCATAAGCACGTATGACTATATTCGTAAGACATGCCTACATTACAATGATGAATTGGAGCTAGTTCTGTGTCACCCTATGTTATAACTGTTGCATGAATAATCGCATCCGGCATAATTCTCCATCACCGATCCAATGCCTACGAGATTTTCACATATTGTTCTTTGCTTATTTACTTTACCGTTGCCACTATTACAATTACTACAAAACTATCACTGTTACTTTTGCCACTGTTACCGTTACTTCCATACTACTTTGCTACTAAATACTTTGCTGAAGATACTAAGTTATCCAGGTGTGGTTGAATTGACAACTCAGCTGCTAATACTTGAGAATATTCTTTGGCTCCCCTTGTGTCGAATCAATAAATTTGGTTGAATACTCTACCCTCGAAAATTGTTGCGATCCCCTATACTTGTGGGTTATCAAGACTATTTTCTGGCGCTGTTGCCGGGGAGCATAGCTCTATTCTTTGAGTCACTTGAGATTTATATCTGATGATCACTATGAGGAACTTGAAAGACGAGAAAACCAAAATTTATCCCTCAACTACGAGGGGAGGTAAGGAACTGCCATCTAGCTCTGCACTTGATTCACCTTATGTTTTGAGTAAGCTTGGGACACCTAAACCTACTTCTGCTATTAATTCTAATATGTTGCATGTTATTGATGATGCCACTTCTGCTATGCATGATACTTATGATGAAACTACTTCTATTCTTGATACTACTATGCCACTAGGTGAATTTCTTGATGAACAACTTGCTAGGGCTAGAGAGAATGAAATTATTGAAACTGATAATATTGATGAAAGCAATGATGAAGATTCTCCCCCTAGATATGAATTGCCTGTTGTGCCTGAGGGTTATGTTATGGATGAAGAAACTGCTAGAGACTTTCTTGCTTGCAATGATAGGAGTGATCTTAAGAAATTATTAGCTAAGCTTAAAGAAAAAACTCTGAATGCTAGAATGAAATATGATCCTGCTTATGCTACTTCACCTATCTTTGTTACTGATAAGGATTACGATTTCTCTGTCGATACTGAGATAATTACTTTGGTTGAATCTGATCCTTTTTATGGCTATGAATCTGAAACTGTTGTGGCACATCTTACTAAATTAAATGATATAGCCACCCTGTTCACTAATGATGAGAAAACTCGCTACTATTATATCCTTAAATTATTTCCGTTCTCATTAAAGGGTGATGCTAAGATATGGTTTAATTCTCTTGATCCCGGTTGTGTGCGTAGTCCCCAGGACATGATCTATTACTTCTCTGCTAAATATTTCCCTGCTCATAAGAAACAAGCTGCTTTAAGGGAAATATATAATTCTTTGCAAATTTAAGAAGAGAGTCTCCCACAAGCTTGGGGGAGGCTTCTCGAATTACTTAATGCTTTGCCTGATCATCCTCTAAAAAAATGAAATACTTGATATCTTTTATAATGGACTAACTGATGCTTCCAGAGACCACCTGGATAGTTGTGCTGGTTGTGTTTTCAGGGAAAGAACTGTTGATCAAGCTGAAATTCTATTGAATAATATGTTGACCAATGAAAATAATTGGATGCTTCCTGAGCCAACTCCTAAGCCAACTCCGAAGAAAAGGGGTATTCTATTTCTCAGTCCTGAAGATATGCAAGAGGCAAAGAAATCTATGAAAGAAAAAGGTATTAAAACTGAAGATGTTAAGAATTTACCACCTATTGAAGAAATACATGGTCTTAATTTGCCGCCTGTTGAAGAGATACATTGTCTTGATAACCCGACACAGGTAGTAAAGGTAAATTCTCTCTATAGATGTGATAAAGTTGAAATCCCTCCTACTAAGTTTGTTAGCCAATGTTTGGATGATTTTGATAACTTTATGGTTAAGCAAGAAAACATCAATGCTTATTTTGGCAGAGAATTAAAACGCAATGCTTATATGATTGAACACTTGAGTGATTATATGTCTAGAGTTAAAGGTGAACTTAAACTCATTAGTAAACATGCTTCTATGGTTACCACTCAAGTAGAACAAGTACTTAAAGCTCAGAATGATTTGCTCAATGAATTGAATAGTAAGAATAATGACTTTGGTTTTAGAGTTGCAACTAGAGGAGGTAAAGTGACTCAGGAACTTTTGTATCCTGAGGGCCATCCTAAGAGAATTGAGCAGTATTCTCAAAGAAATAATGTTGATGCACCTAGTCCTTCTAAGAAGAAGAAAAAGAAAAATGATAGGACTTTGCATGCTTCTAGCTAACCTATTGTTGACACACCTGAGAATCCCAATGGTATTTCTATTTCTGATGCTGAAAGACAATCTGGTGATGAACATGAACCTAGTGATAATGTTAATGATAATGTTCATGTTGATGCTCAACCTAGCAATAACAATAATGTAGAGAATGAACCTACTGTTGATCTTGATAACCCACAATCAAAGAATCAACGTTATGACAAGAGAGACTTTGTTGCTAGGAAGCACGGTAAAGAAAGGGAACTGTTGGGGATATAACTACCGAGTGTAAACCGCCCTGAAGGGGCCAGGTTACCCTCGTCCATGATCAGGGCCCACGAAGGAGGCCCAAAGCCCAGAGGCGGATTAGGGTCCATTCATGTAAACCGCCTTAGTCTTGTAACTTGAGCTGTAAGATAAGAGAGAAGAGACCGAGCCGGACACTTGTATGAGCCGGATCGACTTCAGAGACCGCCAAGGCCAACCCGTATATAAGGGGACGACCCGGCGGCGGGTTAAAGACATACGATTCGAGGCTTAGGCGAAGCTATTGCTCCCTAGTCGCCGAAATCACATCAATCCCATCAGAAACCCATGCCTTTTCCTCCTAAACCATCCATGAAAAAGGATGATGAGGATTTTGAGCACTTTGCTGAAATGATTAGACCTATCTTTTTGCGTATGCGTTTGACTGATATGCTCAAAATGAATCCTTATGCTAAGTATATGAAGGATATTGTTACTAAAAAAAGAAAGATACCAGAAGCTGAAATTTCCACCATGCTTGCTAAACCTAAGAAACTTGGAGATCCAGGAGTACCCACCATACCATGCTCCATTAAAAGAAACTATGTTAGAACTGCTTTATGTGATCTTGGAGCCGGTGTTAGTGTTATGCCTCTCTCTTTATATCGTAGACTTGATTTGAATAAATTGACACCTACTGAAATATCTTTGCAAATGGCTGATAAATCAACTGCTATACCTGTCGGTATTTGTGAGGATGTGCCTGGTGTAGTTGCTAATGTTACTATTTTGACGGACTTTGTTATTCTTGATATTCCCGAGGACGATAGTATGTCTATTATTCTTGGAAGACCCTTTTTGAACACTGCAGGGGCTTTTATTGATTGCAACAAAGGCAATGTCACTTTTCATGTTAATGGCAATGAGCATACAGTACACTTTCCGAGGAAACAACCTCAAGTGCATAGTATAAATTCTATTGGAAAAATTCCATCGATTATTTTTGGAGGTTTTGAATTTCCTCTTCCTACTGTCAAGAAGAAATATGATATTCCTATTATTGGGGACGTGCATATCCCCGTTGAGGTAAACTAGTGCTATTAAAAAATTCTCCGGTTTCATGCAATTCGGAATGAGTCTGTGAATAAGACCTGATCAACCTTGTTAGTGGATTCCTTTTGATGAGCATGAGATGGATGAAGTTAGAAGGCACAACCTTATGTACCTTCCTTTTACTTTATGTTAATTAGATTAAATAAAAAATAGTATTTTCTGTCTGTTTTCCGATTTATCCGTGCAATAAAAATACCCCGAAAATAAAAGTTCTCCAAATGCCCCGAAATTGAAATATGATTTTTTTCTAGAATATTTGAGAATATCCGGCACTGAGAACACAGCAGGGGGACCAAGCACCTGGCCACGAGGGTCCAGGGCGCGCCTGTCGGCATTCTGGGAACGGGGGTCCCCAAATTTGCCTGCCTGTGGCCTGCGGCGTGGCTCAAAGGGGGGTCCGTCGAGGCCCATCTTCATCAACACAAGCTAAAGACCTCGCGAGGGGCCAGCCTCATGCTGGGCGGACGACAGAAGCTTCTCGTGCACGGCCTCATCAGCTGGCTCGCGAGGAGGCGGAGAGATCAAGGCGGGTACTGACGAGGTGCCCATGACGCAAGGCATGACGACCAAGGGCGCCAAAGGGCGCCAGCCCGTGCAAGGTCCTCCTTTCCTCTTTGGTGCAAAGGGAGCAAGCGCAGGCGAGAGCATCAAGCAAAGGCATCCATTTCGGTGCAACAAGACCAAGACATCCCAACGGCAGGAAGGAAGTCATTGTGGAGCCCAAGCGGCGTCACCACCAGAGCCTTTGACAGGTGAGGACCAACTTTAGTCAGGACAAGTGTACCAGATGTTCCCCTTCAAAATGGCCAATTGTTGGCGCCCTTCCCGCTCAATATTCTGGAAGAGGCCCAGGGCCTCTGCCTATAAATAGGACTAGCCACACACAGAGCTAGGGGCATCTGGAAGGGACAGAGCTTGATCTTGAATCGAGAGAGAGAGAGAGAGAGAGAGAGAGAGAGAGCGACTGAACTCCTCCAAGCAGTTCATCGCCCGGCCAAGAACAGACCCTCGCGAGGCTGTTCTTCCTTGTATTGTTCATCACCATCAGCCCAAGAGGCAATCCACCACACCACAAACTAGAGTAGGGTATTACACCACAATGGTGGCCCGAACTAGTATAAACCTTGTGTCTCTTGTGTTGTTCCTTCAGTAGTTTAGATCCAAGCGAGGGGCGGGTGCAGGTAGGTAGAGGGCGAGATCTCCGCACACCCCAGTTTTGAACCTCAAGGGTCTGCCGAACCCGAATCCGACATTTGGCGCGCTGTAGGGGCGGCTGGAGTTTCCTTCCGCCACCGTCGCGACCTGCCTCGCGATGATGAGCAGCGCGCGCCGCTTCCGGCAGCTAGCGCCAGCTGGGGCCAGGGGCTCGAGCCTGGCCCCGCCTTGCAACGGGTGCGGTGCCGGACAAGTTCAAGCGACAACGCCGCCGCCATAACGGCGCGACCGATCCGCTGGCCTTCCTGCTGGCGCACGAGGAGGTCGCCTCGGCTGGAGGTGACGACAGGCATGGCCAATCGCTTCCCATGGTTTCGCCGGCGCTCGCCGCATGGCTGCTCCACCTGCCGGGCGGCTCGCATGGCCTCTTGGGAAGAGCTGCGCGCCTCTTCTCACCCACCACGCTGCGCCGCGCTTCGGTCGTCATGCAGCCCTCCTGGCGGCTCACAGCGCCGCCTTCAAGTCACCACGCTGCCATTCGTCTGCTGGTCGGTGCCGCCCACGCGCAGGGAGCCCCCTGCATCGCCGGGCGCCCAAGGCGATCGACCTTCAGCTCGAGGACCACCTCCAACTCAGCCTGCCGGTGCACTCCCCATGCTGTGCACCCCACCATCTCGCCAGTGGCCGCCACCAGACTCTCATCGACGGTGGCGCTGGCCTCAACGTGTTTCTCGTTGAGGCCTTCAACCTCCTCTGCGATACCCCGAGCGGCTGCAGCCCAGCCGCCCTTCTCGGCGTCGGGCGGGTCATCCAGCTCCTTGGGACAGATCCGCCCCGATAACTTTCGCACCTACGACAACTTCCAGACGGAGCTGGTCGATTTCGACATCGCCCCCATCGGCCTCCCCTACAACGCCATCCTCGGCTACCCAGCATTGGCCCAATTCATGGCCGCGACTCACCCAGCGTACAACCTCATGAAGATGCCCGGGAGCAACGGTGTCCTCACCGTGCTCGGGGACACCGGAGATGTGCTGCGAGTGCTCAAGCTTGCCTTCAGGACGGCGGCGCCATCACAGCCCGCCGACGTGGAGACCCCTGATCCCAAGGGGGCTGCACCAACCAAGAAGAAACAGTTGTTCACCCAAGACAAGGCAGAGACCAAGCAAATACCCGTCGACGAGGATGGGTCCACTAACGCCACTTTCACCATAGGCGCTAACCTCGAGCCCGAGCAGGAGGAGGCCCTGGTCTAGTTCCTGCGCGCAAACAAGAAGGTATTCGCCTGGGAGCCTGATCAGTTGGCGGGGATCCCTAGGGGCGTAATCGAGCATCACCTCCACGTGTGCCCCAACATATGCCACGTGAAGCAGAAAGCAAGGCGGCAGTCCACTGAAAAGCAAGCCTTCATCGTCCAGGAGACCCGCAAACTAGAAGCCGCTGGGGTCATTCGCGAGGTCCGATATCCGGATTGGTTGGCCAACCTCGCTGCCAGTGCCAAAGAAGGGAGGAAGGAGCGCATGTGTCGACTTCACCAACCTCAACAAGGCATGCCCGCAAGATCCGCTCCGCTCCCTCGTGATCGACCGGATCATCGATTCCACCGCTGAGTGCGACCTGTTATGCTTCTTGGATGCCTTCTCCGGTATCACCAGATCAAGATGGCGGTAGAAGACGTGGAAAAGACGGCCTTCCGACCCGTGCGGGGTGTACTGCTACACGCATGCCATCTGGCTGCGCAACGCAGGGCGACCTTCCAGCCGGGTGATGCACATCACCTTGGGTCCGCAGCTCGGGAAGAATGTTGAGGCTTACGCCGATGACATTGTGGTGAAGTCTCGGAGGCCGTAACCCTGATACAAGACCAGGAGGAAACCTTCATGAGCCTCAACGCAGTGAACCCACGGCTCAACCCGGAGAAGTGTGTGTTTGGAGTCCCTCGAAAGCTCTTGGGCTTCCTCAGATCCCACCGAGGCATCGAGGCTAACCCGAAAGTTCAAGGCGGTCGAGGACATGAGCCCGCCAAAGACCCTCCGGAAATGCAGAAGCTCACTGGGCGCGTGATCGCGCTTAGGGCGCCCATCTCCAAGTTGGGGAACGAGCGCTGCCTTTCTTCCAGCTAATGAAGAAAAAGGACCCTTTGAATGGATCAAGAGGCCGACAAGGCGTTTCAAGATCTCAAGAGGTACCTAACCAGCCCTCCGGTCATGGTGGCCCCACGCCTGCAGAACCCCCGGTGCTCTACTCGCTGCCACTCCCTACTCCGCCAACAAGAGCTCGTGGCGGTTAGGGAAGAGCGCCAAACCAAAACCACAAAGAACAGCCCGAGTCAAGGCAAAGCAGAACAAGGAAGACCCACAGAAACCACTACCACGGCCGAGAAAGATCAACCGCCGCAGGGAGCGACCGGGAAAGGAAGAGGTCCCTCCCGGACTACCAGCCTCGAGGCTCCATCGCCTCAAGAGGGCGCGCCGGCACCGGGCGCCCAAACCTCGCTGAGCACCCAAGGTACTTCTTCAAAGACGGTGTTGCGGACGCGAGGGCACGGTACCCCATGCCTCGTAAACTCCTCCTCGCTCATTGGTGGCCTCGCGCAAGCTGCGGCACTATTTTTAGGGTCACCCCATCAAGGTCGCCTCAAAGATACCCCTTGGAAAGGGTGCTCAGAGCCCTAACTCAGCGGAAGGGTCGCTGAGTGGAACATTGAACTGCAAGCGCTTCAGCTCGAATTCAGCACGACCAGAGTCATCAAGGGGCGCATTAGCGGATTTCATGGCAGAATGGACGGAGGCACGGGCCTCAAGGCCGACGAGGATCGGTCCCTCTCCCGGAAGCGAAGCGCCCCGAAGGCTGGGTCATGTACTTGATGGGGCGTTTCTAGGCATGGCGCTGGGCTGGGGCGGTGCTCATATCTCCCACTCAGACAAGCTCTACTACGCTGTGCAGCTCTGTTTCCAAAGAAGTTGAAAAGGTCTCCAACAACATAGCGGAGTATGAAGGTCTAATAGCGGGCTTGAAGGCCGCAGCTGCCCTATGGGTGAAGCGCCTACCATCAAGGGCGATTCGCAGCTCCTCGCCAATTTCTCCAACAAGGTGTACGAGCCAAAAGATGAGCACATGGAAGCCTACCATGGAGGTCCGCAGGATGGAGAAGCAGTTCAGGGGTTGGAGTTGCAGCATGTGCCCCGCGGCACCAATCGGGGAGGCCGGGCGACATCGCCAAACAAGCATCCAGGAGGTTACCTCGGGAGCCTGGCGTCTCGAGGGGCTTTTCAAGCCTCGGCCATGCCATCACTATCAAACACGGCGCAGCCTCGGAGGAGCTCCCCAGCCACCTGCCTCAGAGCCCCGGTCGTGGCGCGCCTCAGAGCGCGCTGCTGCCCGACGATGGAGCCTCGGGAGGGGTGCTGGATAACAGAACTCCGGAGCTACTTAACGCAAGGGGCCCTGCCGGAGAAGGAGGAGGAAGCGGAGCGTGTGGTGCGGCAAGCAACAGCGTACTGCATCAGGGATGGAGAGCTCTATCGAAGCGACCAAATGATGTGTCCCTACGCTGCATCTCCGTGGAGCAAGGGAAAGGACTCTTTGGCGGATATACACGGTGGAGACTGTGGGCATCACTCGTCATCACGAACCCTCATAGGCAAGGCATTCCGAGCGTTTCTATTGGCCTATCTGCGCCAACGACGCCGCCGAACTCATCAAGGCTTGCGGCTCGCAAATTCCATGCCAAGCAGATCCATCACCGCAGGAGGTCTGCAAACTATACTCTCTCGTGGCCATTCTCAAGATGGGGCTGGATATCCTGGCCCGCTTCTCGAGCGCCGGGGCTATCGCTACTCTACGCCATGTGGACAAGTTCACCAAGTGGGCTGAAGTGGAAGCCGTGGCGCACCATCCCCGCAGGTTCTGCGGTCAAGTTCGCTAAGGGAATCGTGAGCGGTTCGGGTGCCGAACCGCATCATCACCGACAACGGTTCGCAGTTCACCAAGACCTCTTCAAAACATACTATGCTAACTGGGAACGCAGATATGCTACGCCGTGGCGCACTTCGGCAACGAGCAGGCCGAAGGGCCAACACAGAGGTCCCGAGGGGCCTCAAAACCGTAACATTCAAGAAGAAACTGGAGGCCTGCGGCGAGAGGTTGGTACGACGAAGCTTGATCCGGCTTGTGGTCCATCCGCACGACCACGACCAAGCCAACCGAGAGACCCGCTCTTCCTGGTCTATGGAGCCGGCGGTCCTCCTCACGAGGTCGACGCCGCCCGCATGGGTCCCTGGCGCTCGACGAGGCGCAGCAGACACCATGCGGGGACGAACCTCGGCTTTGGGGAGGAGCGTCGTCGAGAAGCTGCGATGCGAGCGGCGACGCATCAACAAGCACCGCGACGATACCACTGCCGCAACATCCGCCCCAGAACTCTTGAGGTAGGGGACCTCGTGCTCAGGCGGGTTCTCTCCAGGGAGGGACTGCATAAGCTCTTTCCCATGTGGGAGGGCCCATTCAAGGTTGTTCATGTTTCCAGGCCCGACTCCGTGCGCTTGGAGACTCAGGAGGGGGTGCCAGTCCAGAACGCGTGGAACATCCAGCACCTCCGGACGTTTTACCTCTAAAAAGGCCCAGAGCCTGTGAAGAAGGCGAATGCCTGTGAAGCTTATCTTTTTGGAAAAGGCCCAGAGCCTGTGAAGAAGGCGAATGCCTGTGAAGCTTATATTTTTGGAAAAGGCCCAGAGCCTGTGAAGAAGGCGAATGCCTGTGAAGCTTATTTTTTTGGAAAAGGCCCAGAGCCTGTGAAGCTTATCTTTTTGGAAAAGGCCCAGAGCCTGTGAAGAAGGCGAATGCCTGTGAAGCTTATCTTTTTGGAAAAGGCCCAGAGCCTGTGAAGAAGGCGAATGCCTGTGAAGCTGTCGCGTTTTGGAAAAGGCCCAGAGCCTGTGAAGAGGGCCAATGCCCGTGAAGCTTGCTTCCCCCAAGAAAGGCCCGGAGCCTATGAAGAAGGCCAACGCTTGTGAAGCTCGCCGCCCGTGACACTCTCACGTAATAATGAGTTGGGGCTGTACACACCCCGAGTCTCATGAGCGCCGCCTCAGCCCTGGGATCCTCAGACGCCCAGTGGCAGCACTTAGCTCCGCTACTGGTGAGAAGACATCAAGACTAGATTAGGTGCCGGACGCGCTTTTTCATTTGCTTTCTGCAGTTGGCTTGTTCATTCTCATTTGAAGTTTTATCAAGCTGTTGTCGCTTTTGATTTGTGGCTCTTCGACCTTTCGCCTCCTACCTCGATTTCTCTCTCAGCAAGGTCTCGCGAGGGGCAGCCCGAGCGCCCTCGCGAGTGTTTTCTGCCCTTATCGTTCAAGGTTTCCCAACCAGGGTCCACCACAAGAGCTCCCCTCCAGTCCATGCCTCACGGGCACCGCGACACGAACACAGGACCTGGGTCGGTCGCCCCCCATGGCTGAGGCTGGGAACTACCTATGCGTAGGCGTGCGGCCCGAAGGCATGATACGGAAATAGCAGAAACAGTACGATGATTAACGGCGAAAGTCCAAACACGCCCCCAATGGGCCCCACACTACTGTCTTTCTACGCAGGAAAAAGAAAAAGGAAGAACAAATTAGGCACGGCTCGCCCGACACCAGCCCACAGGGAAGACTCGAGCCGCCTCCGGGGCTCAGGCGGACTCCCTCTCGCGCTTCACCGAGGCGCGACGGCGGGCGGACCCGCTACCACCCTCCAAGCAGGCACGACGGCGTGGGGGCTGATCGCGGCCGCTGCTGGAAGAGCCGCCTGAAGAAGAATCGATGAAGCTCGAGGAGCCCTGAGCGCCGCCGACCACGCGTGCGCTGTCCTCTCCGTCATCGCCGGGGCTGGGCCCCCGGCCGCGGTCGTCATCCTCAGGGCAGCACCCAGCGCGGCGACCATCCTCCCCGAACACCCTCATGTAAAGGGTGGCATCACCGTCGAACTTGAAGTGCAGGGTGCACCGACGGCTCAGGCCACGCCCGCGGGCAAACGTCTGCCAGCCGCGAGTCAGGGCCAGGCTCCCGGCCGCGGAGACCTCCAACGAAGCCCAGGAGGCTCGACTGCAGTAGCCGTCTACCTGGAGCCAGAGGCCGCCCGGGGCGCCAGCCGGGAGCTCACCTAGGAGGAAGCGAGGAAGCTGAAGCCGGGCGCAAGTCGGCTCCGCCGACCACACAACGAACTCCGGCAACACCTCCGCAACGCGGAAGCGCGGCCTAGGGGGTCGCGCAGCCGTAGCGCGTCCCCCGGCCGTGGCCAGCCATCCATCACCGCGCGGGAGATCACCTCCGCGGCCACGGGGGGTCGCCATGGGAGCCACAGGACGTTTGCGAGGGCAGCCTCGACCGCGCTTGGGCGGGGGAGAGGCAGGCTCAACCTGGCGGGCCTTCCCCTTCTCTGCGGCCGAAAACTTCCTCGGCGGAGCCATGAAGAAGGAGGAGAAGCAAGAGGGGACAGACTGGAAGGGCACGCGCCGTTCCGTACTTAAAGCCAGAGGAGGCCAACCGCCGGCCTCCACAATCGCAGGTAATCATGACCCGCTTTGCGTGCAGGGACTTGTCAATTCATGCAGTTGCCAAGGCGTCGTGGGGAAGTGGAGACGCCCACTTCCAATCAACCGCCACGCGGCGCCCAAGGCCGCAGGCTGTTAGGGGCTCGCGGCAGCCAGATTTTGCCCTTCGCCACTGCTCGCCAAGCCCGGGCGCGCTTTGGGCCGGGGGCTACTATCGGCCTTCGGGAACGGGGTCCCTGACTTGCTCGCCTGCGGGCCTGCAGCGTGGCTCAAAGGGGGCCCATCGCGCCCATCTTCATCAACACAAGCTCAAGACCCTCGCGAGGGGCAAGCCTCATGGGCGGACGACAGAAGCTTCCTCGTGCACGGCCTCATCAGCCTGGCTCGCGAGGAGGCGGAGACATCAAGGCGGGTACCTCACGAGGTGCCCATGACGCAAGCCATGACGACCAAGGGCGCCAAGTGGGCGCCAGCCAGCAGATGTCCTCCTTTCCTCTTTGGTGCAAAGGGAGCAAGCGCAGCGAGAGCATCAAGCAAAGGCATCCATTTCGTGCAACAAGACCAGGACCAGCCCAACGGCAGAAGGAAGTCATTGTGGAGCCCAAGCCGCATCACCACCAGAGCCTTTGACAAAGCGAGGACCAACTTTAGTCAGACAAGTGTACCAGATGTTCCCTTCAAAATGGCCAATTGTTGGCGCCCTTCCCGCTCAATATTTGGGAAGAGGCTCAGGGCCTCTGCCTATAAATAGGACTAGCCACGCACAGAGCTAGGGGCATCTGGAAGGGACAGAGCTTGATCTTGAATCGAGAGAGAGAGAGAGAGAGAGAGAGAGAGAGAGAGAGAGAGAGAGAGAGAGAGAGAGAGACTGAACTCCTCCAAGCAGTTCATCGTCCGGCCAAGAACAGACCCTCGCGAGGCTGTTCTTCCTTGTATTGTTCATCACCATCAGCCCAAGAGGCAATCCACCACACCACAAACTAGAGTAGGGTATTACACCACAATGGTGGCCCGAACTAGTATAAACCTTGTGTCTCTTGTGTTGTTCCTTTCGTAGTTTAGATCCAAGCGAGGTGGCGGGGTGCAGGTAGGTAGAGGGCGAGATCTCCGCGCGCACCCCAGTGTTCGAACCTCAAGGGTTTGCCGGAACCCAAAATCCGACAGCGCCCACCCCCCCTGGGCGTGCCCCTGCCTCGTGGGCCCATGGTGGCTCCCCTCCACTTATTACAGCAACCACACACTCCTTCTTCCTCCCAAAAAAATCACCAACCAGCTCAAGCACGAGTTCTAGCTCATTTTGCTGCAATTTTCGATCTCCTTGCTCAAAGCTCCACTCACAAAACTGCTTTGGGGGATTGTTCTTCGGTATGTGACTCCTCCAATGGTCCAGTTAGTTTTTGTTCTAGTGCTTTATTCATTGCAAATTTTTGCTACTTAGGTGACCCTGTTCTTGAGCTTGCATGTCAAATTTATTTGGTCCCAAGTAGTTCTAATGCATGATATAGTCCCTAGGCACTTGTGGGAGTAGTTGCTATCAATTTTGTTGAGTTTGGTTCACTTCTATTTTGAGTTACTAAAACTTTCAGAAATTTTTCAGAGGAAGAAATATGTTTAGGAAAATGTACCAACGTGGTCCTTCAAGGAAGCAAGGACCTAGGCTCACAATACGCGATGCGGACGATGAACCACCAAGGGAGGCTCAAGTGCAGGCTTGTGAATGGCCGTCAGAGGACTTTATGGTTCAAGCAGGAATTTGACGCATATGTGGGTAACCCTGATCTTGGGAGCTTCGAGGCAGAAAAGTGCCGCCAGTACCATTATCTCACTGATTCCTTTGTGAGAAGGCAAAAGGGAGATATGTTATAACCAAGGAGGAGGCGAATGAGTACGAGAGGAGGACTGAGATAGCTCGCCTTCAAGCTGCAACCCACCGTGCAATAGCCGCTGCATCTTAGTACGACCCCAACTACAAATTTGGATATCCGCCAGGCCAGCCGTGGCCATAGACCAACTTAGGCCAAAAGCCTAAGCTTGGGGGAGTACGTATTTCTCACCGACATTACATTCATGTTCACACACTCATGCTAGTTGTCGGTGCTCATACTTTTTCACTTTAATATCCATGCTAGTTTATTTTCTTTTTCTCACTTTCTTCTTGTGTGTTTGAAAAACCTTAAGAAAAACAAAACAAAAATTAGTTGTAGCTTTTAGCTGGTTTACTTTCCATGCTTGTAGTAGTAGTAATTAAAAAGAAAACCTGAAAATATTTCCTGTTCTTCTTTTGCTTGTTGTGAGCTTGCCCGTGTAAATAGTTTTATTTATTTTCTTTTCTTTGGGGGTCGATAGGAGAAGACCATAATGAAAATGTTAAAGTGGCTCTTATATGCATTATTGTTGATTTAACCAGAGCCCGTATTACCTTGTTTTCTCCTTTGTATTAAATGCTTGCAGATTCCATCTTAGTCCAATGCACGTGCACTATTATTACTATTCACATCGTTCGGTCGTGCAAGTGAAAGGAAATAATTAGGATATATGATGGACTGATTGAGATGAGAGAAGCTGGTATGAACTCGACCTCTCTTGCTTTTGTAAATATAATTAGTTCATCGTTCCTGATTCAGCCTATTATGAATAAAGATGTTTGCAATGACAATTAGAGATTATAGTTGCTTATGCCATGCTTAATTAGCTAGGAGTTTATAATGGTTTACCTTGCGTGCCAACATGCTATTAAAATGGTTGTGATGTGGTATAATAGGGTGGTATCCTCCTTTGAATGATTCGAGTGGCTTGACTTGGCACATGTTCATGCATGTAGTTGAAACAAAATCAACATAGCCTTCACAATATTTATGTTCATGGTGGATTGTATCTGACTCATGCTTGCACTCAATGTTTATTAATTTTAATGCATGTTCATGACTATTGTCGCTCTCTAGTTGGTCGCTTCCCAGTATTTTTCTAGCCTTCACTTGTACTAAGCGGGAATATTGCTTGTGCATCCAATCCTTTAAACCCCAAAGTTATTCCATATGAGTCCACTATACCTTCCTATATATGCGGTATCTACCTACCGTTCCAAGTAAATTTGTATGTGCCAAACTCTAAACCTTCAAATGAAATTTTGTTTTGTATGCTCGAATAGCTCATGTATCAACTAGGGTTGTCTGTATCTTCCATGCTAGGCGGGTTATTCTCAAGAGGAGTGGACTCCGCTCCTCACTCACGAGAAAATGGTTGGTCACTAGGATGCCCAGTCCCATGCTTTATGCAAATCAAATCGAAATAATTGCAAACAAAACTCCCCCGGGACTCTTGTTAGTTGGAGGCAGTCGTTGTTTCGAGCAAGGCATGGATTGATGCGTGTTGGTGGAGGGGGAGTATAAACTTTACCATTCTGTTTGGAAACCGCCTATAATGTGAGTAGCATGGAAGATATTGAGATCTCTCGATTGTTATGTTGACAATGAAAGTATGCCGCTCAAAATATTATTTATCTCTACTTTAAAATCGAGCTCTGGCACCTCTACAAATCCCTGCTTCCCTCTGCGAAGGGCCTATCTATTTATTTTTTTGTTGAGTCATCACCCTCTTATTAAAAAGCACCAGCTGGAGAGCACCGCTGTCATTTGCATCCATTACTATTAATTTATATTGGGTATGACTATGACTGGATCTCTTTTACCATGAATTACAATGTTTAGTCAGTCCTTGATCTTCAAAGGTGCTCTGCATTTATATTGCGGTCTCAGAAAGGGCTAGCGAGATACCATCTTGTTATATCATATCATGATTGTTTTGAGAAAGTGTTGTCATCCGAGATTTATTATTATTGCTCGCTAGTTGATTATGTCATTAAAATGAGTAAACATGAGACCTAAGTGTTATTGTGAATATGGTTAGTTCATAATCTTTGCCGAAAACTTGAATGCTGGATTTACATATTTACAACAACAAGAGCAAACGGAGTTTGCAAAAGTTTTTATTTATCACTTTCAGTTTATCAACTGAATTGCTTGAGGACAAGCAAAGGTTTAAGCTTGGGGGAGTTGATACGTCTCCGTCGTATCTACTTTTCCAAACACTTTTGCCCTTGTTTTGGACTCTAACTTGCAGGATTTGAATGGAACTAACCCAGATTGATGATGTTTTCAGCAGAATTTCCATGGTGTTATTTTTGTGCAGAAATAAAAGTTCTCGGAATTACCTGAAAATTAACGGAGAATTATTTTGGAATTAATAAAAAATACTGGCAAAAGAATCAAGGCCAGGGGGCCCACACCCTTTCCACGAGGGTGAGGGGCGCGCCCCTGCCTCGTGGGCCTCCTGGTGCTCCACCGACCTCAACTCCAACTCTATATATTCACGTTCGGGGAGAAAAAAATCGAAGAGAAGGATTCATCGTGTTTTACGATACGGAGCCGCCGCCAAGCCCTAATCTCTCTCGGGAGGGCTGATACGTCTCCGTCGTATCTACTACCTGAGCGGGCACGTGCCCTCAAGCCTGGGAAGGGCTGCGTTCAGCCCAAGATGCAGGCGATAGCACGCGGTTCCTGGAAGCCCCCCAGCCCCCTCATCCTGATGGTGGTCGTCGTTCCTAATTGGAAGTGGCGGCAGCGGAGGAAGTCCAGCATTGCCCTGAGGGCGGTCCTCGCGAGGCTGGTCCCTCCAAGCGCCCTCACGAGGCTGGTCCTGCCAGCGGTCCTCGCGAGGCTGGTCCCTCCAAGCGCCCTCACGAGGCTGGTCCTGCCAGCGGTCCTCGCGAGGCCAGTTGCGCCACTCCTGGCGGGGGCCGTGATCGTACCAGCGTCCTCCGCCTCATCCTCCTCCTCGGCCGTAGCCCTGGTCGTTGCACTCGGGGCATCGACCGAAGCGTCCATCTCGAATGGCCCTGAGCTCTTGAAAGTCGTTGGTGTTGTGGCTGTGTACGTTGTGGAAGGCGCAGAACGGTCGGCTGCTCATGGACGACTCGGGATGGTCCCGGCCGCGCTTCGTATCTGGCTCCGCCGCGAGCATGGCTACTCCGTTGCGCTTCACGTCCTTGGCCCTGGCTTTCTTCTCCTCCAGGTCGGTAGCGGGGAGCTCGAGGAGGGAAAGGTGCCCCTCCTCAGCTCTTGCCACTTGGTCGCCAGGTTGAACAGCTCCAAAGCCGTGCATAGCTCCTCGTGGATGGCGAGCTCCTCCTTCATCTTGACATCACAGACGCCATCAGAAAACACTGAAATGATGGCCTCGTCCGTCACCTTGGGGATCTTGAGGCAAACGCTGTTGAAGCGCTGGATGTACTTCTGCAGGGTCTCTCCTGCCTGCTGCTTGATGTGGCACAGGTCACCCACTGCTGGAGGGCAGTCGTGAGTGCCCTGGAAGTTGGCAACGAAGCGGTCGCGCATCTCGTCCCAGGAGGAGATCGAGCCCCGGGGCAGGTTCAGGAGCCACGAGCGAGCGCCATCCTTGAGAGTGTAACATCCCAAATTTTCCTATTTGGAATGTTTTACAATTATAGCTAAGCATCCTATGCATCCTGTTTGAATTTGAATTCCATTTGAGGTTTCAGAGAGTTTTGAATATGAAATTTGAATTCCAAACTTTGGCATGTGGGAAACAATTCCAGAACCAAGCCTGATAAATACTTGATCAAAAGTATGAGAGGAGCAAACATGACACTCCAAAAATATCAGAGGAAACAATGCCAAAAGAATTGGATTCAAATCTGAATTTTATTTGAATTTGAAAAAAATGGATTTTCATAAAGTTTGGATTTTGGCTTTGGAAAAATGTTCAAATGAAAGGGAATATTCCCCTGATCATTTTGGTATATATATACCCTATATAGAATATTTATAGTTTAGGTTTTATTTTTGGTTTTGTTTTTATTAAAAAAAAAGAAAATCTTTTCGGGCGCCAGCCAGGCCACCCAGGCCCAGCCAGCGCCACCTAACCCCTCGGCCACTCACAAGACCAGCCCACCACCGCCCACCAGCCACAGGCCGGCCACCGACAGCCCACCCCCTCGCCCGAATCCCTTAGGATCCGGTCGACCGCACGAAACCCCCCTCTCTCTCTCTCGACCGTGGCCCCCACCCGTCGTCTTCCCCTCGCCCACGAACGGACTCGCTGAGATCCGCGGATCCAAGAATCCAGGCACCCCGACGCCCGATCCCTTTCCAACCTCACCCGACCCCTGGCTATATAAGCCCGAGCCCCGCACCCCATCCCCCCTTAGCCACGCCGAGCCCTCTCCTCTCTCTCCGGCTCATGGGAGCCCGAGCTCGACCCCGCCGCCAAAACCTCGCCGTCGCCGCCTGGTGCCCCCGAGCCTCACCAACCCCACTGAACCCTTTCCCGAGCTTCCCGCGCCTCCCCGACGCCTCCCAAGCTCGCTGACGCCAAGCCCGGAGCACTCTCGCCGCCGCCCGCCGACGTCGCCGAGTCCGTGAGTCCCGGCTTTCCCTCCACCGTCCGATCCCCATCGGGTGGCTAGGATTAGAACTCAGAGGAATACGTTTTATTAGAAAACCGGCCGCCCAGCGGTTTATTTTTAGTTAGGTTTTATTTTAGTTAGGCGGTTCTGTTAGATTAACCCTAGGCCCATTTAGACTATCTCGACGACTGTATGTAGTTTAGGCCCATTAGGCATTTTTCTTTTTATTTAGATTTTCTGTTTTATTTAATAGTTCCAATTTTCAAAATGTGTATCTTCTGTTCTGTTTAATATTTTGAGTGATTCTTTTTTGTTGGATTGCAAATTTTATGTAGTTTCTGAAAAACATATATTTAGCTATGTTAAAAATAATTAAAAATGCTTTAATATTATTTTAGTCAGAATAGCAAATCTGCTATAGTTTTAGTTAGAAAAATTATTTTTGCATGATTCTTTTGCAATCACTTTATTTTGATATTGCCAAACCCTAGAAATTAACTTTGGTATTTTAGGATTAATAAAAAATTAATTCTAGGCAGAATCCTATTAATCCTAATTAATTGATTAGTTCCTGTTTTCCTAATTAATTAATTAGTAAATTAATTTATTTTTAACTTGTGATTAGTTATTCTAGGTTAGTTTCTGTCATTCCATTAGATGAACTTTTATTTATAATTAATAAAAGTTTTAAATTTATATTCTTAATAGAAATTGGAATAGGCCTAAAGTGAGTTTTATAATAGCTATTTAATTAATTCTTTTTGCTCCTAGTTGCCTAGTTAATCCTTTTCTGTTAAGTTAACCTAAAACCATGGTTAGGTCATATTGAGGAATTTTTGTTAAATAAAAACTATTTTTGCTATTGCTTGGAATAGGGAAAAACTTTGAATTTGATTTCTTTGAGTTTTCCTTTTTGATTTGGTTTTGATTGTTTGGTTGTGTTATGTTATCTTTGTTATCTCGTGTGATCCTCTTGCTTTGTACTTATTATGTCATTGTTTGTCTCGGTAGAGTTCCCGGAGTGCGAAGCTTGCTACTACGACTCTTTAGCTTACGAGGATCATCAGCAAGTTCACTTTGACCATGCTTTCTTACCTATGTTTTATTGCATTTAGTGGCACCTTTGCAACCACCCCTCAGTAGTGTTATTGAAATTCTTGTAGTTGAGTAGTATGCATGAGGTAGGAACCCATCACCCTGTTACCAAGCCCGGGACGTTATTTTATTCTAATGCTACGCTGTAGTAGACGGGGTTTGGTATGAGTGTTCGAGAGTGGTGTGAAGAAGGAGGACTCTACGTCAATGTCGACAACCCCATGATGGAATCTGCAAGGACTGCATCTTCAAGACCTCAAGACTTCAAGACTCGAGACAAGAATTCAATACACACTCTTGGGTGAAGGATTTGTTGACGGGCACCTGGAGAAACCAAGTGGTTGGCGGGATGCATGGAGAAGCGCCATGACAGCTTATGGAAAGCTTCACCTGCACTCAAAGAGACGGAAGAATACTTCACGCCCGAAGCTTACCTGTGCAACCGCAAGTCATTATGGGCTCGCTTGGTTGACCTTAGTTGTGACTCTGGCTGGGACGGTGCTAGCAGATGTAGAACTACGGTAGGATTGGATGGGTACGGACAAAGGGTCGAGGAACTCTTTGGAAGATCATGTTTGGTCATCTTGTTCTCAAACACCTGAAGTGCGAGAACGTAAAGAGAGGGATCGAATCTTGCGGGTAAAGTGTACAAACCTCCGCAGAGTGTTATAACCTAATCGATTAGCCGTGTCCCCGTTACGGACATTTGAGCATCCGACCTTGGAAGTATTCGGATATCTCAACACTTAACTCTAATGAATTAATTTGATGGGTTTATGACTTAATAATAATTTGGGAACGAGATATTGGTTGGCGGAACCATCTCAATAACTACCAACAATTTGTAGAAATTTGCAAATAAGTCCTTTGTAGTAGGATAAAATTGGCTTTACATAAAATGATGAAACTTAGAGCTCCACACCAAATATGCATATAGAGTTAGTAACTTTATTATTGTTGTTCTTCATAACTTGCCGACTTATTCCAAAAGCTGACCTACATGGCTGCAACGTATTATGTTGCGTAGATATATTCCGATCGGGGAGTGAGGCTACGCCCGCGCTTGGCGATTGCCCTTTGAGTCGGATGGACTCGCTTTACCTCGACGCTCCGCAGCATTTTAGTTTATTTCTCATGAGTTGGCCTTGAGCCGAATTTATTCCTTGTAATAAAGACTCTATATGAGAATCGATTATTGATATTCAGGTGTGATTGAACTTTGATTACTTTATCGATGTAATCGTGAGTACCAAAGATGATCTTGGGATGGAATGCATACGTAGATTTGACCGATTTTGGGTCAGGTCGCTCTGAGATGGTATCAGAGCACACGCTGACCGTAGGATCGTAACCCCTAGGATCGGAAAGCCATAAGCAGAGACCATTTACTTTGAACCCCTTTTCATTCTATACTTCTTCTCTGATCTATTTTGACTCTTCTCTCCCTTGCAACATTCTAGATGGCCGTCGAGTTCACCCCAGTTTTGCTACCGGAGTTCTGCCAGCCCGATGAGACGATGCCCTTCGGAAGGAAGCTGGTCCAGATGGTGAAGCTGCTGAAGATTGCTCGCCCTCGATCACTGGAAACCCACTAATGCACTTCCGACGGACACCCGCTACAGGATTGAGGTGCATATCCCAGGGAGGACTTTTGGAGGACGCACGGAGCCTATCAACTTTGAGTTCACCGAGTTCAACTGGATCATCGGAAGGGACGTGGCGATCTACCGAGCACTTGGACATCTCCGAGAGGAGTACAGGACTGAGCTCGATCACTCGGACTCGCCATGGTTTCTCGCAGGCAAGGAATGGAGATATCATCCGTACCATCGAGGATGATTCCACTCTCTCGTACATTCGGGACTTGGAGTGTCTTCTCGGGACACGGAGATTCAGGCTCGCCAGAACTCAAGACACACTGAAGCTTTTGTTCCATGAGCTGGAACTGGAGGAGAAGGCACGCGCAGACTTCCTTGGCTATGAGGAAGAAATCACGGACTTCATGGAGATAGTCGACGACTGAAGATGAAGCTTGCCGCGATAGAGGAAAAGATGGACTTGGGAGAGGACCTTTACCCGAGTGGAGACGAAGCACCTCGTGAGCAACGATCAGGATTTTGAGGGAGTACCACCAAGGAAACCCCAAGAGGAGGCGCCATCGATGCAGACTTTTAGTCGACCACCATGTTATCTTTACTTTTAAATCGATCAGTTAGGCCGATGTTTTACTTACGATTAGTCATGAGCTTTTGTAATCGAGTTTGAACCATGTTTGAGTGGAATGAATAAATGTTTGGTGTGTTATGATTGTGCATTCATATGGGTAGTGTTAATTCTCATAGACCCTTGTTCTATTCTAAATTTCTCATCCCTCCAAAACACCAGATGCCTCCGAGACGTGACCTCGGTTTCCCGCCGGAGCTCACCCAGCTGCTCCAAAGCAGAGAATGCATCGATGCAGCCCGATTCGTAATCGAACAACCCCGCCAACAATCCACCGCCACCACCACCACCCACCGTGGACAACTTGACTCGATTTACGAGGTTGAATCCGCATGATGTTCTCTAGTAGCACCGAGCCGATTGTGGTGACGGATCGCTCCGCAAGATTGGAAGAGAGCTAGTCACCGTTGGATGCACCGATCTTTGAGAAGGTGCGCTTTGTCGCGCATCAAGCGGATGGACCTGCAGCTTCTTGGTGGGAGAATTACACCGCCACTTTTCCTTTGGGTGGCATCACTTGGGATCAATTCCAGCAGTTTCAGACCGCTCATGTCTCATCTGGAGCCATGAGTGCAAGAAGCGTGAGTTCAAACTTGCGCTTAAGGGAATCGTACTGTGGCACAGTACGTGGAGGAATTCAGCAAGCTTGCTCGCTATGCCCCTGACGATGTGGCCACTGATGCCGCCAAGCAGGAGAAGTTCCTTGAGGGACTAAATGATGAATTAAGCATGCAGCTTATTGTGGCTACTTTCAACAACTACCAGGAGCTGGTAGACAAGGCCACCATCCTGGAAGGCAAGCAGCAGCAGATAGAGAGCCGCAAGAGGAAGTACAGCCAGGGGAAGCACAATTCAGGAGCTCAGCAGAAGCCCCGCTATGCACCGTACTCAGGAGGGCACATCCATCACAACCATGGAGGTCATAACCATGGTGGAAATGGAAACAACCGCAGCCAGGACAACAAGTCAGGCCATGGCAATGGCAATGGCAATGGTAATGGCAATCAGCACCGTTCTGCCCCGGCTCCGAAGGATCTGAGCCACATCACCGCTTCAAGTGCCGAAGACAGGCACTACGCCACCGACCGCCCGGAGGCCAAGCAGAGGAAGGAATGGCAATGGAGGCTCAGCGAAGAAGCCCAATCCCTTCCCTCGTGCTCAAGTGAATCACATCGACGTGGAGAACGTCTATGATCAGCCAGACACTGTGGTTGGTAAGTTTTTATTGAATTCACGCTCAGTTTTGGTTCTGTTTGATTTCGGTGCAACGATTCATTCATATCAAGGGTAGTTGTGGATAAGTACGGATTACGACTAGAACCCTTAGAAGCCCCTCGCGTCGGTTCGCGGGAGGAGAAATGATGGCAGGTTTAAGCTGTCCCGCAAGCCTCAACATCGGGAACCACAAATTTCCGTAGAACTCATAGTGTTGGAAACGCAGACCTTGGATGTAATCCTAGGCATGGATTGGTTGTCAAAGTATGAAGGAAACATTGATGTGCAAGACAAGTCTATTCTGCTCACCACCCGGAGCGTAAGAGGATTAAGTATGTAGCGAGCACAGCCGGATGAAGAATCAGTGCATTCCCTCACGGGAGTTGTTCAGAGGAAGTGCCGTGAGTGCAAGAATTTCCCGATGTGTTCCGGAGGAATTACCAGAATGCCACCGGACGGGGACATTGAATTCTGATTGAGTTATTGCCCGGCACAGCCCCAATATCCAAGAGACCTTATCGGATGCCACCGAATGAGTTGAAAGAGATCAAG
Organism: Aegilops longissima; assembly: GCA_021605205.1. Lineage (NCBI taxonomy): Eukaryota > Viridiplantae > Streptophyta > Magnoliopsida > Poales > Poaceae > Aegilops > Aegilops longissima. Next base: position 156,589,142 of record CM038678.1, on the reverse strand, counting down.
GAACAAATAAATGAGTTATTGGAGAAAGGATATATTCGTCCAAGCTCATCACCTTGGGGAGCCCCAGTTCTTTTGGTAGAGAAGAAGGATGGAAGCTTGAGGATGGTTGTGGATTACCGTGCATTGAACGAAGTAACCATCAAGAACAAGTACCCTCTGCCCATGATCAATGACTTGTTTGATCAGCTTGTTGGAGCCAAGGTATTCTCTAAGATCGATCTTGATCGAGGTATCACCGATTGAAAATTCGTGAGAAGGATATACCCAAAACAGCATTCACCACGTGTATGGTTTATACTGAGTATACCGTCATGTCATTTGATTGACTAATGCTCCTGCATACTTCATGAATTTGATGAACAAGGTATTCATGGAGTACTTGGACAAGTTTGTCGTGGTGTTCATCGATGACATATTGATATTCTCCAAGAGCGAGGAAGAGCATAAGGAACATTTGCGCCTAGTTCGAGAAACTTCGAGAACATCAATTGTATGCCAAATTCAGCAAATGTGAATTTTGGTTGAAGGAAGTTGGATTCCTCGGACATGTTATTTCAGGAGAAGGAATAGCAGTTGATCCCGCCAAGGTTGAATCATCAGCGATTGGCGGTCACCCACCTCACCAAGGAGATCCGCAGTTTTCTCGGACTTGCAGGATACTATCGGAGGTTCATTGAGAACTTCTCAAAGATTGCCAAGCCCATGGTGAGCTGTTGAAGAAGGAAGCCAAGTATGTTTGGACCGAGGAATGTGAAGCCAGTTTTCAGGAGTTGAAGAAACGGTTGGTCACAGCTCGAGATTGATATTGCGGACATACATAAGGAATACCAGGTCTATTGTGACGCTTCTCGTCAAGGACTCGGAGGAGTATTGATGCAGGAAGGTAAGGTTGTAGCTTATGCCTCCGGATAGCCACGGCCTCATGAGATGAATTATGCCACGCATGATTTGGAGTTAGCAGTGTAGTGCATGCACTCAAGACTTGGAGACATTTCCTCATTGGAAATCGTTGTGATGTCTATACTGGATCACAAGAGCACGAGGTATATCTTCACGCAGAAGGAATTGAACCTCGTGCAGAGGAGATGGCTAGAGTTGATAAAGGATTATGACATGAGGCTACATTACCACCCGGTAAAGCCAATGTTGTAGCAGATGCTTTGAGCCGTAAGAGTTATGTGAACACTCTTACAGCAGGAGGATTACCCAGGAGTTGGTTGATGACCTCGGAGATCTCCGATCGGAGATAGTTCGGAAGGATTTGTTGCAACTCGAAGTTCAGTCCACCTTGACCGAAAGGATTCGTGAAGCCTGTAGGCGGACAAGGAAATCGATGAGATTAAGCAAAAGATGGAGGATGGAAAAGCTAAAGGATTCGAAAGGATGAACATGGAACTATATGGTTTGAGGATCGATATATGTGCCCAATGATCCCGAGCTCAGAAGCTAATTCTTCAGAGGCTCATGATTCCCGTACTCAATTCACCCCGGCAACACCAAGATGTACCTGGATTTGAAGCAAAGTTTACGGTGGACGGTATGAAGAAGGACATTGCGAGTGCGTGGCCGTATCGATGTTTGCCAGCGTAAAGGCAGAACATCGAAGCCAGCAGGTTACTTCAACCTTTGCCGATTCCCGATTGGAAATGGGAGAAACTTGGTATGGATTTCATCACGGGATTACCCAGACCCGTTCAGGTTATGATTCTATCTGGGTGGTAGTTGATCGTTTGACTAAGGTAGCTCACTTCATTCCGTGAAGACTACCTATACCAGTGCCAAGTTGGCCAAGATATACATGACCAGGATCGTATGTGCGCATGGAGTTCCGAGGAAAATCGTGTCGATAGAGGAACGCAGTTTACCTCAAAGTTTTGGAAGCAATTGCATGAAACTTTGGGTGCGAGGCTGGAATTGAAGACAGCCTTTCATCCATGAGCATGATGGATGACCGAGAGAGTAAATCAGATTCGGAGGACATGTTGCGAGCTTGTGTGCTAGACTATGGGTCTAGCTGGGATGATAACTTGCCTTACGCAGAGTTCTCGTACAACAACAGTTATCAAACCAGTTTGAAGATGGCACCCTTCAAGCTCTATACGGAAGGAGGTGTAGAACACCATTCTTTGTGGGATAGCGTTGGAGATCGATCACTTTTCGTTCCGATCTTATCAAGGATTCGAAGAGAAAGTCAAGCTGATTCGAGACCGGCTCAAGATTGCACACCACGACGGAAGAGTTATGCCGACGAGAAGTTTAAGGAGGTGACTTACGAAGTGGGAGACCGAGCATACCTTCGTGTGTCTCCACTTCGTGGGATCAAGAGGTTTGGAGTCAAGGGAAAGTTAGCACCCGATTCATTGGCCCTACAAAATCCTCGAGCGTCGTGGAGAAGTTGCATATAAGTTGGAATTGCGGAAGGATTGTCCGGAGTTCATGATGTCTTTCACGTTTCTCGCTTGAAGAAGTGCCATGCAGACATGGCCGATGTTCCGATGAGAGACACAAAGTGCCCCTAGAGGCCATACAACTTGACGGTGATTTAACTTACAAGGAGACACCCGTCAAAATTCTCGAGACTGCAAGCGAGTCACCCGCAGCAAAGTTATCAAGTTTTGCAAGGTCTTTGTGGAGTCACCACACCGAGGAAGAAGCCACAGGGAGCGCCAAGAAGATCTTCGTCGAGACCATCCGCACCTATTTGCTAGCCAACCCGAATCTCGAGGGCTAGATTCATCTTAAGGTGGGTAGGTTTGTAACATCCCAAATTTTCCTATTTGGAATGTTTTACAATTATAGCTAAGCATCCTATACATCCTGTTTGAATTTGAATTCCATTTGAGGTTTCAGAGAGTTTTGAATATGAAATTTGAATTCCAAACTTTGGCATGTGGGAAACAATTCAGAACCAAGCCCGATAAATACTTGATCAAAAGTATGAGAGGAGCAAACATGACACTCCAAAATATCAGAGGAAACAATGCCAAAAGAATTGGATTCAAATCTGAATTTTATTTGAATTTGAAAAAATGGATTTTCATAAAGTTTGGATTTTGGCTTTGGAAAATGCTCAAATGAAAGGGAATATTCCCCGATCATTTTGGTATATATATACCCTATATAGAATATTTATAGTTTAGGTTTTATTTTTGGTTTTGTTTTATTAAAAAAAAAAAGAAAATCTTTTCAGGCGCCACCAAAGCCACCTGTGCCCAGCCAGCGCCACCTAACCCTCGGCCACTCGCAAGACCAGGCCCACCACCGGCCCACGAGGCCACAGCCGGCCAGCCGACAGCGCCCCCTCGCTCGAATCCCTTAGGATCCGGTCGACCGCACGAAACCCCCTCTCTCTCTCGACCGTGGCCCCCCCGTCGTCTTCCCCTCGCCACGAAGCGGACCTCGCTGAGATCCATGGGATCTCAAGAATCCGGGCACCCCGACGCCCGATCCTTTCGAACCCTCACCCGACCCCTGGCTATATAAGCCCGAGCCCCGACCCCATTCCCCCCTTAGCCACGCCGAGCCCCTCTCCCTCTCTCTCCGGCTCGCGGAGCCCGAGCTCGACCCGCCGCCAAAACCCTCGCCGCCGCCGCCTGGTGCCCCCGAGCCTCACCAACCCCACGAACCCTTTCCCGAGCTTCCCGCGTCTCCCCGACGTCTCCCAAGCTCGCTGACGCCAAGCCCCGAGCACTCTCGCCGCCGCCGCCCGGCGTCGCCGAGTCCGTGAGTCCCGGCTTTCCCTCCACCGTCCGATCCCCATCGGGTGGCTAGGATTAGAACCCAAGAAGAATGCGTTTTATTAGAAAACGGCCGGCCCGCGGTTTATTTTTAGTTAGGTTTTATTTTAGTTAGGCGGTTCTGTTAGATTAACCCTAGGCCCATTTAGACTATCTCGCCTTTGTGCGTAGTTTAGGCCCATTAGGCATTTTCTTTTTATTTAGATTTTCTGTTTTAGCGAATAGTTCCAATTTTCAAAAATGTGTATCTTCTGTTCTGTTTAATATTTTTGAGTGATTCTTTTTTGTTGGATTGCAAATTTTATGTAGTTTCTGAAAAACATATATTTAGCTATGTTAAAATAATTAAAAATGCTATAATATTATTTTAGTCAGAATAGCAAATCTGCTATAGTTTTAGTTAGAAAAATTATTTTGCATGATTCTTTTGCAATCACTTTATTTTGATATTGCCAAACCCTAGAAATTAACTTTGGTATTTTAGGATTAATAAAAAATTAATTCTAGGCAGAATCCTATTAATCCTAATTAATTGATTAGTTCTGTTTTCCTAATTAATTAATTAGTAAATTAATTTATTTTAACTTGTGATTAGTTATTCTAGGTTAGTTTCTGTCATTCCATTAGATGAACTTTTATTTATAATTAATAAAAGTTTTAAATTTATATTCTTAATAGAAATTGGAATAGGCCTAAAGTGAGTTTTATAATAGCTATTTAATTAATTCTTTTTGCTCCTAGTTGCCTAGTTAATCCTTTTCTGTTAAGTTAACCTAAAACCATGGTTAGGTCATATTGAGGAATTTTGTTAAATAAAACTATTTTTGCTATTGCTTGGAATAGGGAAAACTTTGAATTTGATTTCTTTGAGTTTTCCTTTTGATTTGGTTTTGATTGTTTGGTTGTGTTATGTTATCTTTGTTATCTCGTGTGATCCTCTTGCTTTGTACTTATTATGTCATTGTTTGTCTCGGTAGAGTTCCGAGTCTAAGCTTGCTACTCGACTCTTTAGCTTACGAGGATCATCAGCAAGTTCACTTTGACCATGCTTTCTTACCTATGTTTTATTGCATTTAGTGGCACCTTTGCAACCACCCCTCGAGAGTGTTATTGAAATTCTTGTAGTTGAGTAGTATGCATGAGGTAGGAACCCATCACCCTGTTACCAAGCCCGGACGTTATTTTATTCTAATGCTACGCTGTAGTAGACGGGGTTTGGTATGAGTGTTCGAGAGTGGTGTGAAGAAGGAGGACTCTCGTCAATGTCGACAACCCCATGATGGAATCTGCAAGGACTGCATCTTCAAGACCTCAAGACTTCAAGACTCGAGACAAGAATTCAATACACACTCTTTGGGTGAAGGGCGGTTGTGGGCACCTGGAGAAACCAGTGGTTGGCGGGATGCATGGAGAAGCGCCATGACAGCTATGGAAAGCTTCACCCAGCACTCAAAGAGACGGAAGAATACTTCACGCCGGAAGCTTACATGCAACCGCAAGTCATTATGGGCTCTGGCTTGGTTGACCTTAGTTGTGACTCTGGCTGGGACGGTGCTAGCAGATGTAGAACTACGGTAGGATTGGATGGGTACGGACGGTGGTCGAGGAACTCTTTGGAAGATCATGTTTGGTCATCTTGTTCTCAAACACCCTGAAGTGCAAGAACGTAAAGAGAGGATCGAATCTTGCGGGTAAAGTGTACAAACCTCTGCAGTGTTATAACCTAATCGATTAGCCGTGTCCCGATGCACGGACATTTGAGCATCTGGACCTTGGAAGTATTCGGATATCTCAACACTTAACTCTAATGAATTAATTTGATGGGTTTATGACTTAATAATAATTTGGGAGCGAGATATTGGTTGGCGGAACCATCTCAATAACTACCAACAATTTGTAGAAATTTGCAAATAAGTCCTTTGTAGTAGGATAAAATTGGCTTTACATAAAATGATGAAACTTAGAGCTCCACACCAAATATGCATATAGAGTTAGTAACTTTATTATTGTTGTTCTTCATAACTTGCCAGCTTATTCCAAAAGCTGACCTACATGGCTGCAACGTATTATGTTGCGTAGATATATTCCGATCAGAGTGAGGCTACGCTCGCGCTTGGCGATTGCCCTTTGAGTCGGATGGACTCGCTTTACCTCGGCGCTTCCGCAGCATTTTAGTTTATTTCTCATGAGTTGGCCTTGAGCGAATTTATTCCTTGTAATAAAGACTCTATATGAGAATCGATTATTGATATTCAGGTGTGATTGAACTTTGATTACTTTATCGATGTCTTTGTGAGTACCGGCATGATCTTGGGATGAATGCATACGTAGATTTGACGATTTTGGGTCGGTCGCTCTGAGAGAGCCATGGGGAACCAGTTCACCATGACTTTTTCGTCGCCGTTGGCTGCCTCAATGCTCAGCTCGTAGAGCTGCAAGAACTCCGCTGGGTCGGGGGTGCCGTCGTAGCGAGGAGGCAGGTCTGGCTTGAACTTGCCTGGCCAGGCGATGCTACGCAGCTCAGGAGTGAAGGTGCGGCAGCCTGCGGTGGCCACCGGGGCCCTTTGCTGATGCGGAGCCTGCCCTTGATGCCCGTGCACTGCCGCTGCAGGCGGCACGCGGTCTTGTTGCAGTGGCGCTGGGAGCGTGGGAGCATTCTCTAGCGGGCGGGGAACTTCTTGGCAGCTTCCTTCTTCTCGCGCGGGCGCCCGACGCGGTGGGTCGCGCATGGGGGCCGCGCACCTCGGCGCCATAACACCGTCTTGGTGCAGAGGTGGTGGATGCGCTCCATGAGCCACGTCGCCCTCAGCTGGTGGAGTGCGAGGCAGCGAGAGGGATGGTGCTGGGGAGCCCCCTGTGGTGCTGATGAGCTCGGCAATGTGGTCCAGCCAGTCCTCGTAGAGGTCGTCGACTGGGCGACAGCGCAGGAGCTCGCGTGCCATGAGCAGCGGACTGCGCGTCCGTGGGGGCGCGACGAGCGTGAGACGACGAGCCGGCTGGGGTTAGCGACGGAGTGGTGGTGCGGCCGTCCTGCCGCACCGAGGGGTGCAGCGAGGATGCTTGCTGCTCGTTTCCCGCCGGGCTGGTGGCGGCGGGCGACGGGGAACGATGGGGAGGCCCGCCGACAGGGGCGGTCTGAGCTACGCGGGTGGCGAGGGCGGCCCAGTGCTCAGTGCGGGCTCGACGAGCATCCGCCATGGATGCGACAAAGCGACGGGACGCGGATCGGTGGGAGGAAAGCTTCGGCGCACCCCTACCTGGCGCGCCAAATGTTGGATTTCAGGTTCCAGCAAAACCCTTGAGGTTTGAACACTGGGGTGCGCATGAGGATCTCTCTCTCCCTAGTTTGCTCTCGCAACAATCACAAGTCCTAGCTCGAAGAACCCAAAGAACGAGAGACACAAGAGTTTATACTGGTTTGGGCCACCGGTGTGGTGTAATACCCCACTCCAGTGTGGTGTGGTGGATTGCCTCTTGGGCTGAGGATGAACAATTACAAGGGAAGAACAACCTCCTGAGGAGATGTGTTATTATGCCTGGTGAACTTGTGTGGTTGAGGATGGTCTGAATGATCCGTCCCCCTCTATGATGGTGGCTAGTCCTATTTATAGAGGCCCTGGTCCTCTCCCCAAATCTTGAGCGGGAAGGGATCGAACAATGGCCAAATTCAAAGGGAGAAAACTAGTACAAGTTATCCTAACTAAAGGTGGTCCTCACCTGCCAAATGCTCTGGTGGTGACGCCGTCTTGGGCTCCATAGTGACCTCCGTCCTGCCGTCCTGCCGGTCTTGGTCTCGTTGCACCGATATGGAAAGCTTTGTCTGATGCCTCGGGACTCCTCGCCTGCGCTTGCAGCTTTAGCACCAAAGAGGAAATGAGGACACTGCGCGCGCTGGTGCCTGTCTAGCGCCCGCCTGGCCACAGTCGTCATGGCTTGCATCACAGGAATCTCGCAAGGTGTCCCTTTCCTTGATCTCTCTGCCCCTCGCGAGCCGGCCTGGTGAGGCTGCCCCCGAGGAGGTCTTGTGTCGTCCGCCTCGCAAGGCTTGGCCTCTCGCGAGGGTCTTGAGTGTTTGTTGGTGAAGATGGGTGAGGGAGTCCTGGATTAGGGGGTATCCGGACAGCCGGACTATATCCTTTGGCCGGACTATTGGACTATGAAGATACAAGATTGAAGACTTCGTCCCGTGTCCAGATGGGACTCTCCTTGGCGTGGAAGGCAAGCTTGGTGATACGGATATGTAGATCTCCTCCCATTGTAACCGACTCTGTGTAACCCTAGCCTCCTCTGGTGTCTATATAAACCGGAGGGTTTAGTCCGTAGGACGAACAACAATCATACCATAGGCTAGCTTCTAGGGTTTAGCCTCTACGATCTCGTGGTAGATCAACTCTTGTACTACTCATATCGTCAAGATCAATCAAGCAGGAAGTAGGGTATTACCTCCATCGAGAGGGGCCAAACCTGGGTAAACATCGTGTCCCCTGCCTCATGTTACCATCCGCCTTAGACGCACAGTTCGGGACCCCCTACCTGAGATCCACCGGTTTTGACACCGACATTGGAGCTTTCATTGAGAGTTCCACTGTGCCGTCACCGCATGGAAGGATGCCTCGTCTTGTTGTCAAGGACAACGTTACCTCTGGGGGAGCCATGTCTGTCGGCCAAACCCTCTAGCTAGGCGGTTTCGCCATGACCGCCCGTTCGGCTGCTGCGCCGATGATGACTTCTCGGGTCATCGAAAACAGCCTCCATGTCGGCTCAGAACTTGCCGAGCAGATGGATCCAATGGAGCTCTGCTCCCTAAACGAGCTCTTGGATCGCATCACCGCCTTGGGAGTCGCTACGGACTATGATCGGATTGGGCTTAAACCCGACCAAAGGGAGATTAACTCTCCGCCGGTCACCCATCAGATAGCGGTGGTGGAGGAACAATGCAGCAATTCTTCCTCTATCTTGAGGACAAACTATGTCCGGATACCCGAGCTCTCCGAGCCGGATACCCGTTTACGGGAGGATGTCGCCCAAGCCTCAAACCTAGAATCAGGCAGCGGGCCAGACCTATCGGGCAACATCCCGGAGCCCGAACTTCCAAGATCCGAAACTCCCCTACCCCTGGGTCTCAGATCGTGTCAGGGTTCGGACTCAAATCCACCCACCCACCCAGATATAAGCGATCTCTCCCATATTAGGCAATAGCCCTGTGAAGCGATACATCACTATTGGGCAGATTCCTCCTTGTAATGAACAAGGTCAAGGACTGTCGCGAGGAAGATGCAATCTCATTCTTCTGCAATAATTGCACGGACAAGGGAATCCTTAACGCTATAAGTCGCCGTGACATAGCACACTTTGCTGACTTGGCGGCCATAGTACGGAAGTACTATGCGATGGAAAGTGCCTGGAAAACCGAAACAAAATTTTGGGATAATCCGGCTCTAACTAAACACCCAGTCCGAGTTAAAAGGGTGCATCCTCGTAAGTCACCTGATTCAATTACCAAAAACCAAAAGCCGACTACATGACGTGGAACCGTATTGGAGGGATGGCTTAATAGACCCTGCAAAATTCACAGTACATCGGATACCATACCAACAAACAACCTTAGAGCATGTTGGGTACTCCGGCAGGTGGCCAAAAGCGGTGAGGATCTCCTCATTCAAAATACCGCAGAACACCGTCCCGTGGATTACAATACAGTATTAACAGTCTTAGAGACATTCGCCTCAAATAATAGGCGCAAGCGGACACTCCGCAGCCTTGCCGAAATCTGCCAGGTGGCAGCAATGAATCCATGGAGCGACACGGCTATCACCTTCGATGCCAGTGACGAACCTGGATTCTGAACAACCCGAGCACCCGCTGCATTGGCCCTTAGTCCAATTGTGGATGGCTTTCGGCTCACTAAAGTGCTCATGGACGGCGGCAGCGGACTAAACCTCATTTATGAAGAAACTCTTCAAAAAATGGAAATAGACAGGAACCGCATTGAGCAAAGCAGCACAACCTTCAGAGGAATCATCCCTAGTCGGGAAGCACGTTGCGCTGGGAAAATCACACTTGATGTGGTATTTGGCACGCCGGAGAATTATAGGTCCGAAGAAATCACATTCCAAGTGGCCCCGTTCAGTAGCCGATACCATGCCCTTTTAGGGCGGGAGGCATTCACGATCTTCCAAGCCATACCCCATTACGGGTACATGAAGCTCAAAATGCCTGAGCCCAATGGAATCATCACTCTAGCCAGTGATCCGGACATAGCGCTCCGCGCCGAAAACAAAACAGCTGCACTGGCCCACGAGGCATTATCCGAAGCCCTCGCGGCAGAGGAGTTAACTGTGCTACGCTCCACCATGGATAGGGATGACGTGATACTCGACAAGAGATCCAAGTCCACCTCTTTCAAACCAGCGGATGAAATAGTCAAATTCCAAGTGCATCCAACAGACCCTACAAAAACAGCCTCCATCAGGGCACAGTTAAACCCGCTGTGGACACCGTGACTACGGGACTTCTGCGAGAGGTGGGACATATTTGCAGCATCCCTCGATATGCCAGAATCCCACTGAGCTGGCGGAGCATAGCCTTAACATTCTAAAAGGATTCAGGCCGGTCAAGCAGACTCTTCGGCATTTCTCTGAACCTAAGAGACAAGCTATGGGAGAGGAACTAGACAAGTTATTGGAGGACGGATTCATCAGAGAAATAAAACACCCGAACTGGCTAGCAAACCTGGTGATGGTACCAAAGAAGGACAAATCCTGGCGCCTATGCGTCGATTTCAAGGACCTCAACAAGGCCTACCCAAAGGATCCCTTCCCCCTCCCCCACATCGATCAAATTATGGACGCTACCGTAGGACACGACTCATTGTGCTTCCTCGACGCATACTCCGGCTACCACCAAATCAAGATGGCAGAGTCCGACCAAGACGCAACGGTATTTATCATGCCATACGGCCCCTTCTGTTTCAACACAATGCCTTTTGGGCTTAAAAACATCGGTGCAACGTATCAACGAGTGATTCAGACATGTCTGAAAAAACAGATCAGCAAAACAGTCGAGGCATACGTAGACGATGTGGTCGTTAAAACCAGACATGCCGACTCTTTAATAGATGACTTGAGGCTCACGTTCGATAATCTCCGAATATACGACATCAAGCTCAACTCGGAAAAATGCGTTTTCGGCGTACCCGCCGGAAAGCTCCTGGGTTTTATTGTCTCCAGAAGAGGAATTGAAGAAAATCCGGCTAAAATCCGAGCCCTGTCACAGTTGGCCATCCCAACTGACCTCAAGCAAATCCAGAAATTAACCGGATGCGTGGCGGCCCTAAGCCGCTTTATCTCCCGCTTAGGAGAAAAGGCATTACCGCTTTATCGCCTCCTTCGGCGCACCGAACACTTCGAGTGGACGGACGCGGCCACGGCCGGACTGGAAGACATAAAGGCCATTCTGGCCACCAACCCAATCCTGGCTGCGCCAAGCATCGGCGAACCAACGCTGCTGTACATAGCGGCAACCCATCAAGTTGTAAGCGCAGTGCTCATCGTTGAACAAGAAAGGGATGGACACAAATTCGCCCTTCAAAAGCCGGTATACTATGCATCCACCATCCTCACTCCATGCAAATCAGGATACCCACATTATCAAAAAATAGCATATGCGGTATTCATGGCATCCCGGAAACTATGACACTACTTTCAAGAGTGTTCAATTACAGTAGCCTCGGAAGTGCCACTGAATGATATAATAAACAACCGCGACGCCACGGGCCGGATTGCCAAATGGGCCATTGAGCTCCTCCCGTTTGACATAACATATAAACCTCGGCGAGCCATTAAGTCGCAGGTATTGGCCGATTTTGTCGCCGAATGGATAGAAGCCGAACTCCCTAAAGAGTACGGTGGATACTCCAATTGGATTATGCACTTCGACGGCTCGAAAATGCTGGCTGGTCTGGGGGCTGGCGTCGTCCTGATGTCCCCCACCGGAGATACAGTCCAATATGTACTCCAAATACTGTACACAGACTCCAACAATGCAGCCGAATACGAGGCCCTATTACATGGTCTCCGGATGGCAGTTTCCATGGGCATTCGACGCCTGGAGGTGCGTGGGGACTCGAACCTCGCAATATCCGAAATAAATGGAGACGTCGACGCTAAGGATCCGAAAATGGCGGCTTATCTCAACGTCGTCCTCAAGATGTCAGCTCGGTTCGAGGGGCTCGAATTCCACCATGTGGCTCGGGAAAACAATCAGGCGGCGGATATCCTCGCCCGTATCGGTGCTAAGTGTGATACGGTCCCACCAAACATCTTCTTGGCAAGAATGTTCAAGCCATCCGTGGTATGGGAAGGGGACGCCGGTAAGAATAGTCTAGACCCGGCCACGACGCCAGATACCAAACACCCTGACATAATCGGAGGCTCCGCCACCGAATTAATACCTTCAGCCCACGTAATAATGGCCGTCATCGCCCCATGGACTAAACCATTCCTGGCCTACCTAACCACACAGGAACTTCCAGAGGACCAAAATGAGGCACGCTGCATTATGCGGCGATCTAAAGCCTACAAGGTCCACGAAGGAGAGCTTTATAAAAAAGGCACCACCGGAGTCCTCCAAAGGTGCATCTCCGAAGAGGAAGGGCGGAAGCTTCTGGCAGAAATCCATGCCGGACTCGTCGGCCACCACGCCGCAACCCGGGCCCTCGTAAGTAAGGCCTTCCGTACAAGATTCTATTGGCCAACGGCCCGGGCGGATGCACAGTACTTGGTCCAACGCTACGTCGGTTTCCAGCTTTTTGCAAACCAAAGCCATATGCCACCCACCGCCCTACAAACAATCCCCATTACCTGGCCCTTTGCGGTCTGGGGGCTTGACATGGTTGGACCCCTTAAAGGAGGAACCCATAAGAAAAAATATTTACTGGTCATGGTGGACAAATTCACCAAATGGATAGATGCCAAACCCGTTAAAACGGTCGAATCCGGACCGGTGATAGACTTCATATCCGGGATTGTACACCGCTATGGCGTCCCCCACAGCATCATCACTGACAACAGCACAAACTTCACTGCCGACGAGGTAAAACTATGGTGCGGCAACATAGGCATCAAGCTCGATTATGCTTCTGTCTATCACCCACAAACTAACGGTCAAGTCGAGCGAGCAAATGGTCTTATCATGAGCGGCATCAAACCCAGATTAGTGCGGTCCTTAAAGGAATCTAACACGCACTGGATAGAGGAGCTCGACTCCGTACTCTGGGGGCTGCGGACCACGCCGAATCGCTCTACCAGATACACACCGTTTTTTATGGTGTACGGCGCAGAGGTGGTTCTGCCCTGCGGCATAATTCATGACTCACCTCAAGTGCGCATGTATGAAGAAAGAGAGGCCGAGCTCGATCGGCAGGACAGTTTGGATGCCCTCGAGGAGGAGCGTGATGTGCCAAAAGCGCGTTCTGCATTCTATCAGCAACAGGCTCGAAGATACCAAAGCAGAGAAGTACGGGCCAAAACTTATAACGTTGGCGAGTTAGTTCTACGCCTGCCGGAGAAGAAAAAGAACAAGCTCAAGCCCAAATGGGAAGGTCCCTTCATTATCGACAAAGTTCTGACCGGCGGAGCATACCGTCAGCGGGATGCATCACACAATCGACTTGAGCCAAACCCATGGAACGCTGCCAGACTCCGAAGATTCTACGTCTAGTGCCGGACTCTATGTTTGTCTCCTTAACCATGTCCATTTTTTGCATATGCGTTATCTGTCTTCTCTCTCTTTTTTCTCCTTTCTCCTCACGACCTTAAAAGGCTAATTTGTGTCTTGTCTACACAATCTTGACGCGCTAACCGCGCTCATTATACCTTGAGGCTCCTTACACAGAAGCTTAATTATTTTTCTGGGCTTCATGCCCCGCACATGTGTTATTCTTCCGCATGTACCTTTTTCGCCATTATATACATCGATATGACTTATGTTTTGGCCAAGCTGGGTTGCCTGGCTCTTGTATTTATGCCCTACATTCCCGTTAATTTGGCTAGGGCATAAGGGGAGCACCTCTGCGATTGTTACTGCCGAGTCAGCCGGACATGTACCTTAGACTAGGTGAAGCCGAAAGCTAGCGTTCTTAAGGGAATATTCGGTCGGTGAACAAAAGATGACTTTTATTTATATTTTACACTTGCCCCCAGATGTTTTTTTACCTGCGTCCCTTATCGCAGTTCGGACATGCACATTAGGGCATGCGTACCCAGGGAAAGGAACCCTTAACAGAACTATTCTCCCTGGAAGATGTTTCTTACTATCCATGTAATATAACATAACTAGTTGGGTACTTGTCTGTTCAAGCACTTATGACCCCTAAGCCTGGTCTCCATGCATACCCCGGTTTTTACATAACTGAGCGGGTATTCGGATACACTCCGGACTACCGGGTCCCGAGGTCGAAGCGAAAAGGTCCGCCATGACAAATGATTTACAATCCGGCTAAAGACATTCTACATGTCATTTAAATTACACAGTCACTTAGACTGATTAAATTCTTCTTCTATACCATCCAACAGGTTGTCTAGCCTACAATCTTGTTGGGAATACTTTGCGGCTAATTCTACTTGGTGGTACACCAAACTGATAGGGATCTCTTTTCCATCGGGCCCCACAGGTCCGACCTCGGCCATGTGGTTTGGGTCATCCTTGATATACCGCGTCTTCACCATGGCCCAGGCTTCCCTGGCACCTTGACGGCAGGCCGATATCTTCCATAATCGAAAACGCCGCCGTGCTCCCTTGAGCTTCTCTGCAAGCTATCCAATGCCTTCGGGCAGGGAGACGGATGGCCACAAGGCCTGGGCAATACCTTTCATCACCTGCCGAACTTGTTCGTGCAGTTGTGAGAGTTCTGGTAGAAGATCACCCGCAGACCCGGGCATCTCCTCCGCGGGACAACCCGTCAGCATACCTACAGACACAACTCTGTTAGCCGGCTTCTTCACTGAACTCTTTTTAAAGTTCGTTCAAGCACTTATTGAAAATGCCGCGTGAAGCCGCTTATTCTCCTTAACGGAGTCCGATAGCTGGGTGCGAACATCCTTTAGTTCCACACTCAGCTGGGTATTGGCATCTTGGAGATCATTTTTCTCCTGAATGACGCTACAGAAAACGCTTCGCCAGACATTTAGTGTCGATCGATACGTTAATGCATCCCACAGCACGGCGTCCGGATTTGCTCCAGAGTCATCTGCACCATCTATCGTTAGAATTGCATGCACGCCGCTTACTCTCCAGTACCTGCCATTCTTTGCAATGGAAACAATAGTTACCAGCGGGGGCCTTCTTTGCGGCAACTGCGGCCTGAAGTTGGGCTTTGCATTCTTCTAGCTCTTGAGACAATTGGGCATTCTTCTCCGTAAGTACCTGCACAAATAAAGATCCTTAAATCAGTTGTGCCAACTGTTTCAAGTCTCTGGGGCTACTGATATAATAATCATCAAATTTTCTTACCCGTATATCCTTTACATACTGACCCATGGCTCTCGCAAGACCATTTTGAGCAGCACGGATGTACGCGTCTCCTGAGTTGAAGGCATCAAAAGCCTCTTGGGGGAAACAAGCGTCACGGAGTACGGCCCGGTGACGCCTGTGATTCATGGCACTCTCCACTTTGGAATTGGCAGCGGATATTTTATCCGCATCCTCTGTCGGAGGAGCATTTGGCGGGTGCCCCGTGTTAGCTTCCGCCTCTGTGTCCGGCCATGGAGCCCCGCTAGTAGAGGCGTGATCGGCGACCTCTCCGGATATATTCCGGCGGGTGCTTTTCCTTCATCGAAACATGGGTGTTATTGCGTTTTAAAATATGATGGTCACGAAGTGAGGCTTTGTATAATACCTCTGTGCCGCCATCGCCGTCCAGACCGCCTTCCTTTTCAGCCTGCCTGGCTTCGGCACCCCTCGTTGGCGATTCACCACGGGCTCAGCATGGTGTCCCGAGGGCCTTCCCTGTAAAACACCATACAGATACGGTAGGTGAAGTGCGTAAAAAGGGATGCTTCTCAAAGGGTGGGACTCTGGTCTCACTTACCTCCGAGGCAGGGAGTAGCCCAGGATAGTCGGCTATAATAGCCACCATGGCCTCATCGCAGCTTAATTGATAGAATATCCTGTCAATCAGCTCCACAAATATGTCTGAATCCTCTTTTAGGCCGGGGTCGAGGGACCGTTCAGGATCCTCTGGTTGTGGAGGTAGGCTATTGATCTCCCTTACAACCTTACGCAGCTCCTGCGATGAACTGGCGGGATAAAATATTTATTGCAAAAATACAGAAAGAATAGGTATAAAAAGTGGCAGCTTACCCAGCTCGGAGGATTGTACATGGAGAATCCGTTCCCTGGCTTGATGCGGAGGAACTCCTCTTCTTCTCCCTTGTACAAACTAGACAGAATTTTTGCTAGAGCAGCAACTGAGTCCGGCCCCTTACGACCGCAGCGGGTGGCGTCATCTTCCCCGTTGAAGTGCCACATGGGGTGGCCTCGATATTGAAGTGGCTGCACCCCCCGCATAATGCATATCGACATAACCTCGGTTATGGTCAGTCTTGATTGAGCCAACACCTTTATCCGGCCCATCAGGTATAAAACGTCTCTGTCATCTTCCTCCTGAGGGCTCCGTGGTCGCCAGTTTAGGCGCTTCTTCAAAGGGGCATTATCAAACGCAGGAAGGCCAATCTGAATGGGATCCGGAAGGGGGCCATCCTCCATATAAAACCACTCTGAAGGCCAGTCTTCGGACGTATTCTTCGGAGTACCGGATAGGTATCCGGTCCTGGCGATGCGCCATATTTCGGCCCCGCCCACTTGATATATTGACTCCCTCTGAGTACGGGGCACAAGGCAGAATAACTTCTTCCACAACGCGAAGTGAGCTTCACAGCCCAGGAACAGCTCGCAAAGGGCCACATAACCAGCGATGTGTAATATGGAGGCAGGGGTGAGATTATGCAACTGGAGGCCGTAAAACTCCAGGAGCCCTCGGAGGAACGGATGGATTGGAAATCCGAGTCCCCTTAATAAATAAGGAATGAGGCATATGTTGGGGAACGTTGCAGAAAATTAAAATTTTTCTACGGTTTCACCAAGATCCATCTATGAGTTCTACTAAGCAACGAGTCAAGGGAGAGAGTTTGCATCTACATACCACTTGTAGATCGAGTACGGAAGCGTTCGAGGGAGTGGTGATGATGAAGACGTTCCCAACGTGATTCCGATCACCGATGACCAAGTGCTGAACGGACAGCACCTCCGCGTTCAACACGTGACGGGACGACGGCGTCTCCTTCGCCTTGATCCAGCAAGGAGGAAGGAGAGGTTGAGGAAGATCACTCCAATGGCAGCACGACGGCGTGATGCAGATGGAGGGACTGTATCTCGGCAGGCTTCGCCAAGCGTGTGCGGAGGAGGAGAGGTGTTGGGAGGGAGGGCTGCGCCTTCAATGGTGTGTGCAGCCCTCCCTCTACCCCTCTATTTATAGGGGAAAGGAGGAGGGGGCCGGCCCCCTCTAGATGCATCTAGAGGGGGGGCGGCGGCCAAGGGGAGGGGGGCTTGCCCCCCAAGCAAGGCGCCCCCTTAGGGTTTCCCCCTCAACCCTAGGCGCATGGGCCAAGGGGAGGGGGTGCGCCCAGCCCATGAGGGGCTGGCTGCCCCACGCAGCCCAAGTGGCCCCCCAAAGGGTGGCCCCTCCGGTGGTCCTCGGAACCCTTCCGTGGACCCTCCATAAAACCGATATGACCCGAAACTTTTCCGGTGTCCGTTTGATG
This sequence comes from Aegilops longissima, assembly GCA_021605205.1. NCBI lineage: Eukaryota > Viridiplantae > Streptophyta > Magnoliopsida > Poales > Poaceae > Aegilops > Aegilops longissima. The sequence goes on along the minus strand of CM038678.1, from coordinate 156,571,585 downwards.
ACTTCCCATATATAAATCTTTACCTCCGGACCATTCCGGAACTCCTCGTGACGTCCGGGATCTCATCCGGGACTCCGAACAACATTCGGTAATCACATACAAGTCTTCCTATTAACCCTAGCGCCACCGAACCTTAGTGTGTAGACCCTACGGGTTGGAGACATGCGAACATGACCGAGACGCTCTCGGTCAATAACCAACAGCGGGATCTGGATACCCATGTTGGCTCCTACATGCTCCTCGATGATGTCATCGGATGAACCACGATGTCTAGGGTTCAAGCAACCCGTATGCTATTCCCTTTGTCGGCGGTATGTTACTTGCCCGAGACTCGATCGTCGGTATCCCAATACCTCGCTTAGTCTCGTTATCGCAAGTCACTTTACTCGCATCGTAATGCATGATCCGTGACGGACACTTGATCACTTTGAGCTCATTATGATGATGCACTACCGAGTGGGCCCAAGTGATACCTCTCCGTCATACGGAGTGACAAATCCTGTCTCGATCCGTGTCAACCCAATGACACTTTCGGAGATACCGTAATGCACCTTTATAGTCACCCGATTACGTTGTGACGTTTGATACACCCAAAGCACTCCTACGGTATCCGGAGTTACACGATCTCACGGTCTAAGGAAGAGATACTTGACATTGGAAAAGCTCTAGCAAAACGAACTACACGATCTTTGTGCTATGCTTAGGATTGTCTTGTCCATCACGTCATTCTCCTAATGACGTGATCCCGTTGTCAATGACATCGATGTCCATAGTCAGAAACCATGACTATCTGTTGACCAACGAGCTAGTCAACTAGAGGCTTACTAGGACGATTGTAGTCTATGTATTCACACGTGTATTACGATTTCCGGATAATACAGCTTATAGCATGAATAAAGACAATTATCATGAACAAGGAAATATAATAATAATGCTTTTATTATTGCCTCTAGGGCATATTTCCAACAGTCTCCCACTTGCACTAGAGTCAATAATCTAGTTACATTGTGATGAATCGAACACCCATAGAGTTCGGTGTTGATCATGTTTTGCTCATGAGAGAGGTTTAGTCAGCGGATCTGCGACATTCAGATCCGTATGCACTTTGCAAATTTCTATGTCTCCATCCTGAACATTTTCACGGATGGAGTTGAAGCGACGCTTGATGTGCCTGGTCTTCTTGTGAAACCGGGCTCCTTGGCAAGTGCAATAGCTCCGGTGTTGTCACAGAAGAGTTTGATCGGCCCCGACGCATTGGGTATGACTCCTAGGTCGGTGATGAACTCCTTCACCCAAATTGCTTCATGCGCTGCCTCCGAGGCTGCCATGTACTCCGCTTCACATGTAGATCCCGCCACGACGCTCTGCTTGCAGCTGCACCAGCCATCGCTCCACCATTCAACATATACACGTATCCGGTTTGTGACTTAGAGTCATCAGATCTGTGTCGAAGCTTAGCGTCGACGTAACCCGTTCTGACGAGCTCTTCGTCACCTCCATAAACGAAACATGTCCTTTGTCCTTTCGGTACTTCAGGATATTCTTGACCGCTGTCCGGTGTTCCTTGCGGGATTACTTTGGTACCTTCCTACCAAACTTACGGCAAGGTTTACATCAGGTCCTGGTACACAGCATGGCATACATAATAGATCCTATGGCTGAGGCATAGGGATGACACTCATCTCTTCTTTATCTTTTGCCGTGGTCGGGCATTGAGCTGAGCTCAATCTCACACCTTGCAATCTGAGCAAGAACCCTTCTTGGACTGATCCATTTTGAACTTCTTCAAAATCTTATCAAGGTATGTGCTTTGTGAAAGACCTATGAGGCGTCTCGATCTATCTCTATAGATCTTGATGCCTAATATATAAGCAGCTTCTCCAAGGTCCTTCATTGAAAAACACTTATTCAAGTAGGCCTTAATGCTGTCCAAGAATTCTATATCATTTCCCATCAAAAGTATGTCATCTACATATAATATGAGAAATGCTACAGAGCTCCCACTCACTTTCTTGTAAACGCAGGCTTCTCCATAAGTCTCAAGATAACCCAAACGCTTTGATCATCTCATCAAAGCGAATGTTCCAACTCCGAGATGCTTGCACCAGCCCATAAATGGATCGCTGGAGCTTGCATACTTTGTTAGCATTCTTAGGATCGACAAAACCTTCCGGCTGCATCATATACAGCTCTTCCTTAAGATAACCGTTAAGGAACGCTGTTTTGACGTCCATCTGCCATATCTCATAATCATAGTATGCGGCAATTGCTAACATGATTCGGACGGACTTAAGCTTCGCCACGGAGAGAAAGTCTCATCATAGTCAATCCCTTGAACTTGCCGATAACCCTTAGCGACAAGTCGAGCTTTATAGATGGTGACATTACCATCCGCGTCCGTCTTCCTCTTAAAGATCCATTTGTTTTCTATCGCTCGCCGATCATCGGGCAAGTCAGTCAAAGTCCACACTTTGTTTTCATACATGGATTCTATCTCGGACTTCATGGCTTCTAGCCATTTGTTGGAATCTGGGCCCGCCATCGCTTCTTCATAGTTCAAGGTTCATTGTTGTCTAACAACATGATTTCCAAGACAGGGTTGCTGTACCACTGCAGTGCGGAACGTGTCCTAGTGGACCTCTGAGTTCAAGAGCAACTTGATCCAAGTACCTTGATCATCATCATGAATTTCCTCTTGGTTGGTGTAGGCATCACAGAACATTTTCTGAGCTGCACTACTCTCCTGTTCAAGAGGTAGTACTTCATCGAGTTCTACTTTCCTCCCACTTACTTCTTTCGAGAGAAACTCTTTTTCCAGAAAGGTTCCGTTCTTGGCAACAAAGATCTTGCCCTCGGATCTTAAGTAGAAGGTATACCCAATGGTTTCTTTAGGGTATCCTATGAAGACGATTTTCCGACTTGGGTTCGAGCTTTTCAGGTTGAAGTTTCTTGACATAAGCATCGCATCCCCAAACTTTTAGAAACGACAGCTTAGGTTTCTTCCCAAACCATAATTCATACGGTGTCGTCTCAACGGACTTAGACGGTGCCCTATTTAAAGTGAATGTAGTTGTCTCTAGAGCGTATCCCCAAAATGATAGCGGTAAATCGGTAAGAGACATCATAGACCGCACCATATCCAATAGAGTGCGATTCGACGCTCGGACACACCATTCTGTTGAGGTGTTCCAGCGGCGTTAGTTGTGAAACGATTCCACATTTTCTTAAGTGTGTACCAAATTCGTGACTTAAATATTCTCCTCCACGATCGATCGTAAGAATTTTATCTTTCGGTCACGTTGATTCTCTACTTCATTCTGAAATTCCTTGAACTTTTCAAAGGTCTCAGACTTGTGTTTCATCAAGTAGACATACCCATATCTACTCAAGTCATCTGTGAGAGTGAGAACATAACGATATCCTCCATGAGCCTCAACGCTCATTGGACCGCATACATCGGTATGTATGATTTCCAACAAGTTGGTTGCTCGCCCATTGTTCCGGAGAACGGAGTCTTGGTCATCTTGCCCATGAGGCATGGTTCGCATGTGTCAAATGATTCATAATCTAAAGACTCCAAAAGTCCATCAGCATGGAGCTTTTTCATGCGCTTGACACCAATGTGACCAAGGCGGCAGTGCCACAAGTATGTGGGACTATCGTTATCAACTTTACATCTTTTGGTATTCACACTATAAACATGTGTAATACTACGCTCGAGATTCATTAAGAATAAACCATTGACCATCGGAGCATGACCATAATACATATCTCTCATATAAATAGAACAACCATTATTCTCGGATTTAAATGAGTAGCCATCTTGCATTAAACAAGATCCAGATACAATATTCATGCTCAAACTTGGCACCAAATAACAATTATTAAGGTTCATAACTAATCCGTAGGTAAATGAAGAGGTAGCGTGTCGACGGCGATCACATCGACTGGAACCATTCCCGACGCGCGTCGTCACCTCGTCCTTTGCCAGCTTCTACTTATTCCGCAGCTCCTGCTGTGAGTTACAAATATGAGCAACGGCACCGTATCAAATACCCAGGAGTTACTACGAGTAATCGGTAAAGTACACATCAATTACATGTATATCAAATATACCTTTGGTGTTGCCGGCCTTCTTGTCCGCTAAGTATTTGGGGCAGTTCCGCTTCAAAGGACCCTCCCTTGCAATAAAAGCACTCGGCCTCGGGCTTGGGTCCATTCTTTGACTTCTTCCCGGCAACTTGCTTGCGGGCGCGGCAACCTCCTTGCCGTCCTTCTTGAAGTTCTTCTTGCCCTTGCCCTTCTTGAACTTAGTGGTCTTATTGACCATCAACACTTGATGTTCTTTCTTGATTTCAACCTCGCTGACTTCAGCATAGAGAACACTTCAGAATGGTCTTTACCATCCCCTGCATGTTGTAGTTCATCACAAAGCTCTTGTAGCTTGGTGGGAGCGATCGAGGATTCTGTCAATGACCGCCTCATCGTGGAGGTTAATATTCAGTGGGTCATCGGTTGTACACAACCCATATCTTCGTAATGTGCTCACCGATGTAACTGTTTTCCTCCATCTTACAACTATAGAACTTGTCGGAGATGTCATATCTCTCGACCCGGCGTGAGCTTGGAAAACAAGTTTCAGCTCCTCGAACATCTCATATGCTCCGTGATGCTCAAAACGCTTTTGGAGCCCGGTTCTAAGCTGTAAAGCATGCCGCATCGAACGAGGGAGTAATCATCAAGACGAGACTGCCAAGCATTCATAATGTCTTGGTTCTCTCGACGGAGCGTCACCTAGCGGTCCTTCTAGGACATATTGTTTCCTAGCAGCTATGAGGATGATCTCAAGTTCCGGACCCAGTCCGTATAGTTGCTGCCGTCATCTTTCAGCTTGGTTTTCTAGGAAGCGCTGAAGTTCAAGTTGACATGAGCGTTGGCCATTTGATCTACAAGACATATTATTCAAAAGTTTTAGACTAAGTTCATGATAATTAAGTTCATCTAATCAAATTATTTAAATGAACTCCCACTCAGATTTGACATCCTCTAGTCATCTAAGTGTTACACGATCCGAGTCGACTAGGCCGTGTCCGATCATCACGTGAGACGGACTAGTCTCGTCGGTGAACATTCTCATGTTGATCGTATCTTCCATACGACTCGTGTTCGACCTTTCGGTCTCCGTGTTCCGAGGCCATGTCTGTACATGCTAGGCTCGTCAAGTAAACCCTAAGTGTTTTCGCGTGTGTAAATCTGTCTTACACCCGTTGTATGTGAACGTAAGAATCCATCACACCCGATCATCACGTGGTGCTTAGAAAGCATTTAACTTTGGCAACGGTGCACAGTTAGGGAAACACTTCTTGAAATTGTTGTAAGGATCATCTTATTTACTACCGTCGTTCTAAGTAAACAAGATGTATAAACATAATAAACATCACATGCAATTATATAGTAGTGACATGATATGGCCAATATCATAAAGCTCCATTGATCTCCATCTTCGGGCTCCATGATCATCTTGTCACCGCATGACACCATGATCTCCATCATCATGATCTCCATCATTGTGCCTCCATGAAGTTGTCACGCCAACGACTACTTCTACTTCTATGGCTAACGCGTTTAGCAATAAAGTAAAGTAAGTTACATGGCGCTCTTCAATGACACGCAGGTCATACAAAATTAAAGACAACTCCTATGGCTCCTGCCGTTGTCATACTCATCGACATGCAAGTCGTGATTCCTATTACAAGAACATGATCTCATACATCACAATATGTCATTCATCATTCATCACAACTTGGCCATATCACATCACATGACAATTGCTGCAAAAACAAGTTAGACGCCCTCTAATTGTTGTTGCATCTTTTACGTGGCTGCAATTGGGTTCTAGCAAGAACGTTTTCTTACCTACGAATAACCACAACGTGATCTTGTCAACTTCTATTTACCCTTCATAAGGACCCTTTTCATCGAATCCGCTCCAACTAAAGTAGGAGAGACAGACACCCGCCAGCCACCTTATGCAACTAGTGCATGTTAGTCGGTGGAACCGGTCTCACGAAGCGCGTGTAAGGTTGGTCCGGCCGCTTCATCCCACAATACCGCGGAAGCAAGATAAGACTAGTAGCGGCAAGTAAATTGACAAGATCCACGCCCACAACTAAATTGTGTTCTACTCGTGCAAAGAGAACTACGATAGACCTAGCTCATGATGCCTTTGTTGGGGAACGTTGCAGAAAATTAAAATTTTTCACGGTTTCACCAAGATCCATCTATGAGTTCTACTAAGCAACGAGTCAAGGAGAGAGTTTGCATCTACATACCACTTGTAGATCGAGTACGGAAGCGCTCGAGGGAGTGGTGATGATGAAGACGTTCCCAACGTGATTCCGATCACCGATGACCAAGTGCTGAACGGACAGCACCTCCGCGCTCAACACACGTGACGGACGACGGCGCGCTCCTTCCGCCTTGATCCAGCAAGGAGGAAGGAGAGGTTGAGGAAGATCACTCCAATGGCAGCACGACGGCGTGATGCAGATGGAGGGACTGTACTCCGGCAGGGCTTCGCCAAGCGTATGCGGAGGAGGAGAGGTGTTGGGGAGGGGAGGGGCTGCGCCTTCAATGGTGTGTGCAGCCCTCCCCTCTACCCCTCTATTTATAGGGGAAAGGAGGAGGGGGCCGGCCCCCTCTAGATGCATCTAGAGGGGGGCGGCGGCCAAGGGGAGGGGGGCTTGCCCCCCAAGCAAGGGGGGCGCCCCCTTTAGGGTTTCCCCCCTCAACCCTAGGCGCATGGGCCAAGGGGAGGGGGTGCGCCCAGCCCATGAGGGGCTGGCTGCCCCCACGCAGCCCAAGTGGCCCCCCAAAAGGGGTGGCCCCTCCCGGTGGTCCTCCGGAACCCTTCCGGTGGACCCTCCATAAAACCGATATGACCCGAAACTTTTCCGGTGTCCGTTTGATGACTTCCCATATATAAATCTTTACCTCCGACCATTCCGAACTCCTCGTGACGTCGGGATCTCATCCGGACTCGAACAACATTCGTAATCACATACAAGTCTTCCTATTAACCCTAGCGCCACCGAACCTTATGTGTAGACCCTACGGGTTCGGGAGACATGCGAACATGACCGAGACGCCTCCGTCAATAACCAACAGCGGATCTGGATACCCATGTTGGCTCCTACATGCTCCTCGATGATGTCATCGGATGAACCACGATGTCTAGGGTTCAAGCAACCCCGTATGCTATTCCCTTTGTCAGCGGTATGTTACTTGCCCGAGACTCGATCGTCGGTATCCCAATACCTCGCTTAGTCTCGTTACGCAAGTCACTTTACTCGCATCAGAATGCATGATCCCGTGACCGACACTTGATCACTTTGAGCTCATTATGATGATGCACTACCGAGTGGGCCCAAGTGATACCTCTCCGCCATACGGAGTGACAAATCCTCGCCTCGATCCGTGTCAACCCAATGCACACTTTCGGAGATACCTGTAATGCACCTTTATAGTCACCCAGATTACGTTGGACGCTTGATACACCCAAAGCACTCCTACGGTATCCGGAGTTACACGATCTCACGGTCTAAGGAAGAGATACTTGACATTGGAAAAGCTCTAGCAAAACGAACTACACGATCTTTGTGCTATGCTTAGGATTGTCTTGTCCATCACGCCATTCTCCTAATGACGTGATCCCGTTGTCAATGACATCCGATGTCCATAGTCAGAAACCATGACTATCTGTTGACCAACGAGCTAGTCTACTAGAGGCTTACTAGGGACGTATTGTAGTCTATGTATTCACACGTGTATTACGATTTCCGGATAATACAGTTATAGCATGAATAAAGACAATTATCATGAACAAGGAAATATAATAATAATGCTTTTATTATTGCCTCTAGGGCATATTTCCAACAATATACCCGCTCCCCCTTGGAGGGGATGGGACAGCTCTTCGCTTGCTTTCCGCCATTGTAGGTGGCGAGCCCGGCTCGAACGGGGACCATATACGCCGGAGGGAGAAACCCCTGGGTCTCTAGCTCCACTAATTGACTGTGCGGGACAGAACACTTCTTCCAATATCCAGGCTTAGGGCTACGAGAGCGAGATGAGGAGCGGCGCTGGCCGGCCATGTTGGAATGGATTTTTTCGGGCGTGCTCCGATGAATGCTCGCTAAAGGAGGATGGTGTGATTTGGATCTGAGAATCCCGTTCTCTTTAAATAGATAGGTTGTTCACATAGCTAGGGTGGTAAAAGTAAAAACGCCCTGGCTTCTCGCATTCGCTCGACACATGGAAGGTATCCATTATTGGACGTAGAAGCCAAGAAGCGCAACATTTATGAGAAGCCGGACACTATTTAACAGGTATTCGGAATCTGGAGAAGAACCCGCCTTGCAATGCCGAAGACAATCTGCGCGCCGGACTCATCGTCATTGAAGCCTGGTTCAGGGGCTACTGAGGGAGTCCTGGATTAGGGGGTATCCGGACAGCCGGACTATATCCTTTGGCCGGACTGTTGGACTATGAAGATACAAGATTGAAGACTTCGTCCCGTGTCCGGATGGGACTCTCCTTGGCGTGGAAGGCAAGCTTGGCGATACTGAGATATGTAGATCTCTCCCATTGTAACCGACTCTGTGTAACCCTAGCCCTCCGTGTCTATATAAGTCAAGGGTTTAGTCCATAGACCAATAACAATCATACCATAGGCTAGCTTCTAGGGTTTAGCCTCTCGATCTCGTGGTAGATCAACTCTTGTACTACTCATATCATCAAGATTAATCAAGCAGGAAGTAGGGTATTACCTCCATCGAGAGGGCCCAAACCTGGGTAAACATCATGTCCCCTGCCTCCTGTTACCATCCACCTTAGACGCACAGTTCGGGACCCCTGTCAGTGTCAAAACCGGCGGATCTCGGGTAGGGGGTCCTGATCTGTGCATCTAAGGATGATGGTAACATGAGACAGGGGACACGATGTTTACCTAGGTTCGGGCCCTCTCGATGGAGGTTAAACCCTACTTCCTGCTTGATTAATATTGAAGATATGGGTAGTACAAGAGTTGATCTAACACGATATCGTAGAGGCTAAACCCTGGAAGCTAGCCTATGGTATGATTGTTGTATATTTCTATCGATTAGCCTGGCCTCGGTTTATATAATGCACCAGAGGCCTAGGATAACAAGAGTCCTAGCCGAATACGCCGGTGGGAGGAGTCCTTGTCTTGATCGCCAAGTCTTGTGGAATCTTCCTTGTATGCGGCAGCTGTCCGGACTGGCCCATGAGTATACGGCCATGGGGGTCCTCGGCCCAATCTAACGGATTGGTAGATGACGTGGTGAGTACCCCCTAGTACAGGACACCGTCAGTAGCCCCCTGAACCAGTCTTCAAGTTAGGGACGCTCCATGATTCTTTCGAACTGTTCTTCATCTTCGGTCGTCGGTCTTGAAAAATGGTTCAACAAATCTTCTCTTCTTCGATCTTGAGGATCGCCGAAGTGCATCCGAAGAGTTTACACGTTGGGTATCCGAGGAGCCCCTTTTAAGTTTCCGGCCTTTATCAATGCCTTGTTATTTTTATGTCACGCCTCGGGTTTGAAGTTGTTCCCGAGAGGCAGTGTCCTCTTGCGTCCGAGCTCTAATGCCGGACTGCATTCGAGGTATCCTTTGCAGCCGAGCACCAATGCCGGACTGCTTCCGAGCTCCAACACCGAAATGTATCCGAGCTCCAACGCCGGACTATGTCCAAGCTCCAGCGTCGGACTGTATCCGAGCTCCAACGCCGGACTATTTCCAAGATGTCATAGATCATCTTGGTACAAAAAAGTTGAAGGAGTGTAGCCGAGCTTAATGCCGGAAATTCCCTCTATGGAGCTAGCCGCTAGCCCAACTTCATGCGGACTGCTTCAAGGTGGTGCACCACCCGATCATGGGCTGATTTTTGTGAATATTTTAATCTGGTGCAGTTTATTCTCTGCCGATGTATATCCAAAGAGCCCTCAAGGTGTGTATCAGTCTAAAACCCGAGATGCACCAAGGCAAGCATAAAACCGCTGTTCCCAAGAGTTCTCGAGACTCGTGTCGATGCGCCAAATCGGCCCGAGGATCAATTCTAGCTCGGCAGCATACATAGGAATAAAACGCAGTGTAATATATTAGAGATAATAGTGATCGCTAACGGGCCCCGAGAGAGGGTCGGAGAAGTCGCCGCAATATACTATCTTGATGTCGGATAGGTCCATATGGTACCTATTATTGTCCGAAGACATGCATGCACATAATTCGCATGCCGAACACCGGCACTTTGAATTCTCTACATTGAATAAGCAATGCAAGAGCCCCGAGACATGGTCGTGGCAACACCAGATCGGGGATCGACGGCCCTTTAATATTTGCAAATAATGAGCACGAAGCCCAAGAGCCCCGAGCCTTAATGTGGGCACGGGTAATAATTAAGGATCGATATCCGAGTAAAATCACAGATTATGTGTAATGATTCTATGTATCCAAGTACTTTACATCATTATTTTGACTCCATTGTGACCGTTTATCAGTTGAAAGTGGCCCATCGTCGGCTTCTACCCCTTGGTAGATACTACGCAGGGTGTTTCCGTACTAACAAAACAACCCTAAGCCGACGTCTCGGTGCCCGAAGGCGGTTGTGTTAGCAGAAATGAGGCAATCAGATATGCGGGCTTTAAAACTTTTGCTTTAGTCATAGGAGCTTTATACTGGGGAAGCTAGCTATGAGCCCCCGGTTAGTGTTCGGCGACAGCCGAGGTCAAGTCGTAAACACTTCGGGCAATGTTATGAACAGCCCGTCATTTAACATAGTCATCGGATCGCTGACCAGTTTACGCCTATTGTGACAGTCAGTTTTTGGCTTTCTCCATTGAGGTGCTTGGCCATGCGAGCTGGAAGCACAATCGCAGTGGTTCTCCCTTGGCACACCTAGCCGAACAAAGTGGAACGTAGGAGGCAAGCACAGGAGCCGGGCAACCCAACTATTGACCGAAGACACAATTCGAAACCGATGCATATATAGCAATATCCGAGAATGTTTTTTCCGAATCCCTAAAGGTGTCCGCCGTTGCACTGCGAGACTAATGCTGGAAACGCACAAATAGTTTTAAAGTGCCATAGGCTCAAAAAGCCAAAAATCTTATTCAAAAGTTTAATGTCCGAACTAGATCAGGTGTTCGGTGCCAAATCGAAAATTGATCTTAGAAAAAAAAGGTGTTTCTGTCGTGCTTTAACATGGCACATCCTATCTCGAGACTTCAAGCGGGTCAGCCTATGGCTTCAACCTCCTATCCCGAAGGCGGAGTACTTCTTGTTAGGCCAGTTTAGCAAACTTTAGCAGCTTTGAGAGAGAAATTAGGCGCCCCGGCTATTGACCGCACACTCGCGTCGAAAAAAGGAGTGATAGAAAAAAGACTTTGCAACGACTAAGAAGAAGAACACTTATTATAAAACAGCTCACATAAATTTAAGAGCGCCCGAGTGACTTGGGTAAAAGAATGATTGTATGTACCGAAGTACTTATATCATATCTATGTTCACCCGAACTTTAAACGCGCCTTAACCCACCGTCGGCTTTCTCCCTCTTGGTCAAGGACGAAAAGTGTTATGTACTCCATTGTCGAGAATATTGACGGTGTTTCCGAAAGGCTGTAATGCACAAAGTGTGCTCGTGGAACTTATGTCAGACATCGATGAATTGTAAGAAGCATCTTCAAGAAAATAGTACCCCACCGATACCTTTCTTCGGTGCTCATTGTTAATATGAGACTTGTGCAATAGATTTTTGTATTCATGAGTTCCGCTGTGTGCCACCATAATTGAAAACAGTAAGAGCGCTTAGCTTCGACTTCACCGGTCGAGGTCCGCTCGGGTAACCCGATCGTGACAATGGCAGAGGTGCTCCTTTACTCCCTCGCCAATAATCGGGAACGAGGGGTAAGCACAGAGCAAGGCAACCCAGCTTGCAAATCACTTAGGTTAATATGGTGCATATTGTATGTAATACACTAACAAGGAACTAAGCCGCATAAGTATAATCATATGCAAGAGGAAAAGCTCCAGAAGGGAGCCCCAAGTAAACGGGGTATTTGAATTTATGCGCCACAAACAAAGTTTGGAAAAGGAAATTTTTACAAGCAACTTTTTTCCAAAAAAAGTATAATGCTTGGTCGAACCGAACATAAATTAAAAATTTAAAACTTTGAGCATGAAGGCAACTTAGCTGGTTTGTGTTCGGTATTGATGACACGGTCCGAGCTTGATGCGGGACAAGGTTCCATCCCCCAAGCCGGTCCCGAGGTGGCGGAGCAAAGAGCTCGACGCTCCGGAGTATTGACATAGCACGTTCAATGCTGGCCGGCAGAGTGATGCCGAAGTCCCCGGCATGGGGTAATGAAGTGTTGACGAAGCCCCGCCCAAACCGAGGTGACGCTTAAAGGATATAGTCCGCTGGATCATTTTCCTGTGCACAAAAATAGTGCAGACCGGGATAATAGTAATAATAAAAAATGTTGCATAATAAATAATTTATGCAAAGTGAGTAATAAATAAATATGGCTCGCGCCAAAGTCAATGTCGATGCAGGCGTCGCGTGATGCGTAAAGGCGTGGCGAGCTTGAATTCACAGGTCGGTCCGAAGTTCGGATCGGCGTCACGGACTATGTACGAAACCGACCGAACCACCATGCGATAAATCGTTAACGCGCCACCATTTGATAGACCTGCGTACATACGATGGACAAACCAGAGTAATAATTCCTTGGGAAAAATGAACCCAAACAAGCAAACAATACTAGGATTAATAGCACCTGGTTTATTTATTGTAGCAATCCGAAGAAAGGTGATTCCCAAAATTGGGACTCGATCCGCACACCCATTGCCTGACGGGTGATAAAGCCATGGCATGGCAATGCTGGCAAAGGTTGGCTCGCCAAGGCAAAGCCCTCGGTCCAGCTAACGTGACGGGCCTGGTCGGCTAGTGACGCCGAAGTCTCTGGAGTATAGGTTGATGAAAAGATAGCGAAGCCCCCGGTCCAGCCGAGATGTCGAAGCCTCGATGTCAGCCGATGAGTCAAAGTAGGTCGGCGTGATGGACACCGGCACGAAGGAGCAACAGTGCGGCCCTGCCGATGCAGGTCTTGACGTGGTCAAAGCTGGCTTGATGAAGTGACCGTGCGGCGATGCCGGTGCGCCTGCTCCGTGTAATCCATGGGGTGGCGATGTTGGTGATGATTTATCCTTTCCGATGCCGAACTCTTGTTCGGCTTGCCGAGATGATGATCCGAAGAAGTTGAGCTCGGTTCAACAAAGTGATGATGTGTTTAGCGCAGGCCGACGGCCGTGGAGCAATATTGCTGGACTGGTTTGACACCAGCATGATATTGAAGATCATGTTCAGAAGATTTTAAAGTTAGTAGGATGTGTTCGAGAACAAAACACAATACCCTATACAAAACTTCATTCAAAAAGGATGTCCGAAATCCCGTTCATAAAAAAGACGAACTCGGGTGGGATTCGTTTTCGCGCAGAAAACATTTCTGAAAAGTGATGCACTAATCAGAAGGTTCCCGGAGTTTGGACGGTCGGATCGAGCTGAAATTTTGAGGGGTGGTAGATATAGGAACTCCGCAGCCGATCAACGGTTGGATCTTCCAAAGGACGTCCGAGATAGAAGCTGGACACCACGCCCTAAACTCGTCTAGATTCTCGTCCAGATTTGGCAGGGCTCCGGTATATCGCGGATTGCCAGAGATTCCTCCATCGGAACTCGAAGAAATTTTCCAGGGTTGTTGTAGACTCAATTCCGCACAATTCCACTGAATCAATCGTTAAAACGACAATTGAGGAGGCGGTGGCGGCAGACACAAGTTCGCTGTCCAGAAAAATAGCACGGTCGCCCGAGGGCAATGTTGGCGTTGAGCCCCCGGGCTCCCTGGATGATTCCTCCATGATATTGATAGAGATCAGAGTTGATTTTGATGAAGGCCCTCATCCGAACATGACGATCGGAGGTAGGGCGCAGTCCTTGGTCGAACCAAGGTGACCAATCGAGCTGGTGACGAAGACGCCGAAGTAGCAGTTGATATGCAAGCGAGCCATCGACCTTTTGCCGAACACACATCGGAATTCTCAATGAAAGCACCAATGTTGGTGTCAAAACCTGCGGATCTCAGGTATGGGGTCCCGTTCTGTGCCTCTAAGGATGATGGTAACAGGAGACAGGGGACACGATGTTTACCCAGGTTCGGGCCCTCTCGATGGAGGTAAAACCCTACTTCCTGCTTGATTAATATTGAAGATATGGTTAGTACAAGAGTTGATCTACCACGAGATTGTAGAGGCTAAACCCTGGAAGCTAGACTATGGTATGATTGTTGTATATATCTATCGACTAGCCTAGCCTCGGTTTATATAATGCACCAGAGGCCTAGGGTAACAAGAGTCCTAGCCGAATACGCCGGTGGGGAGGAGTCCTTGTCTTGATCGCCAAGTCTTGCGGAATCTTCCTTGTATGCGGCAGCTGTCCGGACTGGCCCATGAGTAAACGGCCATGGGGGTCCTCGGCCCAATCTAACGGATCGGTAGATGACGTGGTGAGTACCCCCTAGTCCAGGACACCGTCAACCCCCTACCCGAGATCCGCCGGTTTTGACACCGACAATGGGCCGTACAGGGCCACTTGTGGAGCCACGCTTTGGGCTGTAGGCAGGCAAGTCTGGGGACCCTCGTTCCCAGGACGCCGACGGAGACGGAAGATAGCGGAAAAAGTAAACAAGAAGTAAGAACAATATTGCCCCCCTCTTGCTTCACCTTAGATCCGAAGGAGGTCGATCAATTGTTCAAGTGCCTTGCCGGAATCAAAGTTAGTTCTAGATGTTGGAGAACATAGTAATTTCAAAAAAATTCCTACGCACACGCAAGATCATGGTGATGCATAGCAACGAGAGGGGAGAGTGTTGTCCACGCACTGTGAGATCGAAAGCGGAAGCGTTATGACAACGCGGTTGATGTAGTCGTACGTCTTCATGATCCGACCGATCCAAGTACCGAACGTACGGCACCTCCGAGTTCAGCACACGTTCATCTTGATGATGATCCCCGGGCTTGTAGCGACCAGACCTCAAACAGTCTGATCTCTGTGCTCAGTGTCATCCCTGGATCAGTAATGCTGACACCACACAATACTCGGAGGATTTATAACAGAGTAGCAATCACACACTTATTACAATCGAATGTCTCAAGAGAGAACTTAATAAAAATAAATATGGCGAAAGGCCATCTAATAACGATAACAGCGGAAGGCTTGGAAGAATAAGCAAGTCCATCAACTCCAACGGCATCACTGAGTATAGAACCACGACCTAAGCACCTTACTCGTCGTCTGAAAAGTCTGCAACATGAAACGTTGCAGCCTGAAAACGGGTCAGCACATGGAATATGCTGGCAAAGTAACACATAGAGAATAATGGAATAATAAGCCTATACTACATACATATATGACTGGTGGAAAACTCTATGGTTACAGTTTTGCATAAAGCCACTTTTTCCCTACTGCAAAGGAATAAATTTATTTAACTATCATGGTGGTTGTTAAACATTGAGAATGGTTGACAGCATTCTCAATCCCAATTAAAAGTACTCATTAAAAACCAATCAATATTAATTAGGAGTAACATGATGAGATTCACATGATATCCAAGTACTAGATACTCAAGATGTCCATAACCGGGGACACGACTAACCATGATTAGTTTATACACTCTGCAGAGGTTTGTGCACTTTTACCCACAAGACTCGATTGCCTCCGTTGGATTTCTCGCACTACATGATGTTTGAGAAACGGATGACCGAGACATAGTCTTTCAGAAGCACTAGCACCTTACATGTGGGTAGACCGGTACACCTACTTTCCCATACATCTGCTAGTCTACCCGTAAGAGTTCGCACAACTTAATCAACTATGCCAGAGCCCATAATGGCTTGTGGCTGCACACGGAAGTTTCTAGTTTGAATAATCTCATGATCCCTTTGAGCCTGGGTGGCGGTCCGAAGAAATACAGGTAAATCCTGATGGAAACCAGGTGCCTCAGTCCACCCAGATGTGTGTTCAAGTTGCCACCTTAAATAAACCATTAATTTAACAATCTCACATCTGTCATGGATACACTCACCCAATCCACGTCTACTAGCATAGCATGGCATAATAAGCAAACGTAGAAGTAACTCCCAAGGGTTTGATAATAAAACAGGAAATAGGTACTACCTCAACTACTTCCCATCCCACAATTTAATTAGATCCTAATCATGCAAATGTTTGAGGATAGATCTAATGCATAAAAACTGGGTAGTAGAAAAGGTATGATCAAAGTGTTACTTGCCTTGCTGATGATCCGCGAAACCTAGAGACTCGAAGTAACAGGCGGCGGACTCCGGGTATTCTATCGCAGACAAACAAACAAGCATACAATAAGTACTCATCTGATGCACAGGTAAAACTCAAATATATCTAACCAGATAGTTCAACTTAAGAACTCCGGTTTGCAAAAAGAATCAAATCAAACGAAGCAACGAAAGTCAAACGGCGGAAGAAAACAGCTTCGTTTTACTAATCTGGATCTAGGTCAAATTTTACAGAAGCAAAAACTTGTTTAAGTTGGTTATTCGGAAAGAGGGTTTCGAGACGAAACTCCAAGCGCTTGAATCGCCTGATTCCGATAAACGAGCGAAAAGTTATACTAAAACAAAAATCGGATCAGGAATAGCGATCAGAAAAATCGCGGATTAAATCCGAGAAAAAGAAAAACGACGAACGGGTTAACGAACGAATGTTCGTTAACTAAACTAATCTGACGAACGCATTCGTTTAAACGAACTAACGGACGAACGTCCGCTAATTAGTCTAAACCGAAAAAACCGAAACTAAAAAAAACGAAACTTAAAAAAAACGAAATAAAAACCGCCCGGTTTAAAAAAAAACGGCGGCACGCTGAACGAGGCGGCGGCGGCGAAGCGGCGGCGGCGACGGGTCGGGCGAGGTTAGGTTAGGGTTCGGGCGTGGGCGGGCGGCGGCGGCGGCTGGCTGGCGGCAAGCGGGCGGGCTGGTCCTGGGGCGCCGGGTGGCACTTATACAATGCCCCCCCGAGCGGAGTCCCGCTCGGGCACGGCCACAAGGCGGTTCATTTTTTTTAAATAATTACGTGCAGAAAAAGAATAAAAAGAAATACTAAACGGACTCCAAAAATACCGAAATAAATTTTCTCCTGCTTCTAAAATCAAGCCGGACTAAATGAACATTTATTTGGGGCCTAAATGCAATTTTGAAAAACGCGCATTTTTCCTAAATTCAAATAAAAAGGCGAAAAACTCCAAAATAAAATCTTATTTGATTTTATTATTAAATCTTAATTATTTCTTTATTTTGGGAAGTCATTTTATTCCCTCTCTCATATTTTGATAGAAGAAACAATTGAAGATAAAATAATTAAAATCAAATGATCCCATTTTCAAAATTTGAGAAAACTCAAATATGAAAATAACGAAATCCCCAACTCTCTCCGTGGGTCCTTAGTTGTGTAGAATTTCTAGGATCAAGCAAAAATGCAACAAAAAAATATGATATGCAATGATGCTCTATGTATAACATTCCAAATTGAAAATTTGGGATGTTACAGGACTCCGATCCAGCAGGGTGTCGGGGATGAGTTCCACAAGACGACGCAAGGCGTGGACGATGATGATGTTCTATCGACGAGGGCTTCGCCTAAGCACCGCAACGATACGACCGAGGTGGAATATGGTGGAGGGGGGCACCGCACACGGCTAAGGAACGATCACGAAGATCAACTTGTGTGTTTAGAGGTGCCCCTGCCCCCGTATATAAAGGAGCCAAGGGGGAAGGGGCGGCCGGCCAAGGAGGGCGCGCCAAGGGAGAGTCCTACTCCCACTGGGAGTAGGACTCCCTTCTTTCCTAGTTGGAGAAGGAAAAAGGGGGAAGGAGGAGGAAGAAGGGAAGGAAAGGGGGGGCGCCGCCCCCCTCTCCTTGTCCTATTCGGACTAGGGAGGGGAGGGGGCGCAGCCCACCTCTTGCTGTTGGGGAACGTAGTAATTTCAAAAATTTTCCTACGATCACGCAAGACCATGGTGATGCATAGCAACGAGATGAGAGTGTTGTCACGCACTGTGAGACCAGCAACGGAAGCGTTGACATAACGTAGAGGAAGTAGTCGTACTTCTTCCCGATCCAACCGATCCAAGTACCGAACGACGGCACCTCCGAAGTTCTGCACACGCTCAGCTCGATGACGCCCCTCGAACTCCGATCCAGCCGAGTGTCGAGGGTGAGTTCCACAAGACGACGACGGCGTGGTGACGATGATGATGTTCCACCGACGCAGGGCTTCGCTTAAGCTCCGCCACGGTATGATCGAGGTGTAATCTGGTGGAAGGGGCACGCACACGGCTAAGGAACGATCTAATCGATCAACTTGTGTCATGGGGTGCCCTCTCCCCTGTATATAAAGGAGGGAAGGGAGGGCTGGCCGGCCACCTATGGCTGCGCCGGGAGTCCTACTCCCACCGGAGTAGGATTCCCCCAAATCCTAGTCCAACTAGGGTTTGACCAAGGGAGAGGGAGAGAGGCGCCACCCCTTCTCCTAATCCTAATAGGACTAGGGAAGGGGAAGGCTGCGCCAGCATATATGCCCCCTTTTCTCTTTCCACTAAGGCCCATCAAGGCCCATTGACTTCGGGAGGTTCCAGTAACCCCGGTACTCTCAGAAATTCCCAATTTCACCCGGAGTGATTCCGAGTCCAAACATAGGCTTCCAATATATCAATCTTTATGTCTCGACCATTTCGAGACTCCTCGTCATGTCCGTGATCTCATCCGGACTCGAACAACCTTCGTACATCAATATCATATAAACTCATAATAACCGCCATCAAACGTTAAGCGTGCGGACCCTACGGGTTCGAGAACTATGTAGACATGACCGAGACACCTCTCGGTCAATAACCAATAGCGGGACCTGGATGCCCATATTGGCTCCTACATATTCTACGAAGATCTTTATCGGTCAGACCGCATAACAACATACGTTGTTCCCTTTGTCATCGGTATGTTACTTGCCCGAGATTCGATCGTCGGTATCCAATACCTAGTTCAATCTCGCATCTTGGCAAGTCTCTTTTCTCGTTCCGTAATACATCATCTCACAACTAACACATTTAGTTGCAATGCTTGCAAGGCTTATGTGATGTGCATTACCGAGAGGGCCCAGAGATACCTCTCCGAGCAATCGGAGTGACAAATCCTAATCTCAAATATGCCAACCCAACATGTACCTTCGGAGACACCTGTAATGTACCTTTATAATCACCCGATTACGTTGTGACGTTTGGTAGCACCCAAAGTGTTCCTCGGCAAACGGAGTTGCATAATCTCATAGTCATAGGAACATGTATAAGTCATGAAGAAAAGCACTAGCAACAAACTATACGATCGGTGCTATGCTAATGGAATGGGTCATGTCAATCAGATCATTCAACCAATGATGTGATCCCATTAATCAAATAACAACTCCTTGTTCATGGTTAGGAAACATAACCATCTTTGATTAACGAGCTAGTCAAGTAGAGGCATACTAGTGACACTCTGAGGTTTATGTATTCACACATGTATTATGTTTCCGGTTAATACAATTCTAGCATGAATAATAAACATTTATCATGATATAAGGAAATAAATAATAACATTTATTATTGCCTCTAGGGCATATTTCCTTGAGCCTCCCACTTGCACTAGAGTCAATAATCTAGATTACACAAGAATGATTCTAACACCCATGGAGTCTTGGTGCTGATCATGTTTTGCTCGTGGAAGAGGCTTAGTCAACGGTCTCGCAACATTCAGATCCGTATGTATCTTGCATATCTCTATGTCTCCCACCGGACCAAATCCCGGATGGAGTTGAAGCGTCTTTTGATGTGCTTGGTTCTCTTGTGAAATCTGGATTCCTTTGCCAAGGCAATTGCACGAGATTGTCACAAAAGATTTTCATTGGACTCGATACACTAGGTACAACACCTAGATCGGTTATGAACTCCTTCATCCAGACTCCTTCATTAGCTGCTTCGAAGCAGCTATGTACTCAACTTCACATGTAGATCCCATAACGACGCTTTGTTTGGAACTGCACCAACCGACAGCTCCACCGCTTAATGTAAATACGTATCCGGTTTGCGATTTAGAATCGTCCGGATCGAGTGTCAAAGCTTGCATCGACGTAACTGCCATTGACGAGCTCTTTGTCACCGCCATAAATGAGAAACATATCCTTAGTTCTTCTCAAGTACTTAAGGATGTTCTTGACCGCTGTCCGATGATCCACTCTGGATTACTTTGGTACCTGCCTGCTAAACTTACAGCAAGGCACACATCAGGTCTGGTACACAGCATTGCATACATGATAGAGCCTATGGCTGAAGCATAGGAACATCTTTCATTTTCTCTATCTTCTGCGGTGGTCGGGCATTGAGTCTTACTCAACTTCACACCTTGTAATACCGCAAGAACCCTTTCTTTGCTCGATCCATTTTGAACCTTTTCAAAACTTTATCAAGGTATGTGCTTTGTGAAAGTCCTATTAAGCGTCTTGATCTATCTCTATAGATCTTAATGCCCAATATGTAAGCAGCTTCACCGAGGTCTTTCATCGAAAAACTCTTATTCAAGTATCCCTTTATGCTATCCAGAAATTCTATATCATTTCCGATCAATAATATGTCATCCACATATAATATCGTAAATGCTCTGAGCTCCCACTCACTTTC
Organism: Aegilops longissima; assembly: GCA_021605205.1. Taxonomy (NCBI): domain Eukaryota; kingdom Viridiplantae; phylum Streptophyta; class Magnoliopsida; order Poales; family Poaceae; genus Aegilops; species Aegilops longissima. The sequence goes on along the minus strand of CM038678.1, from coordinate 156,550,708 downwards.
TTGTAAATACACAGGCTTCTCCAAAAGTCCATATAAAACCAAATGCTTTGATCACACTATCAAAACGTTTATTCCAACTCCGAGAGGCTTGCACCAGTCCATAAATGGATCGCTGGAGCTTGCACACTTTGTTAGCTCCCTTTGGATCGACAAAACCTTCTGGTTGCATCATATACAACTCTTCTTCCGTAAATCCATTCAGAATGCAGTTTTAACATCCATTTGCCAAATTTCATAATCATAAAATGCGGCAATTGCTAACATGATTCGGACGGACTTAAGCATCGCCACTGGTGAGAAGGTCTCATCGTAGTCAATCCCTTGAACTTGTCGAAAACCTTTTGCAACAAGTCGAGCTTTATAGACGATAACATTACCATCAGCGTCGGTCTTTTCTTGAAGATCCATTTATTCTCAATTGCTTGCCGATCATCGGGCAAGTCAACCAAAGTCCACACTTTGTTCTCATACATGGATCCCATCTCAGATTTCATGGCCTCAAGCCATTTTGTGGAATCTGGGCTCACCATCGCTTCTTCATAGTTCGTAGGTTCATCATGTTCCAAAGAATATGACTTCCAAAATAGGATTACCGTACCACTCTGGTGCGGATCTTGCTCTGGTTGATCTACGAAGTTCAGAGAAACTTGATCTCAAGTTTCATGATCATCATCATTAGCTTCCTCCCTATTTGGTGTAGGTGTCACGTAAACTGTTTTACGTGATGTACTACTTCTCAATAAGGGAGTAGATACAGATTATCTCATCAAGTTCTACTTTCCTCCCACTCACTTCTTTTGTGAGAAACTCTTTCTCCAAAAAGTTTCCAATTTAGCAACAAAATTTTGCCTTCGGATCTGTGATAGAAGGTGTACCCAACTGTCTCCTTTGGGTATCCTATGAAGACACATTTTCGATTTGGGTTCGAGCTTATCAGGTTGAAGCTTTTTCACATAAGCATCGCAGCCCCAAACTTTCAAAAACGACAACTTTGGTTTCTTGCCAAACCACAGTTCATAAGGCGTCGCCTCAACGGATTTAGATGGTGCCCTATTTAAAGTGAATGCAGCCGTCTCTAAAGCATAACCCCAAAACGATAGCGGTAAATCAGAAGAGACATCATAGATCGCACCATATCTAATAAAATACGATTCGACGCTCGGACACACCATTACGTTGTGGTGTTCGGTGGCGTAAGTTGCTAAACTATTCCGCATTGTTTCAAATGTAGGCCAAACTCGTAACTCAAATATTCTCCTCCACGATCAGATCGTAGAAACTTTATTTTCTTGTTACGATGATTTTCCACTTCACTCTGAAATTCTTTGAACTTTTCAAATGTTTCAGACTTGTGTTTCATTAAGTAGATATACCCATATCTGCTCAAATCATCTGTGAAGGTGAGAAAATAACGATATCCACCATTTAGCCTCAACATTCATTGGACCACATACATCAAGATGTATGATTTCCAATAAATCTGTTGCTCTCTCCATAGTTCCGAGAACGGTGTTTTAGTCATCTTGCCCATAAGGCACGGTTCGAAGTGCCAAGTGATTCATAATCAAGTGACTCCAAAAGTCCATCAAGATGGAGTTTCTTCATGCGCTTTACACCGATATGACCTAAACGGCAAGTGCCACAAATAAGTTGCACCATCATTATCAACTCTGCATCTTTTGGTTTCAACATTATGAATATGTGTATCACTACTATCAAGATTAAGTAAAACAAACCATTCTTCAATGGTGCATGACCATAAAAGATATTATTCATATAAATAGAACAACCATTATTCTCTGATTTAAATGAATAACCGTCTCGCATCAAACAAGATCCAGATATAATGTTCATGCTCAACGATGGTACTAAATAACAATTATTTAGGTCTAATACTAATCCCGAAGGTAGATGTAGAGGTAGCGTGCCGACTGCGATCACATCGACTTTGGAACCATTTCCCACGCGCATCGTCACCTCGTCCTTAGCCAATCTTCGCTTAATCCGTAGCCCCTTTGTTAACCTTGCCATCCTTCTTATCCGCCAAATACTTGGGGCAGTTCCGCTTCCAGTGACCAGCCTGCTTGCAATAGAAGCACTCGGTTTCAGTGCTTAGGACCAGACTTGGGTTTCTTCTCTTGATCAGCAACTTGCTTGCCGCTCTTTTGAAGTTTCCTTTTTCTTTCCTTTGCCCTTTTCTTGAAACTAGTGGTTTTGTTAACCATCAACACTTGATGCTCCTTTTGATTTCTACCTCCATGCTTTCAAAGATCGCGAAGAGCTCGGGCATTGTTTTGGTCATCCCTTGCATATTATAGTTCATCACGAAGCTCTTGTAGCTTGGTGGCGTGATTGGAGAATTCATCAATGACGCAATCATCCGGAAGATTAACTCCCAGTTGAATCAAGTGATTGTTATATCCGGACATTCGAGTATATGCTCATCGATGAACTGTTCTCCTCCATCTTACAGCTATAGAACTTATTGGAGACTTCATATCTCTCAATCCGGGCATTCGCTGGAATATTAACTTCAACTCCTGGAACATCTCATATGCTCCATGGTGTTCAAAACGACGTTGAAGTCCCGGTTCTAAGCCGTAAAGCATGGCACATCGAACTATAGAGTAGTCATCAGCTTTGCTTTGCCAGACGTTCACAACTTCGGCGCAGCCCTTGCATCAGGCCCGGCACCTAACGGTGCTTCCGGGACGTAATTCTTCCGTGCAGCAATAAGGATAATCCTCAAGTTACGGACCCAGTCCGTAATTGCTGCCATCATCTTTCAACTTTGCTTCTCAAGGAACGCATTAAAATTCAACGGAACAACAAAGACGAGCCATCTATCTACACATCATAGACAAGCAAGATACTATCAGTACTAAGTTCATGATAAATTTAAGTTCAATTAATCATATTACTTAAGAACTCCCACTTAGAAAAATATCCTCCAATTCTCTAAGTGATTGCGTGATCCATATCAACTACACCATGACCGATCATCACGTGTGATGGAGTAGTTTCAATGGTGAACATCAATATGTTGATCATATCTACTATATGATTCACGCCGATCTTTCGGTCTCCGTGTTCCGAGGTCATATCTTATATGCATAGCTCGTCAAGTATAACCTGAGTATTCTGCGTGTGCAACTGTTTTGCACCGTTGTATTTGAACGTAGAGCCTATCACACCCGATCATCACGTGGTGTCTCAGACGAAGAACTTTCATAACGGTGCATACTCGTGGAGAACACTTCTTGATAATTTAGTAAGGGATCATCTTATAATGCTACCGTCAATCAAAGCAAAATAAGATGCATAAAGGATTAACATCACATGCAATCAATATAAGTGATATGATATGGCCATCATCATCTTGTGCTTGTGATCTCCATCTCCAAGCACCGTCATGATCACCATCGCCACCGGCGCGACACCTTGATCTCCATCGTAGCATCGTTGTCGCCTCGCCAACTATTGCTTCTACGACTATCGCTACGCTTAGTGATAAAGTAAAGCAATTACATGGCGTTGCATTTCATACAATAAAGCGACAACCATATGGCTCCTGCCGATTGCCGATAACTCGTTACAAAACATGATCATCTCATACAATAAAATATAGCATCACGCCTTGACCATATCACATCACAACATGCCCTGCAAAAACAAGTTAGACGTCCTCTACTTTGTTGTTGCAAGTTTTACGTGGCTGCTACGGGCTGAGCAAGAACCGTTCTTACCTACGCATCAAAACCACAACGATACTTTGTCAAATAGACTCGCTTTAACCTTCTCAAGGACCGGCGAGCCACACTCGATTCAACTAAAGTGAGAGAGACAGACACCCGCCATCACCTTTAAGCAACGAGTGCTCACAGCGGTGAAACCAGTCTCGCGAAGCGTCACGCGTAATGTCGGTCCGGCCGCTTCATCTCACAATACCGCTGAACCAAAGTATGACATGCTGGTAGGTAGTATGACTTGTATCGCCCACAACTCACTTGTGTTCTACTCGTGCATATGACATCAACGCATAAAACCAGGCTCGATACCACTTTGTTGGGGAACGAGTAATTTCAAAAATTTCCCACGATCACGCAAGACCATGGTGATGCATAGCAACGAGATGAGAGTGTTGTCTCACGCCCTCAGAGACCAGCAACGGAAGCGTTGACGCAACGAGAGGAAGTAGTCGACTTCTTCCCGATCCAACCGATCCAAGTACCGAACGTACGGCACCTCCGAGTTCTGCACACGTTCAGCTCGATGACGTCCCTCGAACTCCGATCCAGCCGAGTGTCGAGGGTGAGTTCCGTCAGCACGACGGCGTGGTGACGATGATGATGTTCCACCGACGCAGGGCTTCGCCTAAGCTCCACTACGGTATGATCGAGGTGTAATTTGGTGGAAGGGGGCACCGCACACGGCTAAGGAACGATCTAATCGATCAACTTGTGTCATGGGGTGCCCTCTGCCTGTATATAAAGGAGGGAAGGGAGGGGCTGGCGGCCACCTATGGCTGCGCTGGAGTCCTACTCCCACCGGAGTAGGATTCCCCAAATCCTAGTCCAACTAGGGTTTGACCAAGGGAGAGGGAGAGAGGCGCCACCCCTTCTCCTAATCCTAATAGGACTAGGGAAGGGGAAGGCTGCGCCAGCATATGGCCCCTTTTCTCTTTCCACTAAGGCCCATCAAGGCCCATTGACCCCCGGGAGGTTCGGTAACCCCGGTACTCGTAAAATTCCCAATTTCACCCGGAGTGATTCCGAGTCCAAACATAGGCTTCCAATATATCAATCTTTATGTCTCGACCATTTCGAGACTCCTCGTCATGTCCGTGATCTCATCCGGACTCAACAACCTTCGTACATCAATATCATATAAACTCATAATAAGCGCCATCAAACGTTAAGCGTGCGGACCCTACGGGTTCGAGAACTATGTAGACATGACCGAGACACCTCTCGGTCAATAACCAATAGCGGGACCTGGATGCCCATATTGGCTCCTACATATTCTACGAAGATCTTTATCGGTCAGACCGCATAACAACATACGTTGTTCCCTTTGTCATCGGTATGTTACTTGCCCGAGATTCGATCGTCGGTATCCAATACCTAGTTCAATCTCACATCGGCAAGTCTCTTTTCTCGTTCCGTAATACATCATCTCACAACTAACACATTTAGTTGCAATGCTTGCAAGGCTTATGTGATGTGCATTACCGAGAGGGCCCAGAGATACCTCTCCGACAATCGGAGTGACAAATCCTAATCTCGAAATATGCCAACCCAACATGTACCTTCGGAGACACCTGTAATGTACCTTTATAATCACCCGATTACGTTGTGACGTTTGGTAGCACCCAAAGTGTTCCTCGGCAAACGGGAGTTGCATAATCTCATAGTCATAGGAACATGTATAAGTCATGAAGAAAAGCACTAGCAATAAACTATACGATCAGGTGCTATGCTAATGGAATGGGTCATGTCAATCAGATCATTCAACCAATGATGTGATCCCATTAATCAAATAACAACTCCTTGTTCATGGTTAGGAAACATAACCATCTTTGATTAACGAGCTAGTCAAGTAGAGGCATACTAGTGACACTCTGTAGGTTTATGTATTCACACATGTATTATGTTTCCGGTTAATACAATTCTAGCATGAATAATAAACATTTATCATAATATAAGGAAATAAATAATAACATTTATTATTGCCTCTAGGGCATATTTCCTTCACTTGCCTCCTCTCCTCTTCTCCCTTAGGGCCCATGAAGGCCCAATTACCCCCGAGAGGGTTCCGGTAACCCCCCGGTGCTCCGGTAAAATCCCGATTTCACCCGGAACCATTCCGATATCCAAATAAGGCTTCCAATATATCAATCTTTATGTCTCGACCATTTTGAGACTCCTCGTCATGTCCGTGATCACATCCGAGACTCCGAACAACCTTCGGTACATCAAAACTTATAAACTCATAATAAAACTGTCATCGTAACGTTAAGCGTGCGGACCCTACGGGTTCGAGAACTATGTAAACATGACCTAGAACTATTCTCGGTCAATAACCAATAGCGGAACCTGGATTCTCATATTGGCTCCTAAATATTCTATGAAGATCTTTATCGGTCAAACCGCATAACAACATACGTTGTTCCCTTTGTCATCGGTATGTTACTTGTCCGAGATTCGATCGTCGGTATCTAATACCTAGTTCAATCTCGTTACCGGCAAGTCTCTTTACTCGTTACGTAATGCATCATTCCGTAACTAACTCTTTAGCTACATTGCTTGCAAGGCTTATAGTGATGTGCATTACCGAGAGGGCCTAGAGATACCTCTCCTACAAGCGGAGTGACAAAACCTAATCTCGAAATACGCCAACCCAACATGTACCTTAGGAGACACCTGTAGAGCTCCTTTATAATCACCCAGTTACGTTGTGATGTTTGGTAGCACACAAAGTGTTCCTCCGGCAAACGGGAGTTGCATAATCTCATAGTTATAGGAACATGTATAAGTCATGAAGAAAGCAATAGCAACATACTAAATGATCAAGTGCTAGGCTAACGGAATGGGTCATGTCAATCACATCATTCTCCTAATGATGTGATCCCTTTAATCAAATGAAAACACATGTCTATGGTTAGGAAACACAACCATCTTTGATTAATGAGCTAGTCAAGTAGAGGCATACTAGTGACTATGTTTGTCTATGTATTCACACATGTATCATGTTTCCGGTTAATACAATTCTAGCATGAATAATAAACATTTATCATGATATGAGGAAATAAATAATAACTTTATTATTGCCTCTAGGGCATATTTCCTTCAGTCTCCCACTTGCACTAGAGTCAATAATCTAGATTACACAGTAATGATTCTAACACCCATGGAGTCTTGGTGCTGATCATGTTTTGCTCATGGAAGAGGCTTAGTCAACGGGTCTGCAACATTCAGATCCGTATGTATCTTGCAAATCTCTATGTCTCCCACCTGGACTTGGTCCCAGATGGAATTGAAGCGTCTCTTGATGTGCTTGGTCCTCTTGTGATATATGGATTCCTTTGCCAAGGCAATTGTACCAGTATTGTCATAGAAGATCTTCATTGGTCCCGATGCACTAGGTATGACACTTAGATCGGAAATGAACTCTTTCATCCAGACTCCTTCATTTGCTGCTTCCGAAGCAGCTATGTACTCTGCTTCACATGTATATCCCGCCACGACGCTTTGTTTAGAACTGCACCAACTTACAGCTCCACCATTTAATAAAAACACGTATCCGGTTTGCGATTTAGAATCGTCCGGATCAGTGTCGAAGCTTGCATCGACGTAACCATTTACGACTAGCTCTTTGTCACCTCCATATACGAGAAACATATCCTTAGTCATTTTCAGGTATTTCAGGATGCTCTTGACCGCTGTCTAGTGATCCACTCCTGGATTACTTTGGTACCTTCCTGCCAAGCTTATTTCTAAGCATACGTCAGGTCTGGTACACAGCATTGCATACATGATAGAGCCTATGGCTGAAGCATAGGGAACATCTTTCATTTTCTCTCTATCTTCTGCTGTGGTCGGGCATTGAGTCGACTCAATTTCACACCTTGTAATACTGTGCAAGAACCCTTTCTTTGCTCGATCCATTTTGAACTTTTTCAAAACTTTATCAAGGTATGTGCTTTGTGAAATTCCAATCAAGCGTCTTGATCTATCTCTATAGATCTTGATGCCCAATATGTAAGCAGCTTCACCGAGGTCTTTCATTGAAAAACTTTTATTCAAGTATCCCCTTATGCTATCCAGAAATTCTATATCATTTCAATTAATAATATGTCATCTACATATAATATCAAAAACGCTATAGAGCTCCCACTCACTTTATTGTAAATACAGGCTTCTCCAAAAGTTTGTATAAAACCATATGCTTTGATCACACTATCAAAGCGTTTATTCCAACTCCGAGATGCTTGCACCAGTCCATAAATGGATCGCTGGAGCTTGCACACTTTGTTAGCACCTTTTGGATCGACAAAACCTTCTGGTTGCATCATATACAACTCTTCTTCCAGAAATCCATTCAAGAATGCAGTTTTGACATCCATTTGCCAAATTTCATAATCATAAAATGCAGCAATTGCTAACATGATTCAGACAGACTTAAGCATCGCTACGGGTGAGAAAGTCTCATCGTAGTCAACCCCTTGAACTTGTCGAAAACCTTTCGCAACAAGTCGAGCTTTATAGACAGTTACATTACCATCAGCGTCAGTCTTCTTCTTAAAGATCCATTTATTCTCAATGGCTTGCCGATCATCGGGCAAGTCAACCAAAGTCCATACTTTGTTTTCATACATGGATCCCATATCAGATTTCATTGCTTCTAGCCATTTTGCGGAATCTGGGCTCATCATCGCTTCCTCATACTTCGTAGGTTCGCCATGGTCAAGTAACATGACTTCCAGAATACGATTACCGTACCACTCTGGTGCGGATCTTACTCCGGTAGACCTACGAGGTTTAGTAGAAACTTGATCTGAAGTTTCATGAACAATATCATTAGCTTCCTCACTAATTGGTGTAGTTGTCACAGGAACCGGTTCTTGTGATGGACTACTTTCCAATAAGGGAGCAGGTACAGTTACCTCATGAAGTTCTACTTTCCTCCCACTCACTTCTTTCGAGAGAAACTCCTTCTCTAGAAAGGATCCGAATTTAGCAACGAAAATCTTGCCCTCAGATCTGTGATAGAAGGTGTACCCAACAGTCTCTTTTGGGTATCCTATGAAGACACATTTCTTCGCTTTTGGTTCGAGCTTATCTGGTTGAAGTTTCTTCACATAAGAATCGCAACCCCAAACTTTAATAAACGACAACTTTGGTTTCTTGCCAAACCACAGTTCATGAGGCGTTGTCTCAACGGATTTTGATGGTGCCCTATTTAACATGAATGCGGTCATCTCTAAAGCATAACCCCAAAACGATAGCGATAAATCAGTAAGAGACATCATAGATCGCACCATATCTAGTAAAGTACGATTACGGCGTTCGGACACTATGAATTCTTGTTACGATGATTTTCCACTTCACTCTAAAATTCTTGTTACGATTACGACGTTCGGACACTATTAATGAGCAACATACTAAACGATCAAGTGCTCGGCTAACGGAATGGGTCATGTCAATCACATCATTCTCCTAATGATGTGATCCCTTTAATCAAATGACAACACATGTCTATGGTTAGGAAACACAACCATCTTTGATTAATGAGCTAGTCAAGTAGAGGCATACTAGTGACGTTATGTTTGTCTATGTATTCACACATGTATCATGTTTCCGGTTAATACAATTCTAGCATGAATAATAAACATTTATCATGATATGAGGAAATAAATAATAACTTTATTATTGCCTCTAGGGCATATTTCCTTCACTAGATACTGTGGGACGATAAGCAGATATTTGGACACTAAGAAAAAAGGTTCAGCGGGATGAAGTCTCATGATTGTCATGTGATGATGACGTAGTTACTCCCGGTTGCACTTAGAGGGATTATGGACACACATGTGCGTGAGACGCTTACTGACCTACACTTTTTTTATGTTATCTCTCGAAAGTCAATCAGTGTGAAGCAACCCCATTGGCTACAGGAAGTGATCATTGTCATACTGAATGAGCTAGAGATGTACTTCCCGCCCGCGTTCTTTGATGTGATGGTGCATCTGTGTGTCCACATCGTGGATGACATTATCAACCTAGGGCCGACATTCCTGCACAACATGATGCCGTTCGTGAGGATGAATGAGGTCATTAAAGGATTCGTTCGTAACATGTCCCGTCCAGATGGAAGCATAGCCCAGGGATATCTGACCAAAGAGTGCATCTCTTTCTGTGAGAGTTATCTAGTAGGCACCGGAGACCCTGTTGTTGGTTTGCCCATTAACAAGCACTATGGAAGGCTCGAAGGCGAAGGTCACACCAATGGTCATAGGGATGTGAATGTGTTACGCTCGGGCCGACAAAACGACATTGACAGGGCGAACTTAGTAGTGCTACAACACCTAGATGTGCTAGAAGATTTTGTGACACTGCACAAAGAGACCATCGCAAAGAAGTACCTTGACCGTGGGGTGCACAGGACAGACGCTGAAGTTATTATAGAGCACAACTCCACTTTCTTGCGTGTTCTGGCTAATCCCCCGAAAGAGGGATGTCCGAACGGAACGCTCATATATGCCTTAGCACATGGCGCCTCAACCAACCTCGCAACTTATCAAGCATACATTATCAACGGATACACGTTCTACACGGAGGAGAAAGATATAAACAGTGATGACCAAAACTCAGGGGTGACGATTGAAGCCATGACCGGGAATGTAATTGAAAGATATTACGGAAGGGTCGAAGAGATATGGGAGCTTAACTACTCTGGATTACATAGCGCGACGATGTTCCGTGTCAGATGGGCTAAGAGTGTACAGAGAGAAAACCAACATTTCACTACCATGTGTATACCCGACTCCAAGAGCGGTACTGTTGTTGACACCAGATTTTGGCATGGTCGAAAACATAATTAAGAAGGCCTCAATTGGAAAAGTGCTCAAAGTAAGAATGTTCCATATCATAAAAAGGAGAAACTTTGATATTTGGGCCATAGCCATCCCATCACATCTCTAAGGCCGAAGTTGTGTTCGAAGTACTGAGATTTTGTATCCAGAACACTATTCGGCTTATTACGCCCCCAATATAGTCTCATATGAGAAAACTTTCTACATCAATTCTCTTCGCCTCGTCGAAACGGTCTATTTTGATATAAAAGACGTCTTAATCCGAGGTCGTATGCAAAAGTTACAGCCAGTACAAGACGCTGATGCACTGGATGGCCGGACACTCCAGGGACAACCATCCGAGTTTTGATTTTCTGTGTGGATGACCGAACACTCCGGGTATGTTCGTCCGGGTTTTGAATTTCGCTGCTAAATACTTCAGAAAACAGCCGAAAACCCCCTCAATGTGGCCTCAGATCAAAAAACGCTCAACGTGAAAGTTGTTTGTCTCGTCAAAACGGTCAAGATTGCTTTTGGGCTCGTTCCCATCCGAGGTCGTTTACTCCCCCAAACATGGCCCGCAAGGTGCAGCCAGATTTTACCGAACAGTTTTCGAAAGTTCGGACCAAACAAATTCGAATTGGACTAGGGTTTTGGACGTGAATTGAAGCCTTTTCCTTGCACAGGAAGTCCAGCCGCCTCTTATATACTTAAGGGGTGACGGCCGATTGAACAACACACAATCGAATAAATCATCTACCACTTTTTATCTTTTATCTTTTCTCCTTAACCCTAGTTCTTCTTCTTCCTCGTTCTTCGTCTGTTCTTCTTGTTGCAGGGCGGCGAAACTCGAGGCCCTAGGGGCGGTCAGGCTGACCTAGGGCAGCCCACAGCCGCCGCGCGCCCTGATAGGGTACCTCCCGGGAGCGTGGGGTTTCGGGTCTACAAAAGCGCCCGCCGGATTATCTTGCGTACCGCGCTTCCGGCGGGTCTCCTTCGATGTGAGCTGCGATGCATCACCCCCGGCGTCGAGGGTACACGGTGACGTGTTCATGTGCGAACACACTTTTTGACGACTCCGCTGGGGACGAAGCTTTGAACGGTCTCCAGCCCGTTCTTGCTACGAAGAGATCGTCATCAAGTTGCTGCAATCTACAATGGTAATATGAATACCCAATTCCCCTTTGTAGATGCAAATAATCCATATGTTGTTGCTGGATCACCTAATGAGCATAATGTATCGGCTAGCCCTAGTTTTATCAACCATGCATCTAATTATGCGCAAGGGCCGATGCAAAGCAATCTTAATGCTTCAAATTCTTATGATTTTAGGAACGTACAACATATGTATCTAAACTCTCATGCATCGGCAACCCCACAAATCCATATGCCGATGAACAACATGATGGGTTTGGTTAATCAATTTGAAACACCTCATGTTAGAATTTCCAATGACATGCAAGAAAGTGTTTCACCCTTTTATTCATCGGCAAGTAATGTGCAATATACTAATACAACCATGCCGATCAATGAGAGAATTGGCCATGCTACTACTAGCTATTCGGCCAGTTACTCTCAACCGTCATATGCTACACCTCATGTTAGTAATTTTTCGGCACCATACACAACTGTAGATGCTCATAATTCGGCTTCACACCTTTCTGGTCATAGCCGAATAAATGTAAACTTTACAGGAGCGGTTGTGCCAAATATTGTAGAAGATGAGGTAGTGGTGGCTGCATTGAAGAGTTTAGCCCAGAATAAGAGGATTAGTGCTATTTGCCTTGAACAACATGAAAAAGGGCTATTTCCTGATTATGTCGCAATAAAAGCTAGAGTTTTGCAAGAAGATGAATCTTTGCCAATTGATAAAATTGGCGAGCAAAAATATGGTTTTACAACAATGCATATGCCTTCACCTAGTACTACATCGTATTATACACCCCCTACACTATTGCAAAATTTCGGCAACACCCGTGTGTCATTGCCGAAAGAATCTAAAAACATCGGGGGGCAATCATATCCAAACTGGGCTGAAATTGAGAAAAAGCTTAAAGCCAACTTTGCCGCTCGCCATCAGAAACAAATAGAAAAAGAATTGGCTGAGATAAAAGAAGCATTGCCAATTGGTAGTATCAATGAAAAGAAGGATGATTCGGAACTTGAAAGTGCTTCAATTGAAAAAGCCGAATCAAGTAGTATATATTCCGAATCCATCAAATCCAAAGAGGCAAGCATTATTGAGAAAGGGCATGGCAAGCATAGCAAAACAACCATGCTTGATTTTTCTGAAGTTAATGGAACCTACTTCCTGCCCTATGAGTTTCGTGCCATAGAAATTGACAAGCCTCAAGGACAAGAGCAAGTATCCAAACAAAGTTTGGATGATAAGGATCTTCAAGGTAATGATGCACGGGATAAAGAAAAACATGATGAAAAGGCGTTGGAGAGTCATCCAAAGACGAAGCTAGATATTGTTCAAGTCACACCACCATCATGCTCTCCCAACGTATTTGAAGAGGTATGCATAGCGAGTAATTTACCTATTTTCATATTTGGTCGCAACTTCATTATTGATGCATCTATAAGAAATATTCTCATAAGTAATTTTGAAAGACCAATGAAGAAGGGTAATTTACTTGTTAGCAATAAATTTTTTTATGGAACGTATCGGTCAACCCATTACGCAATTTATAAAGACCGATGATGACTTATTGTTACAGCCAAAGGGTTTCCCGTTGCTTTATCTAAAGTTCATATCTAGTTGCGTAGCTTTGCTTATTTCGTACTTGGCTTGCACTTGGTCTCAACTGAGACATGTATGTTCTAAATATCTTTGTTTCAGAAATTTAAAGTCAAGGTTAAATTCTATTGAGAAAACCGATGCTAATATAATATCTTATCCAAAGACATCGGAGATAGAGTGGAAAACACAATGCAGAGCCGAATGGGAAGATTCCAGATTTGAACCATTCGTTTGCTTATCTCCAAAGCCGTGCACACAGCAAGATCGGCTAGAAAATAAGAAGTATACCTTCAATTCAAACATGTGTGATCAAATCTTTGATTTGTTGTTGAGAAATAATTATATTAGAATTCTTGATCACCATGTCAAGCCATCAGTCCAAGGACGAATGTATTGTAAGTTGCATGATTCGTCCAAGCATAATTTTGAGGATTGCAACATGTTTCATCAAATAGTTAAATCGGCCATTGATAAATGACGATTGAAATTTGTTGAAACACCAAGAGATGACCAGTCTATTCCAATTGGTCTTGATGGAAAAAGTTTTTGCATCAGCTACTTCAAGCCGATCCACTTAAACATGAGAAGGTAAAAACTACAGGTGACGGGATCAAGCTTTCAAGTAAAGAAGTTGTTGAAGAGCACAATGAACATAAACTTGAGGGCGAGAATTCCATCAAAGCTACAATGAAGACGCCAAGGACTGGGGGGCAACAAGCAAATCCAGTGATCAAGGAAAGCAAACCAAAAAACAAAGGCCGAAATAAGGGCAAGTGTAAGAGATCAAAAATCACCTTCGCTGAACTATTGGATAAATATCAAAGGAAGAGTGAAGAGAAGAATGCTTATCGGCCAAATCATGCAAAGAAACCAAGATCACCCCGAAGGCGCAAATATGAGGATCAGTATTGGCAAAGTGAGAATTTTAATGCAACATGTTCATATCCTTATTTTTGGCCGCCAATGCCAATGCCGTGGATGCCTCCCTATGCTCATATAGATCCATATACATCATGGGACAGGTATGATACAAGGGCACATTCTCCATCTTATTTTAGACCATCTCACCAACACTATGCAGCTCCAAGAAGATCAACATTTGAACAATCACGCGTCAAAGACCATTTCAGTCATAAGGAATTGGTCCAGAGCTCAAGGAAGAAGAAAGAGGTGGTAGAGCGAGTTTACCGCGTGAAAAGAGATGGTCGTAAGTGTGCTACTTCAGATTTGATTTCAAATAACAAAGAGCCAATTAAAGTGTTAACATTGGCTACAAAAGGCAAAGAAGTGAAGCAATCAATTGATGAAAATCAGAGTGCCAAAGCTGAAGAAAAGAAGTTAAGGGTGCACAAGGCCCAAAAAGAGTTGCCATGGGTTGAAACAAAATCACAGTCGAGGTGCTCACTCGGCTTATCATATTGGCAAAAGAAGAAATTACAAAAACTTAGTGCACAAAAACTTGAAGAAAGGAACATGGCATGGGTTCCCAAAGGAAGTGCTCAAAATAAGAATTATGTGCAAGCTTCCATTACAAGAAGTGTGGCAAAGGTGAAGAAGGAAAAGAGTGAAAACTATGAAGGACCAAGCCGAAGGTTTCAGCATCTTCGGTCTACACATTATCCATATTCTTCAACTATGCTATTAATGCCTATGCCATGGAATTCGTCATCAGGTATGATTGGTGACCCTCAATGGTCTTATTTTAATCCATGGATGTAATATAATTTCTTACATCATGAAAGGGTATTACCAAGTCACTATACATTTGATTAGTTACAAGTTTTTGCTGATCCAAAGGGCCGAAATACTTGATTTGTCATTTCATTTGTTTATTTTGGCTATATGTGCTTTGAATGAAGTTTACATGGTAATGGCCGATATTTATCTATCGTCCTAAGAGTATGTCAATGCATGGCCGGTGTAGTGTTCTAACATCGTCCTTAGTTCGGTTGGAGAGCGAGACAAGATGCAAGATTTACCTTCGGTTGCTTTAAAATTATTCATATATCTAGACATGACAATTCGAAAGAGTTGGCACAGCAAGCATCCGGCTACTATGTTAACCATGGTGTATTGCATTTCTATCAATAGCCGATGCTAGGTCTTGTCAACATAGGTAAGGCCGAACCGAATCCCACCGCTTCGGCCACTAATGAAACTTTTATGCAGGCGAAGTAAGGATTGGAGGAAGTTCATTCTTTATTATCTACAAAATCCTAGCGAAATGGTCAAAAATATGGTTCGGAGGATGGTTTTGATCTATGGAATCTTATCACCGGATTGTTATAGAAGCTGAGAAGTTTTCACCCAAGTTTGCATCAACAGGTTCAAACAAGCAATGGCCGATAAATACTTATGGTTCTAAGAACATGCAAAATGGCCGATGGAGTGTTGACATCGTCCTTAGAAAAAGCTATGCAGAAGTTATTTTTCGGCACACAAGCTTTGCTTAAAAACAGGGGGGCATGTGTTGACACCAGATTTTGGCATGGTCGAAAACATAATTAAGAAGGTCTCAAATGGAAAAGTGCTCAAAGTGAGAAAGTTCCGTATCATCAAAAGGAGAAACTTTGATATTTGGGCCGTAGCCATCCCGTCACATCTCTAAGGCCGAAGTTGTGTTTGAAGTACTGAGATTTTGTATCCAGAACACTATTCGGCTGATTACGCCCCCAATATGGTCTCATATGAGAAAACTTTCTACACGAATTGTCTTCTTCTCGTCGAAACGGTCGATTTCGGTATAAAACGTCTTAATCCGAGGTCGTATGCAAAAGTTATAGCCAGTACAAGACGCTGATGCACTGAATGGCCGGACACTCCGGGGACAACCATCCGGGTTTTGATTTTCTCTGTGGATGACCGGACACTCCAGGTATGTTCGTCCGGGTTTTGAATTTCGCTACTGCAGACTTTGGAAAACAGCCTAAAAACTCCTCGATATGGCCTCAGATCAAAAAACGTTCAACATGAAAGTTGTTCGTCTCATCGAAATGGTCAAGATTTCTTTTGGGCTCGTTCCCATCCGAGGTCGTTTACTCCCCCAAACATGGCCCGCAAGGTGCAGCCAGATTTTACCGAACACTTTTGGAAAGTTCGGACCAAACAAATCCGAATTGGACTAGGGTTTTGGACGTGAATTGAAGCCTTTTCCTTGCACGGGAAGTCCAGCCGCCTCTTATATACTTAAGGGGTGACGGCCGATTGAACAACACACAATCGAACAAATCATCTACCACTTTTTATCTTTTAGCTTTTCTCCTTAACCCTAATTCTTCTTCTTCCTTGTTCTTCGTCTGTTCTTCTTGTTGCAGGGCGGCGAACCTCAAGGCCCTAGGGGTGATCAGGCCGACCTAGGGCAGCCCATAGCCGCCGCGCGCCCTAACGGGGTCCCTCCCGAGCGCGTGGGGTTTCGGGTCTACAAAAACGCCCGCCGGATTGTCTTGCGTACCGCGCTTCCGGCGGGTCTCCTACAACGTGAGCTGCGGTGCATCACCCCCGGCGTCGAGGGTACACGGTGACGTGTTCGTGTGCGAACAACCGTCAACACCATCGCCAAAAATTAGCCATGGGTACACGCTAAGCACATGATACAATGTTTCTTCATAACTGATCCGATCAATCCCAGCCGTGTTGTTGTGAGGAGAAGCAAAAGGAGCATCGCCGGAATGGATGGAGTCGCCAACGAGGAAGACTACGACTAGTACAGTGATCTGATGAGGGAAGATGATGCTCATGACGATGAACCATACATCAAAAGAAGAATGAAGACTACATTACCTACGAAAGATCATAATCCTTGGAATAGGAAAAGTCACGACCATGGGCTCAATTATTCGACAACGAACAAAAGAGGGAAGAAGATCAGTCTGAAGTGTCGTCGTCGCCCAAGCTGACAAACTAATCCACAAATTTTGTGTGTGTCCATTTTGTATACTGCCGTTAGCGGTCAAATGATGTAATATATATTATACTAATTATTATCCGAAGGGTAACAGTGGTATTGCTCCAAGGACAGACCAAATTAAACCAAATTAAACTTGTACAAATGCAAATGAAAGATAAGAAAAAGAAAAGTGCAAATGAAAGAAAAAGAAAGGAAGTTTTGCAAAACGAAATGAAAGAAAAAGAAAAAGGAACTAATAAGTTGTGGAAGATGAAATGAAAGAAAAAGAAAAAGAAAAAGGAAGGAAGTTTGTGGAATATGAAATGAAAGAAAAAATGAAAGAAAAATAAAAATAAAAAGAAACATAAAAAGCAAGGAAGTTTGTGGAATATGAAATGAAAGAAAAATAAAAAGAAAAAGAAAAACGAAAATAAAAGAAAAAGTTAGCAGTAGCGCGGTTTGTGCTGGGCAGCGCTATAGCTAAGTTAGCTATAGCGCGTTTTGTTGCACCGCGCTATAACTAACTTAGCTATAGCGCGTTTTGCCTCGCCGCGCTATAGCTAAGTTGCCTACAACACCGGTCCTATCTCTTGCCTCTCTGCACTCTAGCTCGTCGATCGATCCCCTTTTCTCCCACGCCACCGCCGATGCCGCAACACCCACGTCGCCGCCGGACTCGACCTCAGCCCCGACCTTGATGCCGCACCACCCACGCCGCCACCGATGTTGGACTCGACCGCAGCCCCGACCCCAACGCCGCCCGTCACCCCTCCCCCTGTGGCGCCCCTGGCCCGGCCCCTCCCCCCCCCCTCCCCCCGTGCTACCGCTCCCCTGACCACCTCAGCCGCTCCCCCGACGCAGGTCTCCCTCCCCCTCTCTCTCTCTGAACAAATTTGGTCTCTGCAGATCGACCCCGACCCCCTCAGCCCCGGCGACCCCTACCACGACGCCAACGTCCTCAACCCCGACACCGACCCCCTCAGCCCTGGTGACCCCGACCCCGACACGTAGTGATCCACCTCCTTCCTTTCTTGCTGTTCTTAAATTTGCATGTAGGGTGTCCAAATTAGGGCCAATTTTTCTATGTAGGGTGTCCAAATTGAGTTCATGAAAAGCATTTGTTAGTTTATGTTGTTGTCCATTTGAGGTTTTTTAAATTTGTAGTTGATGTCCATTTTTAGTTCATGAGGCAAAACAAAAAGTAAATGAATATGAATTTGAGGATCTTTAATTTGTAGTTGATGTCCATTTTGAAAATGATGATAAATGAAAATGAAAATTAGCTTATGTTGTTGCCCATTTTGAAAATGAAAATTAGCTTATTGTTGTCCATTTTGCCAATGAAAATTAGCTTGTTTCTAAACAAAGAATGATGAGAAATAGCATGCATGTGATGACACACATCACTTGACATGCAGATGAGTATGCTCATGCTCATACTTGTTTACACTTGACTTATCAAAATTTCACTTTGATGGCTGCATCTCCGTGATTGTTAATGAAATGCTACTTCAGCACATAGTGCTTATTGTCATTTGCAGGGAAACCAATTGCGAGTGACCTATGTTTTGCCGGAAATTTTGATTCATTTCCATTCCGGCAAATTTCTGGCGCTCTATATTTGCACTTTCTAGCAAAGGTCATGCCGAAATTTTTGTGAATTTCGGCATGACTTGTGCTAGAAAGTTGGACATATAGAGTGCTCAAGATTTGTCGCGACGGGAGTGAAACGACATTCAGGCAAAACAAAGGTCACTTTTTTGTCATTATTCACTTTATTATATAAAGCTCGATAATTAAACGACTACGACATTGAACCCTAGGAAACATGACCGACACCAATGAGGCCGGAGGTTCTCAGTCCAAATTAGGTCGAGCACACGCCTAGCTCGACTTTCTGGCGGATCAGGAGAGACAGCAAGCTGGGTGTCAGGACCCCCTTGTCATGACAGACGACGACAGTGGTGGCGACGGCGCCGACACTGATGCCACCAACGACACCGGCAGTAAGACTGGCGCTGATGATGTTGCTAACTACAACACCGAAGGTGGGACCTCCCAAGCCAATGAAGGAAAGAAGGAAAAGAGGACACGACGCCCAAATGAGCTTGGCACCGGAAGACTGGTGGTCACGGTGGTGCACCCTGGCGAGTTCGAGCCAATAGAGCCGCGGGAAGTGGCAGCGTTTTACGGCAACCAACTTGCATGCATCCTACGGGATACAGCTAACATCAACACCACGATATATGGAAGAATGAAAATTTGAATAAGCTGCTCCTAACTACGTTGCACGCAAGATTCCTGTTCCCCGGTCGGAATGACGATGTTGACCCATGGGATGATGATGCCATGAAAAAAACAACAACAAAGCCCTAGGGAAGTTCAGCAACGCATTGAGCGCTTAGAAAACTAGGGTGAAAAAGGCGATTGAAGTAGACCATGAAACCTACGCCGGGATTGTTGCAGACAACCCAAAAATTACGATAGAGGACTTTGAAAAGTTCAAAGAGACTTGCAATGAAGAAGCTGCCAAGGCCAGGTTGGAGAGAGGCAAGCAGCTGCAGGCAAATAACATGGGGAACCACCATCTTGGAAGTCGTGGTTACACGGGAAAGAGGCCCGTGTGGGCTAAGGAGGATGCAAAACGTGAACGTCAGGGGATCCCGGATCCATTGGCTGAGTTCACCGACCAGCAGGAGCACGACTTCATCAGGGCCCGATTCTCATGGGGCCCCCAAAAAAAGATTTTTTTCACCGACGGGCCGACTAGGAAATTCATGAGATTACTGGTAATTATCCTTTTACCACCTTATGTATTAGCTTCTGATCAATGAAGTCTACTACATTATTCACAATCCATTTTGCAGAGAGAGCAACACAAGCTTGCGGCTGAAAGCCACTCGTCGACTCACTCGACTCAGTCGTCGACGAAGTACAAGTGGGACACTCCTTGCAACCGGGCCATGAACATAATGATGGGACACCCGCCGGGCCAGCGGCCGCAATATGGACGTGTGCACGGCGCCGGGGACAGTGCCACGTGGAAGTACTATTATAACAAGGACCCCGAGGCTAAAAGACAGAGAAATAAGTTCAGTCAAGTGACTATCAACGAGAAGGTGGCGCGGGCGATGGAGAAAAGAAAAGTTGAGACCAAAGCTGAGGCAATCCGGGAAGCGGTAGCTTCCTGTAGACATGATATGGTGGCTGTCTTTACAAGCTTGATTCCAACTATGCTCACCTGGGTGCAAGAAAATCCAAACGCGCCACCAACTAATTTTTCCCATGCCCAGCTTCATCCGGAGCAACTCAATGAACATCGCGCCCATACCCGTACCTAGTATGGCAACCACACCCGCACCTACTCCAGCACCTGCTCCTGCACCCAGCTCTCACAGTAGCCCTAGCTCCGTCTCTGGCTTGAATGTCGGGCCGTCGACATTGGTTAAGCTAGATGCCCTCACGGTAAATACGCGTCGCACCCTCATCAACTCAACTAATTAATTAATCTTTAGTAGCCGTTCTTTTTGGATCTCTGACGCCGCACGTACATGTCTTTGTAGGCTGACTCCACTCCGTGCACCCTCCTTTACCACATGAAGGGCGGGTTGGTGGATGTGGGGAAGGAGGGTACTATACTGAAGCCCAAGGATCGATTGTTCCACCGCCGGCAGATGCCTGATAATGCCTTAAGGGTCTCTGTGGCGAGTGTGAAAGCGGGCTACGAGGGTTTCCTCGTTCGATACAAACCGATGGAGAGCATGAAGAAACCCCCACGCAGCTTGGCCAATGCAAAAATTGGCCGATCTTGTGGCCGGAAAATCTTCTTCGTGTCCAGGTGGCCAGGAGCACACCAACGGGGCCTCAGGAAGGTATGACCACAACCCCACCTACACAAGTACAACCATCATCTGTGCTGATTGCTAAGATCGAGACACACGAGGAAGGAGGGCCAACTATTCTGGTAGATGATGCCATCTACCCCATGGATATGGATCATGACATGGACGAGGCCGATGACCCTCTCTAGTATCTCAATACCGGCTTTGACAATGAAGTAACAACGAGTCAACCATATGAATATGAGATGCATGTACCTGATCCAGAACATCCTCGGGAGTGCAAGAAGTCTTTGTTCATGCAATCCTCGCAGGACACACCTCTAGATGCCGGTTCCACCCAAGATCAACTAATTATCCAGATTCGTCCAATGCTGAGCCCGACAACACTAGGGGTGGTGCTCAGGGAGGGTCTGACAGACCCACCAGCATCTGAGCCTGATGTCTACTACACAACCTTCTTCTTGTAGATGTTGTTGGGCCTGCAAGTGCACAGGTTTGTAGGACAGTAGCAAATTTCCGTCAAGTGGATGACCTAAGGTTTATCCATCCGTGGGAGGCGCAGGATGAAGATGGTCTCTCTCAGGCAACCCTGCAACCAAATAACAAAGAGTCTCTTGTGTCCCCAACACACCCAATACAATGGTAAATTGTATAGGTGCACTAGTTCGGCGAAGAGATGGTGATACAAGTGCAATATGGATGGTAGATATAGGTTTTTGTAATCTGAAATAATAAAAACAGCAAGGTAACTAATGATAAAAGTGAGCGTAAACGGTATTGCAATGGTAGGAAACAAGGCCTAGGATTCATACTTTTAATAGTGCAAGTTCTCTCAACAATAATAACATAGATAGATCATATAACAATCCCTCAACATGCAACAAAGAGTCACTCCAAAGCCACTAATAGCGGAGAACAAACGTAGAGATTATGGTAGGGTACGAAACCACCTCAAAGTTATTCTTTCGGATCAATCTATTCAAGAGTTCGTACTAGAATAACACCTTAAGACACAAATCAACCAAAACCCTAATGTCACCTAGATACTCCATTGTCACCTCAAGTATCCGTGGGCATGATTATACGATATGCATCACACAATCTCAGATTCATCCAACCAACACAAAAGTACTTCAAAGAGTGCCCCAAAGTTTCTACCGGAGATTCAAGAAAACATGTGCCAAACCCTATGCATAGGTTCATGGGCGGAACCCGCAAGTTGGTCACCGAAACATACATCAAGTGGCACGTGATATCCCATTGTCACCACAGATAAACACGGCAAGACATACATCAAGTGTTCTCAAATCAAAGACTCAATCCGATAAGATAACTTCAAGAGGGAAACTCAATTCATACAAGAGAGTAGAGGGGAGAAACATCATAAGATCCAACTACAATAGAAAAGCTCGCGATACATCAAGATCGTGCCATAGAGAGAACACGAGGGAGAGAGAGAGATCAAACACATAGCTACTGGTACATACCCTCAGCCCCGAGGGTGAACTACTCCCTCCTCGTCATAGAGAGTGCCGGGATGATGAAGATGGCCACCGGTGATGGATTCCCCCTCTGGCAGGGTGCCGGAACGGGCTCCCGAGAGGTTTTTGGTGGCTACAGAGGCTTGCGGCGGCGGAACTCCCGATCTATCTTGATATTCGATGTTTTTAGGGTATGTAGGCTTATATAGGCGAAAGAAGTCGGTCGGGAGGTGCTCGAGGGGCCCACGAGACAGGGGGGCACGCCCTATAGGGGGGCGCGCCCTCCTATCTCATGGCTGCGTCGAGGATCTTCTGACGTGAACTCCAAGTCTCCAGGATCATATTCTTCCAAAAAATCACTCTACCGAAGGTTTCATTCCGTTTGGACTCCGATATTCCTTTTCCTCGAAATACTGAAGCAGGCAGTAAAACAGCAATATGGGATGGGCCTCCGGTTAATAGGTTAGTCCCAAAAGTAATATAAAAGTGTATAATAAAGCACGTAATCATTCAAAACAGATAATAAAATAGCATGAATACTTCATAAATTATAGATATGTTGGAGACGTATCAGCATCCCCAAGCTTAATTCCTGCTCGTCCTCGAGTAGGTAAATGATAAAAGAAAGAATTTATGAAGTGTGAATGTTAGAAGGTGCACAAGTTGGATCAATGATAATTTCAGTCACCTTTTCTAGCCTGATAATATGTCATAACAGTAGTTCATCTCATAAAACTTCTCACGATAAAGTAATAAGCAATTCACATGTCAAAGCATAGACCATAAACTTTCTTGAAAACTAGCAAACTTCATTCTCAGTCATTCAAACAATTGCAATTCATCTTATTTTCAGGAATATCAAACTCCGCATACTCAACTATCATATAGTCTTCTACAATTGCTAACACTCACGCAATACTAATGGTTATGGAGTTTCAATTGGACACTGAGAAATATAGGGGCTTATAGTCTTGCCTCCCAACGTATTCACCTTTGGGTGATGTCAACAATAATAGTTCATGCTAACTTACATCCAATTGGATATATATATATTAGGATCTTCCCAACACGAGAAGCTTGCCAAAGGATAAAATGAAAAAGGAAAAGGTGAAGATCACCTTGACTCTTGTAAAGTAAAAGACATAAAGTAAAAGATAGGCCCTTCGCAGAGGGAAGCAGAAGTTGTCATGCGCTTTTAGGGTTGGATGCACAAAATTTTAATGCGAAAGAACGTCACTTTACATTGCCCCTTGTATATGGACCTTTATTATCCAGTCCGTCGCTTTTATTGCTTCCATAACAAGATCGTACAAAGCTTATTTTCTCCGCACTAATAAGTCATGCGTATTTAGAGAGCAATTTTTATTGCTTGCATCAATGACAACTTATTTGAAGGATCTTACTCAATCCATAGGTAGGTATGGTGGACTCTCATGGAAAAACTGGGTTTAAGGATATTTGGAAGCACAAGTAGTATCTCTACTTGGTGCAAGAAATTTTTGGCTAGCATGAGGGGGAAAGGCAAGCTCTACATGTTTGAATGATCCATGAAAATATACTTTAACTGAGATGTCGGAAAACATAACCCATTATGTTGTCTTCCTTGTCCAACATTAACTCTTTAGCATGTCATACTTAATGAGTGCTCCCAACTATAAAAGATGTCTAGGATAGTATATTTATATGTGAAATCTCTCTTCCTTCAATATTCTTTCATGAATTGTTCAAATGACCAATACAACGCTTACTAACCTTCAATAAATTTACAACCTCTACTTCTCAGACGTGAAGTCATTACTCTCCATGGGATAAGAAAATGAGGCATATATAATTTCAGATTTATGACAATCAACTCATTCAACAATTTACTCATAGTATATAAGTGAAGCACACGAGTAAATACAAACTACTCCAAAAAGATATAAGTGAAGATCAATGAGTAGATAAATAATTATGTAACTATGTGAAGACTCTCTCTCATTAAAGAATTTCAGCTGTTAAGTACTTTATTCAAACAGCAAGCAAAGCAAAATAAAATGACACTGCAAGGATAGCACAACTCATGTGAAGAAGCAAAAACTTAGGTTCAACCGATACTAACCGATAGTTGTTGAAGAAGAAAGGTGGGATGCCTACCGGGGCACCCCCAAGCTTAGATGCTTGAGACTTCTTGAAATGTTATCTCGGGGTTCCTTGGGCATCCCCAAGCTTGAACTTTTGTGTCTTCTTAATTCCTCTCATATCATGGTTTCTATTTTTATCAGAAGCTTCATCCACAACAGACTCAACAAGAACTCGTGAGATAGGTTAGTATAAACCAATGCAAAACCTTATCATTTTCTACTGTAAAAAATCACTAAAATTATTATTCAACATTGCATACTAAATGCCTCTGCATTTTAATACTCCTATCCTCAAATAGAATCATTAAACAAGCAAACATATGCAAACAATGCAAACATAACAACAATCTGCCAAAACAGTACAGTCTGTAAAGAATGCAAGAGTATCAATACTTCCCTAACTCCAAAAATTATGAAATAAAATTCCCACTGTAGTAAATTTATCAGATCTCATTACGCAAAAATTTTCAACATTATATTATGCTTTGACTTTTCTAGGGAATTTTTTCAACAGCGGTAAACTTTCTGTTTTCAAACAGCAACATGTATACTAGCAAAATAAGCATGGCAAAGGCTATCCTTGACTTTTTTATTGAAACTAAATATGCAAAACATTACTCTAAATAACAGAAAGCAAAAACAAACAAAATAAAATGACGCTCCAAGCAAAACACATATCATGTGGCGAATAAAAATATAGCTCCATGTAAAGTTACCGATGAACGAAGATGAAGGAGGGGATGCCATCCGGGGCATCCCCAAGCTTAGGCTCTTGGTTGTACTTGAATATTGCCTTGGGGTGCCTTGGGAATCCCCAAGATTAGGCTCTTGCACTCCTTATTCCATAGTCCATCGAATCTTTACCCAAAACTTGAAAACTTCACAACACAAAACTCAACAGAAAACTCGTAAGCTCCGTTAGCGAAAGAAAACAAAACACCACTTCAAGGTATTGTAATGAACTCATTATTTATTTATATTGGTGTTAAAACTACTGTATTCCAACTTCTCTTTGGTTTATAAACTATTTTACTAGCCATAGATTCATCAAAATAAGCAAGCAACACAATGAAAACAGAATCTGTCAAAAACAGAACAGTCTGAAGTAATCTGTATCAAACGTAAACTTATGGAACTCCAAAAATTCTAAAATAAATTGGTGGACCTGAGGAATTTTTCTAGTAATCATATGCAAAAATAATCAACTAAATATCACTCTCCAGTAAAAAGTTGAAGCTAATCTCGTGAGCGCTAAAGTTTCTATTTTTTACGGCATGATCATAAAGGCTTCACCCAAGTCTTCCCAAAGGTTCTACTTGGCACAAACACTAATTAAAACATGAAAACACATCTAACCAGAAGCTAGATGGATTATTTATTCCTAAACATAACAAAAAATCAAGAAACTAAAATAAAGTTGGGTTGCCTCCCAACAAGCGCTATCGTTTAATGTCCCTAGCTAGGCATGATGATTCCAATGATGCTCACATAAAAGATAGGAATTGAAACATAAAAGGAGCATCATGAAGAATATGACTAGCACATTTAAGTCTAACCCACTTCCTATTCACAGGGATTTTGTGAGCAAACAATTTATGGGAACAAGAATCAACTTGCATAGGAAGGTAAAACAAGCATAACTTCAAAACTTTAAGCACATAGAGAGGAAACAGGGTATTATTGCAATTCCTACAAGCATATATTCCTCCCTCATAACAATTTTCAGTAGCATCATGAATTAATTCAACAACATAACCATCACATAAAGCATTCTTTTCATGATCTAAGAGCATAGAAATTTTATTACTCTCCACATAAGCAAAATTCTTCTCATCAATAGTAGTGGGAGCAAACTCCACAAAACAACTATCATGTGATTGAAAATTAAGATCAAGATGACAAGTTTCATGGTTATCATTATTCTTTAAAGAATACATGTCATCACAATGATCATCATAGATAGGAGGCATTCTTTCATCATAGTAAATTTGCTCATCAAAACTTGGGGGACAAAAAATATCATCTTCATCAAACATAGCTTCCCCAAGCTTGTGGCTTTGCATATCATTAGCATCATGGATATTCAAGGAGTTCATACTAACAACATTGCAATCATGCTCATCATTCAAAGATTTAGTGCCAAACATTTTAATGCATTCTTCTTCTAACACTTTGGCACAATTTTCCTTTCCATCATACTCACGAAAGATATTAAAAAGATGAAGCGTATGAGACAAACTCAATTCCATTTTTTTGTAGTTTTCTTTTATAAACTAAATTGGTGCTAAAACAAGAAACAAAAAGATTCGATTGCAAGATCTAAAGATATACCTTCAAGCACTCACCTCCCTGGCAACGGCGCCAGAAAAGAGCTTGATGTCTACTACACAACCTTCTTCTTGTAGACGTTGTTGGGCCTGCAAGTGCACATGTTTGTAGGACAGTAGCAAATTTCCCTCAAGTGGATGACCTAAGGTTTATCAATCCGTGGGAGGCGTAGGATGAAGATGGTCTCTCTCGAGCAACCCTGCAACCAAATAACAAAGAGTCTCTTGTGTCCCCAACACACCCAATACAATGGTAAATTGTATAGGTGCACTAGTTCGGCGAAGAGATGGTGATACAAGTGCAATATGGATGGTAGATATAGGTTTTTGTAATCTGAAATAATAAAAACAGCAAGGTAACTAATGATAAAAGTGAGCGTAAACGGTATTGCAATGGTAGGAAACAAGGCCTAGGGTTCATACTTTCACTAGTGCAAGTTCTCTCAACAATAATAACATAGATAGATCACATAACAATCCCTCAACATGCAACAAAGAGTCACTCCAAAGCCACTAATAGCGGCGAACAAACATAGAGATTATGGTAGGGTATGAAACCACCTCAAAGTTATTCTTTTAGATCAATCTATTCAAGAGTTCATACTAGAATAACACCTTAAGACACAAATCAACCAAAACCCTAATGTCACCTAGATACTCCATTGTCACCTCAAGTATCTGTGGGCATGATTATAAGATATGCATCACACAATCTCAGATTCATCCAACCAACACAAAAGTACTTCAAAGAGTGCCCCAGAGTTTCTACCGGAGAGTCAAGAAAACGTGTGCCAACCCCTATGCATAGGTTCATGGGCGGAACCCGCAAGTTGGTCACCAAAACATACATCAAGTGGAACGTGATATCCCATTGTCACCACAGATAAACACGACAAGACATACATCAAGTGTTCTCAAATCAAAGACTCAATCTGATAAGATAACTTCAAGAGGGAAACTCAATTCATCACAAGAGAGTAGAGGGGGAGAAACATCATAAGATCCAACTACAATAGCAAAGCTCGCAATACATCAAGCTGGTGCCATAGAGAGAACACGAGAAAGAGAGAGATCAAACACATAGCTACTGGTACATACCCTCAGCCCCGAGGGTGAACTACTCCCTCCTCGTCATAGAGAGCGCCGGGATGATGAAGATGGCCACCGGTGATGGATTCCCCCTCCGCAGGTGCCTAACGGGCTCCCGAGAGGTTTTTGGTGGCTACAGAGGCTTGCGGCGGCGGAACTCCCGATCTATCTTGATATTCGATGTTTTTAGGGTATGTAGGCTTATATAGGCGAAAGAAGTCGGTCGGGAGGTGCTTGAGGGGCCCACGAGACAGGGGGGCACGCCCTCCTATCTCGTGGCTGCCTCGAGGATCTTCTGACGTGAACTCCAAGTCTCCAGGATCATATTCTTCCAAAAAATCACGCTACCGAAGGTTTCATTCCGTTTGGACTCCGTTTGATATTCCTTTTCCTCGAAATACTGAAACAGGCAATAAAACAACAATATGGGCTGGGCCTCCGGTTAATAGGTTAGTCCCAAAAGTAATATAAAAGTGTATAATAAAGCCCGTAATCATTCAAAACAGATAATAAAATAGCATGAATACTTCATAAATTATAGATATGTTGGAGACGTATCAAAGCCCACCAAGAAGAAGCAGAGGAAGAGACCGACGACGAGAAAATCCAATAAATCTGGCAAGGTTGGTTCTAGCAGCCAGCTGCCTTCGACCAAGGTTGACAGCGTACCGATGAAACATGCGCCATTAATCCATGTCGCGGGAGAGCCTATGGTACCGGTGAATGCACTAGCTGCCATAATAGGGGATGTCAGGAGACTCCATGACCATGTGCGTTCGATAGAGAGAAGCCTCCTCGCCTCGGATGATCTAGGATACCCACTTTATACGGTTCATGTGCCGACCAGTTGCAAGATGTACGTCCACACATGCCTCGCGAACCTCTTCTTCCTGAGGTTTGATTACATCTTCCAGATGTTTCAAATAAGGACACTCGATTTTACGTTCGTCCGCCTGTATGAGTTGCACATGAACTAAGTCGTCAGGAGAGAGCAAGTCACCGGTCTTGCCGTCGCGGACCCATACTACATGCATGAGGGCTTCTTGTCAATCAACAACGCCAACCGTCAATATGCGAGTTAGTACATCAAAGAATTCTTGTCAGCAATAAGGACAAAGAAACGATTCTCCTACCTTATCATCCCGGGTCAGTCATCCGCAGATAGCACTATAACACATACATCCTTTCGTGCATTTCAATAATTACTTTGCACGCATGGAGGCTAACTTGACCGTGTATTTTGCGCGGAGGGGGGTGTCGTCCCATTCTCATCATTCTTTACATCGATGCTACCGCACTCTATATTTGGACCCGTCGAAGAACATACAGAAGAAAGATTACACACACATAAAGTATGTTCTGGACAGTGCTATGCTGGTCTTCAGCATGCGGGGTGGCTACATCCAATGCAAAAAAAACAAATAAGGCCGGGCTCTGTTTTAGCCACAAGACTGACTTCTGTTCCATCTAGCAATTGGCAAGAAGTGAGAACGATGGATTCTACGTCATCCATCTAATGATGGAGTACAGAAGGGATGTGCAATCACTTTGCATGAAATCTTCATCTGATACCCATATCCAGAGATGGGCCGAAGCCTTTGGAGCCGTGCCGGATAATCAACTTCGAAATGATTTCTACCGGATCCAGCAGGAAATTGCGTCCATCATCATGAAATATGTCCTCGAAGAGAATGGGATGTTCTACGGCGGCCCAATATCGCGAGCTGACGTCCGAACCCCCATTGCCCTATAGCGTCAGGACATGACCCCTTTCACTAAGCTTGGGTCCACCCTCCCAGATATGGACAGATGGGAAGAGTGCACTACTTAAAAACAATGAGTCTTTTTAGTTACTTGTTACTTTCTATACGACGAAACTATTAGATGTATGGTGTCGTGTTCTAGTTAATTACTTTCGGTACGATGAAATTTGTTAACTATGTTTACTATATATGTTGCTTCTATTTCATAACTGTTTCGTTGAACTCGCTTCTTGATATATATATATATATATATATATATATATATATATATATGTCCATCTCTGACAGGTATATAGATCAACGATGGCGAGGAAGTGGTATGACGTGTATGTAGGGCATGTTCCGGTGTGTATGATGAGTGGCCAGAGTGTCAGGCCCAGGTCTCTGGCTTCTCGGGCGGAAGCTAGAAAGGGTTTGATAGCAGAGTAGAAGCCGAAGCTAGTTACTTGTGATTCATAGCACAACAGGGGATCCAGAACCAGCGCCGCCGCAAAAACTACTACATAATACCACTTTTGATCATCGTGATCACTCTTATCTTCTATGCGGTCATATCATAGTCTACATAGATGATGAAACATGAGTATGTGACCATGTAGTTGCATGTATTGGGAACTTGTAATGACTTGTAACGCTATTTCAAAACATGTGTTCGACCATGATTGATGATGATGAGATACTTGAGACATGTTGAGACTTCTAATAACTTTGGCTCATCGATGACTCACTTGCTTTTCAATGAATATGCATGTTATTGTATAAATGGTGGATTTGTTTAAATGTGTACAAAGCCAAAACACACAAAAAACTAAAAAAGTTAGCAGTGGCATGGGGGTAAAGATTACCAGTAGCACTCAAATAACAGTAGCGCTAGCTAGCTACACGCGTTGTAGATAATTATCAGTAGCGCTGGAGGAAAGAGCACTACAGCTAGCTTCAGCTACCTGTAGCGCTGGGTCAAACAAGCGCTACTGCTAAAAAATATCTGTAGCACTGTAGCAGTAGCGCGCATGCCCGCGCTACTGATAGCAAAAAAACCAGCGCTACTGGTAAGGGTTTTCCTAGTAGTGATCCCCGACGCCTGATAATCCCCAATTGCAAGAAATCATCGTAGCAATTTCCAAAGGTGGAAGTGATAAATATGGAGTGTCGAACCCATAAGGAGCTAAAGGTAAGATCAATATTTTCTCAAGTCCTATCTGCCACTGATACGACTCTACGTACATCTAACGTTTGCTTCCATCTAGAAACGAGAAATAAAGCTACGTTGTGGGTATGAAGAGGATAACTTTGCATGTTATCAGAGAACTAAAATACAAAAATAGGTGTTGTTAACATAAAGTTAGAATATATTACTATATTTTATAAATAGTGAGTGTGGAATAATGATGGGTCAGTGTGCGGAATTGTCCTAGGCAATTGTTAACAAGATCGGTAGTCGTTATTGCGATTTTATGTGACGGAGAGGCATAAGCTAACATACTTTCTCTTCTTGGATCATATGCACTTATGATTGGAACTCTAGCAAGCATCCACAACTAGTAAAGACCATTAAGGTAAAACCCAACCATAGCATTAAAGTATCAAGTCCCCTTTATCCCATACACAACAACCCTCTTACTCGGGTTTAAGCTTCTATCACTCTAGCAACCCACTATAAGATCATGAACTTATTGCAACACCCTACAGCGGGAATCCTTCACGTGTGCGCGGCACGGAAGGCACCATAGGACAACACCAAAATAAAACATACAACTCAAACCAATCCAGATGATCAATCAACCCAAAAGACAAAAGAAATCTACTCAAAACATCATAGGATGGCAACAAATCATTGGATCATAATATGTGGCATAAAGCACCATGTTCAAGTAGGTGATTACAGCGGGGTGTGGGAGAGTGGACCACTGAAAAGAGATGATGAATGTGATGAAGATGGTGATGTTGATGAAGATGATCACCACGGCGATGGTTCCCCCGGTGGCACTCCGGGGCCACCGAGAGAGAGGGGAGAAGTTCTCCCCCATGTGCTTCCTCCTCCATGGCCTCCCCCCTAGATGGGGAGAGGTTCTCCCTCTGGTCCTTGGCCTCCATGGCGATGATGGCCCCCTCCGGGATCCTCCTCCATGGCCTCCGGTGATGATGGCCCCCTCCGGCAGGGTGCCGGAGAGGGCCTAGATTGATTTTTTGTGGCTACAGAGGCTTGCGGCGGCGAAACTCCCGATCTAGGTTTCTTCCTGGGGGTTTCTGGATTTATTGGAATTTTTGCCACTTCTCTCTTTTCCCTCATTTTTTTATTTTGGGCTCTTTGGCCTCTTTTTTCTCTTTATTTGTTATTTTTCTTCTGAAGTCTCATCCCAACTATGAGGGAATCATAGCCTCCATCATCCTTTCCTCACATGTGACAATGCTCTAATAATGATTATCATCACACTTTTATTTACTTTACAACTCAAGAATTACAACTCGATACTAGAACAAATATATGACTCTATATGAATGCCTCCAACTGTGTACCAGGATGTGCAATGACTAAAGAGTGACATGTATGAAAAATGATGAATGGTGGCTTTGAAGGAAATATGCCCTAGAGGCAATAATAAAGTTATTATTTATTTCCTTATTTCATGATAAATGTTTATTATTCATGCTAAAATTGTATTAACCGGAAACATAATACTTGTATGAATACATAGACAAACAGAGTGTCACTAGTATGCCTCTACTTGACTAGCTCGTTGATCAAAGATGGTTATGTTTCCTAGCCATTGACATGAGTTGTCATTTGATTAACGGGATCACATCATTAGGATAATGATGTGATTGACTTGACCCATTCCGTTAGCTTAGCACTCGATCGTTTAGTATGTTGCTATTGCTTTCTTCATGACTTATACATGTTCATATGACTATGAGATTATGCAACTCTCGTTTACCGGAGGAACACTTTGTGTGCTACCAAACGTCACAACGTAGCTGGTGATTATAAAGGTGCTCTACAGGTGTCTCCGAAGGTACTTGTTGGGTTGGCGTATTTCGAGATTAGGATTTGTCACTCCGATTGTCGGAGAGGTATCTCTGGGCCCACTCGGTAATGCACATCACTATAAGCCTTGGAAGCGTTGTAACTAATGAGTTAGTTGCGGGATGATGTATTACGGAGCGAGTAAAGAGACTTGACGGTAACGAGATTGAACTAGGTATTGAGATACCGACGATCGAATCTCGGGCAAGTAACATACCAATGACAAAGGGAACAACATATGTGTTATGCGGTCTGACCGATAAAGATCTTCGTAGAATATGTGGGAGCCAATATGAGCATCCAGGTTCCGCTATTGGTTATTGACCGGAGACGTGTCTCGGTCATGTCTACATTGTTGTCGAACCCGTAGGGTCCGCACGCTTAAAGTTCGATGACGGTTATATTATGAGTTTATGTGTTTTGATGTACCGAAGGTAGTTCGGAGTCCCGGATGATATCAGGGACATGACGAGGAGTCTCGAAATGGTCGAGAAGTAAAGATCGATATATTGGACGACTATATTCGGACATCGGATAGGTTCCGAGTGATTCGGGTATTTTTCGGAGTACCGGAGAGTTACGGGAATTCGCCGGGGAGTATATGGGCCTTATTGGGCTTTAGAGGAAAGAGAGAGGAGGGGTTAGGCGCCCCAAGGCCTAGTCTGGTGGACTAGGGGAGGGCTGTGCCCTCCTTCCTTCTCTTCTCTCTCCTTTCCTTGACTCCTACTCCTACTACTTGGAAGGGGGGGGGGGATCCTACTCTCGGTGGGAGTAGGACTCCTCCTGGCGCGCCCCCTCTAGGCCGGCCTCACCTACCCCCTTGCTCCTTTATATACGGGGGCAGGGGGGCACCCCAAATACACAACAATTGATCGATTGATCTTTTAGCTGTGTGCGGTGCCAGCCTCCACCATAGTCCACCTCGATAATACTGTAGCGGTGCTTAGGCGAAGCCCTGCATCGGTAGAACATCATCATCGTCACCACGCCGTCGGTCGTGAAACTCTCCTCAACACTTGGCTGGATCGGAGTTCGAGGGGCGTCATCGAGCTGAGCGTGTGCTGAACTCGGAGGTGCCGTGCGTTCGGTACTTGATCGGTCGGACCGTGAAGACGTACGACTACATCAACCGTATTGTGCTAACGCTTCCACTTTCGGCCTACGAGGGTACGTGGACAACACTCTCCCCTCTCGTTGCTATGCATCACCATGATCTTGCGTGTGCGTAGGAATTTTTTTGAAATTACTACGTTACCCAACAGGCTTTGCCACAAATACGATGTCAACTACATGATCATGCAAAGCAATATGACAATGATGAAGTGTGTCATAATAAACGGAAAGGTGGAAGTTGCATGGAAATATATCTCGGAATGACTATGGAAATACCATAATAGGTAGGTATGGTGGCTGTTTTGAGGAAGGTATATGGTGGGTGTATGGTACTGATGAAAGTTGCGCGGTACTAGAGAGGCTAGCAATGGTGGAAGGGTGAGAGTGCGTATAATCCATGGACTCAATGTTAGTCATAAAGAACTCACATATTTATTGCAAAAATTTATTAGTCATTGAAACAAAGTACTACGCGCATGCTCCTAGGGGGATATATTGGTAGGAAAAGACTGTCGCTCATCCCCGACCCCCACTCATAAGGAAGACAATCAATAAATAAATTATGCTCCAACTTCGTCACATAATGGTTCACCACGCGTGCATGCTACGGGAATCACAAACTTTAACACAAGTATTTCTACAATCCAAAATTACTCACTAGCATGACTCTAATATCACCATCCTCGTATCTCAAAACAATCATAAGGAATCAAACTTCCCATAGTATTCAATGCACTTAATATGAAAGTTTTTATTATATCCCTCTTGGATGCCCATCATATTAGGAATAAATTCATAACCAATGCAAATTATCATGCCATTTAGAAAGACTCTCAAAATAATATAAGTGAAGCATGAGAGTTCAACAATTTCTTCAAAATAAAACCACCGCCGTTCTATAAAAAGATATAAGTGAAGCACTAGAGCAAACGTCAACCTACTCCAAAATATATAAGTGAAGATCAATGAGTAGTCGAATAATTATGTAACTATGTGAAGACTCTCTAACATTTAAGAATTTTAGATCTTGGTATATTGTTCAAAAAACAAGCAAAACAAAATAAAATGACATTACAAGAATAGCACATATCATGTGAAGAAGCAAAAACTTAGGCTTAACATAAATTGGCCGATTATTGTTGAAGAACAAAGATGGGATACCAACCGGGGCATCCCCAAGCTTAGATGCTTGAGACTTCTTGAAATATTGACTAGGGATGCCTTGGGCATCCCCAAGCTTGAGCTTTTGTGTCTCCTTAATTCCTCTCATATCATAGTCTCCCGGAATCTTAAAAACTTCATGCACACAAAACTCAACAAGGACTCGTGAGATAAGTTAGTATAAACCAATTCAAAACCTTATCATTCTCTACTATAGAAAATCACTAAAACTATAATTTTACATTGCATACTAAATTCCTATGCATATTTAATACTCCTATCCTCAAATATAATCATTAAACAAGCAAACATATGCAAACAATACAAACATAACAGCAATCTGTCTAAATAGAAGAGTTTGTAAAGAATGCACGAGGAATCATACTTCCCTAACTCCAAAAATTCTGAAAAATTACCACACTGTAGAAACTTTGTTGTTACTGATTGTGTAAAAAAAATTAGTATTTTATCATGTTCTGACTATTCACAAATATTCAAAACATAACACTAAACTTTCTGTTTTCAAAACAACAACACATAGACTTGCAAAATAAGCATGGTAAAGGCTACACTTGACTTTTTATTGAACTAAAAGATGAAAAACATTACTCTAAATAACAGCAAGCAAATACAAATAAAATACAATGACGCTCTAAGCAAAACACATATCATGTGGTGAATAAAAATATAGCTCCAAGTAAGGTTACCGATGAAGGAAGACGAAAGAGGGGATGCCATCCGGGGCATCCCCAAACTTAGGCTCTTGGTTGTCCTTGAATATTACCTTGGGGTGCCTTGACACTAGTGCAGAATCAGGCTTTCGCGCCGGTTCGTAAGGTCCTTTAGTGCCGGTTCTATAACCAGCACTAAAGGGTGGGGACTAAAGCCCCCCCCCCCTTTAGTACCGGTTCAGCATGAACCGGCGCTAAAGTGCCACCACGTGGCACGAGACTGGCCCGGGTGCGGGTAGAGCATTAGTACCGGTTGGTAACACCAACCGGTAATAAATGTTTGGGGGGGGGGCGTGGTTTTATTTTTTATTTTTCCTTTAATTTTGTGTTTTCAATTTAATTTAGTGATTGTTTTACATTATAATGAGTTGTTAAATCATTACGTGAAAGTACCGCAGATTAGTTTCGACTAGATGCATGTGGATCCTATAGCTAAGTGATCAAGTATATGCCATATCCATATTACTTGATCACTTAATTAGGTGATCAAGGTAATATGGATATGGCATATACTTGATCACTTAGCTAGGATCCATCCAGTTGAAACTAATATGTGGTTTATTTCAAATGATATAATAACTCATCATCATATTAATATTAAAACTCTTGCATCATATCATCACCAACAACAGTATACTAGCTAGCTAAAAATAATCATAGTCGTCATTACCACTATTTAATCATCGTAGTCATTACCGCTATCAAATCACCACCAAACACTAGCTTAAAGAAGAAACATTCACTTGTACCAGAAGCAAAGATATCATCGAGTTCAACATGGTCATGATATTATAAGCGTTCATAACACCACAAAAGAAAATCACTCTTTGAGATTAAGTTCGGGACAAAGAACACAGGCATGAGAGGACAAGTACTAATTAAGAGCATGAACTAGCTAATAATCACTCCTGCTGCGCTCTCTTAGGTAAGATAGCATAGAACATGTATAGCTCTCCTGATTCATCATATTGGAGCATGCAGATGAACCTGTCTCCTAATCATGGGTCGCGCTTCTGTTTGCTGCCCCCTAGTACTTCTCTGCGATCATTAACAATTTTGCTCCAATCTTCCACTATTAAGCTTTCCTCGCTATTAGAAATCCTGAATGCACTCATGTGCATTGTAGGATGTCTTGGCCGTAAGCTAACCATTGACATGCGACCTTATGACCGATCCACTGAGGCACAACTGTCATCGGGAGTCCCTGTTTAAGAACATCGTATAGTAACATTACTTAGCAATGAAGTTTAGCTTGAAAAATAATGTTTGCAAAAGATGCACTGAGGACAAATAGTAAAAATCTTGCCATCTTTCCTAAATAGATGTGACCGTAGTTCAATACGATCACTATTGGTCGCACATTTTGAGTACTAAGATTTTCAAATTCAGGAAAATAATTTCTCTTGACAGCATCAAGATCCTCAAGCCATGAAACATAATGACTTATCTCCTCGCAGTTTAGTTCAGCCCCGGGACAATGGACGGTCCTGTTTACCAAGTGCCAGACATGTTTGCTTGAATGGAAATAAGATGTCAATAGAAATTAGTTGTCAACTATTTTTGAATAAACAATATCGAAGACATAAATATGGTTGAGAAACTCACACAATGGTAGAACTGGAGGCATCTGCACATCGACCCAGATGTCTCTATTACCTTCAATATCATCTTCCGGACGAATATCAAAGGTGATAACCATATCAGGCTCAAATGCATAAGCCTTGCATAGTGCTTGCCAAGTTTTGCATTCAAAATAGGTGCATGTGTCTGCATTGTATAATTTGACGTTGAAAGTATAACCATGCTCAGTCTTCATGCAAACTATCTTTACCTCCATAGTTCCCATAGCACTGAAACCTATCTTATCCAAGACAAAAATTCTTGCATGGCAGGGGATGCGTTAGTAGAATAGTGAAAATTTAAAATTATAAGTTCAAGCAAATGAAGCATAAGTCATGCTTAATTACGAAAAAAGACTTGTCGTTGTGACTTACTTTATCCACTTCGAAGGTCTCATCCAGCTTGATGCTGAAGCGCCTATCATCAACAAGGAAATTTATGTCGCACAGGCCACGCTGGTCTTCACAGTATTCGCACATAATTAAATCTTTTTCGTCGTCAGACGACATTTCCTATGTTAATATGGGTGAAACATTAAACACTTACTAGTTCTATTAGTACAACTAAATAAACTAGTTCTTTTAATTCAACTAAGCATTTACTAAAAATAAACTAGTTCTATTAATTTTCTTACTAAAATAAAGTAGCTAGTTCTATATAGTAATATTTTAATTAGATCATCGAATCTCAGATACCTAAATTTTCTTACTAAAAATAAACTAGTTCGATTAATTGAACTAAGCATTTACTAAAATAAACTAGTTCTTTTAATTTTCTTACTAAAATAAAGTAGCTAGTTCTATATAGTAATATTTTAATTAGATCATCAAATCTTAGATACCTAAATTTTCTTACTAAAAATAAACTAGTTCTATTAATTCAACTAATTCAACTTAGCATTTACTAAAAATAAACTGGTTCTATTAATTTTCTTACTAAAATATATAAAGTACCTAGTTCTATATAGTAATATTTTAATTAGATCATCAAATCTCATATACCAAAATTTTCTTACTTAAAATAAACTAATTCTATTAATTTTCTTACTAATTCAACTAAACACTTACTAATTCAACTAAGAACTTATGAATTTTCTTACTAATTCAACTAAGCACTTACTAATACATCTAACATTAATATATCTAATTCATATTTAAGTAAAAGTATAAAAACTAACTCATCTAATTAACACTAATTAATATCTAGCTAATTCATCTAACAATTGACATTAATATTTAACTTTTCTATCTAAATTCATCTAACATTCGACATTAATCTAACATTTTTATCTAGGTAATTCATCTAATTAGATCATCTAATTAACAATATGACATGCATTAATATAAAAAACAGAAAACAGAAAATAAGTAAAAAAATGTGTGTGTGTGTGCGCGCTCGTGTACGTGTTTGTGTGCGTGTGTATGTTTGTGTGTATGAGCAGCGGCGTGTCTGAGGGCGCGGCATACGCGGCGGTAGGGCGAGACAATGACGTCGGGCGGCGACAAGAAGGCGGCGATGATGAATACGTCTGGAGGGGACAGCGACGACAAAGCGGCGGCGATGAAGCGATGGCGCGAGACGGCAACGACAGGCGGCGGCGACGACGGGCGGCGGGGGCGGCGAGGGCGAGACAGTGGTGGGCGACGGCGCGGGACGGGAGGAGCGGCAATGTCGTGAAGAGGTTGGAGATGGGGAGATGAAACTGAATTTTTCGTAAGTGCTATATATATAGGAAGGGCCTCTAGTACCGGTTGGAGCCACCAACCGGTACTAAAGGCCAATTTTGGCCAGGCCAAGCGGCGGGAAGCGGCCCCCTTTAGTATCGGTTCGTGGCTCCAACCGGTAATAAAGGGTGGACTTTAGTACCGGTTGGGGTCACGAACCGGTTGTAACATCCCAAATTTTCAATTTGGAATGTTATACATTAGGTCATCATGCATATCATAATTTTTCTCGCATTTTTCCGATCCTAGAAAATTTCACGCAACTCAAGGACCCTCGGAGAGAGTTGGAAGTTTCATAATTTTCATATTTGGGATTTCTCAAATTTCGAAAATAGGATCATTTGGATTTATTTAAATTATCTTCATAAAGTTTTTCCTATAAAAATTTTAAGAGAGGGAATAATATGACTTTCCCAACATTTAGGAAAAACGAAGGTATTATAAATAAATCAAATTTGGCTTTTGGAAGATTTATTTTGCTTAGGCAAAAAAATGAGCATTTTAAAAATATATGCATGTTTGCCGTTTTTAAAGTTCATTTTGTTCGACTCATTTTTAGGAGTCGGGGAAAATTATTTTTATTAAAATCGGAGTTCATTTGGTATTTTTTTAATTCGTTGGTTTATTTAAAAAAATCGCTTCCCGGGCCGAGGCCCAGCCTGCCAGCCCTTGCCCACCTCCCTCTCCCTCCATGTGATCTCCTTCGCCGCCGCCTGAGTCCCGCTCGGGACGACGACGCCGCCGCCGCCCCCGGCTTGCCTCTCCCAAGCCACTCGCCACCCCCTCTTAAATACCGGCGCCCCCCTCTCTCTCATCATCCCGCCGCCCGCCTCACCCGACCCAGCGCCACCTTGCCGCCGTCGCCGGACGCCGCCGCCGTCTCTCCGCAGACGACGCCGCCACCTCGCCGCCCCTCGCCGACCCGCCGCCCTCGCCCCCGGGCCCGCGAGCCCCGGCGAAGACCACCGGAGGTAGCCGCCACCCCGATCCGATTTTCCCGATCCGGTTTTTTTTAGAAAAAAAACCCGATCCGGTTTTTCTCGTGATATTCGGTTTTTTTTTCAAAACCCTAGATGGTTTTATTTTTTTTTCGGTTTTTCTTATTTAACGAACGTTCACCGAACCGTTCGTTTCAATGAACGTGTTCGTTGGATTAGTTCTGTTAGCGAGCGTCCGTTATTTAATCCGTTAATCGTTTTTTAATCGGAATTAATCCGTTATTTTTCTCGATTCGATTTCGATCCGATTTTCAAATCTGTTTTATTTCTTGCTCGTTTATCGGAATCGGGTGATTCAAGCGCTGAGTTTAAGAATGAAACCGTCGTTCGATTAACCTACTTACACAGAGTTTTGCTACTGTAAAATTTTGACCTAGTTTCAGATTGCTAAACCGAGTCGTTCTCTCTCGAGTTTCGACTTTCGATGCTTTATTGACTCGATTCTTTTTGCAACCAGGGTTCTTAAGTTGAACTCTCTGGTTAGATCTTTTATTCGAGATTTCCCCGTGCATTAGATGAGTACTTATTGTATGCTTGTTGTTTGTCTGCGTTAGATCACCGGGTGCGCCGCTTGTTACTTGAATCCCTAGGTCTCGCGGATCATCGCAAGGCAAGTAACACTTGATCATACCCTTTTCTACTACCCAGTTTTATTGCATTAGATCAAACCCTCAAACACTTGCATGGTTAGGACCTAATTAAATTGTGGGATTGGGAAGTAGATTGAGGTAGTACCTATTACTGTTTTACTTATGAAACCTTGGGAGTTACTTCTCGTTTGCTATTATGCCATGCTATGCTAGTAGGCGTGGATTGGGTGAGTGAATATCCATGACAGATGTGAGATTGTTAATTAATGGTTTATCTAAGGTGGCAACCTAAACACACATCTGGGTGGATTGAGGCACCTGGTTTCCATCGAGACTTGCTGTATTTCTTTGGACCGCCACCTGGGCTCTAAGGGATCATAAGATTATTCAAGCTGAAACTTCCGTGTGCAGCCACAAGCCAATTATGGGCTCTGGCGTAGTTGACTAAGTCGTGCGAACTCTTACGGGTAGGCTAGCTGATGTAGGGGATGTAGGTTGGTACGGTCTACCCACATGTAAGGTGCTAGCGCTTCGAAAGACTATGTCTCGGTCATCCGTTTCTCAAACACCATGTAAAAGCGAGAACCAAGCGGAGGCGATCGAGTCTTGTGGGGAAAAGTCATAAACCTCTGCAGAGTGTATAAACTAATCATGATTAGCCGTGTCCCCGGTTATGGACAATTTGAGTATCCGTAATTGAATATCATGTGAATCTCAACATGTTACTTCTAAATAAAAGTTATTGGGTTTTGATGAGTACCTTTTAATTGGGATTGAGGATCTTGTCAACCATTCTCAATGTTTAACAACCACCATGATAGTTAAATAAAGTTATTCCTTTGATGTAGGGAAAAATCAGCTTTATGCAAATATAACCGAGAGCCTTACCACCAGCCATATATGCATGTAGTATAGGCTTATTCCTTCATTGCTCTTATGTGTTACATTGCGGCATATTCCATGTGTGACCCGTTTCGGGCTGCAACTTTCACGTTGCAGACTTTTCGAACGACGAGTAAGGTGTTAGGTCGTGGTTCTATACTCGATGATGCCGTTGGAGTTGATGGACTCGCTTATCTTCCAAGCCTTCGCTGTTATCATTAGATGGCCTTAAGCCATATTATTGTAATAAGTTCCCTTGTGGACAACGATGTAATAAGTGTGTGATTGCTACTCGCTATAAATCCTTGAGTCTTGTGTGGTGTCGGCATTCTTGATCCGGGGATGACACCGAGCACGAGACTTGATCCATTTGGGTCTGGTCGCTCAGAGATTGGTATCGAGCCAGGTTGATCAGAGGACACGACCACTAAGTTAAAGCCATAGATCACTACTCTCTTCCCATTTTATAACTCCTCATCTTTTCTACTCTTTAGGATGGCGGACACGAAGATCAAGTACACCCAACCGGATGAAGGCACACCTTTTGGATTTCACTTGAAGGAAGTCACCAAGTACCGAACATTGGACTACCAAGCTTCACGGGACTTTCAACGCCACTCTGCTGAAGAGGGCGCTGGAAGATTCACGCTCACGTTCCAGAATGACATTCGCCCCAATCACCAAGCCTATAGATAGTGTCTTGATTGCACCAACTTGGAGTCAGGAAAGAGCATGGCAGCTCACATCACCATGGGACGCATTGGAGAAGTTTATCAAGAAGACCGAAGGACACCATCTACCAGATTTGCGGACGCCGAGATGACAAGCGGGACGTCGTCGGCACCAAGAAGGATAGATCCAATGCAGCGTTCATCCAGAGTTAAATCAGCACATTC
The DNA here is from genome assembly GCA_021605205.1 of Aegilops longissima. Taxonomy (NCBI): domain Eukaryota; kingdom Viridiplantae; phylum Streptophyta; class Magnoliopsida; order Poales; family Poaceae; genus Aegilops; species Aegilops longissima. Next base: position 156,508,141 of record CM038678.1, on the reverse strand, counting down.
GACGCCAGAGAACCAAATGTGCAACGACATGTTGGAGTTGCGAGAAGACAAAGGGAAGGATCCTAGAACTGGAAGGAGAACTAAAGACTACACGCAAGGACTACATGGGCGAGATCGTAGCTCGGCAAGACATAATAACGATCTTAAGTATGAGATCGAAGAACTCAAGAAGAAGTTGGCGCTCAGAATGAAGACCAGTATGTCGAATACCCAAGCGACTACATTAACATCGACGACACCGATTCGGATCCAAGTGAACCCGACTTTGAAGACGGTGGGAGCAGACATCATGGAGTCTTCCACGGTTCAAATTAGTAGAAGTCCCCACATATTAGTAGTATTTCCCTCCATGTAAACATTATAGTACACGCACTTTCGCGATAGTTAGATCGTTGTAAGCCCTTGTTTGATTGAATGAAGTGATTTTGTGTGCTTTTGCTCATGTGCATTTGGGTAGTGATTCCCCTTAGACCTCATTCTATTCTAAATTTCTCTTCTTTTCTAAAACCCATCAGATGCCTCCGAGACGCGACCCTGGATTCGTTTTCCCGCCAGAGATCACCCAATTGATCCAGCAGCAGAATACCCTAATTCAAACATTGGTGCAGAACCAGGGAAACAACAACAACAACAACAACAACAACCCACCACCACCACCACCTGCGGATCATCTGACTCGTTTCCTTAGACTGAACCGCGGTGTATTCCGAAGAGCACCGAGCCGATTGTAGCAGATGGTGGCTCCGCAAGATAGGAAGGGAGCTGACCACTGCAGGATGCACAGATGGTGAAAGAGTGAAGTTTGCAGCACATCAGCTTGAAGGACCCGCAGCAGCATGGTGGGAGAATTTCACAGCCACTTACCCGGTAGACACTGTCACATGGGATCAGTTTCAGCAAGCTTTTCACACTGCCCATGTATCAGCAGGAGCCATGGCCTTGAAGAAGCGTGAGTTTCGCAACTTACGCCAAGGAGGAAGGACTGTTGGCGATCGTGGATGACTTTAGCAAATTAGCACGTTATGCCCCGGATAGCGTTACTGATGACGCTGAAACAGGAGAAGTTTCTAGAAGGACTGAATGATGAGTTCACATGCCGTTGATGGTAGCAAGTTTCAACAACTACCAGGAGTTAGTAGACCGAGCCCTCATGATTGAAGGAAAGCAGCAGAATTGAGAACTGCATAGCGGAAGTATGGACAGGGAAGTATAACTCGGAGCCCAGCAGAAGCCTCGTTATACCCTAAATCAGGAATTCAGTTTCACATACCCATGGAGGAGGTAATTAGCATAACCATAATGGCGCCAAGAATGGGAGCGGAATGGAGGAAGCAATGGACAGAACCGCACCAACCCGTCAACACCATCCAAGGTAGACTGAGTCACATTACTTGCTTTAAGTGCCGCAAGACTGGGCACTATGCAAATGACTGTCGAAGGCCGAATGGAAATGGCAATGGAAGCTCGGAAAGAAGCCAAACCCTTTCAACAGGGGACGGGTGAACCACATTGATGTGGAGGAGGTTGAAGATCAGCCCGATCACGAATCGGTAAGTTTTGGTTAAGTCATTTACTGCAGTTGTTCTTTTCGATCTTGGTGCATCGCATTCATACATATCAAGGGATTTGTGGATAAGTACAAGTTACCGACCCAAGCCCTTAGGTCACCCATGCTAGTAACCTCACCCGAGCAGAGTACATGGCTAGTAAATGGTGTGATCGATCGCCACTAAGGATTGGACACTATGTTTTCCCCTCGGACCTAATAGTTCGGAATCCCAAGGATTGGATGTGATATTAGGAATGGATTGGTTATCAAAGTATGGAGGAAACATAGATTGTACCACAAGGTCAATTTTGCTCACCACACCGAAGGAAGAAGGATTAAGTATGTATCACGGCACGAGCCGAGGAGAGCACAAGTTAATTGCTTATCGGGAGTGGTACGGGAAGAAGTACCGATGGTGAAGGACTTTCTGATGTATTTCGGAAGAGTTGCGGGAATGCCACCGGATAGAGACATTGAGTTTTGATCGAGCTGTTGCGTGAACAGGCCCGATATCGAAGCGACCGTCAGGATGCCCGCAAAGGATTTGGCGGAAATCAAGAAGCAGATTAAGGAACTATTGGATAAAGGTTTTATCGCCCAAGTTCTTCACCTTGGGGATCACCCGCTTTGTTAGTAGAGAAGAAGGATGGATCTTTGAGAATGGTTGTTGATTATCGTGGATTGAATGAAGTAACAATCAAGAACAAGTACCCACTACCTATGATAAATGATCGGTTTGATCGCTTGCAAGGAGCCAAAGTGTTTTCCAAGATCGACTTGCGATCGTGGTACCATCGATTGAAGATTAGGGAGCAAGACATACCCAAGACAGCATTTACCACGAGATATGGACTGTATGAGTATACCGTTATGTCATTTGGACTGACTAACGCCAGCCTATTTCATGAACACGATGAACAAAGTGTTTATGGAGTTTTGGATAAATTCGTCGTAGTGTTCATTGATGATATTTTGATTTTCTCGAAGAATGAAGAGGAACACAAGGAACATTTGAGATTGGTTTTGGAGAAACCGAGGAACACCAGTTGTATGCCAAGTTCAGCAAATGTGAGTTTTGGCTAAAGGAAGTTGGATTTCTCGGACATGTTATATCCGGAGAAGGGATAGCAGTTGACCCCACAAAAGTTGAGACCGTAACCAAATGGGAAGCACCAACGACAGTTGGAGAGATTCGGAGTTTCCTTGGACTCGCAGGATACTACCGAAGATTCATTATGAATTTCTCAAGAATTGCAAAGCCTATGACAGAATTGTTGAAAAAGGAAAACAAATTCATATGGACTGAGGACTATGAGGCTAGTTTTCAGGAGTTGAAGAAAAGATTGGTTACCTCACCAGTTTTGATATTGCCAGATCAGACTAAGGATTATGAGGTGTATTGCGACGCTTCACGTCGAGGACTTGGAGCCGTGCTTATGCAGGAAGGAAGAGTTGTTTCGTATGCTTCACGACAACTTAAGCCCCATGAGTTGAATTATGCCACTCATGATTTGGAGTTAGCAGCCGTTGTGCATGCCTTGAAGACGTGGAGACATTTTCTCATTGGAAACCATTGTGAAGTATATACGGATCACAAGAGTTTGAAGTACATCTTCACACAGAAGGAATTGAATCTCAGACAAAGGAGATGGTTAGAACTTATCAAGTACTATGATATGAGATTGCATTATCACCCCGGAAAGGCTAATGTCGTAGCTGACGCATTGAGCCGTAAGAGCCACGTCAATACCCTAATGATGGGAGGAATACCCAATGAGTTAGCCGAGGACCTTCGAGAACTATGTTTGGAAATAGTTCCGAGAGGCTATGTAGCAGCATTGGAGATTCAGTCGACACTAATGGACAAAATCAGAGAAGCCCAAAAGGCAGATAAGGAAGTTGCCTCCATAAAGGAGAAAATGGGCAAAGGAAAAGCTAAAGGATTTCGTGAGGATGAGCACGATACCCTATGGTTTGAAGACCGTGTTTATGTGCCCAATGACCCAGAGATCAGGAAGTTGATTTTGCAAGAAGCCCATGATTCACCCTATTCGATTCACCGGAAATACCAAGATGTATTTGGATTTGAAGAATATTTTCGGTGGAGCGGAATGAAGAAGGATATTGCGGAGTATGTAGCAATTTGCGACGTATGTCGAAAGTAAAGCGAGCATCGAAGCCAGCAGGATTGTTACAACCGTTGCCGATACCGAATGGAAGTGGGATAAACTAGGCATGGATTTCATCACAGGTTTGCCAAAGACTCGTTCAGGATATGACTCGATTTGGGTCATAGTCGACCGTTTGACCAAGGTAGCTCATTTCATTCGATCAAGACTACCTATAGCAGTGCTAAGTTGGCAAAGATATACATGACCAGAATTGTGTGCTTACGGAGTTCCAAGGAGCATCGTATCGATAGAGGAACCCGGTTTACCTCGAAATTTTGGAACCAGTTGCACTAAACATTGGGAACAGACTAGAATTGAGACAGCTTTCCACCCACGTGACCGATGGATGACCGAGAGAGTCAATCAGATTTTGGAGGACATTTGAGAGCTTGTGCACTAGATTATGGATCTAGTTGGGATGATAATTTGCCGTATGCAGAATTTTCCTACAACAACAGATTACCAAACCAGCTTAAAGATGGCACCTTTCGAGGCTGTATGGAAGAAGGTGCAGGACACCGTTGTCATGGGACTAAACGGAGATCGTCGATTGTTTGGACCAGATTTGATTAAGGAGTCTGAACAGAAAGTTAAGATAATCCGAGACAGGCTCAAGGTAGCCCACCGCATGTAAGAGCTATGCCGATTCAAAGCGCCAGCGATTGAGTATGAGGTTGGAGACATAGTATATCTTAGAGTATCCCGCTCGAGGAGTTAAGCGTTTTGGAGTTAAAGGAAGTTAGCACCCGTTTCGTTGGACCATATAAGATTTTGCAACGCATGGGAGAAGTTGCGTATAAGTTGGAATTGCGGAAGGACTGTCAGGAGTTCATGGCGTATTCCATGTTTCTCGATTGAAGAAATGTCACCCGAGATGGCAGAGGTACCGTTAAGAGATCTGAAGTACCACTTTGGAAGCAATTCAGTTGAAGGATGACTTGACATATGAGGAAAAACGGTTAAGATTCTCGATTTTGCCAGCAGAGTTACCCGCAGCAAGGTTATCAAGTTTTGCAAAGTGCGAGTGGAGCCACCACACCGAGGATGAAGCCACCAGGAAAGAGAGGAAGTTTTGCTCAGGACCACCCTCACCTATTTTCTAGCCAACCCGAATCTCGAGGGCTAGATTCATCTTAAGGGGTAGGTTTGTAACATCCCAAATTTTCAATTTGGAATGTTATACATTAGGTCATCATGCATATCATAATTTTCTCGCATTTTCCGATCCTAGAAAATTTCACGCAACTCAAGGACCCTCGGAGAGAGTTGGAAGTTTCATAATTTTCATATTTGGGATTTCTCAAATTTGAAAATAGGATCATTTGGATTTATTTAAATTATCTTCATAAAGTTTTTCCTATATAAAAATTTTAAGAGAGGGAATAATATGACTTTCCCAACATTTAGGAAAAACGAAGGTATTATAAATAAATCAAATTTGGCTTTTGGAAGATTTATTTTGCTTAGGCAAAAAAGAGCATTTTAAAATATATGCATGTTTGCCGTTTTAAAGTTCATTTTGTTCGACTCATTTTAGGAGTCGGGAAAATTATTTTATTATAATCGGAGTTCATTTGGTATTTTTTTATTCGTTGGTTTATTTAAAAAATCGCGCCCCCCGGCCGAGGCCCCAGCCCAACCGCCTGCCCACCTCCTCTCCCTCCCATGTGATCTCCCTTCGCCGCCGCCGCCGAGTCCCGCTCGGGGCACGCCCGCCGCCGCCCCCGGCTTGCCCTCCCCAAGCCACTCGGCCCCCCCCTCTTAAATACCCGGCCCCCCCCCTCTCTCTCCCCGCCGCCGCCGCCTCCCGACCCCGCCACCGCCGCCGCCGCTTGTCGCCCTTGACGCGCCGCCGTCTCCCCTGCGCCGCCACCTCCCGCCCTCGCCGACCCGCGCCGCCTCGCCGACCCGCCGCCCGCCGAGCCCCCGCCGCCGCCGCCACCCCGGAGCCCCGCCGGAGCCCCGCCGGCGAAGACCACCGGAGGTAGCCGCCGCCCCGATCCGATTTTCCCGATCCGGTTTTTTTTAGAAAAAAACCCGATCCGGTTTTTCTCGTGATATTCGGTTTTTTTCAAAACCCTAGATGGTTTTATTTTTTTTCGGTTTTCTTATTTAACGAACGTTCACCGAACCGTTCGTTTCAATGAACGTGTTCGTTGGATTAGTTCTGTTAACGAACGTCCGTTATTTAATCCGTTCGTCGTTTTTTTAATCGGAATTAATCCATTATTTTTCTGATTCGATTTCCGATCCGATTTTCAAATCTGTTTTATTTCTTGCTCGTTTATCGAATCAGGTGATTCAAGCGCTGGAGTTTAAAGAATGAAACCGCCGTTCGATTAACCTACTTACACAGAGTTTTGCTACTGTAAAATTTTGACCTAGTTTCAGATTGCTAAACCGAGTCGTTCTCTCTCGAGTTTCGACTTTCGATGCTTTATTGATTCGATTCTTTTTGCAACCAGGGTTCTTAAGTTGAACTCTCTGGTTAGATCTTTTATTCGAGATTTCCCGTGCATTAGATGAGTACTTATTGTATGCTTGTTGTTTGTCTGCGTTAGATCACCGGTCGCCGCTTGTTACTTGAATCTCTAGGTCTCGCGGATCATCGGCAAGGCAAGTAACACTTGATCATACCTTTTCTACTACCCAGTTTTATTGCATTAGATCAAACCCTCAAACACTTGCATGGTTAGGACCTAATTAAATTGTGGGATTGGGAAGTAGATTGAGGTAGTACCTATTACTGTTTTACTTATGAAACCTTGGGAGTTACTTCTCGTTTGCTATTATGCCATGCTATGCTAGTAGGCGTGGATTGGGTGAGTGAATATCCATGATGATGTGAGATTGTTAATTAATGGTTTATCTAAGGTGGCAACCTAAACACACATCTGGGTGGATTGAGGCACTGGTTTCCATCAGACTTACTGTATTTCTTGGACCGCCACCTGGGCTCTAAGGGATCATAAGATTATTCAAGCTGGAAACTTCCGTGTGCAGCCACAAGCCAATTATGGGCTCTGGCGTAGTTGACTAAGTCGTGCGAACTCTTACGGGTAGGCTAGCTGATGTAGGGGATGTAGGTTGGTACGGTCTACCCACATGTAAGGTGCTAGCGCTTACGAAAGACTATGTCTCGGTCATCCGTTTCTCAAACACCATGTAGTCACGAGAACCAAGCGGAGGCGATCGAGTCTTGTGGGGAAAAGTGCGCATAAACCTCTGCAGAGTGTATAAACTAATCATGATTAGCCGTGTCCCGGTTATGGACAATTTGAGTATCTGGTAATTGAATATCATGTGAATCTCAACATGTTACTTCTAAATAAAAGTTATTGGGTTTTGATGAGTACCTTTTAATTGGGATTGAGGATCTTGTCAACCATTCTCAATGTTTAACAACCACCATGATAGTTAAATAAAGTTATTCCTTTGATGTAGGGAAAAATCAGCTTTATGCAAATATAACAGTAGAGCCTTACCACCAGCCATATATGCATGTAGTATAGGCTTATTCCTTCATTGCTCTTATGTGTTACATTGCCGGCATATTCCATGTCTTGACCCGTTTCGGGCTGCAACTTTCACGTTGCGAGACTTTTCGAACGACAGTAAGGTGTTAGGTCGTGGTTCTATACTCGATGATGCCGTTGGAGTTGATGGACTCGCTTATCTTCCAAGCCTTCGCTGTTATCATTAGATGGCCTTAAGCCATATTATTGTAATAAGTTCCCTTGTGGACAACGATGTAATAAGTGTGTGATTGCTACTCTGCTATAAATCCTTGAGTCTTGTGTGGTGTCGGCATTCTCGATCCAGGATGACACTGAGCACAGAGACTTGATCCATTTGGGTCTGGTCGCTACAGAGATTGGTATCAGAGCCAGGTTGACTGTAGGACACGACCACTAAGTTAAAGCCATAGATCACTACTCTCTTCCCATTTTATAACTCCTCATCTTTTCTACTCTTTAGGATGACGGACACGAAGATCAAGTACACCCAACTAGATGAAGGCACACCTTTTGGATTTCACTTGAAGGAAGTCACCAAGTACCTGAACATTGGACTACCAAGCTTCACCGGGACTTTCAACGCCACTCTGCCTGAAGAGGAGCGCTGGAAGATTCACGCTCACGTTCCAGGAAGGACATTCGCCCCAATCACCAAGCCTATAGATAGTGTCTTCAGTGCACCAACTTGGAGTCTGGGAAAGAGCATGGCAGCTCACATCACCATGGGACGCATTGGAGAAGTTTATCAAGAAGACCTGAAGGACACCATCTACCAGATTTGCGGACGCCGAGATGACAACTGGGACGTCGTCAGCACCAAGAAGGATAGATCCAATGCAGCGTTCATCCAGGAGTTAAATCAGCACATTCGACGCCAGGAGAACCAAATGTGCAACGACATGTTGGAGTTGCAGAAGACAAAGGGAAGGATCCTAGAACTGGAAGGAGAACTAAAGACTACACGCAAGGACTACATGGACGAGATCGTAGCTCTGGCAAGACACAATAATGATCTTAAGTATGAGATCGAAGAACTCAAGAAGAAGTTGGCGCTCAGGAATGAAGACCAGTATGTCGAATACCCAAGCGACTACATTAACATCGACGACACCGATTCGGATCCAAGTGAACCCGACTTTGAAGACGAAGTGGAGCGGACATCATGGAGTCTTCCACGGTTCAAATTAGTAGAAGTCCCCCACATATTAGTAGTATTTCCCTCCATGTAAACATTATAGTACACGCACTTTCGCGATAGTTAGATCGTTGTAAGCCCTTGTTTGATTGAATGAAGTGATTTTGTGTGCTTTTGCTCATGTGCATTTGGGTAGTGATTCCCCTTAGACCTCATTCTATTCTAAATTTCTCTTCTTTTCTAAAACCCATCAGATGCCTCCGAGACGCGACCCCGGATTCGTTTTCCGCCAGAGATCACCCAATTGATCCAGCAGAGAATACCTGATTCAAACATTGGTGCGAGAACCAGGAAACAACAACAACAACAACAACAACAACCCACCACCACCACCACTGCGGATCATCGACTCGTTTCCTTAGATGAACCCGCGGTGTATTCCAAAGAGCACCGAGCCGATTGTAGCGTATGATGGTGGCTCCGCAAGATAGGAAGGGAGCTGACCACTGCGCAGGATGCAGATGGTGAAAGAGTGAAGTTTGCAGCACATCAGCTTGAAGGACCCGCAGCAGCATGGTGGGAGAATTTCACAGCCACTTACCCGGTAGACACTTGTCACATGGGATCAGTTTGACAAGCTTTCGACCTTGCCCATGTATCGGCAGGAGCCATGGCCATGAAGAAGCGTGAGTTTCGCAACTTACGCCAAGGAGGAAGGACTGTTGGCGATCGTGGATGACTTTAGCAAATTAGCACGTTATGCCCCGGATAGCGTTACTCTGATGCTGCTAAACAGAGAAGTTTCTAGAAGGACTGAATGATGAGTTCAGCATGCCGTTGATGGTAGCAAGTTTCAACAACTACCGGGAGTTAGTAGACCGAGCCCTCATGATTGAAGGAAAGCAGCAGCAAATTGAGAACTGCAAGCGGAAGTATGGATAGGGAAGTATAACTCTGGAGCCCAATGAAGCCTCGTTATACCCTAAATCAGGAATTCAGTTTCAGCATACCCATGGAGGAGGTAATTAGCATAACCATAATGGCGCCAAGAATGGGAGCACGGAATGGAGGAAGCAATGGACAGAACCGCACCAACCCGTCAACACCATCCAAGGTAGACTGAGTCACATTACTTGCTTTAAGTGCCGCAAGACGGGCACTATGCAAATGACTGCCCGAAGGCCGAATGGAAATGGCAATGGAAGCTCGGAAAGAAGCCAAACCCTTTCAACAGGGGACGGGTGAACCACATTGATGTGGAGGAGGTTGAAGATCAGCCCGATGCGATGTCGGTAAGTTTTGGTTAAGTCATTTCTGCAGTTGTTCTTTTCGATCTTGGTGCATCGCATTCATACATATCAAGGGATTTGTGGATAAGTACAAGTTACCGACCCAAGCCCTTAGGTCACCCATGCTAGTAACCTCACCCGAGCAGAGTACATGGCTAGTAAATGGTGTGATCGACCGCCACTAAGGATTGGACACTATGTTTTCCCCTCGGACCTAATAGTTACGGAATCCCAAGGATGGATGTGATATTAGGAATGGATTGGTTATCAAAGTATGGAGGAAACATAGATTGTACCACAAGGTCAATTTTGCTCACCACACCAGAAGGAAGAAGGATTAAGTATGTATCACGGCACGAGCCGAGGAGAGCACAAGTTAATTGCTTATCAGGAGTGGTACAGGAAGAAGTACCAGTGGTGAAGGACTTTCCTGATGTATTTCCGGAAGAGTTGCCAGGAATGCCACCGGATAGAGACATTGAGTTTTTGATCGAGCTGTTGCCAGGAACAGGCCCGATATCGAAGCGACCGTACAGGATGCCCGCAAAGGATTTGGCGGAAATCAAGAAACAGATTAAGGAACTATTGGATAAAGGTTTTATACGCCCAAGTTCTTCACCTTGGGGATCACCCGTTTTGTTAGTAGAGAAGAAGGATGGATCTTTGAGAATGGTTGTTGATTATCGTGGATTGAATGAAGTAACAATCAAGAACAAGTACCCACTACCTATGATAAATGATCTGTTTGATCGCTTGCAAGGAGCCAAAGTGTTTTCCAAGATCGACTTGCGATCGTGGTACCATCGATTGAAGATTCGGGAGCAAGACATACCCAAGACAGCATTTACCACGAGATATGGACTGTATGAGTATACCGTTATGTCATTTGGACTGACTAACGCGCCAGCCTATTTCATGAACCTGATGAACAAAGTGTTTATGGAGTTTTTGGATAAATTAAATCGTAGTGTTCATTGATGATATTTTGATTTTCTCGAAGAATGAAGAGGAACACAAGGAACATTTGAGATTGGTTTTGGAGCGAGGGAACACCGGTTGTATGCCAAGTTCAGCAAATGTGAGTTTTGGCTAAAGGAAGTTGGATTTCTCGGACATGTTATATCCGGAGAAGGGATAGCAGTTGACCCCACAAAAGTTGAGACCGTAACCAAATGGGAAGCACCAACGACAGTTGGAGAGATTCGGAGTTTCCTTGGACTCGCAGGATACTACCGAAGATTCATTGAGAATTTCTCAAGAATTGCAAAGCCTATGACAGAATTGTTGAAAAAGGAAAACAAATTCATATGGACTGAGGACTGTGAGGCTAGTTTTCAGGAGTTGAAGAAAAGATTGGTTACCTCACCAGTTTTGATATTGCCAGATCAGACTAAGGATTATGAGGTGTATTGCGACGCTTCACGTCGAGGACTTGGAGCCGTGCTTATGCAGGAAGGAAGAGTTGTTTCGTATGCTTCACGACAACTTAAGCCCCATGAGTTGAATTATGCCACTCATGATTTGGAGTTAGCAGCCGTTGTGCATGCCTTGAAGACGTGGAGACATTTTCTCATTGGAAATCATTGTGAAGTATATACGGATCACAAGAGTTTGAAGTACATCTTCACACAGAAGGAATTGAATCTCAGACAAAGGAGATGGTTAGAACTTATCAAGGACTATAATATGAGATTGCATTATCACCCCGGAAAGGCTAATGTCGTAGCTGACGCATTGAGCCGTAAGAGCCACGTCAATACCCTAATGATGGGAGGAATACCCAATGAGTTAGCCGAGGACCTTCGAGAACTATGTTTGGAAATAGTTCGAGAGGCTATGTAGCAGCATTGGAGATTGATCGACACTAATGGACAAAATCGAGAAGCCCAAAAGGCGAGATAAGGAAGTTGCCTCCATAAAGGAGAAAATGGGCAAAGGAAAAGCTAAAGGATTTCGTGAGGATGAGCACGATACCCTATGGTTTGAAGACCGTGTTTATGTGCCCAATGACCCGGAGATCGGGAAGTTGATTTTGCAAGAAGCCCATGATTCACCCTATTCGATTCACCGGAAATACCAAGATGTATTTGGATTTGAAGAATATTTTACGGTGGAACGGAATGAAGAAGGATATTGCGGAGTATGTAGCAATTTGCGGCGTATGTCGAAAGTAAAGGCGAGCATCGAAGCCAGCAGGATTGTTACAACCGTTGCCGATACCGAATGGAAGTGGGATAAACTAGGCATGGATTTCATCACAGGTTTGCCAAAGACTCGTTCAGGATATGACTCGATTTGGGTCATAGTCGACCGTTTGACCAAGGTAGCTCATTTCATTCGATCAAGACTACCTATAGCAGTGCTAAGTTGGCAAAGATATACATGACCAGAATTGTGTGCTTACGGAGTTCAAGGAGCATCGTATCGATAGAGGAACCCAGTTTACCTCGAAATTTTGGAACCGGTTACACGAAACATTGGGAACAGACTAGAATTGAGACAGCTTTCCACCCACAGACCGATGGACAGACCGAGAGAGTCAATCAGATTTTGGAGGACATCTTTGAGAGCTTGTGCACTAGATTATGGATCTAGTTGGGATGATAATTTGCCGTATGCAGAATTTTCCTACAACAACAGTTACCAAACCAGCTTAAAGATGGCACCTTCGAGGCGCTGTATGGAAGAAGGTGCAGGACACCGTTGTCATGGGAATAAACCGAGATCGTCGGTTGTTTGGACCAGATTTGATTAAGGAGTGCGAACAGAAAGTTAAGATAATCCGAGACAGGCTCAAGGTAGCCCAGTCGAGACGGAAAGAGCTATGCCGATTCAAAGCGCAGCGATTGAGTATGAGGTTGGAGACAGTATATCTTAGAGTATCCCGCTTGAGGAGTTAAGCGTTTTGGAGTTAAAGGAAGTTAGCACCCGTTTCGTTGGACCATATAAGATTTTGCAACGCATGGGAGAAGTTGCGTATAAGTTGGAATTGCCAGAAGGACTGTCAGGAGTTCATGACGTATTCCATGTTTCTCAGTTGAAGAAATGTCACCCCGAGATGGCAGAGGTACCGTTAAGAGATACAGTACCACTGGAAGCAATTCAGTTGAAGGATGACTTGACATATGAGGAAAAACCGGTTAAGATTCTCGATTTTGCCAGCAGAGTTACCCGCAGCAAGGTTATCAAGTTTTGCAAAGTGCAGTGGAGCCACCACACTGAGGATGAAGCCACCTGGGAAAGAGAGGAAGTTTTGCTCAGGGACCACCCTCACCTATTTTCTAGCCAACCCGAATCTCGAGGGCGAGATTCATCTTAAGGGGGTAGGTTTGTAACATCCCAAATTTTCAATTTGGAATGTTATACATTAGGTCATCATGCATATCATATTTTCTCGCATTTTCCGATCCTAGAAAATTTCACGCAACTCAAGGACCCTCGGAGAGAGTTGGAAGTTTCATAATTTTCATATTTGGGATTTCTCAAATTTCGAAAATAGGATCATTTGGATTTATTTAAATTATCTTCATAAAGTTTTTCCTATATAAAAATTTTAAGAGAGGGAATAATATGACTTTCCCAACATTTAGGAAAAACGAAGGTATTATAAATAAATCAAATTTGGCTTTTGGAAGATTTATTTTGCTTAGGCAAAAAAATGAGCATTTTAAAATATATGCATGTTTGCCGTTTTAAAGTTCATTTTGTTCGACTCATTTTAGGAGTCGGGAAAATTATTTTATTATAATCGGAGTTCATTTGGTATTTTTTATTCGTTGGTTTATTTAAAAAAATCGCCCCCGGCCGAGGCCCGGCCAGCCCAGCCGCCTGCCCACCTCCCTCTCCTCCCTGTGATCTCCCTTCCTTCGCCGCCGCCTGAGTCCCGCTCAGGGAGCGCCGCCGCCCGCCGCCGCCCGGCTTGCCCCTCCCAAGCCACTCGGCCACCCCCCCCTCTTAAATACCCCCCCCCCTCTCTCTCATCCCATGCCGCCCACCGACCACCCGCGCCACCCTTGCCGCCCGTCGCCGGACGCCGCCGCCTCCCCTGACGCCGCCACCTCCCGCCCTCGCCGACCCGCCGCCCCTCGCCGACCCGCCGCCCTCGCCGACCCGCCCGCCCCCGCGCCACCCCCCGAGGCCGCGAGCCCCGGAAGACCACCGGAGGTAGCCGCCGCCCGATCCGATTTTCCGATCCGGTTTTTTGAAAAAAACCGATCCGGTTTTCTCGTGATATTGGTTTTTTTCAAAACCCTAGATGGTTTTATTTTTTTTCGGTTTTCTTATTTAACGAACGTTCACCGAACCGTTCGTTTCAATGAACGTGTTCGTTGGATTAGTTCTGTTAACGAACGTCCGTTATTTAATCCGTTCGTCGTTTTTTAATCGGAATTAATCCGTTATTTTTCTGATTCGATTTCCGATCCGATTTTCAAATCTGTTTTATTTCTTGCTCGTTTATCGGAATCAGGTGATTCAAGCGCTGGAGTTTAAGAATGAAACCGCCGTTCGATTAACCTACTTACACAGAGTTTTGCTACTGTAAAATTTTGACCTAGTTTCAGATTGCTAAACCGAGTCGTTCTCTCTCGAGTTTCGACTTTCGATGCTTTATTGACTCGATTCTTTTTGCAACCAGGGTTCTTAAGTTGAACTCTCTGGTTAGATCTTTTATTCGAGATTTCCCCGTGCATTAGATGAGTACTTATTGTATGCTTGTTGTTTGTCTGCGTTAGATCACCCGGAGTGCGCCGCTTGTTACTTCGAATCCCTAGGTCTCGCGGATCATCAGCAAGGCAAGTAACACTTGATCATACCCTTTTTCTACTACCCAGTTTTATTGCATTAGATCAAACCCTCAAACACTTGCATGGTTAGGACCTAATTAAATTGTGGGATTGGGAAGTAGATTGAGGTAGTACCTATTACCTGTTTTACTTATGAAACCTTGGGAGTTACTTCTACGTTTGCTATTATGCCATGCTATGCTAGTAGACGTGGATTGGGTGAGTGAATATCCATGACAGATGTGAGATTGTTAATTAATGGTTTATCTAAGGTGGCAACCTAAACACACATCTGGGTGGATTGAGGCACTGGTTTCCATCGAGACTTACTGTATTTCTTGGACCGCCACCCGGGCTCTAAGGGATCATAAGATTATTCAAGCTGGAAACTTCCGTGTGCAGCCACAAGCCAATTATGGGCTCTGGCGTAGTTGACTAAGTCGTGCGAACTCTTACGGGTAGGCTAGCTGATGTTGGGGATGTAGGTTGGTACGGTCTACCCACATGTAAGGTGCTAGCGCTTCGAAGACTATGTCTCGGTCATCCGTTTCTCAAACACCATGTAGTCACGAGAACCAAGCGGAGGCGATCGAGTCTTGTGGGGAAAAGTCATAAACCTCTGCAGAGTGTATAAACTAATCATGATTAGCCGTGTCCCGGTTATGGACAATTTGAGTATCTGGTAATTGAATATCATGTGAATCTCAACATGTTACTTCTAAATAAAAGTTATTGGGTTTTGATGAGTACCTTTTAATTGGGATTGAGGATCTTGTCAACCATTCTCAATGTTTAACAACCACCATGATAGTTAAATAAAGTTATTCCTTTGATGTAGGGAAAATCAGCTTTATGCAAATATAACCGTGAGAGCCTTACCACCAGCCATATATGCATGTAGTATAGGCTTATTCCTTCATTGCTCTTATGTGTTACATTGCGGCATATTCCATGTCTTGACCCGTTTCGGGCTGCAACTTTCACGTTGCAGACTTTTCGAACGACGAGTAAGGTGTTAGGTCGTGGTTCTATACTCGGTGATGCCGTTGGAGTTGATGGACTCGCTTATCTTCCAAGCCTTCGCTGTTATCATTAGATGGCCTTAAGCCATATTATTGTAATAAGTTCCCTTGTGGACAACGATGTAATAAGTGTGTGATTGCTACTCTGCTATAAATCCTTGAGTCTTGTGTGGTGTCGGCATTCTTGATCCGAGGATGACACCGAGCACAGAGACTTGATCCATTTGGGTCTGGTCGCTCAGAGATTGGTATCGAGCCGAGTTGGTCAGATGGGACACGACCACTAAGTTAAAGCCATAGATCACTACTCTCTTCCCATTTTATAACTCCTCATCTTTTCTACTCTTTAGGATGACGGACACGAAGATCAAGTACACCCAACCAGATGAAGGCACACCTTTTGGATTTCACTTGAAGGAAGTCACCAAGTACCTGAACATTGGACTACCAAGCTTCACCGGGACTTTCAACGCCACTCTGCCTGAAGAGGAGCGCTGGAAGATTCACGCTCACGTTCCAGGAAGGACATTCGCCCCAATCACCAAGCCTATAGATAGTGTCTTCAGTGCACCAACTTGGAGTCTGGGAAAGAGCATGGCAGCTCACATCACCATGGGACGCATTGGAGAAGTTTATCAAGAAGACACAAGGACACCATCTACCAGATTTGCGACGCCGAGATGACAAGCTGGGGCGTCGTCGGCACCAAGAAGGATAGATCCAATGCAGCGTTCATCCAGGAGTTAAATCAGCACATTCGACGCCAGGGGAACCAAATGTGCAACGACATGTTGGAGTTGCAGAAGACAAAGGGAAGGATCCTAGAACTGGAAGGAGAACTAAAGACTACACGCAAGGACTACATGGGCGAGATCGTAGCTCTGGCAAGACATAATAACGATCTTAAGTATGAGATCGAAGAACTCAAGAAGAAGTTGGCGCTCAGGAATGAAGACCAGTATGTCGAATACCCAGCGACTACATTAACATCGACGACACCGATTCGGATCCAAGTGAACCGACTTTGAAGGCGGTTGAGCGGACATCATGGAGTCTTCCACGGTTCAAATTAGTAGAAGTCCCCACATATTAGTAGTATTTCCTCCATGTAAACATTATAGTACACGCACTTTTCGCGATAGTTAGATCGTTGTAAGCCCTTGTTTGATTGAATGAAGTGATTTTGTGTGCTTTTGCTCATGTGCATTTGGGTAGTGATTCCCCTTAGACCTCATTCTATTCTAAATTTCTCTTCTTTTCTAAAACCCATCAGATGCCTCCGAGACGCGACCCCGGATTCGTTTTCCCGCCAGAGATCACCCAATTGATCCAAGGCGAGAATACCCTGATTCAAACATTGGTGCGAGAACCAGGAAACAACAACAACAACAACAACAACAACAACAACCCACCACCACCACCACTGCGGATCATCGACTCGTTTCCTTAGATGAACCCGCGGTGTATTCGATAACACCGAGCCGATTGTAGCAGATGGTGGCTCCGCAAGATAGGAAGGAGCTGACCACTGCGGGATGCACGGATGGTGAAAGAGTGAAGTTTGCAGCACATCAGCTTGAAGGACCCGCAGAAGCATGGTGGGAGAATTTCACAGCCACTTACCCGGTGACACCTTTGTCACATGGGATCGTTTCAACAAGCTTTTCGACTTGCCCATGTATCGGCAGGAGCCATGGCCATGAAGAAGCGTGAGTTTCGCAACTTACGCCAAGGAGGAAGGACTGTTGGCGATCGTGGATGACTTTAGCAAATTAGCACGTTATGCCCCGGATAGCGTTGCTACAGACGCTGCGAAACAGGAGAAGTTTCTAGAAGGACTGAATGATGAGTTCAGCATGCCGTTGATGGTAGCAAGTTTCAACAACTACCAGGAGTTAGTAGACCGAGCCCTCATGATTGAAGGAAAGCAGCAGCAAATTGAGAACCGCAAGCGGAAGTATGGACAGGGGAAGTATAACTCTGGAGCATACTGAACGCAAAAAAGTCTAGAGTTCAAATAAGTTTAAAAAAATGAAGGAACTGTGTAACATGTGAGTTTCCGTCCGAAACCCTGATACTCCGAAAGAGATTGTCCAATTTGTACACGAAGTGCATCCAGTTTTTGCCGTAACCCTCTCTACTTTCTTGCACATTCTATGTGGGTGAAATGATGATACCATGCCAAGTTTCAACATTTTCAAAGTTCATTTTGTAGTGATTTTCAATTTCACGGTCATTTAGCTCTCTAAACAAATCGGTAAATGAATGAAAAACAACAAATGATGTCAGAAAGGGTTGGAAATTGATGACGTCGCTTTGAATGGTGCATACTGAACGCAAAAAAGTCTGGAGTTCAAATAAGTTTTAAAAGTTGAAGTAACGTGTAACAGATGAGTTTTCGTCCGAAACCCTGATACTCCGAAAGAGATTGTCCAGTTTGTACACGAAGTGCATCCATTTTTAGCCGTAAACCTCTCTACTTTCTTGCACATGCTATGTGGGTCAAATGATGATACCATGCCAAGTTTCAACATTTTGAGAGTTCATTTAAGTGATTTTCAATTTCATGGTCATTTAGCTCTTTGTAAATATACATAAAAAATACATTGATCTAAATGCTATGTGTAAATATGTAAAAATATACCCTCTGTAAAGAAATATAAGAGCATTTAGATCATGCTCTTATATTTCTTTACAGAGAAATACATCAAAAATACTTTGATCATCAATTATCTTTTTGTGTACAATCTGAATTGTCAATATCAGTCCTCAACGGTTTAGAAACCGGTGAAGACTCATATTGCAGCCACAAATTCTACACCTAGAGTTCAATGAAGACCAAGTGCTTGTTATAGTTTGAAAAGTAACATATTGAAGGTGATAAAAACCTTGTTAGGGGAGCGAGGTGGGACTAAAAACAGCCTGCCACAACCTCTTTAGTACCGGTTCGTGGAACGAACCGACACTAAAAGTGGATGGTGGGGCCACATCCTAACCGTAGCCTGCCACAGCCTCTTTAGTACCGGTTCGTGGTATGAATCGGTACTAAAGGTTCGTCAAGAACCGGTACTATTGATCTCCGCCCGCCTAGCCGTTGGAACCGGCACTAATGGTCACATTAGTGCCGGTTTGGTTACAAACCGGGACTGATGTTCTTCACATTTGAGCCTTTTTCTACTAGTGTGGGCATCTCCAAGCTTAGGCTATTGCCACTCCTTATTCCACCATCAAAACTTTACCCCAAACTTGAAAACTTAACAACACAAAACTCAACAGAAAACTCGTAAGCTCCGTTAGTATAATAGAGAAAATCACCACTTAGGTATTGTTGTGAATCATTCCAATTTTATATGGTATTATATATACTGTATTACAACTTGTCCATGGTTCATACCCTCCGATACTACTCATAGATTCATCAAAATAAGCAAACAACACAATGAGAACAGAATCTGTCAAAAACAGAATAGTCTGTAGTAATCTGGAAACTTCGTATACTTATGTAACTCCAATTTTTTTGAACAATTAGGAAAATATAGAAAATTTGTATATAAATCTTGAGTAAAAAATTTAGATCAAAAGCACGTTCCAATAAATTTTCAAAATTCCTGCACTGGGAGCAAAAGTTCATGTTTTTGCACAGAATCAAGTCAACTATCATCCATACTATCCCAAAGGCTTTACTTGGCACTTTATTGAAACAAAAGCTATAAAACATGTTTACTACAGTAGCATAATCATGAGAACACACAAAAACAGTAGGGGTAAATGTTGGGTTGTCTCCCAACAAGCACTTTTCTATAATGCCTTTCTAGCTAGGCATGATGATTTCAATGATGCTCGCATAAAAGTAAAGAATTGAAACTCAAAGAGAGCATAGTGAAGCATATGACTAGCACATTTAAGTCTAACCCACTTCCTATGCATAGAGAATCAACTAGCATAGGAAGGTAAAACAAGCAAACTTCAAGATTTTCAACACATAGAGAGGAAACTTGATATTATTGCAATTCCTACAAGCATATATTCTTCCCTCATAATAATTTTCAATAGAATCATGAATGAATTCAACAATATAACCATCACATAAGGCATTATTATCATGATGCACAAGCATATAAATTTTACTACTCTCCTCATAAGCAAAATTCTTCTCATTCGGAATAGTGGAAGCAAACTCAACAAAATAATTATCATCTCAGGCATAATTCAATTGAAAATTAAAATCATGATGACAAGTTTCATGGTTATCATTGTTCTTTATAGCATACATGTCATCACAATAATCATCATAGATAACAACTTTGTCCTCATAATCAACTGGAACATCTTCCGAAATAGTGGATTCATCACTAAATAAAGTCATGACCTCTCCAAATCCACTTTCATAAATACAATCATCATAAATAGGAGGCATGCTACCATCAAAATATATTTGTTCATCAAAACTTGGGGGACAAAAAACATCATCTTCATCAAACATAGCATCCCCAAGCTTATGGCTATGCATATCATTAGCATCATGGATATTCAAAGAATTCATACTAACAACATTGCAATCATGCTCATCATTCAAAGATTTAGTACCAAACATTTTATAGACTTCTTCTTCTAACACTTGAGCACAATTTTACTTTCCATCATTTTCACGAAAGACATTAAAAAGATAAAGCATATGAGGCAACCTCAATTCCAATTTTTTGTAGTTTTCTTTTATAGACTAAACTAGTGATAAAACAAGAAACTTAAAGATTCGATTGCAAGATCTAAAGATATACCTTCAAGCACTAACCTCCCCCGCAACGGCACCAGAAAAGAGCTTGATAATCCCCAACTGCAAGGAATCATCATAGCAATTTCCAAAGGTGGAAGTGATAAGTATGGAGTGTCGAACCCACAAGGAGCTAAAGGTAAGATCAATATTCTCTCAGGTCCTATCTGCCACTGATACAACTCTACGTACACCGAACGTTTGCTTCCATCTAGAAACGAGAAATAAAACTATGCTATGGGTATGAAGAGGATAACTTTGCATGATACCGGAGAACTAAAATATAAAAATAGGTGTTGTTAGCATAAAGTTAGAATATATTACTATATATTATAAATAGCGAGTGTGGAATAATGATGGGTCGGTGTGCAGAATTGTCCTAGGAAATTGTTAACAAGATCAGTAGTCGTTATTGCAATTTTATATGAGGGAGAGGCATAAGCTAACATACTTTCTCTTCTTGGATCATATGCACTTATGATTGGAACTCTAGCAAGCATACGCAACTACTAAAGATCATTAAGGTAAAACCCAACCATAGCATTAAAGTATCAAGCCCCCTTTATCCCATATGCAACAACCCCCTTACTCGGGTTTAAGCTTCTGTCACTCTAGAAACCCACTATAAACGAGTCAGGAATGTATTGCAACACCATACAGCGGGAATCCTTCACGTGTGCGCGGCACGGAAGGCACCATAGGACAACACCAAAATAAAACATACAACTCAAACCAATCTGGATCATCAATCAACCCAAAAGACAAAAGAAATCTACTCAAAACATCATAGGATTGCAACACATCATTGGATCATAATATGTGGCATAAAGCACCATGTTAATGTAGGAAATTACAGCGGGGTGCGGGAGAGTGAAGCACTGAAAATAAATGAGGAACATGATGAATATGGTGATGTTGATGAAGATGATCACCACGGCGATGGTTCCTGTCGATGTCAAAACCGGCCGATCTCGGGTAGGGGGACCCGAACTATGCGTCTGAGGATAGAAGGTAACAGGAGGCAGGGGACACGATGTTTACCCAGGTTCGGGCGCTCTTAATGGAGGTAATACCCTACTTCCTGCTTGATTGACTTTGATGAGTATAGGGGTTACAAGAGTTGATCCACCTCGAGATCATAGTGTCTAAACCCTAGATGTCTAGCATGTATGATTATGATTGTCTATACGAACTAAACCCTCCGGTTTATATAGACACTGGAGGGGCCTAGGGTTGTACAGAGTCAGTTTACAGAGAAAGGAATCTTCACATCCGAACGCCAAGCTTTCCATCCACACAAAGGAGAGTCCCATCCAGACACGGGGGAAAGCCTTCTATCTTGTATGTTCACAGCCCATCAGTCCGGCCCATGTCACATAGCTCGGACGCCCGGGGACACCCTAATCTAGGACTCCCTTAGCATCCCCTGAACCAGGCTTCAATGACGATGTGTCTGGCGCGCAAATTGTCTTCGGCATTGCAAGGAGGGCTCCTCCTCCGAATACTCCAAAGCAGTTGAACAAAAGAACTATATCCGGCTCTGTATAATAGTTACAACCCTGAACCACATGGGCAAAATACTTAAACAAAATAGGTTATGTCCACTGACAACTTTTTCGGTGAGACGTTATGTTTTGGCCTTATTACTACTCCGAACCATTTTTTGGCCTCCTGCTTCGCGTTTAGAGGCACGGTCTTCATTGACATGTCTTGTCAAAGCAGAGATCGTGTCCCCTTATTGCGGGATTCTTATCAATGCGGGTTTGGGCAATCCAGCCGTGCCGTTTGCACGACCCCTTGGGAATAGGCGAGTTTTAAGGTTCATGGGGGGAGCGCTTGATATTCACTGCCTTTATAAGAGGATAAGGATCCATCTTTTTACCCCACACCTTCTTCCTCCTCAGCCCATCCGCCCTCAAGCTCCAGCCCCCAAGTTTCAATCCTTTCCATCCTCAGCAAACACTCCAGCCATGTCCGTATCTGTCTCTCAAGCCAAGTGGGTGGCCTCCTCTGTGATGGAGAAGGATATCAAGGAGCTCCGGGAGGCGAGGTACTTGACAGCGGAAATCAGACACAGGCTCCCTGCCAAAGAGCAAGTTATTCCCACTCCAGAGCCCGGTGAGAGGATTGTGTTCCTCCCTCACTTTCTCGCGGACTAGGGTTTCCCCTCCACCCCTTTGTTCGAGGTCTCATGTTCTGTTATGGGCTATATTTTCACGATTTAGCCCCAAACTCCATTCTCCACATCTCGGCATTCATTGTCGTGTGTGAAGCGTTCCTCCGCATCCCCCCACACTTCGGCCTGTGGCACAAGGCTTTCAACGTGAAGCCGAAGGTTGTCGACGGAGAGCACGTAGATTGCGGCGGCACCATGGTGAGCAAACTCCCCATTGTCACCTGGCCCAGAGGGGCCTTCGTCGAGACCATCAAGACGTGGTAGCAGGAGTGGTTCTACATCACCAAACCTCGCGGCACCAAGTGGGCGGCCGCTCCTGCTTTCAGATTCAGACCCCCGCTGCGGCTCACGTCGTGGACCAACAAGGGTCTGGACTGGGGATCATCTGGCGAGGTGTTGAGGCTTCAAAAGCGCATCAAAAGTATCATAGAGAAGGACACCGGCCTCACTGACGTGGTCTAGGTGATGCTCATCCGCCGAACCCTTCCCTGCCAACGCCGGCCTCTCCGCATGTGGGAGTTCAATCTGGAAGGGCCGCGGACCCTGCAGCCATTCTTCGGCATGACGCACGAAGCAATCTGGAAGCTGCTCTTCAAAACTCAAAAGTCGTGGCCACAGATGTCCGAAGACATCAGCCTGGACTGCAATCATCCGGCTTCCCCGGTAAGTGCAGTATGTCCGATCATAACTTAGTTCATCAATCAAAATAAGGGGTGTACTGAGACTCTTTGTCTTATAACATGGCCGGACAAAGAAGGTGGAGCGGATCAGGTGTTCGGCTCCGCTCCCCGAAACCCAGCTGAGCCTCTGTTAATGAAGATGCTGGTTCCGGCGCTCTATTAGGCGCCGGAGAAACAACCCAAGAAAAAGAGCAAGGAGGCCAAAGGTGGCGTCCGCCGAAAGGGTACTTCGGACGCAGTGTCCGAAGAGACTAAAACTCTCTCCTCCCATGAGGAGGATGAAGATGAAAAGGAAGAGTAGGAAGCAGAGAAAAATTCTCCCCCTAAGGGGAGAAGGAAGAAAAGGGCGGCCTCTATAGATCCAGAAGCAGAGGCGCCTAAGAGGGGAAAGATATCCCTCCTAGATGGCTTTGATTCGGATGCCGATGCCATCCCCAAGTGGCGGCCCAGGCTGAAGCCCCTTGCCGCATCGTAAGTATACATGGGTGCCTTTCATGTGCCCAATCTTTATGATTGTAATTTAACACATTATATGTTGTAGTCCGACCCGCAATCTTCCCCAACAATCATCGAAGGGAAATTCTTTGGATGCAAGGATGATGGAGAGCTAGTAAGCCATGAGCCTCCCTGCCTATCACCACAGACGACACGAAGTGTTGTCGAAGAACCTCTCCAGACCCGCGGTGATGCAGGAGGCCGCCGAAACAACGAGAGAGGGTAACACCTTGGCTGCCGAAAACACGGGGGGAACTGAAAGAATTATGCCCTAGAGGCAATAATAAAGTTATTATTTATTTCCTCATATCATGAGAAATGTTTATTATTCATGCTAGAATTGTATTAACCGGAAACATGATACATGTGTGAATACATAGACAAACTTAATGTCACTATTATGCCTCTACTTGACTAGCTCATTAATCAAAGATGGTTATGTTTCCTAACCATAGACATGTGTTGTCATTTGATTAACGAGATCACTTCATTAGGAGAATGATGTGATTGACTTGACCCATTCCGTTAGCTTAGCACTTGATCGTTTAGTATGTTGCTATTGCTTTCTTCATGACTTATACAAGTTCCTATAACTATGAGATTATGCAACTCCGTTTACGGAGGAACACTTTGTGTGCTACCAAGCGTCTAGCGAACTGGGTGATTATAAAGGAGCTCTGGTGTCTCCAAAGGTACATGTTGAGTTGGCGTATTTCGCGATTAGGTTTTGTCACTCCGATTGTCGGAGAGGTATCTCTGGGCCCTCTCGGTAATGCACATCACTATAAGTGACGGTGTCCTGGACTAGGGGGTACTCACCACGTCTCTCCCGATCATTTGGATTGGGCCGAGGACCCCCATGGCCGTATACTCATGGGCCAGTCCGGACAGTTGCCGCATACAAGGATGATTCCACAAAGACTTGGCGATCAAGACAAGGACTCGTCCCCACCGGCGTATTCGGCTAGGACTCTTGTTATCCTAGGACTCTGATGCATTATATAAACCGAGGCCAGGCTAGTCGATAGATATATACAACAATCATACCCTAGGCTAGCATCTAGGGTTTGGCCTCTACGATCTCGTGGTAGATCAACTCTTGTAATACTCATATCATCAAGATCAATCAAGCAGGAAGTAGGGTATTACCTCCATATAGAGGGCCCGAACCTGGGTAAACATCGTGTCCCCTGTCTCCTGTTACCATCCACCTTAGACGCACAGTCCGGGACCCCCTACCCGAGATCCGCCGGTTTTGACACCGACATTGGTGCTTTCATTGAGAGTTCCTCTGTGTGTTCGGCAAAAGGTCGATGGCTCGCCTGCAGATCAACTGCGACTTCGGCATCTTCGTCACCAGCTCGACTGGTCACCTTGGTTCGACCAAGGACTGCGCCCAACCTCCGATCGTCATTTTCGGATGAGGGCCTTCATCAACATCAACTCCGGTCTCTATCAAAATCATGGAGGAATCATCCTGGGAGCCCGGGGACTCAACGTCAACATTGCCCTCGGGCGACCGTACTGTTTTTCTGGACAATGGACTTGTGTCCGCCGCCACCGCCTCCTCAAGCGTCGTTTTAACGATTGCTTCGGTGGAATTGTGCGGAATTGAGCCTACAACAACCCTGGAAAATTTCGTCGAGTTCCGATGGAGGAATCTCTGGCAATCTCCGATATACCGGAGCCGCATTGAATGTGGACGAGAATCTAGACGAGTTTAGGGCGTGGTGTCTAGCTTCTAGCTTGGACTTCCTTTGGAAGATCCAACCGTTGATCAGCTCCGGAATTCCTATATCTACCACCCATCAAAATTTCAGCTTGATCCGACCGTCCAAACTCCGGGAACCTTTCGATTAGTGCATCACTTTTCGGATCTGTTTTCTGCGCGAAAATGAATCTGACCCGAGTTCGTCTTTTTTATGAACGGGATTTCGGACATCCTTTTTGAAGGAAGTTTTGTATGGGGTGTTGTGTTTTGTTTCCAAACACATCCCACTATCTTCAATATCATGCTGGTGTCAAACCAGTCCGGCAATATTGCTCCACGGCTGCCGACCCTCGCTGAACCGTCGTCACTTTGTTGAGCGAGCTCAACTTCTTCGGATCATCATCTCGGTAGGCGAACAAGAGTCCGGCATCGCGAAGGATAAATCATCACCAACATCGCCGCCCCACGGATTACGGGCGGGCATACCGGCATCGCCGCGCGGTCGCTTCATCAAGCGGCATCGACCACGTCACGACCTGCATCGGCGAGGCGCACTATTGCTTCTTCAAGCTGGTGTCCATCACGCCGACCTACCGACATCTCGGATGGACCGGGGCTTCGCTATCTCTTCATCAACCTACTCCGGACACTTGGCGTCACTAGCCGACCAGCCGTCACGTTAGCTGGACCGAGGGCTTTGCCTCGGCGAGCCAACCTTTGCCAGTATTGGCATGCCGTCGTTTTATCGCCCATCAGGCAATGGGTGCGCGGATCGAGTCCCAATTTTGGGAATCACCTTCCTTCGGATTGCTACAACAAATAAACCAGGTCTATCAAATGGTGGCGCATTAACGCGATCGCATGATGGTTCGGTCGGTTTCAGTACATAGTCCGTGACGCCGCATCCGAGCTCGGACCGACCTCGAATTCATCTTTGCCACGCCTTTACTTGCATCACGCGCCGGCGCCTGCGTCGACATTGACTTTCGGCGCCATGCCATATTTCTTTTATTACTCACTTTGCATTAATTATTTATTATACAGCGATTTTTTAATTATCGGTATTACTATTATCTCGGTTCGCACCATTTTTGTGCACGGGAAGATGATCCGAGGACTTGGCGTCACTCTGCGGTCTGCATTGACCGTGCTATGTCACCACTTGGCGTGTCGAGCTCTCCGCTCCGCCACCTCGGGACCGGCTTGGGGATGGAACCTTGTCCCGTATCAAGCTCGGACCGCGTCATCAATACCGAACACATTAACCAGCTAAGTCGCTTTCATGCTCAAAGCTTTAATTTTTAACTTGTGTTCGGCTCGACCAAGCGTTATACTTTTTTGGGAAAAAGTTGCTTGTAAAATTTTTCCTTGTCCAAACTTTGTTTGTGGCGCATAAATTCAAATACCCGTTTACTTGGGGGCTTCCTTCATGAAGCTTTTTCCTCTTGCGTGATTATACTTATGCGACTTCGTTCCTTGTTAGTGTATTCGCCTGTCGCACCATATTGACTTAAATGATTTGCAAGCTGGGTTGCCTTGCTCCCGTGTTTACCCCTAAGTTCCCGATTGTTCGGCTAGGGAGTAAAGGGAGCACCTCTGCGATTGTCACGATCGGGTCACCCGAGCGAACCTCGGTGGGTGAAGCAAAGCTAAGCGCTCTTACTGTTTTCAATTATGGTCGGCACACAATGGAACTCATGAGTACAAAAATCTATTGTACAAGTCTCATATTAACAATGAGCACCGAAGAAAGGTATCGGTGGGGTACTATTTTCTTGAAGATGCTTCTTACACTTTATCGGTAATATAGCATAAGTTCCACTGGCGCTTTATGCATTACAGCCTTATGACCTGATTGCACTGGTTATTGGAAACACCGTCGATATTCTCGACGGATGGAGTACATAACACTTTTAGGTCCTTGACGAAGAGGGAGAAGCCCGACGTCGGTTAAAGCAGCGTTTAAAGTTCGGTTGAACATAGATATGATATAAGTACTTCAGTACATAGAATCATTCTTTTACCCAAGTCACTTGGGGGCTCTTATGTTTATTTGAGCCGTTTTATAATAAGTGTTTTTCTTCTTAGTCATTGCAGAGTTTTTATTATTATTTATCACTCCTTTTCTCGACACGAGTGTGCGGTCACTAGCCGGGGAGCCTAATTTCTCTCTCAAAACCGCTAGAGTTTAGTTTTCTAAACTGGCCTAATGAGAAGTACTCCGCCGGGATGGGAGGCTGAAGTCGTAGGCTGACCGGCTTGAAGTCTTGAGATAGGATGTGTCATGTTAAAACACGGAAGAAGCACTTTTTTCTAAAGTCAATTTTGGATTGGCACGAACACTTGATCTTGTTGGACGTCATGTTTTCTTGACATTTTTGGTTTTCAAGCTTTTAGCACTTTTTAACTATTTGTGTGTTTTCAGCACAAGTCTCGC
Organism: Aegilops longissima; assembly: GCA_021605205.1. Classification (NCBI taxonomy): domain Eukaryota; kingdom Viridiplantae; phylum Streptophyta; class Magnoliopsida; order Poales; family Poaceae; genus Aegilops; species Aegilops longissima. The sequence continues at coordinate 156,480,403 of CM038678.1, read as the reverse complement.
ATTACAACGCGGACACCTTTAGAGATTCGGAAAAAACATTCTCGGATATTGCTATATATGCATCAGTTTGAATTGTGTCTTGATCAATAGTTGGGTTGCCGGCTCAGCTTGCCTCCTACGTTCAGCTTTGTTGGCTAGGTGTGCAAAGGAGAACCACTATGATTGTGCTTCCAGCTCGCATGGTCAAGCACCTCGGTGGAGAAAGCCGGCCTATTGTCACAATAGGTGTAAACTGGTCAGCGATCCGATGACTATATTAAATGATGGGCCATTCATAAAATTGGCGAAGTGTTTCGGCTTGACTTGATTATGCCGAACACTACGGGGGCTAATGGCTGGCCTCCCAAACTAAATCCTCAATATTTTGCTCTTACATTGGAGCTGAGGTTTCATGATCATGCTTAGCATGACAACCCAAAAGAAAGGAACCGATAAGCGGGACTATTTTCTTTGGAAGACATTTCTTACATTAAACAGTAATATAACATATCTCTGCGTACCTTTGTTTATAAAACCGTATGGCCAGATTGCCTTGTTTGTCGTAAATCTTTGCCCTCATAAAGGCTTTATAAAGTAGGACAAACACTCCTCGACTCTTGGCGAGGAGGTTAACCGATGGTCGGTCAACAAAGTTTTGTACAATCGGATTCGAGCATTAATGACATAAAGTACTTGGATAAATTGAGTCATTACACATAATTTGTGATTTTACTATGGATATCAATCCTTAATTGGTAACCCGTGCCGCATTAAGGCTCGGGAACTCTTGGGCTTTGGGCTTATTATTTACAAATATTAAAGGGCACATCGATCCCCGATCTGGTGTTGCCACCGACCCGATGTCTCGGGGCTCTTGCATTGCTGTCCAATGCAGAAAATTTTAAGTGTATCTGAGACTCGAGGAGATTTTGATCCTCGGGTTGGTCGGCCGCACCCAACCTGAGTTTTGAGGGCGAAACACGCCGCTTTTGTGTCGAAGTATTCTGCGAGCTAGGACTTGATCCTCGGACCGATTTTCCAAATCAACCTCGGTCTCGGCAGCTCTGAGGATCAGCGGTCTTATGTCATCCTTCATGTGCATCTCGGGTTTTAGACCGATACCCACCTTGAGGGCTCTGGCTATGTATCTCGGCACAAAATAAATTGCACCAATCAAAATATTGACAAAAATCGGCCCACATTCGGGTGGTGCACCACCTCGAAGCGATCCGGCATAAAGCTCGGGCGCTAGTGGCTGGCTCCATAGAGGGCATTTCGGCATTAAGCTCGGCTAAACTCCTTCAAACTTCTTTGAACCTAGGTGATTCGACACCTCGGATACAGTCCGGCATTGGAGCTCGGATAAATAGTCGGCGTTGGAGCTCGGATACTGATCCGGCATTGGAGCTCGGATACATAGTCGGCGTTAGAGCTGGGAAGCAGTCCGGCATTGGTGCTCGGATGCAAAATATACCTCGAATGCAGTCCGGCGTTGGGCTCGGGCGCAAGAAGGCGCTGCCGCCAGGAACAACTTCAAACCGAGGTGTGGCATAAAAATAACAAGGCATTGATAAAGGCTGGAAACTTAAAGGGCTCCTCGGATCGCGGCGTGTAAACTTCGTTGAATGCATTTGGCGATCCTCAAGATCGAAGATGAGAAGATTTGTTGAACCAGTTTTCAAGACCGGCGACGAAGATGAAGAAAAGTTCGGAAGAATCGAGGCGTCCCTAACGAAGACCGGTTCGGGGACTCTTGGCGGTGTCTGGACTGGGGGTACTCACCACGTCGTCTCGATCAGTTGGATTGGCGAGGACCCCCATGGCCGTATACTCATGGGCGATCCGGACGGTTGCCGCATACAAGGAAGATTCCACAAAGACTTGGCGATCAAGACAAGGACTCCTAACCACCGGCGTATTCGGCTAGGACTCTTGTTGTCCTAGGCCTCTGGTGCATTATATAAACCGAGGCCAGGCTAGTCGATAGATATATACAACAATCATACCCTAGGCTAGCTTCTAGGGTTTGGCCTCTACGATCTCGTGGTAGATCAACTCTTGTAATACTCATATCATCAAGATCAATCAAGCAGGAAGTAGGGTATTACCTCCATAGAGAGGGCCCGAACCTGGGTACACATCGTGTCCCCTGTCTCCTGTTACCATCCGCCTTAGACGCACATTCCGGGACCCCCTACCCGAGATCCGCCGGTTTTGACACCGACAATAAGCCTTGCAAGCAATGTAGCTAATGAGTTAGTTACGGAATGATGCATTACGTAATGAGTAAAGAGACTTGCCGGTAACGAGATTGAACTAGGTATTGAGATACCGACGATCGAATCTCGGGCAAGTAACATACCGATGACAAAGGGAACAACGTATGTTGTTATGCGGTTTAACAGATAAAGATCTTCGTAGAATATGTAGGAGCCAATATGAGCATCCAGGTTCCGCTATTGGTTATTGAGCGGAGCGGTTCTCGGTCATGTCTACAGTTCTCGAACCCGTAGGGTCCATGCAACAAGGTTTGATGACAATTATATTATGAGTTTATGAGTTTTGATGTGCGAAGTTTGTTGAGTCCGGATGTGATCACGGAAATGGCGAGAGTCTCGAAATGGTCGAGACATGAAGATTGATATATTGGGCGACTATATTGAACACGGAAGTGTTACGGAGAAGTTTTGGATAAAACGGTCTGGGAGGTTTATCGGAACCGGAAACTAATGGGCCTCGATGAGCCTTAGTGGAGAGAGAGAGAGGCGGCCGAGGCAGGCGCGCCCCTCCACTCTAGTCTGAATTGGACTAGGAGAGAGGCGGCGCCCCCTTTCCTTCTCCCTCTCCCTCTCCTTCCTTCCCCTCTCTCCTTTGGGTGGAAACCTACTAGGACTTGGAGTCCTAGTAGGATTCCCCTCTTGAGGCGCGCCATAGAGGGCGGCCGGCCTCTCCATTGCTCCTTTATATATGGGGGCAAGGGGGCACCCCAAAGACACAACAATTGATCTCTTGATCTCTTAGCCGTGTGCGGTGCCCCCCTCCACCATAGTCCTCGATAATATTGTAGCGGTGCTTAGGCGAAGCCTGCGGTGATAGAACATCAAGATCGTTACCACGTTGTCGTCTTGTGAAACTCTTCCCGACATTCTGCTGGATCGGGTTGGGGATCGTCATCGAGCTGAGCGTGTGCTAGAACTTCGGAGGTGCCGTGGTTTGATTGCTTGATCGGTCGGGCCGTGAAGGCGTCGACTACATCAACGCGTTGTTCGCGCTTCCGCTTTCGATCGGCAGTGCGTAGACAACACTCTCCCCTCTCGTTGCTATGCATCACCATGATCTTGCGTGTGCGTTGGAAATGTTTTGAAATTACTACGTTTCCCTACAGTGGCATCCGAGCCTGGTTTTATGAATAGATGATATATGCATGAGTAGAACACCAGTGAGTTGTGGGCGATACAAGTCATACTGCTTACCAGCATGTCATACTTTGGTTCGGCGGTATTGTTGGATGAAGCGGCCGGACCGACATTACAGCGTGCGCTTAGCGAGGCTGGTTTACCGCCGTGCTTTGCACCACGGTGACTAAGCGGGTGTCTGTTTCTCCAACTTTAGTTGAACTGAGTGTGGCTCGCCCGGTCCTTGCGAAGGTTAAAATAGCACTAACTTGCGAACTATCATTGTGGTTTTGATGCGTGGTAAAGCGGTTCTTGCTCAGCCCGTAGCTGCCACGTAAAATTTGCAACAACAAAGTAGAAACGTCTAACTTGTTTTTGCAGGGCATGTTGTGATGTGATATGGTCAAGGCGTGATGCTATATTTTATTGTATGAGATGATCATGTTTTGTAACGAAGTTATCGACAGCTGGCGAGAGCCATATGGTTGTCGCTTTATTGTATGAAATGCAAGCATACATAATTGCTTTACTTTATCACTAAGCGGTAGCGATAGTCGTGAAGCAATAGATGGTGCAGCGACAACGATGCTACGATGGAGATCAAGGTGTCGCGCGGTGGCGATGGTGATCACGCGGTGCCGGAGATGGAATCACAAGCACAAGATGATGATGGCCATATCATATCACTTATATTGATTGCATGTGATGTTTATCCTTTATGCATCTTATCTTGCTTTGATTGGCGGTAGCATTTTAAGATGATCTCTCACTAATTATCAAAGTGTTCTCCACAGTATGCCTTTATTGCGAAAGTTATTCGTCTTTGAGACACCGCGTGATGATCGGGTGTGATAGGCTCTACGTTCAAATACAGCGGGTGCAAAACAGTTGCACCGCAGAATACTCGAGTTAAACTTGCGAGCCTAGCATATCAGATATGGCCTCGGAACACGGAGACGAAGGTCGAGCGTGAATCATATAGTGATATGATCAACATAGTGATGTTCACCATTGAAACTACTCCATCTCACGTGATGATGGGACATGGTTTAGTTGATTTGGGTCACGTGATCACTTAGATAACTAGAGATGTTTGTCTAAGTGGGAGTTCTTTAGTAATATGATTAATTGAACTTAAATTTATCATGAACTTAGTACTGATAGTATTTTGCTTATCTATGTTTGTTGTAGATAGATGGCTCGTCTTTGTTGTTCGTTAAATTTTAATGTGTTCCTTGAAAGCTAAGTTGAAAGATGATGGTAGCAATTACGGACTTGGGTCCGTAACGAGATTATCCTCATTGATGCCTGAAGAATTATGTCTGGAAGCACCGCTGGGTGCGGCCTGCTGCGAATCTGGCCAGCGGCGTTAAAGCGTCTGGCGAGCAAAGCTGATGACTACTCGATAGTTCATTGTGCCATGCTTCTGGCTTAGAACTGGGTCTTCAATGGCGTTTTGAGCGTCATGGGGTATATGAGATGTTTCAGGAGTTGAAGTTAATATTTCAAGCAAATGCGGATTGGGAGATATGAAGTCTCCAATAAGTTCTATAGCTGTAAGATGGAGGAGAATAGTTACGTCGGTGAACATATACTCAAAATGTCGGGTATAATAATCACTTGATTCAAGCTGGGAGTTAATCTTCACGATGATAGTGTCATTGACAGAATTCTTCAATCACTGCCACCAAGCTATAAGAGCTTCGTGATGAACTATAATAAGCAAGGGATGGACAAGACTATTCTGAGCTCTTACGCAATGCTAAAGGCTGCGGAGGTAGAAATCAGAAGGAGCATCAAGTGTTGATGGTCGATAAGACCACCGATTTCAAGAAAAGGGTAAAGGAAGAAGAGGGAACTTCAAGAAGAACACCAAGCAAGTTGCTGCTCAAGAGAAGAAACCCAAATCTGGACCTAAGCACGAGGCCGAGTGCTTCTCACATAGCGAATTTGGACCTTTGGAGCGAACTGCCCCAAGTATTTGGCGGATAAGAAGGATGGCAAGGTGAACAAAGGTATATGTGATATACATGTTATTGATGTGTACCTTACTAATGCTCGCATGATAGCACCTAGGTATTTGATCTGGTTACATTGCTAATATTTACAACTCGAAAGCAGGGACTATGGATTAGCGAAGATTGGCTAAGGGCGAGGTGGCGATGCGTGGAAATGGTTCCAAAGTCGATGTGTTCGCGGTGACACGCTACCTCTACATCTACCATCGGGATTAGTTTTAGACCTAAATAATTGTTATTTGGTGCGGCGTTGAGCATGAACATTATATCTGGATCTTGTTTATTGCGAGGCGGTTATTCATTAAATCGAGAGAATAATGGTTGTTCTATTTATATGAGTAATATCTTTTATGGTCATGCACCCTTGAAGAGTGGTCTATTTTTATTAAATCTCAATAGTAGTGATACACATATTCATAATGTTGAACCCAAAAGATGCAGAGTTGATAATGATAGTGCAACTTATTTGTGGCACTACCGTTTGGGTCATATTGGTGTAAAGCGCATGAAGAAACTCCATAGTGATGGACTTCTGGAATCACTTGATTATGAATCACTTGGTACTTGCGAACCGTGCCTCATGGGCAAGATGACTAAAACACCGTTCTCCGGAACTATGGAGAGAGCAAAAATTTGTTGGAAATCATACATACAGATGTATGTGGTCCGATGAATGTTGAGGCTAAATGGCGGATATCGTTATTTTCTCACCTTCACGAGATGATTTAAGCGAGATATGGGTATATCTACTTGATGAAACATAAGTCTAAAACTTTTGAAAAGTTCAAAGAATTTCAGAGTGAAGTTGAAAATCATCGTAACAAGAAAATAAAGTTTCTACGATCTGATCGTGGAGGAGAATATTTGAGTTCTGAGTTTGGTCTACATTTGAAACAATGCGGAATAGTTTAGCAACTCACACCACCGGAACACCACAGTAATAATGGTGTGTACGAGCGTCGTGTCGTACTTTACTAGATATGGTGCAATCTATGATGTCTCTTACTGATTTACCGCTATCGTTTTGGGGTTATGCTTTAGAGACGGCCGCATTCACATTAAATAGGGCAACATAAAAATCCGTTGAGACGACGCCTTATGAACTGTGGTTTGGCAAGAAACCAAAGTTGTGGTTTCTTAAAGTTTGGGGCTGCGATGCTTATGTGAAGAAACTTCAACCGGATAAGCTCGAACCCAAATCGGAGAAATGTGTCTTCATAGGATACCCAAAAGTGACTATTGGGTACACCTTCTATCACAGATCTGAGGGCAAGATTTTTGTTGCTAAATTCGGATCCTTTCTAGAGAAGGAGTTTCTCTCGAAAGAAGTGAGTGGGAGGAAAGTAGAACTTGATGAGGTAACTAACCTACTCCTTTATTGGAAAGTTGTTCATCACAAGAACCGGTTCCTGTGACGACTACACTAGTCAGTAAAGAAGCTAATGATAATGATCATGAAACTTCAGATCAAGTTACTACCGAACCGTGGGTCGACGAGTGAGATCCGCACGAGTGATGCGGTAATCCTATTACGGAAGTCATGTTACTTGACCATGGCGAACCTACGAACTATGAGGAAGTGATGATGAGCCAGATTCTGCAAAATGGCTTGAGGCCATGAAAGCTGAGATGGGATCCATGTATGAGAACAAAGTATGGACTTTGCTTGACTTGCCCGATGATCGGCAAGCCATCGAGAATAATTGGATCTTCAAGAAGAAGGCGTGATGGTAATGTAGCTGTCTACAAAGCTCGATTTGTTGCGAAAGGTTTCGACAAGTTCAAGGGGTTGACTACGATGAGACTTTCTCACCGTGGCGATGCTTAAGTTTGTCCGAATCATGTTAGCAATTGCGCATTTATGATTATGAAATATGGCAAATGGATGTCAAAACTGCATTCTGAATGAATTTTTGGAAGAAGAGTTGTATATGATGCAACGGAAGGTTTTATCGATCAAAAGGTGCTAACAAAGTGTGCAAGCTCAGCGATCCATTTATGGACTGGTGCAAGCCTCTCGGAGTTGGAATAAACTCTTTGATAGTGTGATCAAAGCATATGGTTTCATACAAACTTTTGGAGAAGCCTGTATTTACAAGAAAGTGAGTGGGAGCTCTGTAGCATTTCTGATATTATATGTAGATGACATATTATTAATTGGAAATGATATAGAATTTCTGGATAGCATAAAGGGATACTTGAATAAAAGTTTTTCAATGAAAGACCTCGGTGAAGCTGCTTACATATTAGGCATCAAGATCTATAGAGATAGATCAAGGCGGCAATTGGACTTTCACAAAGCACATACCTTGATAAAATTTTGAAATGGTTCAAAATGGATCGAGGCGAAAGGGTTCTTGCTGTATTACAAGGTGTGAAGTTGAGTAAGACTCAATGCCCGACCACAATGAGAAGATAGAGAAAATGAAAGATGTTCCTATGCTTCAGCCATAGGCTCTATCATGTATGCAATCTTTGTGTACTAGAACTGGCGTAATCCGAGGGTAAATCACTGGACAGCGGTCAAGAATATCCTGAAATACGAAAAGGACTAAGGATATGTTTCTCGTTTATGGAGGTGACAAAGAGCTAGTAAGTAAATGGTTATGTCGATGCAAGCTTTGACACTTATCCGGACGATTCTAAATCGCAAACCAGATCGTGTTTATATCGAGCGGTGGAGCTGTCGGTTGGTGCAATTCTAAACAAAGCGTCATGGCGGGATCTACATGCGAAGCGGAGTACATAGCTGCTTGGAGCAGCAAATGAAGGAATGCGGATGAAAGAGTTCATTTCCGATCTAGGTGTCATACCTAGTGCATCGGGGCTGAGGGAGTTACGGACTAGGGGTGTCGGATAGCGAACTATCATCATCGGCGGACTCCAAGACTACGAAGATACAAGATTGAAGACTTCGTCCCGTGTCCGGATGGGACTTTCCTTGGCGTGGAAGGCAAGCTTGGCGATCTGGATATGTAGATCTCCTACCATTGTCACCGACTACGTGTAACCCTAACCCTATCCGGTGTCTATATAAGCCGGAGGTTTTAGTCTATAGGGCGAAGAACAATCATACCATAGGCTAGCTTCTAGGGTTTAGCCTCTTTGATCTCGTGGTAGATCCACTCTTGTAACACACATCATCAATATTAATCTAGCGGGGCGTGGGTTTTACCTCCATCAAGTGGGCCCGAACACAGGTAAAACATCGTGTCCCTTGTCTCCTGTTACCATCCGCCTAGGCGCACAGTTCGGGACCCCCTACCGAGATCCGCGGTTTGACACCGACATTGGTGCTTTCATTGAGAGTTCCTCTGCGTCGTCACCGATAGGCTGATGGCTCCTTGATCATCAACAGCAGCGGTCGGGGTGAGACTTTTCTCCCGGACAGGTCTTTGTGTTAATGACTTTGCACATGAGCAATTAAGCAGCCATCTGGAGCAGATCGGCTTCGCCCTGGCCGTCGGTCAGATTTGGAAGATTTAAACTATCGGCGATATCGCGGAGACTTGATCTTGACGGATTCAAGCCCGCAACCAAGCGCACCGCCTTGTCTCGGCGGGCATGATCTGGCTCTGCAGCGAGCGGTGCCACGGAGGCCGCACGATATCCGCTCCGACCTTAAATCGGGCGGATTCCCCGATCGAGGGCGAGTGGTTGGACACGCCTCGGGGCTACAATCTCTCTGGCGGCGGCGAACTCTATCCTGTCCTTTAAGAAAGACCTCGACTCGGTGCGGACTCCTCTCCGGACTCGAACCCTCGCGCCCTTGCCAATCGAATCCGATTGGGCGCCCGTTATGGAGTTCACGGCCGCGGGCGTCTTTCTACACTACGCCCTTTGGCGACATCCTGGGTACTAAAGTCTCTCTCTTTATCCGGAGAGCCCTGGCGGACTGCGGTCGGGGCGGTTGAGATCTGACGACGAAGAAATTCAAAGCCCACCCACCACCCACTTCATAGCCAGCTTGCCGAAAGCTTACGATGTGCTCGATTTACGACTACGAAGACATCGGCGGTATGGGCGGCGATGCCGGAGACAACAATGAACCAGCACCTATAGGATCTTTGGACAACCTCATCTCATGATGTATACATGGTGGATACACCTAAAGGAAATGAAGAGCGAGGAACAACGGGACACTACGAAGGATAAATTCGAAAAGCAGTCAAAGCGGCAACATAAGCGCCCGAACAAAGTCCGCCTCAACAAAGACCCAGCCATAGAGCGGGCGAACAGGCGGACAACGAACAAGCTATCGAGCAATCGTCCGAACAAGACAATTTGGATAAAAATCTGTTCCGGCAAGGACAACAGTCCGGACGACCTCACGCGGACAAACCATTGGAGAAAATAACCTCCGAGAAAAGGCTAAATCGCCACGCGCGTAGCTGAAAAAGCGAAGCGAAGCTCAAAACAGCGGAAGATGCAATCGAGGATCAGATGGAGCAAAGTATTGATTGCTGCGGAGACAAATGCGGCGATCGCCAAACAAAAACTACCGAAAAGCTACTGCCCGAATTGACGAGGAGGCCTTAGAGCCGCCACAATTAAAAAGTAAGAAGGCCACCGGTCGGATGGGCGACCTCATGGCAAAAAGAAGCGGCGAATGGCGCGCACACAAGCCAATATGCGATCCGCATAAGGATTCACATCAAGAGGATGGCCGATTAGGTCCATCTATGGTCCAAGAAAGCAGGCTCGTCAAAGCAATGCTGTCGCCAAAATTCCGAAGATCACGGCGCACCCAAATATAGAGCGCGCACTATGTTTCACCGATGAGGTCTTTGGATCATAATTTCAGTGAGATTCAAACCCGTAAACATAGAGGCATCTGACGGAACAACAGACCTAGGAGTGCGGATGAGGATTACATCCTCCACATACACATGGCTAGAGGAGGCGATCTCACGCCATAAAATATTTACCCTTAAACTCAAAGGGCCAGCTCGGCATTGGCTTAAAAGCCTCCCGAAAATACCATTGGAAGATGGGGAGAGCTCGAGGATGCATTTCAGGCAAATTTTCGGGGACTTATGTCCGCCCTCCGGATCTGAGCGATCTAAGTCACATAAATCAACAGCCGGAGAGTCAGCCGGAAGTGCAGAACAGGTTCCTTACTAAAAAGAACCAAATAGTCATTGTCCGGACGCTGAAGCCTTAGCAGCTTTCAAACACAAGCGTCAGGGCGAATGGCTGCGGACACCTCGGCCAAGAAAAGCCAAGAACAATGGCGCATTAACAAACCTCATGACCGCTTTTGCGGAGAGGACAACTGGCTGGCTAGATGCGACACCGGCGACCGAGTACATCGAAATCAGGGATGGAAATGAAATCACGACACCGAAAAGATCGGCGCCGGAATAAGGAAAATGGCCCAAATAATGCGGCCGGTCGGCGCGGATTCAAAGCTCTCGGCCAAACAACAAAACACTGCCCTAAAGGATAACGGTGACGAGCTATCCAACCTAAACAAGATTTTGGATAGGCATGTCAAATACATGGTACCTCAGGGAAGCACGCAAACCATACCCATAGAGATTGGTGGGTCTTCAAGCAGTCCGGCCGACTTAACGCCCGAACACAAGGGCTCGACACACCAAATGCAGTGTGAAACCCAAAAGCAGCACTCTCGGAAAGCGAAAAACTTTCCCACAAGAGGTTAAAGCAGTAACCTCACTTCCGTGATCAAAGGGAAAAACAAGCGGCGCCCCTAAAAGTAGCGCCGCACGCTGCAGTTATCAAAACCAATTACCTTTGACCATCAGGACTATTCAATAATATCCGGAGCAGGATGGACTGCCTTGATATTGGATCCTATAATCGGAGTTCAATTTACAAATGTCCTCATGGATGGCAGCGATGACATAAACACGATATATCGAGGACACAATCCATGAGGATGGGGATAAACCAACCAAAATTCACCATAGCAACACCTCCTTTAAAGAAGTCTTGCGAGCCCATCGCCCTTTACACGGGCTCCATCTTGCTAGAAGTTGTGTTTGGTTCATCCGACAACTTCCGTCGCGAAAGGTTACTCTCTCATGTCACCCCATTTAAAGTTGCCATCAAGCACTATTGGGGCCTGAAGCTTTCACCGCTTTAACGCAATACCGCATTATGCATCTCTAACACTTAAAATGCCGGTCCACAGCGGCATCATCTCGTTGAAAGGAACTATTAAGTGTTACTCGAGCACGGAAGAAGGGGGCTGCAGCGACAGCTCCACAGCTATCCGGCTCCACTAGGCAAAGAACACGCAATAGGTCATTCAAGACCGGATACGACTATCTGAGTCCGGCGCCAACTAGCATACCCCCATACAAGGGGCTGCGCATGTATAACAAGAGACAATAAAGCTCAAATTTTATTCACTTCTTGAACCGTACTTTGTTTATTTAAATATTATGTACATCTTTATACGATCCTTTTTCTTTTAAAACTAAGTTCCTCTCTTTTACGGATGAACAACGTGCTACACCGTCGAGAATAGGGCTGCGCGGAGACCTGGCGCAGGCGTGCGGTAGGGACCCGTTGCAAGGATTCTTTTGATTAAGACCTGCGTAAACCTTTTTCCTTGTCTCTTGTTGATACATCCCCGGTTCCTTAATATAACGAGGAGGAGGCTGGTGCTTTGGCATTGGCGCACAGAATTTTCGCGATACCTAGACACCGGGGTTTAGGGCATTATTCTGCCCATTTTCATAAAGACCGAATACCTTAGGGAGTATTCGGCGTCTCGAGATTAGGCCTTATATGCATCAGCTCGAATCATGTCTTTGGTCAAATGTTGGGTTGCCCGGCTCCTGTGTTTTGATGCCTTACGTTCCGTTTTCACGGCTAGCAGCGGCACCGGAGAACTCTGCGATTGTGCCCGGTTCGGCGAGGCGAGCACCTCGATGAAAGCCAAAAAGCGGCTGTCATGATATAGCGAGAGGCTGGTCAACCACTCGATGACTCACGGGAATGTTTAGAATTCCTCCGCATTAATGAAGGACGGTTTCGGTCAGGCACATCGCACCCGAATTCGGGAGAGTGCGGCGCCCGAGGGCTATATAGTAGCCCACCCTCGAACTCCTATGGCTAAGTGAAAGTGATAAAGCATTATAGTCCGGTTGCCTGGTTTGCTCGCTATCACCTCCTTAACAGGACCAAGGCGTTGGATTAAGAGTGAAAAAGCGCTTCTTTTGCGAACACCCCGCACTATGTGCGTGGGGGCTGAAACCAAGGACTGCCATCTTTCGGGTTGTATACACATATACATAAGCGGCCGCACATGGGTAGTTTACTTGCTTGAGCACAAGTATAAAAAGCACTCATATTACATTAAAACATTGTTTTCACAAATCATACATGTCATTCCAACATAATATCCTTGAGCATTGCGTCTCTATTAAGCAGCGCCCGGCGAGACTTCTTCAAAGTAGTGCTCGGCGGTACTAAACTTAGTCTAAGTCTTGGGAGGCAGCGTCGGTGGCCTTCATCTCTGCCCAGTATGTCTTGACACGGGCAAGATCCATCCGCGCTCCCTCAATACACGCCGATCGCTTCATTGCGTCGATACACGGCACCGCACCAAGAAATTGCTGTACTACACCAAAATAGCTCTTCGGCTGGGGTCCGTCCGGCCACAAGTGAGTCAAGACATGCTTCATGGCCAATCCGGACAATCGATTCAGCTCGGCCCATTCGGCCAACCGATTGGTCGGTGACGAGAGGGCGCTCGAACTATGGAATTGCGACCAATATAGCTCTTCCTTACGCCGCCGGCCCGGAAGTGCTCAACGCGTCCCTGGCGCTCGCCGCCAAGTCGAGATAAGCATCCTCTGAACTCCATAATTTATCCAGCGGACATACTTTGGATCTGTATATTTCCTCCCGTGCGAAAGCGGTTTTCAGCCGCAATTGCCACAGCGACTCAGCTCCTCCTTGGCAGCTCTCAAAGCGATTAGGCGTTCTTGGATTCGATGGCGGCCTTCTTTAGGCCCTCTTGTTCGCAGCGCTCTTTTCAAGAACCTCGCTTGGCGATCGGCAGCATTCCTTAACTTTTGGCCATCTCGGCCATCTCCTCTTTAACTTGGCGGTGAGCAGCCCGTTCAACTTCTAGCTCTTGGCCGCCTTTAAGCGGCCGCATTCTGCTCTGGCTTGCTCTTTCGCTCGGGCAAGATTCTGCCCGCAGCTCCTCAACTGCAGCGGCACCATCTGCATTAAGCATACACACAGTAAAGACATGGGCGTCAAGCTCCCTTACCAGGTGCCTGCATAGAAGTCACATACCTTGTGACTCGTCAAACCGTTTATTGACTAAGCGCGATGTCGCGTCGCCTCAAATCAAGTTTCGCTTTAGTTCGGCATATTCATCAGTCCGGCTGGCCTCCGGACGCTCGCCACTGTTTAGAAGTGGCGATATATTAAGCGAAATTTGATCCTCGGCATGTTGTCAATTTTGACAACATACCGAATCTCGAAACTACTATCTATCTGAGCGCATTTATATGCATAAGCGTCGGAAGGTACATCATTTTTGCGTACCTCAAATCCCGTCGATAAGCCGGCGGCTTCATACAATCCGCTCTCGCGGATGCAATTCTTTCAATCACCGTACCCATCGAGCATGGTGCTCTTACGAGATAACCGCTTCGCCCGGCAGATCCTTGAGATCCTCCGGCCGCACACCACTTGGCGCGGACCTTCCGCCCCCGGACTTGGGAAACCCTCATGACGACACCTCCGGGTCGTCCGCTTCACATAAAGTGCGACAGGTGGGCGTTTCGCTCTCCATCATCTCGGAAGAAGATCCCCGAAGGCGAGCTCTGCTGAGAAGGGCTGAGTCGAACTACTAAGGTACAATTTGGTTATCTTCATAAATAAATCTGAGGATGTTCCTTATTTACAAGACCCTTCGTTTTACTTACGGCTCATTTGGAGGCTGATCCCCTTGGGAAATAGTGCGGCTGGGTTACTTCCAGCGCCGGACTCTCAAGCGAAGACTCCTTCCTTTCTTTGAGGCCTTGACCTCCGGATCTTGAGCGGTCCTCTTCTCTCCTCGGAAGGTGGGACTCTTAATCCCTCCTTCCTTGATAGCGTCCTTCGCGAGGCAGTTGCTCCCCACTCCTCCCTTCACCTTCTTCAAAAGCGCGACCTTCAACATCTTGGTCAACATGGGATCGGCGTGGTCTCAGGGAGGCCGGACACCTTATCAACTTTGCCTTGGCAATCCACTCTGTTCAAAAAGCGGCTCCTTTAAAGGGCATATATATATATATATATATATATATATATATATATATATATATATATATATATATATATATATATATAATAAATGAATGAGCGGCTTGTCGATTCTGGGACTACTTACTTGAGTATACGGGCAATTGCAGCTTAGTCCTGCGTCCTCGGTCAAGTCCGGACACTTGTTTTGTGATCAGAAGAATAGTTTATACATCTCCCAGGCGTCGTGCCCATAAAATTTTGGAGATCTCATGGTCCCTCGGTTGAATTCCCACAGGCGGAGGCGGCGTTTCGAGGCAGAAGGCGGATCACCATAACTGCGCCCCTGCGACCAGATTGATCCCTCTTTCTGGAGGTCTCGAATCGGCCTGCAGCGAGGCGTCCTTGGGCGACCCAGTCGAGCCTGTTGACCCATGGCGCTTGGCCGCTGTGGTGGACTGGCGGAAGGCGGGGCGCCGCCCATTTGGTGCCCACAGGGGCGGTGATATAAAACCACTCCCGTTGCCACAAACCAAACTCCTCTTGAAAAGAGCCCTCAGACCCACAGAGCATCAGCACATTTGCTTATGACTGCCCCTCACACTCTGTTTGCTGCCCCTTGATCACTTTTGGCTCCACCTTGAAGGTCTTGAGCCACAATCCAAAGTGAGGGTAATATGGAGGAAGGCTTCACATACCACAATGAATGCGAGATATGGAGGATGGACTCAGTTCAAGTCATGGAAATCAAGCCCATAATAAAACATGAGCCCCCACACAAAGGGTCCGTCGGGAAGCCTAAACCCGGCGGAAGTGAGAGTTCTGAACACCACGTTCTCGCCCGAGCTCGGGAGTGGGAATGACCTGCCACTGGAGAAGGCAGCCTATCGAGATCTCGCGGTTAGATACTGGCGTCTCGCAGCTTTATACGTCTTCTTACATAGCGGAGGAAGACACCCATCGGCCATCTTTGGTCGGAGCGGACATCGTCGAAAGTCGAAGCGCTGAATCT
The DNA here is from genome assembly GCA_021605205.1 of Aegilops longissima. Taxonomy (NCBI): domain Eukaryota; kingdom Viridiplantae; phylum Streptophyta; class Magnoliopsida; order Poales; family Poaceae; genus Aegilops; species Aegilops longissima. The sequence goes on along the minus strand of CM038678.1, from coordinate 156,464,783 downwards.
GAAGCTTTGGGGTGTTGGAACTTCGGCCTTGGCGAACTTCGATAGAGGGTGTAAAGGAGAGGGCCTTGGTCTCGTTATAAAGAGGTTGAATACCAGAGCCCACCCGTGGTCGATTAGGACTCGCCTTTGATAGAAAGGGCAGGCCAGCGGGCATGGTTGGGTTACCCGTCCGTATTGATGAGAATCCCGGAATAAGGGGCATGATCTACGCTTTGATAAGGCGTGCCAAGAAACCGCCTCGCTAAACACGCTGAGGTGGAACAATAAAAATGATTCATATGAAGGCTGGCCGTGGTGTGATGTCACGCCCGCGGAATCGTCAGCAGATCTGTGCAAAATCTATTCTCTCTACGGTGTTATGTGGAACTTGTTTTGCAGAGCCAGGCACTATCCTGGTGTTCACAAACTTCTATGAATTATTCGGAGGAAGAACCCGCCTTGCAATGCCAAGACGATATGGCGCGGACTTCGTTGTCATTGAAGCCTGGTTCAGGGGCTCTTGAGGAGTTCGGACTAGGGGTGTCGGATAGCGAACTATCATCATCGGCGGACTCCAAGACTATGAAGATACAAGATTGAAGACTTCGTCCGTGTCGGATGGGACTTTCCTTGGCGTGGAAGGCAAGCTTGGCGTCTGGATATGTAGATCTCCTACCATTGTAACCGACTCTGTGTAACCCTAACCCTATCCGGTGTCTATATAAATCGGAGGGTTTTAGTCTATAGGACGAAGAACAATCATACCATAGGCTAGCTTCTAGGGTTTAGCCTCTTTGATCTCGTGGTAGATCCACTCTTGTAACACACATCATCAATATTAATCTAGCGGGGCGTGGGTTTTACCTCCATCAAGAGGGCCGGACACTGGGTAAAACATCATGTCCCTTGTCTTACTGTTACCATCCGCCTAGGCGCACAGTTCGGGACCCCCTACCGAGATCCGCCGGTTTGACACCAGCGGGGACCAATGAAGATCTTACGTGACAATCTGGTGCAATTGCCTTGGCAAAGGAATCTAGATTTCTAACAGGACCAAGCACATCAGAGGCGCTTCAATTACATCGGGACCAAGTCGGTGGGAGACATAGAGATTTTCAAGATACATACGGATCTGAATGTTGCGAGAACCGTTGACTAAGCCTCTTCCATGAGCAAAACATGATCAGCACCAAGACTCCATGGGTGTTAGAATCATTCTTGTTTAATCTAGATTATTGACTCTAGTGCAAGTGGGAGACTCAAGGAAATATGCCTAGAGGCAATAATAAAGTTATTGTTTATTTCCTCATATCATGATAAATGTTTATTATTCATGCTAGAATTGTATTAACAGGAAACATGATACATGTGTGAATACATAGACAAACTTAATGCCACTAGTATGCCTCTACTTGACTAGCTCATTAATCAAAGATGGTTATGTTTCTAACCATAGACATGTGTTGCCATTTGATTAACGATGTCACTTCATTAGGAGAATGATGTGATTGACTTGACCCATTCCGTTAGCTTGGCACTTGATGCGTTTAGTATGTTGCTATTGCTTTCTTCATGACTTATACAAGTTTCTATAAGCGTGAGATTATGCAACTCCGTTTACGGAGGAACACTTTGTGTGCTACCAAAGCGTCTAGCGTAGCGGGTGATTATAAAGGAGCTCTGGTGTCTCAAAGGTACATGTTGAGTTGGCGTATTCGAGATTAGGTTTTGTCCTCCGATTGTCGGAGAGGTATCTCTGAGCCCTCTCGGTAATGCACATCACTATAAGCCTTGCAAGCAATGTAGCTAATGAGTTAGTTCGGAATGATGCATTACGTAATGAGTAAAGACTTGCGGTAGTAGATTGAACTAGGTATTGAGATCGGCGATCGAATCTCGGGCAAGTAACATACCGATGACAAAGGAACAGCATTATGTTGTTATGCGGTTTGACCGATAAAGATCTTCGTAGAATATGTAGGAGCCAATATGAGCATCCAGGTTCCGCTATTGGTTATTGACCGGAGCGGTTCTCGGTCATGTCTACATAGTTCTCGAACCCGTAGAAGTCCATGCAACAAGGTTTCGATGGCGGTTATATTATGAGTTTATGAGTTTTGATGTGCGAAGTTTGTTGGTTCACGGATGTGATCACGGACATGACGAGGAGTCGAAAATGGTCGAGACATGAAGATTGATATATTGGGCGACTATATTCGGACAGGAAGTGTTCGGAGAAGTTTTGAATAAAACACGAGTCTTGGGAGGTTATCGGAACCCGGAGAACTAATGGGCCTCGATGGGACTTAGTGGAGAGAGAGGCGGCCGGGGGGCAGGCGCGCGCCCCCCCCTCTGGTCGAAGTGGACTAGGAGAGGCGGCGCCCCCTTCCTTCTCCTCTCCTCTCCTTCCTTCCCCTCTCTCCTTTGGGTGGAAACCTACTAGGACTTGGAGTCTAGTAGGATTCCCCTCTTAGTGATCTTGACATAGAGGGATGGCGGCCTCCCCTTGCTCCTTTATATCTGGGGCAGGGGCACTAAAGACACAACAATTGATCTCTTTATCTCTTAGTGGTGTGCGGTGCCCCCCCTCCACCATAGTCCTCGATAATATTGTAGCGGTGCTTAGGAGAAGCCACTGTGATGGTAGAACATCAAGATCGTCCTGCCGCCGTCGTCTTGTGAAACTCTTCCCGACATTCTGCTGGATGGTCAGGGGATCATCATCGAGCTGAGCGTGTGCTAGAACTTCGGAGGTGCCGTAGTTTGATTGCTTGATCGGTCGGGCCGTGAAGGCGTCGACTACATCAACCGCGTTGTTCTAACGCTTCCGCTTTCGGTCTACGAGGATATGTAGACAACACTCTCCCCTCTTGTTGCTATGCATCACCATGATCTTGCGTGTGCGTAGAATTGTTTTTGAAATTACTACGTTTCCCTACAGGAACAATCCCCACGAGGGGGTGATGGCGGGGGCCTTGACCAGTCCGGCCCCCAGCTGAAAACTATTTCGGAAACCCTAGTGGCTCCGAAATCGAATTAGCGACCCCCTCAAGAGAGGGGGGAGTGCCAACTCCGCAGCTACCTCCAGCTGATCCGGAGGTGCGAACACCAGCGGAGGCACTACAACATGCTTCCATCGTGGAGGCACCGCACCTAATGGGTGTGGTGGTTGAAAATGTTCGATCCGCCAAGGCGGGCTGAGCGAACCTTCACTAGCCAGCTAACGAGGCTTGAGGTATGCAATGTAATATTCCTGACCGCTTTTCACATGAAAAAGATGCATGTGTATAGATAGTAGCCCCTGAGACTCCCTTCGTCCTTTTTTAAAGGGGCGAACAGAGGATCAATAATTTTCACAGGAGATAATGTACTTTTATATGTTGAAATGCAGGCTTCACTGCTAGCGGCGACCGCCCAGGCCGCCGAAGTATCTGAGATTAAATGTAAGATGGGGCTGGCCAATGAGGATCTCATCCGCATCAACAAGAGATTTGATGAGGCGCAAGGTATATTTTAGAACATTTCGTTCATGCCTGTATTAATATGCAGATCTTGAGTCAAAGCTCATGCGCTTCTATGTGTATGATTGCAGGCAGTGCTGCTACGGTTGAGGCCCTTGGGGGTGAACTTGCCCAGGCCAAGGAGCAGGCAAGGGTGAACAAGGCGGCCGCTGATAAAGTGGCCGAGGACTTGAAGTCCGAGCAGGTCGTCCGCTACCAATAGGAGGAGGGATGACCAAAGTGGAGTGGCGCTCAGGGCGCTGCCAACAAGTGCAAGTCCCTAGAGGAAGACTAAAGCCCAGGCGACCGACCTTGCCAAGGGCCTTAAATAGGCCGAGGCGCGGGCGAATCCGGCGTGAGGAGATAAAGCAGGTCGGACAAATAGCGGCTGGTAAGCCCTTTCTCTTCTGAGTAAATTCGGCAATTAGATGTATGTTTCTTGGCCTTGTTGTGGAGTGCTCCAGATGCCTTTGCGGATCTTCCAAAGAGTGCCGCCGACTGATACGTCTCCGTCGTATCTATAATTTTTGATTGTTCCATGCCAATATTATTCAACTTTCATATACTTTTGGCAACTTTTTATACTATTTTGGGACTAACATATTGATCCGAGTACCCAATGCGGTTCATGTTTGTTGCATGTTTTATGTTTATGAAACTCCATATCAAACAGAATCAAGCGGGATAAAAGCAGACGGAGCTTATTTTTGGAATATTTGGAAAATTCGGAAGAAAAATCCATGCGAGGCGGTGCAGAGGTGGCCACGAGGCGGGGGCGCGCCCTGACCTCGTGGGCCACCCATAAAGCGGTTGATGCCCTTCTTGGCGCAAGAAAGCTAATTTTGGTAAAAATCACGGCGAAGGTTTCAATCAATCGAGTTACGGATCTCCATATATACGAAGCGGTGAAAAGGCGGAAGGGAGCGAGAAGCAGAGAAAAGGCAGAGAGACAAATCCAATCTCGGAGGGCTCTTGCCCTCCCGTGCCATGGAGGCCAAGGACCAGAGAAACCCTTCTCCCATCTAGGGAAGAGGTCAAGGAAGAAGAGGAAGGATGGGGCCCTCTCCCCTCTCCTCCGGTGGCGCCCGGAGCAGCTGCCGTGGCCACCATCATCATCACCATGATCTTCACCAACACCTCCGCCATCTTCACCAACGTCTCCATCACCTTCCCCCTCTATCTACAGCGGTCCCTTGTCCATAACCGCTGTAACCTCTACTTGAACATGGTGCTTTATGCTTAATATTATTATCCAATGATGTGTTGCCTTCCTATGATGTACGAGTAGATTTTCGTTGTCCTATCGGTGGTTGATGGTGCTATGATTGATTTAATTTGCTTGTGGTTGTGTTGCTATCCTTTGGTGCCCATCATATGGTAGCGTGGATCACACCATAGGGTTAGTTGTATGTTGATAGGACTATGTATTGGAGGGCAAGAGTGGAAGCTTCAACCTAGCATAGAAATTGATCGTCTGGGATTGAAGGGGACCAATATATCTTAATGCTATGGTTGGGTTTTACCTTAATGAGCGTTAGTAGTTGCGGATGCTTGCTAATAGTTCAATCATAAGTGCATAGAATTCCAAGTCAGGGATGATATGCTAGCGAGGGCCTCTCCACATAAAACTTGCTATCGGTCTAGTAAAGTAGTCAATTGCTTAGGGACAATTCATAACTCCTACCACCATTTTTCCACACTCGCTATATTTACTTTATTGTGTTTTTATCTAAACTGCCCCTAGTTTTTATTTACGCTCTTTATATTCGGCAAACCTATCCAACATCACCTACAAAGTACTTCTAGTTTCATACTTGTTCTAGGTAAAGCGAATGCTAAGCGTGCGTAGAGTTGTATCGGTGGTCGATAGAACTTGAGGGAATATTTGTTCTACCTTTAGCTCCTCGTTGGGTTCGACACTCTTACTTATCGAAAGAGGCTACAATTGATCCCCTATACTTGTGGGTTATCAAGAACTTTCTCTGGCGTCGTTGCCGGGGAGCAATAGCGTCGGGTGAATATTCTTGTGTGTGCTTGTTTGCTTTATCACCAAGTAATTTTTGTTTGCTGTTCTTAATTGTTCTCTATCTTTAGTTATGGGTAGGAAAAGCAAAATACTAGAAAAATTAGTTGTACCTACTGAACCAATGGTTGAAGAACCACTCAAAATCTATCACACTCCTGAAGCTTTTTACTTGGATCATCTTCGATCCCTATGTGCTCGTGCTGAGACCCCAACTAGCTTAGTTGAGGGCAAATATTTAGATGAGCATGCTTGTTATGTGCGACACCGTATATATGAAAAAGGGAAACTTTTACTGGGTCAAATTCATCGTTTGCAATGCTATGCTTGGAATTTATGTGAAATATATGGTTTTACTTGTTGTTCTGAAAACCCTAAGAAACACCTTCCCTACCAATGTGAGTTTAGTGATAATGGAATCGTATCTTCGTATGCTAAGGGTGTTTATAATTACTATGATGTTCAACAAATTGAAGAATTTGTTGCTTTTAAGGGTGCTTATGAAATTGCTCTTTTGATTGAAAAGTATGGTGCTACTCTTTACAAATCTGAAAATTTTGCCATACTTAAATATTGCTATGATAATTATGCTTCTAATGCCTATGTTGAACCATATATTGAGGACTACTCCATGGTCCAAGAAGATACTAATACTTTGCATGAGTCTATGGAAGAAAAAATTGATGAAACCGTGAGCTCATTGGATGAAAAAGATGGCGAGGAGGCGAAGAACAAAAGGAGGAAAAGCGGATTAGCTACCCGTGCCTACCTTCTAATGAGAGTAACCCTCCAACTCATACATTGTTTAATTTCCCTTCATGCTTACCGAAGGATGAATGCTATGATGATTGTTATGATCCCGAAATATCCCTTTTTGATGATGCTTGCTATGCTTGTGGCCAATATGCCAATATGAATTATGCTTATGGAGATGAACTTGCTATAGTTCCTTATGTTAAACATGAAATTGTTGCTATTGCACCGACACAAGATAGTCCTATTATCTTTTTGAATTCTCTCGACTACACTATATCGGAGAAGTTTGCACTTATTAAGGATTATATTGATGGGTTGCCTTTTACCGATGCACATGATGATTTTGATGAATATAATATGCATGTGCTTTCTGCTTCTACTTGCAATTATTATGAGAGAGGAACTTTATCTCCACCTCTGTACGTTTCCAGCATGATAAAATTGCAAGAAACTGTTTATACTATGCATTGGCCTTTACTTTGTGTGCATGAATTGTTCTTTTATGACATGCCAATGCATAGGAAGAGAGTTAGGCTTCGTCTTTGCTTGATATATGTTGCTTTGTGCTCACTACTAAATGCCAAATCATTGCTAATTAAAATTGGCTTTGATATACCTTGGGATCCGGGTGGATTCACTACTTGAGCACTATATGCCTAGCTTAATGGCTTTAAAGAAAGCGCTGCCAGGGAGACAACCTGGAAGTTTTAGAGATTCATTTATTTCTGTTGAGTGCTTTCATATAGTTTTAAAACAAAAAAATAAAGAGGGAACCCAAAACTTTTCAAAAAAAAGAAAAGTGAAAGTGAGATAGCGAGCATTGTGAGCGTGGGGGCGATCCTTAAACTTGTTCAGGCCCATGGAAACTTTGTGAATCTTAATTACAGAAACTTTTCAACAAAATAATTATCCTTGTACAATTCCATTGTATTATAAAATAATGTGCCAAGGTTTGCCTTTAGGATGTTTACAATGCTTGTTGGTTTCTACGGTGCAGGACAGAAACTTTGGCTGTAGTGCACGATTTTTCATTTTTTTACTGGAACGTCAAATGGTTATGAATCTTTTTGAGCTGTCTTTCTATACAAATTTTTTATTGTTCCTAATTTTGGCAGAATTTTTCAAGTATCAGAGGTATGGTTAATGTTCAGATTATTACAAACTCTTCTGTTTTAGACAGATTCTGTTTTTGATGCATAGTTTGCTTGTTTTAATGAAACTATCAATTCCTATCGATTGGATTAAGCCATGGAAAAGCTATATTAAAGTATACACAATGAAAAAACAAAATATGAATTGGTTTTCAACAGTACATAGAGTAGTGATTTGCTTTATTATCCTAACGGATCTTACCGAGTTTTCTGTTGAAGTTTTGTGTGGATAAAGTGTTCGATGATCGAGAAGGTCTCGATGTGAGAAGAAGGAAGAGAGGCAAGAGACCAAGCTTGGGGATGCCCGAGGCACCCCAAGTAAATATTCAAGGAGACTCAAGCGTCTAAGCTTGAGGATGCCCCGGAAGGCATCCCCTCTTTCTTCAACAAGTATCGGTATGTTTTCGGATTCGTTTCGTTCATGCGATATGTGCAATATTGGAGCGTCTTTTGCTTTAGTTTTCATTTTTCTTTTATGCACCATGCTGGTATGAGATGGTACTTGGTTGATTTATAGAACGCTCTTTGCACTTCACTTATATCTTTTGAGTATGGCTTTATAGAATGCTTCATGTGCTTAACTTAGATCATTTGAAGTTTGGATTGCCTGTTTCTCTTCACTTAGACAACCGCCATTTGTAGAATGCTCTTTTTCTTCACTTATATTTGTTAGAGAATGGGAATATCTTTTGTAGAAAGAATTAAACTCTCTTGCTTCACTTATACTCCCTCCGTTCGTAATTACTTGTCTCAGAAATTGATGTATCTAGAACTAAAATACGTATAGATACATCCATTTATGCGACAAGTAATTCAACAGAATATCTATTAGAGAGATGACAGGAATTGGTCGTTCACATGGTTAGTCATAAAATCCTACATAAACTTGTAGATCATTGAATATGATATGTTTGATTCCTTGCAATAGTTTTGCGATATAAAGATGGTGATATTAGAGTCATACTAGTGGGTAGTTGTGGATTGTATAAATACTTGTGTTGAAGTTTGTGACTCCCGTAGCATGCACGTATGGTGAACCATTATGTAACGAAGTCGAGCATGATTTATTTAATGATTGTCTTCCTTATGAGTGGCGGTCGGGGACGGCGATGGTCTTTTCCTACCAATCTATCCCCTAGGAGCATCTTGCGTAGTACTTTGTTTCGATGACTAATAGATTTTTGCAATAAGTATCGAGTTCTTTATGACAAATGTTGAGTCCATGGATTATCGCATCTCACCCTTCCATCATTGCTAACCTCTTGATTGCGCATTGCCCTTTCTCACCTCGAGTTGGTGAAAACTTAGCGGTGCATCAAACCCGTGATACGATCGCTCTATCACATAAACCTCCTTATATCTTCCTCAAAACAGCCACCATACCTACCTATTATGGCATTTCCATAGCCATTCTGAGATATATGGCCATGCAACTTCCATCATCATCATATACATGACTCGAGCATTTATTGTCATATTGCTTTGCATGATCGTAAGATAGCTACCATGATGTTTTCATGGCTTGTCTGTTTTTTGATGTCATAGCTACGCTAGATCATTGCACATCCTAGTACACCGCCGGAGGCATTCATATAGAGTCATACCTTTGTTCTAGATATTGAGTTGTAATATTGAGTTGTAAGTAAATAAAAGTGTGATGATCATCATTATTAGAGCATTGCCCCAGTGAGGAAAGGATGATGGAGACTATGATTCCCCAACAAGTCGGGATGAGACTCCGGACAAAAAAAAAATAAATAAATAAATAAATAAATAAATAAAGAAAGGCCAAAAAGAAGAAAAAAAAAGAAAAATGAGAAAAAAAGAGAGAGGGCAATGTTACTATCCTTTTACCACACTTGTGCTTCAAAGTAGCACCATGTTCTTCATATAGAGAGTCTCTTGAGTTATCACTTTCATATACTAGTGAGAATTTTCATTATAGAACTTGGCTTGTATATTCCAACGATGGGCTTCCTCAAATGCCCTAGGTCTTCATGAGCAAGCAAGTTGAATGCACACCCACTTAGTTTCCAGTTTGAGCTTTCATACACTTATAGCTCTTAGTGCATCCGTTGCATGGCAATCCCTACTCCTCACATTGATATCTATTGTTGGACATCTCCATAGCCCGTTGATACGCCTAGTTGATGTGAGACTATCTTCTCCTTTTTGTCTTCTCCACACAACCTCCACCATCATATTCTATTCCACCTATAGTGCTATGTCCATGGCTCACGCTCATGTATTGCGTGAAAGTTGAAAAGGTTTGAGAACATCAAAAGTATGAAACAATTGCTTGGCTTGTCATCGGGGTTGTGCATGATGTGAATATTTTGTGTGGTGAAGATGGAGCATAGCCAGACTATATGATTTTGTAGGGATAACTTTCTTTGACCATGTTATTTTGAAAAGACATGATTGCTTTATTAGTAGGCTTGAAGTATTATTGTTTTTATGTCAAATGATAGACTATTGCTTTGAATCACTCCTGTCTTAATATTCATGCCATGATTAGACATATGATCAAGATTATGCTAGGTAGCATTCCACATCAAAAATTATCTTTTTTATCATTTACCTACTCGAGGAAGAGCAGGAATTGAGCTTGGGGATGCTGATACGTCTCCGTCGTATCCATAATTTTTTATTGTTCCATGCCAATATTATTCAACTTTCATATACTTTTGGCAACTTTTTATACTATTTTTGGGACTAACATATTGATCTAGTGCCCAGTGCCAGTTCCTGTTGGTTGCATGTTTTATGTTTTTGAAACTCCATATCAAACGGAATCCAAGCGGGATAAAAGCAGAATGAGCTTATTTTTGGAATATATGGAAAATTCGGAAGAAAAATCCACGCGAGGCGGTGCGAGGTGGCCCACGAGGAAGGCGTGCCTGCCCCTAGGCGCCCCTTGACCGTCGTGGGCCACCGATAATGGCGGTTGGTGCCCTTCTTGACGCAAAAGCTATTTTTGGTAAAAAAACACGGTGGAGGTTTCAATCCGATCGAGTTATGGATCTCCATATATACGAAGCGGTGAAAGGGCGAGAAGGGGAGCGAAGAAGCAGAGAGAGGCAGAGGCGGTCGAATCACGGAGGGCTCTCGCCCTCCCATGCCATGGAGGCCAAGGACCAGGAGGAAGCGCTTCTCCCATCTAGGGAGGAGGTCAAGGAAGAATAGGAAGAAGGGGGCCCCTCTCCCCCTCTCCTCCGGTGGCACCGGAACGCTGCCGTGGCCACCATCATCATCACTGCGATCTTCACCAACACCTCCGCCATCTTCACCAACGTCTCCATCACCTTCCCCCCTCTATCTACAGCGTTCCACTCTCCCGCAACCCGCTGTAACCTCTACTTGAACACGGTGATTTATGCTTCATATTATTATCCAATGATGTGTTGCCATCCTATGATGTGTGAGTAGATTTTCGTTGTCCTACCGGTGGTTGATGAATTGCTATGATTGATTTAATTTGCGTGTGATTATGTTGTTGTCCTTTGGTCCCCATCATATGAGCGTGCGCGTGGATCACACCATAGGTTTAGTTGTATGTTGATAGGACTATGTATTGGAGGGCAAGAGTGTGAGCTTCAACCTAGCATAGAAATTGATGCATCTACGGGATTGAAGGGGACCAATATATCTTAATGCTATGGTTGGGTTTTACCTTAATGAGCGTTAGTAGTTGCGGATGCTTGCTAATAGTTCAATCATAAGTGCATAGAATTCCAAGTCGGGGATGATATGCTAGCGAGGGCCTCTCCACATAAAACTTGCTATCGGTCTAGTAAAGTAGTCAATTGCTTAGGGACAATTCATAACTCCTACCACCACTTTTCCACCCTCACTATATTTAGTTTATTGTGTTTTAATCTAAACTGCCCCTAGTTTTTATTTACGCGCTCTTTATATTCTTCCAAACCAATCCAACATCACCTACAAAGTATTTCTAGTTTCATACTTGTTCTAGGTAAAGCGAAGGCTAAGCGTGCGTAGAGTTGTATCGGTAGTCGATAGAACTTGAGGGAATATTTGTTCTACCTTTAGCTCCTCGCTGGGTTCGACACTCTTACTTATCGAAAGAGGCTACAATTGATCCCCTATACTTGTGGGTAATCACCGATGCTGCGCACTTCTTCCAGCCCAGGAGGGGCACGCGACGGAGAAGCTATTCTGGTCCCAGTTCGTGGCGCGGAAGCTCCCCGCGCTGCTGAATGACCAGATGGCGCAGTGGGCCGAGCTGCATAGGATGTCTGGATTGGCCATGAGGGCGTCATAGTCGGTTTGTGACCAACGAACCCGTTCGAGCAGCTATTTTGCCTAGTGCGGTGACTTGTTGAAGCACTACCCGTATTGGCGGTCAGCGGTCGTCATGTATAGAAGGTCGCGGCTGGCCTTTGCCGTGTCAAGATGCACTTGGCGAAAATGAAGGCCGCCATCGTGGCGTCGAAGGTCGGCGGAGGCAAGGACCACCGTCGCCGGCGCTATTTTGAAGGCGTCACGGAAGGTGCCCGCTTGATAGAGGCAAGTGCTCAAGGACATCATGTTCGAGTGAATGTGTTTGAACTGCCGGATGTTGTATAAACCAAGGCTTTGTATTATATTTATGTTGTTTATCTTAAAGTATTTTTCCTCCTATCGGCCTTTTGTATCCTTGAGAGTTTGCGATTAAATCGGCTACAGCCCCATGTAGATACTACGGGGTGTTTGGAATAGCACATGACCACACGTTAACCCAATGTATTGGTCCGTAAAGGGGGTGTCAGTGCGGCGAACCAGGAAATCGGACTATGCGGCTTTATCACCCTCACTTAGCCATAGGAGTTTGACAATGGGGTTGTAAGGTTGCCCAGATGCGTATCTTGACTATCGAATTTGGTTGCCTTCTGGCGTGTGACTCGAAGATAGCCGATCCTTTGTGTATCTGGAAGAAATCGCTAGATATTTAGTAAGTCACCGAATCGCTGACCAGCTCTCGCCACATCATGACAGTCAGTTTTCGGCTTTCTCTACGGAGGTGCTTAACCAGACGAACCAGAAACACAATCATAGTAGTTCTCCCTTTACTACCTTAGACGAACAAGCGGAACGTAAGGTGGTAATCACGAGGCCGAACAGCCCAACTATTGACCAAAGACATGATTGAACCGATGCATATAATGCCATATTCGGGACGCCGAAGTATACTATACAAGTGTTCGGACTTTTTGTTTTCGAAAATATACGACTGAATAAAGCCCCTGGCGATTTAAGTCGTACCTAGGTGTATATGCCAATATGACGTAAGGGGGGAGAACAGATTAAGAAATAAGCCAATACCAAACAAGGTTGGCCGAAACTATTTCCATTATAGTCTGATTGGTACATCATAATGTACTTTTACAGAAGATGCCATAAGCATCAAGGCTATTTACATACGAGAACAAGGAAAGGCTGTATGTAGGTCACGAAAAGGAAAGATGATCTTGAAGATCCTTTGGACACTCTACCGCAGGTCTGCGCCGCTTTGCACCTTGGTGTATGATCCTTTAAGAGGATCAACAATCAAGTATTCATAAGGGGCCTAGACAAGGGCCCTTGTTATCACCAGGGTTGTAAAGAACACGAAAAGAGAAACAAGAAGAAAAAGATTGAAGGATATGAAGGTCGGATAGGTCGAGCCGTACCATGGACTTTGTTTTAGTATGCCTTCAACCTTGCCCATAGTATCTTTAGTGTGTAGTTGTTGTATGCTTGGCGGTACTTATACGCCATCAGGTTGGGGCTTTGAAGGAGGTTGAATTGCTAGTCTAGCTACGGGCGAGCGGACTTCCATTCTACATGGTAGACCGGGCGTGTTTGTGATGTCAGGAGGCTTGACTGCGGTGTAGTATTAAACAGAGGCCACCTGCACCTCATTGCGAGGGCGTGGTATGCTCCTTAGTATGGAGGGAGCACTCCATGTTTCCATTGACTGTTATAACACCACATGGTCCAGGCATCTTGAGCTTCAGATAAGCGTAGTGCGGGACTGCATTAAAACGGGCGAAAGCGGTTCGCCCAAGGAGACGATGTCGAAGATCAAGTCCTCGCTTCGGAAATTATCTATGAGCCGAAGACGACTTCACACGTTATGGATCCTGTATAACAGGCCTCTACGCCGGGTATTACTCCTTTAAAGGTGGTTTTAGTGGGCTTGATTCTTGATGGATCAATACCCATTTTATGGACAGTGTCCTAATAGAGCAGGTTAAGACTGCTGCCGCCGTCCATGAGGACGCGCGTGAGATGGAATCCGTCAATAATTGGGTCGAGGACCAATGCTGCCGAACCTCCATGACGGATACTGGTCGGGTGGTCTCTGCGATCGAAGGTGATCGGACAAGCTTACCATGGGTTGAATTTTGGGGCGACTGGCTCTATGGCATAGACGTCCCTTAGTGCGCGCTTGCACTCCCTTTTGGGTATATGTGTAGAATATATCATATTCACCATTTTTACCCTGGGGGGGGGGGGGTTTCTTCTGTCCCCCTATGTTTGGAGGGCGAGGCTCTTCATCATCTTCCTTGTTGGGCGGCCCCTTCCCCTTATGTTTGGTTTTTAACTTGTCGGCTTGTTTAAAGACCCAACAATTTTTGTTGGTATGATTGGCAGGCTTGTCAGGGGTGCCATGAATCTGGCAAGGTCGATCGAGTATTCTGTCCAAACTAGATGGACCATTCTTGTTTCCTTTGAATGGCTTCTTCCGCTGACCGGGTTTAGAGCCACTGAATCCGGCATTGACTGCCGTGTCTTTGATATCTTCGTTATTGCTTCGAGCTTGTGTTTGTTGTGTCATGGCTTGCCATTGCCATCCACAGCCCGGAGGTGCCAGGGTTGCTGGTGTTGATGCTTCTCTGGCGAGCAGTTGTCTTCTCCCGCAATAGCGGGTCATGAGTCGATAAGGGCTGCCATGGACTTGGCTTTTCTTGGGCCGAGGTGTCAGGCGAGCCATTAAATCTCGTCTGTTGTGTTTAAAAGGTCGCGAGGGCTTCGGCGTCTGGACAGTCCACAATTTGGTTCTTTTTAATTAAGAACCTGGTCCATAGCTTAGGGGTTGATTCTTCGGGTTGCTGGACTATGTGACCAAGGTCATCGGCGTCTGGAGGCCGAACATAGGTACCTTGGAAGTTGTCTCTAAAGGCATCCTCCAAGTCTTCCCATCTACCAATAGAGTTTTCTGGGAGGCTGTTTAACCAGTGTCGTGCTGGTCCTTGAGTTTTAGGGGGAGGTACTTGATGGCATGGAGGTCGTCGCCGCGAGCCACGTGAATGTGGAGAAGAAAATCTTTGATCCATACTGCGGGATCTGTCATACCATCGTATGATTCAATGTTCATAGGTTTAAACCCTTCTGGGAACTGGTGCTCCATCACCTCATCGGTGAAACATAAGGGGTGTGCGGCGCCTCTGTCGAGCGATGTCATGGCGCGATTCGGATGAAGTCCGTATCGGTTTCGGCGAGGTGTGAGTTGTGCTGTCGCGCCCGAGCTTGATGGCCATCCTCTCGCGTTGGAACACACTCCCTTGATTCATAGATTGATCTTGTCTGACCGGCTCTATTGTCCAGGTCCTTGCATAGGTTGTAGGTATAGCCCGGGGCCGCTGCCTCCTTGCCTCGACGGCGGAGTGGCGCGGGCTGGTGTTCGGCGTAACTAGCCGGTCTGTCCCGTCCACGTGGTGGACGGTCAGGTTCGTTAGCGGGTTTATACTTTGGCGGTATTGGCTCAAGGGCCTCGTCGTCAAATTGTGGTAGCAGTTTGCGCTTCGGGTAGCTCTTGGTTGGGCGTTCGAGGCCATATTCCTCGGCTGCCAGGACTTTAGTCCATCTGCCATTGAGTGTTTCCTGTTCGGCTTGGAGTTGTTGCTGCTTCTTTTTTAGACTTCTCGCCGTAGCGATTAGCCGGCGCTTAAAGCGCTCTTGTTCGAGGGGTTCCTCCGGCATGATGAAGTCTTCGTTTCCAAGGCTCACATCCTCCTCGGAGATTGGTAGATAGTTACTATCCTCCGAGTCCTCGTTCCCGACCGGACCGTCGGGGTTAACTTGTCCATCCTCCCAATCATCCTGTTCGGATGTTGGCTCGACAGGGGCTTCGGGGTCTTCGGCATTCTCTGGAGTGTTATTGTCTCGGTGCGGTATTCTTTGTCTTTTCGCGCGATTTTGAGCGGCGTCGCTGACGTCGATGCTTTGGAGGTGCTTCAGCAGGCTTGTCCTCAACCGGATCCTTCTTCCCGTCATCGTTATCCTCTTTGGGTGTGTCCACCATATACACGTCATATGTGGAGGTGGCCGTCCATCGTCCGGTAAACGGCAGGTTTTGGCTGTGTTCGTCTCCGGCACTGTCGTCCATGCCGTCGATGTCCTCGGAGGCGTAGTCCAACATGTCGGTTAAACCTTCGACAGTGGCTATGAAGTGGTTGAAGGGTGGGACGTAAAATTCCCCGCTCTCATCCCCTAGTCCGGGCTGGGCGTAGTTCTAAAGTGATTCCTCTAAAATAGCGAGGGATCACATTAAGTCCATAGTCTCGTTTAAGAGCGAGGTTTGGATGTGGAAGAGAGAGTCCACGGGGGCTGGCCGGAGTGAGAGCTTCCTGGCTATGACTGCTTGGCCCGAACCTCGAGAGTTCGGATCTAGAGTTCGGGGGCGAGTCCGGCCTTTCAATGATTCGGGGAACCTGGACTGATTCTGAGTTCGCCGTGGACACGATCGCCTCTGGATCCTCGATAATGCGGTTTGTAGCGGAGAGTCCGGTGGGCTCCAGACTCCCATCTTCGGACCTGGTACTTTGCTCCGAATCTAGGGCCACAGTCGTGGTCGGGGCCGCGAACCTTCAAAGATCAAGTCTCCTCGGATATCAGCAACATAATTTAGGTTCCCGAAACTGATCTGATGACTAGGGGTGTAGTTGTCGATCTGATCAAGGTGGTCAATCGAGTTGGCACGCAGTGCGAAGCCGCCGAATATGAAAATTTGGTCGGGGAGGAAAGTCTCCCTCGAAACAGCATCATTGTAGATGATCGATCGAGCTATCGAACCTTCTGTCGACAGCACAGTGGAACTCTCAATGTAAGCACCAATGTTGGTGTCAAAACCGGCCGATCCCGGGTAGGGGGTCCCGAACTGTGTGTTTGAGGATTGAAGGTAACAGGAGGCAGGGGACACGATGTTTACCCAGGTTGGGCCCTCTTAGTGGAGTAATACCCTACTTCACCTTGGTGACTTTGATGAGTATAGGGGTTACAAGAGTTGATCTACCTCGAGATCGTAGTGGCTAAACCCTAGATGTCTAGCATGTATGATTATGATTGTCACTATGGACTAAACCCTCCGATTTATATAGGCAGCGGAGGGGCCTAGGGTTGTCTGATCGGTTTCTGAGAAAGGAATCTTCACATTTGAATGCAAAGCTTGCCATCCATGCAAAGGAGAGTCCCATCCGGACACGGGGGAAGGCCTTCTATCTTGTATCTTGACAGCCCTTCAGTCCGGCCCATGTCACATAGCCGTCGAAATTTCTGAAAAGTAAGGTTGAGCCCACGGAGCGGTAGGTCGACTTTGCATGAGAGAAAGAAGCGAGGAATCCTCTTTTCGACTCTGACTCCCCCACTCGAGTCGTGAGCCTGATGAGTTGACCAATTCCTCTACCCCGCTGCTTCGCACCACTGATAGTTAATTAAGATTCCATTTCAAAGGCGCTACTTTGTTTCGCCAGACGACCGGGGACCCCCTAATCTAGGACTCCCTCAGTTCTCCCAGTGGCACTCCGGCGCCACCAAGAGAGAGGGGGAGAAGATCTCACCCGTGTGCTTCCTCCTCCATGGCCTCCCCCTAGATGGGGAGAGGTTCTTCCTCTGGTCCTTGGCCTCCATGGCGATGATGGCCCCCTCTGGGATCCTCCTCCATGGCCTCCGGTGATGATGGCCCCCTCCGGCAGGGTGCCAGAGAGGGCCTATATTGATTTTTCATGGCTATAGAGGCTTGCTGCGGCAGAACTCCCGATCTAGGTGTCTTTCTGGGGGTTCCTGGATTTATAGGAATTTTTGGCGTCGGTTTCACACCAGGGGGTCCACGAGTCAGCGACAAGGCAGGGGGCGCGCCCTCCACCCATGTCGTCGACTCGGGAGTCTTCTGTCCCAACTCTTTTGCTTCGGTAGCTTCTTCTCGTCCATAAAAAATCACCGTAAATTTTCAGCTCATTTGGACTCTGTTTGATATTCCTTTTCTACGAAACTCAAAAACAAGGAAAAACATAAACTGGCACTGGGCTCTAGGTTAATATGTTAGTTCCAAAAATAATACTCCCTCCATTCCAAAATATAGTGTGCCCGCGCTTCCCGAGGTTGAACTTTGACCATAAATTTAACGAACGAGACCAACTGCGGCGGGAGAAAAAGTTACATAATTAAAAACTTCTTTCGAATACGAATTCACTAATATAACTTCTTCTCCAGCCGCAATCGATCTTGGTAGTTAAATTTACGGTCAAAGATTAAGCTCTGAGGATAGAGAAGCACTACATTGTGGAATGGAGAATATAAATAACATATAAATGAATATAAAACATCCAAAACAAATAATATAATAGCATGGAACAATAAAAAATATAGATACGCTGGAGATGTATCAACGCCTCGGTCCCCTCCTCCTCTGCCCCACTCGCCCCACTCCCCTCTCCACTTCCTTGCCTGCTCCTCTTCCTAGCCTCTCCGACCTACCCGAGCACCACTAGCGTCGCTGTCGCCTTGCCGCCCGCGTGGCCACCGACGTCGCCTCACCGTCCCTCCATGTTTGCCAAGACGGCGATCGTTTGTTGCGTCCGCTAAGTGGATCCACGTGAGTGGAGCTGCATCGCACCATCGCCAACGACCGTCTTCTTCCTCGGCCCCCGATGAGCTTAGTCATCAATCTTCGCCATCGCACCTCCCTCGAGCCCTGTGACCACTCCATCGACCTCTCCGTGAGATTCTACGCCTTTACCTCGTAATATCGCGCTCGATTTCGTCCAATAGCCACTGCCCCGCGAGGAACCGACGTCGTCGTCCGTCATGGGTGTTGTTCGTGCTTCTACCATGTTTACCTCGAGCCTTACTGCTATCCTTCATGCTCCTGGAGCACCCTAGTTGCCACGCTGCTGCTCGTCCGCCTTTGTACTGCCGTTCTTGGCCGCACCCCCACCTTGGTGCTGCTTTGGCGCTCCACGAGCCGTGCATAGCTGCCGCCGAAGGTGGCACCTTGCTTGCTCAGCCAAGTCCCCCGCGCGCGCCACCCACGTGTGGCCGCGTCCCCGCCGTGACATGTGCCATCCGTGTGCGCCCACCACGCTAAGAGCTCTGCCCGCTGCTAGCCCCGGCCCCGCCATGGCCACGACCTCCACCATCGTTGTAGGCTTCCTCAGCTCCCCCCACTTCCACCTATCGACTCGCTGCATCTCGCCCGTGTCGTAGAGCCCAAACGCTTGTCGGTGGCCTTGAAATAGGCGGCCGGCAGCGCCGCCGTGCACAGCTTAAGCGGCGGCATTAACCGCTGACATGGCCAGCATAATTAACCTCTAACCCATGCCAAACTAAACTAATTAACAAAAATGATTAGCTGCACTCTATGACATATGGGCCCCCACTACTGCAGGATGCTGCTAACGCGACACTACGATCAGAGACCCTTTGACGAAACTGTGTGCGATGCATTAATCGCAAACAGTGATGTAAAAAACCATAAAAAAGGTGCAAAATATTTGGAATGACGGATGCATCAAACACGGTTCCGATTTTAGTTGCGTGTGCGATGCAGGGCGTACGGTTCAGTTCAATGAACTGTTTGCGATGAGGAAGAATAACAGAAGCGGGCAGCCAGATGAAGGTGTGTGCGATATACGGCATACAATTCACTCGGATTAACTATTTGTGATGAGGAGGAACAACAGAAACGGGCAGCTAGATAAAGACGTGTGCGATTGAGGCATATGCTTGAGAAGGATTAATTGTTTCGACTAGGCAATAGAAGCGAAGCGGTCAGCCGGATCAAAGTGTCGCGATTGATGGCATACACTTCACATGGATGAACTGTTTGCGATTAGCCACAACAAGCAGAACCGATTAGACAAATCAATGTGTGTGCGCTGAAGCGGGCACACATTCTAATTAAAGAAGTGTCTTGCGATGGTAATAACAAGCGGCATACGATTGTTGGAACAAGGCGTGTGCCGACATTGCCTATTGCGGTGCACCCTATGGTGCAAAGCATACATCTGTGACCAGAAAGTGTGCCCAGAAAGTGTGCCCATGTTCGTCGTCAGGGAATAGTGCGCGCCAGAAATTATAGAACCATCAATAAATTTTGAGCATCGCCCGTCACATTCAAATTACTACCACGCTATATTTAATTGCATACCTGTTCACCTTGATCAAAACCTAAGGTTTCCCACTTAGGAGTGTATTAGTACTCGGTTCACTACAAAAAAATACACTTCCGTGATGATCGTGTTTGTCACGATGGGTCGCGTTTTTGTCATGCATGTACATCCATGACAAATTTATAGCAGAATCAAGATAGTCATACATGTCTTTGTCGTAGAAGTGTTCCATGACATTACCAAAATTATCATCACGGAAGTGTCCACTTCCATGACGATAAATCGCGCGTCCGCGAAGTGCTTTCGTCAAGGGTGACCGACCGTGGCATCCACCGTAGCGGAACGCCGTTAAGCTATCGGGTCGGGTTTTGGATCCGATAACCCGTTAACAGCCCGACCAATGGGGATTTTCCGTGTAAAATCATCATTGGCTGGAGAAACTGCGTGTCGACTCATCGTTGGGACAGATGTCATCCACTCATTGGACGAAGGCGCCTATGATCGTCGACCGTGGCAGGCTAATGAGGCCCATTCTGTGAAAAGGCGGCCCGTTTGACTTGGTCAAAAGGTGGCGGGCGGCCCATGGAAAGCTTGTTAGCGGCCTGTTCGCATATAGCCCATTTACGGCCCGCTAACCCAAGGCCCGTTCGCCCTATCCGAATTAGGCCCGATGGCGTCATCTGGGCCATCAATATGATTCAGCCCGTTTTCGCCGGCCCATGTATGGCCCATGGCGTCTTCGGCCCATATGAGGCCCTATGTAACTCTTGGCCTATTAACGGCCCGTGGTGGCGGCCCGCAATGAACAGTGTATCACTTTACACCCATTAACGGCCCGTGGTGGCGGCCCGTAATGAACGATATATCACTTTATACCCATTAAGGGCCCGTTATTCAGTTGGGCGTTTCCGGCAAATGTTATCTTCGGCCTTCTCGAGCCCATTTATTCTTGGGCTCATTTCCGGCGATTCGTTTACTTACGGCCCGTTCTTGTCATTTTACGCTTGTGGGCCAAATTCAGCCCGTGGTTACATCGGCCCGTTTGTGGTCCGTTAATCGTTGGGCGTTTTCATAGCGTCATCAAATCGGCCTATTAACGATGGCCCGTTATGGTCATCTGGCCCGTATAAGGCCCATTGATGATCTGACCCGTAAAGCCCCATTGTTTCTCTGGCCCGTAGAAGGCCCATTGTTTTTCTGACCCGTAGAAGGCCCATTGTTTCTCTGACCCGTAGAAGGTCTCTTGTTTCTATGGCCCGTAGAAGGCCCTTGTTTTTCTGACCCGTAGGAGGCCCGGTGTCACTCTGATAAATATTAGCCCATGGTTATTGTGGCCTAGTTTTAAAAAGAAGCTGCGACTACAAGCAAACAAATAAACAAGACAACAAGGAAATAAATAAGCAAGCAACTTATGCTAGGCTATCACGGCTATTACACATATTACATCCTTTGGGCATCAAAGTTAGCCACCGGTGCAAATATAGGGAACAAAGCAGCATATCATATACCTTTGGTTGTCAAAGTTGGCGACCAGCGCAAATAAGCGCATGACAAAACAAATCCGAGGCTGAAACCACTTGAAGATCTCAAGAAACAATATCACAGGTACCCATAATGCTGGCAAGATGCTTAGCAAGCTTATTAACTTTCTCTTGTTTGGCGCTTAAATCCTCCGGTAACTTGTTGTTGCACGGAAAATATGCATCTGAATTCTGCGGGGACTTCCTCGGTCCTTGACTTCTGTCATGCACATCGATCGATGTCTTTCAACTTGAAGTTGAGACTCAAGAAGACGAACTGATTGAGGCAGCGAGTTCGAAGAGCTTGTGCGGCGATAGTGGCGATAACTTCGAACACTACATCAAGACAGGACTTTTGGGTTCCCTCACATCGTCAAGATAGTTTTATCAGCTTTCTTGGAGACCAACAGGGATGTCTCACTATCTTGAACCTTATCGCATTACTTCCTTTACCATTGGATAGCAGTGGTCTTTGTTCTCCAATATTTTGTCCGCATTCTAAAGAGAAACAAGCAGACACATCACATGTTTACCATGTTGTATATGAAACTCATTTTGGTAAATGAGTTCGGTAGTAAAGTGGACAGGATAACAACATGAAACAAACATATATCTATGTACCATGGTCACTTTATGGTCTATATCATTCTAGTTTTGTTGCCAAATCAAGATAGAGACACAGTTCAAATAATATTTGTTCAAGACAAAGCAGAATAGACAGAATATAAGTGTGGGTAACTATAGAGCAATAACAACACTTGTAATGTGCATGACATGAGAACATAACTGTTTATTCAATTGAAACTGAAATCAACATAGAGCAGGTTACAACAGACAAACCAGTTAAAAAACAGGTTTAAAACATACTGTTGCGCCATTGGAGTTTCAATTCCATCCTTCAAATTTGAAAATAGTTGGTATGAGTAAATCTGATAATGCAAGAGCAAGGAGTATGAACCATAGCTCTGAGAACTGACACGAGAACAAATCTTCTTCTCCTTTAAGCGTTGAGTTGGGATTGGGTGGTGGTCCTCGTGCTTTGGGCACTGCAGTTCCCTTACTAACCGCTCGTGTTTGGGTGCTCTGTGGTGGAGGCGGTCTTGTGTCAAGCTGGGCCCAGGTTACTATCTGCCGGGGTTGGGGTTAGAAGGGGTGTAGCTGGTTCTCTGTCCAAGCTGGGTAGGGGTACAATCTGCGAGTCTGGGTTATGTGTGGTGGATCTGGTCCTTGGGCAAGTACAACCGTGGTTCTATCTGCATCAGCTGGTAGCACTATCTTTTACGAAGACCGTGTTGTTACTCCCTTAGAATCTGCCATCACGCTCTCCAATTCAAATGGCTGATAAACAAGAAAAGTAATTGAAAGTATAGACATTGTATGATGAGCAGGTGCAATGGATAGTGGGGAATAAAGAGGGCATGAAATAATTCATATTTATGTTGTCTAACCAAACAGGATAGCATGACACAATTTCACATATATGATGGCTAACTAAACAGGATAGCATGACACAATTTCACATTATGATGGCTAACTAAAAAGATGGAAAGACATAGTTCAAAATATGAGACTATGTAAGCAGGATGACATGACATAACTATATAATGTGTTTATTAAATAGGTTGGCATGCCATAATTCACATACATTCATGGATAGAATGCCATAATTCTAAATATGATGATTGTAAACACTAAGCAGGATGAGATGATATAACTATATGATGTCTTTATTAAATGGGTTGCCATGCCATAATTCAGATAGATGATGTGTATGTACTATGTAAACATGATGGCATGATATAATTCAAATATATGATTTATATAGTAAGCAAGTAAGCAGATGGCAATCTATATATGATGTAAAAACTAAGCAATGCAAGACAACATGCATGACATGGGTAATATAACCCTGCCAAGTTTGAGCATAGACCTCGGGAAATAGGACTGGTCATCGGTCTACGAATCCTCCTCGAGGAGCTCTCTGTAACCAACAAGATATACGCTTGAGCGAGTAGCATTATCTGCTCTGAATACCTTGTTTTCCTCGAGATACTTCCATCACCGCTTCAAATGGCTGATGCACAGGAAGAGTAGTTGAATATACAAGCGTTGTCGACAAATGGAACACGTAATACAAAAAATGATAGCATGATATAATTCACATACATGATGATTGGCTAAACAGCATGGCATTGCATAATTCACATATATAATGCCTTTGCAACAAGATAGCATTGTATAATTCACATATATAATGTCTTGCAACAAGATGGCAATGCATAATTCACATATATGGTAATTAGACTTTGAGCAGGTGGCATTCACACAAAGCATGTCTAAACTAATCAAATGGCATAGCAATGCGAGACACCATACGCACGATATGAGCAACATAACCCTGCCAAGTTAGAGCATACACCTCGGGGAATAGGACTGGTCATCGTCTCTGAATCCTCCTCGAGGAGCTATCCGTAACCAGCGAGATATGCGCCGTCGAGATAGCATAGTGCTGCTCGAAGACCTTGTTTTCACTCGAATTTGCCATCACCGTGTCAAATGGCTGATGCACACGAAGAAGCGATTGAATGTACTAACATTGTTGACAAATGTAATATGTAACAAAAAAAGGATGGCCTGATATAATTTACATATAAGATGGTGGCTAAGCAGGATGGCATTGCAAAATTCACATATATGATGCTGGCTAAACAAGGTGGCGTTGCATAATTCACATAAGCGATGAATAAACTAAGCAGATGGCATTCGCACAAAGGATGTCTAAACTAAGCGAGATGACATATTTGATGTATAAAGTAAGCAATGCAAGACACCATATGCATGATATAACCAACATCGGCATGCCAAGTTAGGCGAAGACCTCGGGGGTAAATAGGAGTTATCTTCTCATACGAATCCCCTCGAACAGATATCTTCCTCTCGATTACAATCCGAAATGCGTGGAGGGGGCTGCCTTTGCGCCTACCATGGGCGGCGTCGCATGAAATTATATTGCCACGCAAGGCTCGTCTCTTTTGCTCTACATGTTCAGTTCCATTGTTTACAATAAGCTGTCATGCATAGGAATAAAACATAGTGAGATTATGTAAGGAGTGCATGCAGAAATCGAGTGATGGTAGCAACTTGTGGATAGACCCAAAACCAATAATAGCGAGGCAGATAATGGCTTGAGTTAATAAATCTGAGATAATGGCTTCTTTCTTGTTTGTTTCCCACCCAACATGAAACTCATAGTAGACACGGAGATTAACGGATAGTAGATAGATACTATTGATAGCGGCCCGATATGTACCCCACAACCATTTAAAACTCAAGTTTGACCATTAGTTTGGGTGACTCGAGTCTAATCGGTGAACAGGGCGATAAAGTAGCATGTAATATTAGCGATGCATAACGTGGCGGAACACGAAAGAGTGCGACCTCTCTTGCGGACCGTGTAGTCCTCGAGGTCATCTGCTCGGTTGATGATGGTAATGCAGTTTTCATGGCTGCCGGTGGCGGGAAGAAGATCGAGGCGGCGAAAGACAGTCGGAGGCGGATCCTGCTGTCTTTGGACCCTTACATCGTTGGAGCAGCTGAGCTGGGGTGGACGGCGGCGCAGCGAGGCGGGACAAACCACGCAAGATTTTCTTTGACAACTATCTGTAAGAGAAGTAATTCTGTAAGGGCTCGTTTGAATTGGAGGATTCCAACAATGCGAGGGATAGGAAATAGACAGGAATAGGATAGGAATGCACGTGCAAAGCAGAGAATTTAAAAACACAGGATTTACGCCAATCTGGGTGTTTGATTCACAACAATTGGAAGATCACAGGATGCAAAGAAGCATGGTGAGATTAAGTCAAACCACAAGAAAATGTACGGTTATAATGCTATTATGCTACTATCTCTTAGTCTTGTGCTTCATGAATAGGAATTTGAAAAGGAGGACAAGTGAAAATTAAAATTCCTCGTTTTTTCTTTCAAGGAGACACTAAAGGAACAAATCCGTGTGCTCGATGGACAATATATATAACATGTAGAGTAAAAAGAGATGCAACAAGTGTACAACCTCTTTGGCGAAGCCATGTCGATCTCAGCGTGATTGGGTTGGCGGTGAGGATGCTCGGCTGACTTTCTTTGTCGGAGGAGGAAGAAGATCTTAGGCGTCTGGAGATGGAGCCAGTACTGCTCCGCTGTGATGGAGGGTTTAAATCGTTGGAGCAGCTCCGGTGAGTTATCTGGCCTTGAGGCTGAAGCAGGACAAGAGACAACGAACAACGTTAACCTGGTGGAATTCTAATAGCATCTCAATACATGACGTAAAATACATAACCACAAAGTGCTAGATGTAAAATACATCAGCCGCTCATCTCTGAACTTAAGCGTCAAAAACAGAACTTAGCTGTCGAAACTGAACTTAGCTGTCGGCTGAACCTAAGCTATCGAAACTGAATTTTCTTTGTCGAAACTGAATTTTGTTGTCGAAACTGAGCGCACTAGCAAGGTGAGGCTACGTCGGTCGTGACTTTTCATCTCTGGTCGGTCGATTTTGCAGCCGTTGGATCTGAAATCAAGGGCCTGCGGTTCATCTTCAACCTCCACCCCCGAGCCTTGACCACCACCGGCCAAACAGCAGCCCCCGCCGCCCTTGGCGGCGGTGATCGCCGCCCGCCCGCCCAAAACACTCCCCACCGCCGGTCCGCCGCCGCCCGGCCATCCCTCTAGGCCCCCCGTGCGAGCTTTTCTCCGCGATCCCCCGCCACCGCCCGCCAACGCCCGCCACCGCCGGCGACCACCGCCCCATCCACGAACCCTAAGATAGATAGTGGGGTACCTCTCGTGAGCCCCCCCTCCCGCTGCGGCTGGTTCTTCCTTCACCCAGCGAGCCCACCCCTTGAAAATCGGTGACCCAAAAGTCGATTCGATCGTGAAGTGTAGCCAAATCGGGCAGCATCATAAGCAAGAGCAAAGCGAGCAGCGCGAGCGAGCAAGCAACAATAACAAGCAGACCAGGCGGGGACCGAGAGCAAGAAGCGAGCAGCAGCGCGGCGAAGCTAAAGCAGCAGCAGCTCCTCTGATGTGGGCGTCGCCGCCGAGGGCGGCGCCGTGGAGAAGTGGCGGCGGCGCCGCCGTGGATGGAGCAGCGCCGTGTCGGCTCGGGACCGGCGCCGGCAGCACCGTGAGATCGAATCAAGAAGAAAATCGGCGATTAGTGTACAACCTCTTTGGTGGCGCCGATTAGGCGCAGCTTCATCGAGAAGCGGTGATGATGATGCTCTTCGGTGGTGCGGTGAAGGCGGCGGTGTGGGAATGGAGGTGGCGCGAAAGGCGAGGGAACGTCGGGGCAGCTCCTTGGAGGTGGAGGGCGGGGTGGCTGAACCGGCGGGGACGATGAGATCGACAGCGGATCCTCATCGATGCGGTGGATGAGGGCGTCGAGTGTTCTTGTGGGCGGCGTCGTCGGGAAGAGCTCGGCTGGGTGGCGGACGGAGCAGGGTGTGGGGTTTCGTCGCGGGTTTCGCGGCCTCGGTGTCTGAATGGGTGGGCGGATGGGATGGCGGTGGGGAACCATGGCTTAGAGGCGCTTGTCCGAAATGTGGGGTAAGTTATGAAAGTACCCCCACCGATTTGGCGGTTCTTTCGGTTCAAGGGTACCACGGGCATTTCGCGTGTCGGGATTTCACAGGAGGTGGGAGTTTTCGCGCGTTGTAATTTCGGAATAGCAAAGCGCGGGTTGAGATGGAGGGTTTGCCGAACTGTGAGACAAAGATATATCTTAAATATTTCGGGCTAACAAAGGCGCGGGTTGAAATTTCGGACAAGCCTAACGTGTCTTGTACCAAATCAATCGCACTACAAATGTCATTCAAAACTTTGAATTCATGTTATGTTCAATTAAAATATTTAGCTCGTGTATAATGCATGCAACCTACTACTCAAATGAGCGTTTTAGTGCATTCCAAGCGTATATACTACCGCTTCAATATGAACTAAATTTGAATAAGATCTACAGTAATGATTGTTGTGAAGTCAAAGCATTTGAATTCGTTTCTCTGTTTTAATAAGATCTACAATCATCATTATTGTCAAGTTAAACCATCGTTTGTGTATTATCTTCACAGCACACCACATGATTAGTCTCGAGTTACATATGAACTATGTGTACTATATGAACTCGAACTAGATTTTGAATCCACTTTATTTTGATTTCAAATCACATTACATTTCTAGCTCTAGCTAGATCTTCATAATCTAAACCATGTCTCATATGTATAATGTGTTTATCACATTATGTATGGTGCCCGCCCCTCGCCTACAAGTATTTAGATGTGAGTTGCAAACACCACACATTACCACAAATTCAAATAAAATGTGAGAATGTTAGATATATAGTATTGTTTAGATTGCTCGATATTTAGTTGTAAGCTGCAAGCGCGCACATTATCACAAATTCAAATAAAATGTGAGATTGTTTGATGTATAGTATGGTTTAGATTGTTCGGCATTTAGCTGTGAGTTGCAAGCGCCATGCATTATCACATTATGGTATAACATGTGCACAACACGTGTATCACCGCTATATTCATGCATGCAATGTTTAAAACACTATGATCTCCTATTCAAATATATGAATCCGCTTTCATATCAAATTATGATCTTTGTTAGTCTCTTACACCCACACAATCCTCTAGCCTTTGTAGCTACCACTAACTTTCTCTCGTGCATGCACCGCCCTCCTCGCCCTCCTCCTCCTCGGCATTCTATCCACCGGGCACATTCATTTTTTTCTTTAGGTCGTTCTCCCAGAGTCTCCACAACTCCTTTCCGACACACACCGATCGATAAACCTCTCCAGCGATGCCTGCCTACAACATACACACACAGCTTCAATCTCCTCCTTTATGTGTCCTTGCCTCGTGTCTCTCATATGGTCAGACACACGTGTAAACTCTCGCCCCTCTTTTCATCGATCTCACAACCGCACCTCCTCCCCTATCTAGCTAGTAGTTGGGCCTCTCGCACCACCTCCTAGCTCCATTCTCTCTGTCTATCCGTCTCGTTGGGCCTTATTTGCCTCTAACAAATGGACGTACACCGACCGATCTCTCGCTATACATATAGCCAGCTAGGTCCTTATAACTCGTTTTACCCACACATCGATCGATCTACCTCATTAGTTGTGTCTCTCCTTCCTCCGACAAACAACAATTGATCTACCGATCTAGTTAGGTTTGCTTACCAAACACATGGTTCCCCTTCATCATCCATGGATGCGTCCGAGCAGATCTATCACGCACAGCACACACACGAAACACATCCCCACTCTTATTGATAACATTGCAGTTCCACCCTCGGTTTGTCTAGTAGGCCTCTCCCAACATCTCGAGAAGCAACTCCATCACCCATCCAGCACTCTACCCCTCTCCCTCCCTCTCCTCCTCTCTCTCTCTCTCTCTCTCTCTCTCTCTGTCCCATCATATTTCCGTCCTTGATTATGTATGGATGTCGACCGATCTCCCTCAAGACATAGCTGGGTCTCTCCTTCTCAACACATATCTGAGTCGTTCTACCTCTATAGTTAGGCCTCTGCCTACCCCTCCCCCCCCCCCCCCCACACACACCGATACATCAAGCGCTCTAGTCATGTCTCCTGCCACACACAAACTTGACATGTGCCCTCTAACGTTCAGTAGGCAGTCGCCCTATATCTTTGACTTGCACACACACACACACACACACACACACACACACACACACACACACACACACACACACACACACACACAATTTGATGGCTCTCTTCATCGATCTCGCACCCACCACTTGATCCTCTCTTGACTCTATCGATAGCTATGACCCCTCCCTCTCTTCTCGTGGATTGCCCGACCCTCTATGTATGATATGGATAGGCCTCCATTTCACACACATTGCATGCAAAATTTTGTTTGAGATGTCATCGACACATATTCCCACAAATAATTCACGAAATCAACCCCCCCCCACCCCACCCCACCACAAAACAAAAAACACTCCTGAGAGCGGTTTGTATCTCTCACACACACCCACGTAGGTGGGGACGTGCCTGAAGAGAAGAGGTGCATGCAGCGCACGTACTCCGTCTCTTTCCCAACCACACCAGCGGGTACGGTGGAGCTCATTTCTGTCTGAAAAAGGCAGCCCACGTGGTAATTTGCACGTGTCTTGGTTGTCCACTTGGTGGAGGAGGATCGTCTACCACGGGTGAACAAACAAATTGCGACTTGCGCGTTATGTTAAATTAAAAAAGAGGCAAACCATGTGGGGCCTACCTTAGAGGCAAGGCTCTATACCTGGAGTACTTTTGATGTGTCCGTCAACTCATGAGCGAGGAGAAGCTTGCTTAGTCGCCGTCTCCCCCCACAGGCGCGGTGGCTCATGAGGATGAGGTGAAGCTTGCTCCTCCCTCGCCCATGCGCGCGGTGGCTCGCAGGACGAGGAGAAAAAATTACTACTCCCTCCGTTTACTCCTCGTCCCTACTACCTTGGTTATAGAGATTATATCATATTGTTTGGAATATATATGTCCTTTAGTAGATTTCAATATGAACTACTAGTACATACTCCAAACACTGATGTATATACACGTATTTTAGAGTGTACATTCACTCATTTTGCTCCGTATGTAGTAGCACTCTCCCTCGCCCTCGACCCTCGCCCACGTGGTGGGCGTGCAGCAATTCATTCGGTCTCATATAGCGAGCGATATATCTGCACTACCATTATTGCTCGACTTCCCGAAGGCGAAGAGCCAATCGCAAGGTTAATATTTTGGAGATGCCAAGCAAGGTTATAGGAAGGTTAGTAGGTGCGCGTCATTTATAAATAAATTTTTTTTTCTTGATGCACGTCGCAATATGATAGGTTCATATGGAGAAAAAAACGCTCCACTATATACATAGTCGGGGCGGGCCAGCCTACGGTTGCTTCTGGGGTTGCTCTCTTCACACTCTCTCGCACAAAGCATTGTGGCCACATCTCTAACATCCGGCGGATCCGTCCGCTTGGGGAAGGGTGGATGCTTAGTGTAGATCACGGTGGCCGTCGCCGATGGTGAAAACCCTTGTCGGCACGTCGATCAGGGGTCCCGCCGTTCTCTCTCACAAAGCGGTGAGGTTGCCTTCGTCCCTTGCTCCTTTGCCGCGGCGTGGGCGATTGCCGCCTCCGCCGCCCTCCTCAAGGTTGAGCTCGTCCCTCGGTACAACTCCCTTTACAGCCGGCTTGCTGCTGCTCCAGCTGCCCACATCACTCCTGTGGATATTTCTCTACTTCTTTGCCCTTTTATACGATACCTCTCTGGCTTCTCGTCTTGTATTTGTGATGAGTTTATGTCTCATCAACTAGTCCTAATAATCTTATTCTAATCACGCTTCTTCAATTTCTTTGCCACAGGGATGCTCATCTCGATTTTGGTGAAACTGCACAAAATGATCCGATGGTCAAAAGGTTGCAAACTTCATTTATTAGGAAGCTCGAGCGTTGCCGACAAATTGAAGCCTGGTCGGGGTTCACGGTTCAAGGGCTAGGGACTGCATGGATCGTTTTTCTTTAGCTGCCTCTGTTCCAAAATAAGTGTCAACTTTAGTAGTAGTACAACTTTGTACTAAAGTTTGCACAAAGTTGAGACACTTATTTTGGAGCGGAGGAGTACATATTGCTATGATCATCAATCATTGAGATGCAATAGCATGCATGTTAGTCTCCTTTGTATTTGATGAAATGTTGCAGCAGGCAACCTTGGGCATAAGATACATGTAACAGGAGCTGGAAGCTTCATAGCATTGTACAAATTTATCTCATTGATAAATTACAGATGCATACTAGTACTATACTAGTACTTCCTCCGTTCCTAAATATAAGTCTTTGTAGAGATTTCACCATTAACCACATGCGGATGTATATAGATGCATTTTAAGTGTAGATTCATTCATTTTGTTCCGTATGTAGTTCACCTAGTGGAATCTCTACAAAGACTTATCTACTAATAATAGCTAGCCCCACTACTAGGAATTCTCTATCCTCTCCTTGAGCCACATCATCAAAATTAGCGTAGCCGTTAGATGAAGTAAATCAGTCATAATAGCCGTCGATCTAGGCGTTGAGAGGCTCCGCACTAAGCCACATGCAAGCATGCAGAAATACCGTGGCACATGCATGTGAGTGGGTTTTAAATCACATCAACATGTCGCATGCAAGCATGCACGGTAGCATGCATGTAAGTGAGCTTTTAAGTCCCATTAACATGTCAAAAGAAAAATATAATCCCATTATGCAGTAGGAGTTGGCTGATCTTTTTTCCTTACGTGGGATGATCTAAATGATGATGGGAGTTTATTTAGTTTGGCTACCACATTTGTCATGCGGTTATAGATTTTTTTAGTTCTATGAAATCGATAATTTTGCTTGAGAGAGATATACCGCTGTTCATGACAGCGAGGACTCATCTAGTAATATTTAGGAGCGGAGGAGTACTATGTAAAGAGTTAGGTGTCGCGGTGATAGTGTGAGGTGGGCCATGTAATCACTTGAGCCTGCGTGTTTTCACTGCTCTTGCACTCCTCCGCTGTAAGAATGGAGAAAATTGTAATCTACTACCTCCTTTCGCGGCGTGGGACATCC
Organism: Aegilops longissima; assembly: GCA_021605205.1. Lineage (NCBI taxonomy): Eukaryota > Viridiplantae > Streptophyta > Magnoliopsida > Poales > Poaceae > Aegilops > Aegilops longissima. The sequence goes on along the minus strand of CM038678.1, from coordinate 156,432,824 downwards.
AGCAGTCCTACCACCTCGATAATAAAGACCAATGAGCCGTCAAATCACATAGACCCAGCGATAAGTTGGACGGACGAAGCAACCATCACTCTTGCGCCCGGTGAGAGGTCGCGTCCGCTCTGCCGGGCATGAATCGGCACCGATTCTTTGGGCGGCGCTGACCGTTTGAGGCGGGAAGCCTTGTGAGCGATGGAGGGCTTTGGGTGGGCCAGGCTGGTGAGGAGGCGGGCGTGGCAGCTGTCGCATGTCCCTACGGACACGCCCGGAAGCGAGAGGATGCACCGACTCTCATGGCTAAAATCGTACACTACACACCATATCTCTGTAGGAGTAGGTCGATCTGTCGCACTCTCTAACACACACATCTTTGTTAAACACACACACACGCTGCATACGCACCTTGGTCCCGTTGCACCTTCTAACGTGACTTATTACACCTAGGCGGAGGGAGTAGTAAGTATATGAGATCTGGTGGCACTTGACTTAAGTCGAATACAAGTGCCCAAAATTTGTGTGCATGTTATAATAAGATTCACTTAAAATAATGCATTGGCGACAGAGGATCAATTGGACGGTGTTCCCGAGCGATGGCGAGATGTGTGAGGTAGTAAGATACACATTGGCGCTTTTAATTTTCTTATTAATTTGTTTGTTTCACCCTCATTGGTGGGACCCAGCGTACTACGTGGAGAGAGGTAAGGTGACTAAGGCTGCATTATTTCTACACCACTTGTGGATAGTCTTACCACCAAAGCCACATGACACGATTATGATTGAAATCCTAATGACTCCCACACACACACAAAAACACGGCATGCTGTCACACGAATGCAGGAATGTATAAAGGTTATTTTCCTCTCGTTGAACATAACGGGAGGGTTGTGTAGCTAGTTAGCCTGTTAGCTCATCAAACTTGAGGTCTCGGGTTCGATAACTACACTTGAGCATAATTTTTGCGGGAGGATTCTTTGGTGGTCAAAATGTTTTCTAGGGTTTGCCGCTTCACACTCTCTCTCCGGTATATATATATACGCTGGAGCCTCGGCGCTTGTAGTTGCTCTCTTCACACTCTCTCGCCCTCTCCCTTTGGAGCCTCGGTAGCTTGTAGTTGCTCTCTTCACACTCTCTCGCCCTCTCCAGATCTAAACAAGACTTCGTTGGCCTCTCTCTCCCCTCACTTTGCTGCTCAAAGAGCGGCAGGATCCGTCCACCGGGAAGGAAGGAGGCTTAACATTGTCGCCGTCGGCGAGGAGGAATCCCTACCGGCGCTATTGTTCACTTTCCACCCAGTGGCCTTGGGAGGCCTCCGACCCCTTCTTCTTCTTGATCGTCCGTCGCCCACGAACCACGCCCCAAGAACCTTAAGGTATATTTTACTTACTCACATGCATTGCTCTAGCTGCATGTATACCATGAATCTAGGACGTGGTTCAAAGAGGAAAGGAGTGGGGAAAGTAGTGGGAAAAGTTGTATATAGCATGAATCTAGGGCGTGGTTCAAAGAGGAAATGAAGGGGAAAGTTGTATAGCATGAATCTGGGGCGTGGTTCAAAGAGGAAAGGAATGGGGAAAGTAGTGGGGAAAGTTGTATCGCATAAATCTAGGGCGTGGTTCAAAGAGGAAAGGAAGGGGTGAAAGTACTAGTTCAAAAAGGAAAGGAAGGGACAAGGCTGTAGAGTTTGAGCAGGACTAGATTTCTTTGCGCTCACATAGGGAAAGGTGTCTAAAGATAACAAAGCTGGGACCAACACAAATATGCTCCTTGGTTGTTTGTTCTTTGTTGCAATAGATTGTGCATGACCATAGTACATCGGTAGATGCACATGGTGCTGGTCGTCCTTTGTCCGTGCAACTCATTAGTTGTTGTTAATCTAAGGCCTGTTTGGTTAAAACTCCTAGTCCCTACCTGCTTGGTTCGGGGACTAAACATGGACTAGAGGTTATTAAATGACATGATAAAGACCATGTTACCCTAGTAATGAACTAATAGAAACAAGGTGCGATGCGTGGCAGGGGCAACTGTTGGAAAAGTCCCAAAAAGACTCCCTCGGGGTCTTCTTTCTTTAGTCCCAAATGCCCACTTTTAGTCCCGAAAAGTCCCTCTGTTTGGTTTAGATGTGGTGACACGGAGTTTTTAGTCCCTACACCAAAATGTCCTGTAAACAAACACCCTCTAATAATGCATTTGGAAAATTGATGCAATGCCACAGTTAAAAGCAAATTACATGTTTAACGAATTTTATTGTTAATATAATCTCTATGTTAATATTAATCAATGCCACCGTTTGAGAAATGCTCTTGTCTTGCTTTCTTTCCCATTTAGATAAGGTAGATGCTTCTTTTGTTGGCTTCATGTCATCCACCGTTATTGACCACTAATTGTTTCCTTTGCACCTCTGTGTAAGCAGGGTTATCTACTTCACCTCGTTGCCATTGTGACCTTTTGTTGCCTTTGCACAAAACACTTTTGTTTTAAGAGTGTTTTGTGCAGTTCAACAAAATGTCACACCGACAACGTTAGCTTGATTGCTTGATCTTAGTGGAACTGCACAAGAGGAGATCTTACTTCCTATCCGTTAAGGAGAATTTGGTTCAGATCTTCTTCTTGTGAGTTGTTTGAATTCCGCATCATGAGAGGTCGGTACTAGCCTTCTTTCACATGATTACTGCGGTGTGCTTTCATATGTTGTGCTACTTATGCGATAATGTTGCTTGATTTTAGTGAACTGCACAAATGGAACAAGACTTCCAATCTATATGTATGTGCGTAATATCCCATTGAGGTAAGATAAGGATATTTCTGGCTGCTGGCCTGTATTTTGCCACTTTCATCGGAAAATTAAGTTTAGTACTATACTTTTGCTCCCTAATTGACATGCCAAATCTTACATTGAAGGCGAAGCTTGTCTGTTATTGAACCAAGTGATGAAGGGGAAGAACAAGCGGAAGAAAAACAAAAATCAACTCCCTGTGCTGCAATGAAGCACTACAACTGTGATGACACAAGTAATGATATAGTTTTTCATCTTAATTTATTGCTATGGCTGGAACGAGCAATTGTTTTGCCACTGATTTGATGCCATACGTAATTATCTCTACTTGTGCAAACAGGGATCTTCTTTGAAGATACCATATATTTTAGTGGAACTGCACAAGAAGATGTTGAAAACATTAAACTAATCGAGGAGTATATAGTAAGCATGGCCACCCCGTAGATAGCAGCAGATGGTTCGGAGAAGTGCTTCATCTATATGCTCTACACAATCAGCCTCGACAAATGTTGGTACTCACCACTGATTTCATCCATATGATTGAGCTTTGTCATCTCTATTGGTGTTGTGCTCTGTTTAGATACTGTCATGAAAAAGTGGTATTGTCCTTGAGAAGTGCTTCATCTGTGTTGTTTTAAATATTTCCTTTCCTTTTTTCGAGCAAACAGGGATCATCTTCCTCTGAAGAAGAATATGGAGTGCATGAAGTGACTAGTTCCGATTATGCGGGATGAAGAAGCCCTGTCTATCTTCTCATCGGAAGGAGCAGTTGAAGGATGGTTACATTACTCCCCACAAGACCAAACTAACTTCAGCTCGGAAGGGTGACAAATCTCCATTTTTTCTTTGTGATCTTGTGAGTACAATGTTGTTCTAGGATTCTTTCGGTGAGTTCCATTTTTCTAAAGTGTGCTCTACATGGACCATGTATGTGCTGTTAAGCTGTCAATTCATAGTACAGTTTGCTTTATACTAATCACTTTTTGTATTTGTGCAAACAGGGTGCTCGACTTGATTTCAGCAGGAACTGCACAAAATGTTCATGAATACATCGAATCATTCATTTCCACCACAAGAAAGGAGGTGCCCATAAGTTCAAGGCGTTGCAACATATAAAGGCGAAATCATACAAGCTACGTGCGAATTTGGTTGATTTTGGTGGGCGCACAAAAAGAACAGCTGGTTTATTTGCACGAGGTGCCATGTCAATGTCGAACGATGGCAAACCCTGCCCATTCCACAATCGTAGGCATTTGATATTTTGGAATGGGACAACCTTGTCAAATTTTGCTCATTGATTTTAGCAAGATATGTGTTTGATATTTTGAATGGGGCGCCCTTCTTTGTCGTGGCGGTGATCAATTTTTCTTTATTCTTTAGTTGTGAAGTAAATATTGCCTCGACATGTGAGTCATTGAGATGCATAATCATCGATTGTTTTGAATGTTCTCTATGAATTGCCGAGGCTGTGTGTTTGATTGCAATGTCTGAAAGCTAAAAGCTGCTCAAACTCTTTGTACTCATACATTCCTTTTACTTAGCACATTGTGAAAGTGCATACTTTTTGTATAAGATTGGTCAAAGTAGAGATACTTTGATTGGAGACAAAACTTGTATGCAGACTAGAAAGGACGGAGGAGTACATGTGAAACTCTGCAAGCGTGGTGATCACCACAGGAATAATGCTAGTACGTATTGTTTTGCATGTTCATCCAATGCCGGTGATACAGAATTGAACTAATCGAAATAAATTCATTCATACGGTCGGTTCATATAAACATGCGGATTTCATTACATTTCATACATTCTTCAACTAAAAGGGGTGTTTGTGGCGCATGCATCTCCGAGATCACGAGGCGAGTCATCCTCCTTTTGAAAAAAAAACTAAAAAGTGCGCTGGAGGTATAATTAATTAACGAAGCTACCCACATGTGTCGGCCAGGCGAGCGAAGCTTGGTGACTTAGCTGCAGGTGCAGTTGCGTAAGCGACATGTGGCTGTTGGGCCCACGTGTCGATCGACCAAGCTGCACCAGCGATTAAGTAAAGCAGCGTTCTTCTCGGCGCAGCTCTCCGACTCACGTCGCTGCCAAAAAGCTAACCGGCCGTCAATGGTCAACCCGCCTAGCTTGGCTTCAACGGAGGTAGCAGCGGTGGCCTTACTTGGACCGGCGGCGGCGACCTACCGTGTTCTACTCTTCCTCGTTTTACGTGTGGCGCGGCCTCGTTGGCAGCGAGGCGGGGCCTCGGCGGGCCGCGATATCCTCTGTCTCGTTGCGGTGGCGGCGCCTCGTGAGCGGTAAATCCTCCCCACGTTGATGGCGAGGTGGGGCCTCGGCTGAGCCAGCGATGTCCTCTGCCTCGTTGTTGGTGGGGCGGGGCCTCGGCGGGCGGCGGTGTCCTCTGCCTCGTTGTTGGCGCCCGCGAGGCCTCGGCGGAGCGAGGCGTCGTCGGCGCTCGCCAAACAGCGCCTCGCCCGCTTCGCCGCCCTCTTTGCTAGCCTCTTTGTGGCGGCGCAGCCTCCGCCACCCGCATGCGGTACCGCCCGGCCTTCGGCGGCCCTTGCGGCGGAGGCGGTGCGGTCGAGCAGCGCCTCTGCTCCGCCCGCTCGCGGCGATCTGCTCCTCCGCTGCGGTGCTCTGGAGAGATGGTGGTTGTGGCGGCGTCGGCTGCGCCTCCGGAACTGCTCCTCACGCGCCGGCCTCACCTGTCCATATATTGAGCACGGGCCTCGCCGATGGTCATGGTGCAATGCTGCCGGCGAGATGGCGCGGAGGAGGGTTGGCGCGGATCGTCGACTACCATGTTCTCCATTGGGGCGTCGTCGTCCTCCGGCTGCCTGCCGGCCAGCGGTCGGCAGCAATAGCTGCCATCTCCTTGTGATCCGTCGTCCGCCCGTCGAAAAGCGGCTGGGCGCGAGAAGCCATGGTGGGCAGTAGTGGTGTGGACAGGAGAAAGGGAACGGATGCGGATGACTGCGGCTATGGCGGCGCGATGGTTTATATAGCAATGGTGGGTAGGCGGAGGGGCGGACGTGTGGCGCGGAGTAGCCGCCTCGTCAACAGCGTATCATTAATGTGTGCAGCAGATGGATGGACGGACGACACTTGCGTCATTTGAAAGCGAACAATTTCCTGCAAAGGAAGCGGTGCGACGGCCTGACTATTTGGCGAAAGCCAGCGAGGCGAGAGATGACTTTACTTGGATAGGATGACAATGGGGACCCACCAGGTCCATAGCCTCACGTCATAAGTGCCTCCTTATTTATATATATA